>JALGBA010000061.1:678895-1357791 GCA_023970755.1 Azemiops feae | reverse complement strand
ATAGATAATGGAGGAGAAACCATTTTTGTCGCAATAGTTTTTGCAGGAAAGTTCATTTAACCCCGCAGGCTTCAATTTTGATTGTTGCATGATTTAAAATTTACTGAAGAAAATATACTTGATTAAGATACAGATAAATTGTGAATTGAATCTATTTTTTTTTTAATCTACCTGCGAATCTGAATGTTTCTCTACAATTTGAGATGAAGACCTTTTTTGTCCCACCAAAAAGTCCCTGACTAGTTCACATTTCATACTAAGCCAGGGCAACCACAGTAGAATAAATCACAGGAGGTTGGAATCATACAGCTAAGTCATAACTCTGGCAAACTACAATGGCTGCATTTCCGCATCATGTCATGCCAAAAATTACTGTATCACTTTAGAGGTTAATATAAAGAAATTTAGCATCTTTAGAAAGAGGCTAGAGAACATGATGGTATTTTATCAAAACTGACTCTGCATGTTTTTTTTTATTCTAAAGGTGACTCAACCTCTGGGCAGCGGGCTATTTATCACAGTTTAGGTCTAACAGGTATCCCTATTATAAACGTTAACAACAATTGTGCTACTGGTTCAACAGCTTTGTTTCTAGCAGGACAAGTAATAAAAGGAGGTAAGTTACATCTGCTCACCCCGAAGAAAAATATAGTTGTATTTAACCCCTGGTCAGGAGAGAAGCTGGCACATTCTCTAAGATGTACTGAATTAAACATGACGTTTTTCTGCACTTTTGAATGCATGCTTACAACAATAAGAAATGTAAGAATATAGTATGTGCAGACTTATGGGCACCCTTTTAGTCAGTACTTTGTAACTGCTCCTTTGGCAGAAATAACTCCTTCTAAAGGTTTCCAGGAGACCTTTTCATTCTTGCTTTGGGAATTTTTTCCCCACTTTTCCTTGTAGAATTTTTCCATCTTAGAAATAATGTTAGTTAAAAAAGGTGGGTAGTTGCAGCCAGACTTTTGCTTCAAACTAAAAATCAACTCAGCTAGTTTAAGAGAGTTCGTATCAGTCATATTGTCTGCTCACAGCATAAATTTAATGCACATAATTCCGAATCTTGCATTTGTTTTGAGGGTCCGCACTGACTGGAACTCCAAATACTTCTGCAGAAAAATCCAATCATTGTCAACCAAATTCCCCCCCCCCCCCGAGTAATTAAAGTTTTGGCAGCAGGGAAAGAAAAAGGTGATTAATCCTTGCCTATCTCCTACCAATTATTTTAGAGAGCTACAGATTGATCTACCTTCTGTTTCCCTCTTTATTAAACCTTAAAGCATAATTATGCAATCATTTTTGTATTTAAGGTTTGGCTAACTGTGTATTGGCTCTTGGATTTGAAAAGATGGCAAGAGGATCCCTTTCAGCAAGTCAAGTGAGTGTTCAAGTCTTTGCTATGCAGGAAATGTGGAGGGGATGATATTTGAAGAGATAATCCTCCCAGAACTGGTTCAGAATATATATTTTTTATCTCCTTAAGGGGCCTGTTGGAGAGGTCTGGACAATAGATGGAAAGTAGCTTGAGTCAAGTTCACAAAATAAATGAATACTTCTCCAATAGCATCAAACTGTGGGGCCCGGTCGCTTCCATCTTTAGTTAGGACCCCAGGTTCCACTGTGCCTTAGCAATATAATCCTTGATAAGATTCCCCTGAGGTTTTTTTCTTAGCAATCCTCCAGGCAAGTAGCATAGAGGCCTGGCCTTTTGGAGCAGAAGGCAGCTATGATTCAAGCTGAAGGGGGCAGAAAGAAGAAAGCAAATTTTCTCTGGTCTACTAGAATCCCCCTTCATTGGAACCATCAAGGCTTCTAGAAAAACCGTGGTCTGGAGTTTCTCTCAAGTCTTTCAGTCTACATCTGGGTTTTTCAGGAATGATTGGGAGACAGAGCAATGGAGCTCTGAAACATTGATCTCTGTCCAGCTAAAAATATGGGGTTGAATGCCAAAGCTCCGTATAAATGGCAGTTTGTAGAGCTAGAAACAACGTTTGGAGCACGTTGTCATTTGCTGTAACCCACAAAAAAGAAAGAGGCATCCAGAAAGAATAAAGAGAATGGTGAAAGAAGAGGTGGGGTGGGCGCAGCCTCCACATGATGCAACCGGCCTGCGGGCCGGCAGTTTAATACCCCTGGTATAGATGTTTATTGTTTCTTTGAACCTCCTAACATGATACAGTCTCGACTCTTACCTGAAAATGAACATTATAAATTTCACTCGCTTATAAGTTACACACTTGACTCTGTAGTAGAAAATTAATATATTTGATTTTTGTAAATTGTTGGATATGTCTGCCTATATGTTTGGTTCAGAAGCGAATGAAATGATGCAGTCTTAAAAGACTATATATGGCTGATAACCAACAAGTGAACTGTCATAGTGTCTTTTACTTTTTTATATAAGTTTTTATTAATTTTTAATACAATTCAACAGTGCTTATTCAACAAATGTGCTGTCTGAGTTCATCATTCACTAATACATCCCTACATACTAATCCCTAGTTCATTTCTCCAACCATTGGTAAAATTAGTCTTTTCCCTTTTTTTGTGTGCTCAATGTAAGACTGTTGTGGTATTCATAATATATGTTTTGTGTCTTTCAGTTTAGTGATAGAGTGAGTCCAACAGACAAGCATTTGGAAGTTATGATAAATAAGTATGGCATAGAAGCAACCCCATTTGCTCCACAAATTTTTGGAAATGCTGGCAAAGAACACATGGAGAAATATGGTATGTTAAAATATGAAGATATCTTGTATACTGTAACATTGTTAATGATGTGCCACATCACTGTGAAGATCTTTGTGCCCCAAAATCTGATTTCTACAGGGGCACAGTTTTACAGCAGAATACAGTCAACTGGAGTTCTGTTAATTGTTTTGATTCTTACTAATTTCTATTGAGCCTCTGAGATCACAAGGTCGCAATAAGCACAGTGCTTTTGCTTAAACTGAGTTAAACCAACTTATGAAGTCAGCTTTTTTTAAATATACATTTTATATGCTTTTGATTATTTTAGGGACAAAGCTTGAACACTTTGCAAAAATTGCCTGGAAGAATCATAAGCATTCAGTGAACAATCCGTAAGTACAATGTTTTAGGTAATGTGTTGGAATCCAGTCTAAAAAAGAAGTATTGTGTTTTGTTGGGGGGGAAAAGCAAAGAAGTATTAAAAATGGGGAGGGGGGTATTATAAAGGTGGCTAAAAATTTCCATGCTCAAAAAAAAAGAGATAAAATTATGAAGGATTAGGATATAAATACCAGACACAGATAGGCTCTAAATAAACAGCTTCTGAGCAGCCAATATTTCTCTGAATATGAATACACATCAGAAGGGAACTATAATTTTCTTGTACTTCCTTGGGAACAACAAAAAGTTTAGTCTGCTGCTATTAGGAGTATTATGGTAGGTAGTCCTTGGACTGACCTGAGTAAAGCTGCTTTATGCAACTACATTGTTCAAATGAGACTTCAAAAAAGTTTCTAAACTTGTGGAAAGATCTGGCAGAAGCACCAGCAGGAGATATTCATTGCAAAATTGTATGATAATTTGACCTATTGTGGGAAGATACTTTTAAGATTTTGAAGAGTAAAAGCAACAGTTCAGTGGCTCTGTTTCTGAATTGTTCTGATTGCATTTGTTCTCCCTGTTTTCTGTAGTTTCTCCCAGTTTCAAAAGGAATACAGTTTAGACGAAGTGTTACAATCTCGCAAGGTTTTTGACTTCTTGACAGTCTTACAGTGTTGGTAAGAATTCAGCACTACAGTCCTTTTGTGACCCCATTTCTCCTTTTATCAAAAAGCTTACAATATTCTCTTCTTGATTTTTTTCTCTTGGCTGTTTACTTTTGTTTCTTTGGAGCATTTCCTTTTTGCTAGACATTGTTTTTTTTTTTAATTGGACATTGAACTTTGCACATATCATATTATTAACCACTAATCCATGAGTCTTACACAAACGTGTTAACTTCAAAAGTTACAGAAGTGGTTACATGATAGTGATACATACTGTGCATACTTGAAATTTCAGATTTCCTACACAGTAATATATAAAATAGCACATTTACACATTTCTGCTACATAATTGCTTTACAACATACTAAGTCAGGCATGTCAAACTCGCGATGTCACGTGATGTCACATGACGTATCGGGACTTTTTTCCCATTGCCGGCAATGGGTTGGGCGTGGTTTTGATGTGACGCATCCGGCCCGTGTGCCGGCAGTTTGACATGCCTGCACTAAGCAGTTTTAAGCCCTGTAATTTCAGTGGTATAAATCTGACTACTGGTCAAATTCTCATCTGCCACTGTACACTTTTTAAAAATATTTTAGGGGAAAATACTTGCATGTCTAGAGTATTTTTCAGCTAGCTAATGTGGTGGGACGCCTTAGTCAGAAATGGAAATCCTGGCCTGAAACCAGCTTGTGATTCTTTCTCTTACCGCTGCCCCCCATCCAATCAGGACCTCAGAAATTCACAACTTGATCTCCAACTTGAAAATTGGTAACGCTGTTGAGTTGATAAAGCAGAGTAATCCAGAGGTGTGGCCCCTATATTGGTGTCCCTTTTTTACACATATAAATTGTTCAGTGAGTGGAATAGTCCATAACCAATCCTTATTGTGTGTTTTAAGTCCAACATCTGATGGTGCAGCAGCTGTAGTCCTTGCTAGTGAAGAATTTGTGAAGAAGAATGGATTGGGACTGAAATCTGTCGAAATTTTAGCCCAAGAGATGCGGACTGACTTTTCGAGCTCATTTGATGAAAACAGCTGCATTAAAATGGCAAGCCTGACCTTTTACTGTATATAGTTGCATGCGCCATGAATATACCTATGAAATGCTGAAAATAATTTAAGGATTAGACACAAACTGAAATGATAAAATAGCCCCTGCTTGCTATAATATAAATAATATATTTTAAAAGGGAAAAGAAGTGGGGAAGAAAACAAGCAAGCAAGCGTGGGAGCTGGGACTCTTGTCTTTGGCAACAGCTCCCCAGGAGAAGAACAAGAGATTTCTAAGCAAAAAGAGTACATTATGGGATAGAAAGGGGTGCAATGGCTCAGTGGCTAAAGATGCTGAGTTTGTCAGCTAGAAAGCTGACAGCCCTGGTTCAAGCTAAGAAACGTAGATGAGCAGTGCCCCCTACAGTCGGATTCAACTGGACAGGAAAACCTTTATCTTTTATGGCAGTGATGGCGAACCTTTTAGAGACTGAGTGCCCAAATTGCAACCCAAAACCCACTTATGCATCGTCGAGTGCCAGGTGGGCATGACCCACTGGGTGGATGTGGCTGTGGTCATGGCAGACTGGGTGGGTGTGGCCAAGGTGGGCGTGGCCATCTTGATGTTGCTCATGGGGAGGGACACCGTGGGGGCCGGGCAGGGTTGGGGGAGATCCAGGGGGTCTCTGGCAGGTGGGGCGGTGGGCAGGAGGCTCGTCCTGCGGGGTGAGGCGAGGCAGGGGTGCCATTGCCGCAGGGGAAGGCGGGGCAGGGGCCAGGCGGCAGCTGCCTGACACTATCGGCCCCGCACACAGAGGCCATGGGGGCCGACAGTGTCCGTCAGCAGCCACAGCCTGCCAGCCCCTCAACTGGCACACACTGGGGCTCTGCAGCCCGCCGCCAGCAGTTCAGAGAAGCCGCCTCTGAGCTGGACAGCCGGCCGACAGTTGAGGAGGCGATGCAGTGGGTCGTGCCTGGGAAAAGGAGAGCATGCGAGGCCAGGAGGGATGGGACGGGGGGGAGGGAAACCACCGATGCTGGGATGCATCTGGCCACGTGGGACCTTGGCAAGTTAATGGGCAGCTGGTTGAAGAGGGATGGTTGTCATCTCCGGGGCATGGTGCGCGTGCCCACAGAGAGGGCTCTGAGTGCTGCCTTTGGCACGCGTGCCATAGGTTCGCCACCACTGGGATAGGAGATCCATGGAGAAAATGGGAAGCTTTCAGTTTAAATCCCATGCTCTAAATCTAATTAAAGACTACAGAATTGCTGAAAGAGCACCTCTTGTTGGATATGAATGGGTCATAGAGCGAGAATGAACAGGTGTAAAATGACTCATTACTTTTGAACAGTCTAATTCTGTAATTTTATAACTCTGTGAATATATTTAATAGAATGCTTGGTAGCTACTTTGTTTCAGTCATGCCTAAAATTAACGTTTTCCCTAGCATATAACAATGTAGCTTAATTCAGAATAAAAGTACTGTACCCAATTTTCTGGATGTATATTTTTAATTTTCTGGTGTTGCTTTCAGTGCATTTATTTATGTATATGTTGCCTTTTTATGTACGTTATTTGGAACATATGTATAAAGTGATGGGAAATATGTACTGTCCGTTTATTATTCATAAACTTCAAGCACATTTTATATAGCATATTTAAACTCTGATAATTTCACTTTTTTTCCTGTGGGTCTCTCAAAAGTAGTGCTTCTTGATTGGGGCAGTGTCTAAATATTGTCAATCCCTGCATATGCAGTCAATTCATATCTGTCCATTTGGTTATAATATTCCAAATGGTTAATTAGTGGAGTTTGTGTGTGTGTGCGTGTGCATACATGCATTTCAATTTTAAAAAAGCCATTCTTCAGGACAATTAAACTGAGTTCAGAAAACAGAAACATTCAATGAACTGCATTCTGGTTGTATTTTGTTGCTCTTAGATTGGTTATGATATGACAAAGGAGGCTGCAAAAAGTTGTTTTTCGAAAACTGGCCTAACACCAGAAGATGTGGACGTGATTGAACTTCATGACTGTTTCTCTCCTAACGAATTAATTACATATGAAGCTCTGGGACTCTGTCCTGAAGGTATTCCTTAAATATTAGAACTACTAAACAACTTGGCCATAGCCAGCACACAATTAAATGCACTTTCCCCTTTGTTTAACTCTTCAAAACTGATCTCTGGAGGCAAGTTGATTGCTAGAAAGTTCTCCCTCTCTGATGCCTTCCTACCATCACACAGATAAAAATAGCACAGTGGACTGCTCCTCTTTGCTAGCACTACCTTTGAAGACAGTACTAGCCTTTAAGATTTTGAAGGAATAGGTTTAATTAACAGGAGACTGTTAATCACCCTCTTCCAAGTTCAGTAGTCCTTGTTTAACAATCACAGTTGGGACCAGTAACTCAGTTGGTAAGCAAAGTGGTCACTCAATGAAACCACAACTATCCTTATGATCTTACTTCATTTTTCCTTTGCTTTATGGGAAGATTGTAAATGCAAGGATTGGTAGTAAAGTTACTTTTTCATCACTGTTGTAATGGCAAATGATCACTGTATGAGGCAGTCGGTAAATGTAAGGATATGGGAATGGTTGTTCTGTCTGAAATTAGGCTGAAGTCAGATAGTGAGCGTTGGGTAGAGGCCACGAAAAAGATTTGAAAATACTGCCTGTCCTTCTGTGTAACAAGAATATTTTTACACATATTGTACATCTGTCAAAGAGAGGTCTTAGACAAGCTATATAACTTACCCACACCAACTTTGTAAATATATTTTATTGATTTTTTTAACATAATCGCCATAATATTTGGTAAACAGCATGTTGCCTGGGTTTATATTAAACAATCACTAACAATTAGTTTTTATAATCTATAATCCACATAGTAGCTTTGCTTGATTTTCTCTTCTTCCAATAGTATTCTCTTTGCCAACCTTGAATTAATACAATTCTTATTATTTTGATAAGTAACAATTAAGTATAAAGATTTTTCCAACATTTCTACAAATAATAATCACATTCATATAATGCTTCTTTTCTATCTAGACATCTTGGTTGCCTCGTCATAAATCCTGTTTACAATTCTTATTTAAATTTGTTTTCCCCACAGTGTTCAAAACATTCTTACTAGTTAAGATTTTCTTAAAATTGATTACATTTAAATATTTAAGTCTATTTTCTTCGTACAAGCCATTCCAACACTTTTACATTTCTCATATCTTAAAAAAGAAAAAAAGAAAAAAGAAAGAAAAAAAGGAAGAAAGAATAAGAAAATAGTATACTACTTATACTACCCTCTTAAACTAATATACATTTATTTCCAAAAAAATTGTTCTTTTTAATCATAATTAAACATATGTTTAATCTTTAAATGTCCTTTATATTAACCATTCCAAACATTTTTACATTTCTCATATTAAAAAAAAGTAAAAAAGAAAGAAGAAAGAAAAAATACTATATTACTTGGGGGGTTCATCCCTCTTAAACTAAAATTCATTTATATCCAAAATCTTTCTATTTCTTTAACCATATTCAAACAGATGTTTAATTTTTAAATATTCCCTCTGATACATCCCATCATCTAATTTCTTAATTCTCACTTTTTCTTTTGCCAAACCTCTTTCCTAATCAATATATTCCATTTGATCAAAAAGTCTTTCCATAGTCTTGTAAATGTTGTTGTAGATATAAGAGGCAAATCAAGTAAAATGTCTTTGTGGAGAGATTTTGCCCCTTCATATTCATTGAAATCTTTTCCTTACTTTCTCTCTTGGTTTCTCTTACCACTTTTTGTCTCTCCAATTCTCTTGGTATTCTTGACAGCTCTGCAATCCATTTTGTCAGATCTTTTTTCTTGTCCACAGATTTATTTTTTAATCTTAAGAGTATAAGTTATCTTTTCCATGTCCAATATTTCTTGTAAGTTTTTTCCCACCTGGGTTAGGTCATACTTCCTTGTGTTATTAAGTTCCATCTTTAAATCTCTTTCCTCTAATTTATATTCAATTGTCTGCTTTATCTCCTCCCTCTCTATTATTGTTTTCTGAGAGTTTTTTGTTGTGAAGTTAACTTGGAGATGGGTTCATTTATATTTTCAAAGTTATTTTTAATTTCCTCATGGTTTAAGATCATTGTTGTTTGAATTAGTTGCAACGTCTCATATATCTCCTCCTGGAAAGTATTTGTTTTAGAGTCACAGTTAGGTAAATGTTTGTAATCCAGAAAGGTCAGATTATTTTTTTTTCTCTAAAATTTATAGTTCTCGTTTTATATATAGCCCAGAGTGTTTTCTTTTTTTCTCAGAGCTATTCTCTATTATTAGAACTTTGAAGGTCACAAAAACAGATTAACTTTTCTTGGGCCTTGCCAATTCCTGTATTAGAGCAACTGTTGTTGTAATTTTCATTCACCACTAGATGTCAGCACTAGTTCATTTTTCAGTTTTCAAAATAGTTTTCTATTTTCATAATTTAAATTGAAAATCTTAACAGATTTCACTCGTTTCGAACTTATCCAAATTTAAGTCTTGTATTCATTTCATTTCAGAATATTTATATCCCCCATAAAATGTTTAATTCACCGCTTCCATCTGTAGGAGGGCGGAGCAAAGGTCACTTTCGGAGGATTTTTTTTCTTCTTTTCCCCCCCAGGAAATTAATTAATAAGTAGAATAGAGAAAATCGATGTTTTTACCCAGATCCAAACACGCTGTTTACAATCAGCTTAAAATAGTGCTTTTGGGCTTCGGTTGCTTGTAGCTTGGTCTAGCCCAGGGGTAGGCAACCTTGGCTCTTTTATGACTCGTGGACTTCAACTCCCAGAATTCCTGAGCCAGCATGGCTGGCTAAGGAATTCTGGGAGTTGAAGTCCACGAGTCATAAAAGAGCCAAGGTTGCCTACCCCTGGGCTAGACTCTAAAGTTAGGCTAGCCTTTCTCCTGTTGGTTTCTGGAAGGTTTTTCTCAAACTGATCAGGTCGACTGCCGTCTCTCCGTGGTCCACGGAACTTCCTTCCTTCTTTGCTGCCTCTTCGTGGCGACTTCTGGCCCATTTAGGATCCCCTAACAGGCAGATAATCAGCTGTAGGATGCGGAACCCTGCGATCCCTCGGCTGCTGTGCAAAACCGGAAGCCTTACCCACATCAACTTTGAATGGGAAATGTAGCAATATGATTTATTGCTTTATAGGGTAGTGTTTAAGGTACTGGCCTGGAAACCAGGAGACTGTGAATTCTAGTCTCACTTTAGGCATAAAAGCCAGCTGGGTGACTCTGGGGCAGTCATTCTGTCTCAGCCTAATTCACCTCACAGGGTTGTTGTTGCAGGGAAAATAGGAAGAGAAAGTATTAGCTATGTTCGCTGCCTTGAGTTATTTATAAGGTAATAAAGGTGCGATAAAAATATAATAAATGTAACTAGAGCAGAAAGAATTTATTTCTATGAACTTAAGGATATAAAAATCATTGCATAGATACTGTTATGCTGTCCCTGTTAAATTAATTACCCTTCTGCGCTATTAATGTCAAGTTAATGTCAGAGACTTCAGGAGTTGTATTTAGAAGTGGGAGATACCATATGCATTAATATTTTTTTTTCTTTTAAGGAGGAGCAGGTGAGCTAATTGACAGAGGAGACACAACATACGGTGGAAAATGGGTTATAAATCCCAGCGGTGGTTTGATTTCAAAAGGACACCCACTTGGTGCTACAGGTAATTCATCGTGTATAAGGCTTTTAAGTATGTTTATGGAAAAAATATGTGCAATTTTATTTAAAGAGAAGGCTAAACTAGGCCTTCTTCTCTGTTGCAATCAGCCATCAATAATTAACCACACAGACCTGCTACTTTGACCAGAAGGTATAGTAGGTAATATTCAGTTATCCTATGCTGATGTATCTGGAAGGAAATCCTACTAAATGCCCTATTAAGGTGAAATGTCCATAAACCCTTTAAACACAAACACATCTTTTCTAGCCACTTCAAGAGATAATTTCTGGCCAGCTGGAATATTTGGCAAGGAAATTGTAGGCCTGGTAGCATTCCATAGGATTTGCTAAGCAGCTCTTGGAATTGTCCCAAGTTATCTTCATGCCTTCCTTTTTTTCAGTAGGAAGATAGTTCTTCATGTAGAAAAAACTAACATATGCAAATGTTCCTGCTTATTACAAATATACTGGTTTAAACTGAACTGGAAAAAGTATATATATATAAACCCTTTAAACACACACACACATATATATATATATAAAAAGTGGCTTACTCTTTTTTGAAATTTGAAAATTGAAGCACTTGTCTTCACTTTGATTTCAGTGTATGCATGGATAGGTAAATATAATCCCTAAACTGAGAGGTGTTGGTTAATATTTTTGTTAGAAATATTATGTTAAAGATGATGATAACATTTCTAAGACTAAATTGTCTCCTGAATGAAGCTTGTGTCCTTGTGTGGCATATTATTTTCTTGGCAACAATATAAAAGTGTTCCAGGATGTTTTTTAACTTCTCAGTGTAATCCATAATCCATGTATGCCATCCAAGTTTAGCCAGTACCTATTCCACTTATTTTGTCAAATTCAAAAGAGTTGGCTAGAACTATTCATTTTCTCTCCAAGTAAGCCTTTCCTTTGTGTGTTTTCATATTTGTGCAACTGGTTATGAACTTGAACTTAGCTATTGATCGTAGGAGACTTGCACCCAGGACAGATTTTATTTTTACTTGTATTCAAATATTGTTGCTCACTTGATGATGTGCCCCTTTGGGCTTTTTTCCTCTTTAAAAATTGCAGAAATTCATTTGTTTAAAGTCATTCATGAACTGCCTAGAACGGTTATTCATAATCAGTAAAATAGAACAACTTGTTTAGTTTACTGTTCTTGGCTATTGTGTTCTTCAGCATATTTATCCTGTTCTTCAGCTAAAAGACAACTTAAATCTGGCTATTGAGAGCTCAAATATTAAGGATGCAGATACAAAAAATGCTGTCCTAATGCCAAAAGCTAATTTTTAGTCTGTCACTCCCTGTGCAAATATCCTGACATTCTGTTTGATTAGAGGAGTGTAATTGCTCTTTGAACAGGATGATGAAATCTTTTTATTTGAGCTTATATCAGCTTTTCAATTCTTTTAGAATGATTGCTCTTTACCTATCTGCTAGCAACATTCCAGAGAGGGCCCCTAAGAAGAAAGAGGGAAGCTACATTTGCACTTTGCTTTACAATGTAACCTAACTTATAATTGCATAGCTGGGATCTGCATTGCTGTACTACGAAAAAAAAATGTTGGTCAAATCTTGCATGACTTAGAACAGTGTTTCTCAACTGGGAGAATTCTGGGAGTTGAAGTCCACATATCTTAACATTGCCAAGGTTGAGAAATACTCACTTTAGAAGCCTTAATGTACAGGAAGGCAGATTCTGATTGAATGTTACAAAAAAATAAATCTATAGGAGAACAAATTCTTTGGGAAGTGCCGAGTTCCTCACACTGGATGTCTTCTTGCAGAAGCTGGAGAGCTTTGTCCAGAATGCTTTAAGTTGGCCAGAGAAGTTAGTTTTGGTGCCTTGAACGAACCTTTCCAATTTTGTGATCGTATCAGGAAAAGATAATTTTTGTTGTCAATTTAATAAAGCACTTTTAAAGACAAACATAAGAGGGATTACTTAGAGCCATACCTAATTGGTTTTAATATGTACTTTACCTTTAATGACTTAACTGTGGAAATTAGTTTGCATGGTAAAAAAACCACACCCCTCTTTAGCTCACTCCATGGCATGCAAGCAGGTCATAACATGTATGCATTCAGATTAAACTAATACCTGCTTGCTTGCTTGCTTATTTATTTACAGGTAGTTCATTTAATGATGGTTCAAAGTTATGATGGGCTCAGAAAAAGTGACTTATGCCCAGTTCTTCAAGTTAGGATTATTGCACCACCCCACAGTCATGTGATTGCAATTAGGATATTTAGCAACTGGCTCACATTTATGAGGGTTGCAGCATCTTGGCAATCACATGATCACAAATTGTGACCTTACTTACCAGCTGGCTTCCAACAAAGTCAATTGGAGAAGCCAGATTTGCTTAATGATCGTATGCTTCACTTAATAACAATGTGATTTGCTTAACGACTGTGATAAAAATTGTCGTAAAATTGGATCTGCTCACAACTATCACTTACGTGACCAAAATTCTAGTCCCAGTTATGTTTGAAAGTCAAGGATTACCTGTACTGCTTTAAGTCCTGCACAAAATATATATGTCGGCTGTTGTGAAGTAGGCTAACATTATTTTTTATCAAAAGAACAATATAATAGAACTGGAGAATCCGTCACCTTGAGAAACTGTAACTCTATTTTTTACACTTCTTACACCTGGATTTTTATTTTATTTTTTATGTTATTTATTTGTCTACATCTCATCACAAGGCGACTCTTCATATCCCCTTTATAGCAAAAAGCAATGTTCACAGTGGTGTGGTTGTGATGCAATTTTTTTTATCAGAAGGCTTCATCTTGGATTTCAAACACGCCTCATTCCTTTTCTTTCAAGTTGGGTATGAATGAGATCTTGTAATACGGCTTGATCTACAGGCTCTGTGTTTGATGCATTAGGTCTGGCTCAGTGTGCTGAACTTTGCTGGCAGCTAAGAGGAGAAGCCGGAAAGAGGCAGGTTCCCGGAGCAAAGCTTGCTTTGCAGCATAATATGGGCCTCGGTGGTGCAGTTGTAGTATCTCTCTACAGAATGGGCTTTCCAGAAGCTGAACGGTGAGTGCTGAGTCCTCCTTGATGCATTCATTCCCTTCCCTGTGCAACATTCGTCGCTGCTGCTGTAGGAATTGCAGCGACTTCGTTTCTGCTTTGAATCTTAATGTGCCTGTTGTAAATAACCAGATTAAGCTGCTCGTTGTAAATCAGATTAATGTGCCTGCTGTAAGTACCGTATTTTACCATTATTTCCCACTCTTAATTCTTGCATAATTAAAGTGGGCAGTTGGAAATCATCCTGTTTACTACAGGAAGATTATTGGGTCGTGCTCAGAATCGTTTTTTTTTGAAAGAGGACTCTGTTTTGTCAGCTGCTAGAAGCTTTACTTGTTTTGTTCATGGATTAAAGAGTCCTCAATTATGTTTTCCAAACATAGCTCCATATTTTTTTCTTTTAAAAAGCTTTTAAAAACTGCAAAGTTAAAAGAATGCACAAAACAAGTTTTCAGTTGCCTAGAAAAGATTTTGTCAGCATAATACTGTAATCTGAGTTAAGATTCTTCATCTATTACAGCCTATGGATTTTTCTTTTAGGCAGCTGTTAAGAGTATCCAAATTATTTTGTAAGTTTATGATAAAGAGCAAGGAAATTTAGATTGCAGGAGATCTATTTAAACAGTAATTATTTCCTGGGTCCTTTGTTTATTTACACATCTATTTTCTGCATTTTCTCACCTTGTATTTTATATGTGAAATAGAACTGTCTAATATGCTTAAATAGTTTTTCTAAGGTAGGCAGCACATTTCTTTGTATAAATAATGGATGGTTTGTCAGATTTATCTCCTGTATTCCCAACTCCACAATACTTTTTCCACATAATAAAACTAGAGTGAGAGAGATAGTGTTGACCAAAATCACCCAATCTTTTTATAAATGAGCATAGACTTCAACAAGGATCTCTGTGGTCATAGTCCAACATTTTTAACTATTAAATCAAGTACCAGTTCAGTGCACAAAACCGGTACTGTAAAGATTTTTGCAGTTAATAAATAACTTTAAGATAAAAAAAATGTGAGTAACGATAACAAAGAGTGGAATATATTGAACTAGAGCAGTGATGGTGAACCTTTTAGAGACTGAGTGCCCAAACTGCAACCCAAAACCCACTTATGTATCGTCGGGTGCCGGGTGGACGTGGCCCATTGGGTGGGTATGGCTGCGGTGGTAATGGCAGACTGGGTGGGACTAAAAAGTTCAATCAATCAATTCCAACTTTGCGAGATCTTTTTTTTTCCCGCGAGAAGTTGAAATTGATTGATTGATTGAACCTTTTTTTTTTTTTGCACATGGCGGAGGCCTAAAGCAGAAAGGTTTTATAAAACCCAGCTGAAGGCCTAGGACTGGGGCAATGGCGCACGTGCCCTCAGAGAGTGCTCTGCATGCCACCTGTGGCACGCGTGCCATAGGTTCGCCACCACGGAACTAGAGTAAAACATGCTCAGGTAGCTTTTAGATTCAGAAAAACTGCTTAGGTTCCCAATATGAAAACCCTAATGGGAAAAGTTGGCAATTTTAAACCAGCTGGATTTCTTATGATAAGATGGCTACAAAAGAATTTTGTATAAGTTTTGCTCTGTCCCGTTTTATACTAAACAAAATCAGGCTAGGGTTTTTGTGTTTTTATATCCCACTTCCATCTTTCTCAGGATTATTATCTTTTCTAGAAAATAATTACTGTAGAAGTTTATTGAACTAATAATATCTGAAATTTATATTATTCTTTCTCAAAGTGAATTCATTTTTCTTCACATTGCCGTATTAAGTAATTGTCTTGTTCAACTGGAAAATGAAGCATTTCAGCTTTTAGATCACATCCCACCAAGGGCTTAAGATAGATTGCATCATTTATATCTTTACCCTATTTTATCTTTACAGTAATATGTGGAGGAGGTTAGTCTGAGATTTTGCTCATGGCAATTTTGGGAGGGTGGAGGTAAAGTTAGGTTCAAACAGAAATTATTCCTAGCACTTTTCAAGGAATGTTTATATTTTACTTACATTGTGAATTTGTTTTTCTCCTGGACATATATGTGTAGCAAAATTATATTGCTAAAATCTTACACAATCAGTCAGCAATGATTTGGAATATTAGGATTAGGTATTGAGTAATTAGAGAAAAGGTAAACTTGTTTCATCATTTTCATTTTACACTTTCATAACTATTGCTCACAGCTGGTTGCCAGGAGATGTTTTGGCCAATTTAACTATAGCAATGATTAATATAAAATTTAGCATTTTTCTCATGTTGAAAATTGTTTCTACCCACATTCACTTCTTAATTTTGATTAGATTTTTTCCCCTCAGAATACCATGTATTTCTTCTTAAAAGAGGAGACTGCACAAAATATCTCTCTCCCCCCCTTCTAGGGGTTGTTTAATTTTGGCATAGTGCATTTGAGGAATTGTATTTTGTAAACTGTCATTATGGCTTAATATGTGTGACAAATGCAAGTACTATCATTAGATTGTATGGAAAATTGCTTGTTGAAATCTGCTTATTTCACTGATACTAAGTTACTATTTCCCATTTCAGGAATTGGGAAATCCAGGCCATTCCCACTAGAGCAATGGTTGATGGATTTAAATCATCACTTGTATTCAAAGAAATTGAAAAGAAACTTGAAGAGGTTTGTACAGTAAATATGCGTATAAAATACATTGCCAAAGACTTAAGTTGCATACCGGCACAGAAATATTTTAAGTACACAAATAATTATTTTCTTTGAATATAACTGGTCTGCCAAAATTATGTCTTTTTAATAATCAAATTAATTTTCCTTGTAATGAGTCCTTTTCTCCTTACAAAATAAAGGGGAAAAAATAGGTCAGAGCCAAGAGACAGAACAGTGTAATTCTTTTATTTAATAATAGCTATAATGAACTTCTGAAATACAAATTGAACTTTATAAAAAAAAATTAAAAATTGGTCATTGATACTGGAACTATGTGCCTTGTGTTATTAGTATTACTTTCTGTGTTGAAGTTTCATGAGTAACCTCGGAACTAGTAAAACCTGATCATGTTTTGGTGATAATATCAATCACTTCATATTGGAGATTGGAAGTAATATGACTGAATGATCTCTCATGCTGTGGGGGGAAAAACACATTGCATGTAGCAAAATGTTCAGAGTAAATCTATATTTCTCTGTTTGCCTTGCCTGCCTGCAATTGCTTCAGCTCTTTTCTAGGCAGGGAATGAAATTTAGGGCAGAGCAAGATTCAACTTGGCAAAAACCATGTTATAGATTGTGGAGATAACTATTTGGTAACTCAGATAATTATGTCCATATGCTTGGCATTGTAACCTGAAACAATTCACTCAAAATGAAGCTACTTCAAGTTTCATGGCTGTTACTTCCTTGACAGTGGTTAGGGTTCAGGAGCTACTCACTACATCTCCCTAAAGAACACTTTTCAGGAAAGAGTGCTTATACAGCATTAAGGAAAGAGCTGCAGTTTAAAAGCTTGCATTCTTTCATACAAACTGCAAGAGCCCTAGAGTTGATGTTATTGCACCCTACTGCTCAACATGCCAGTTTAAGCGTCTCCAACTTTTTATACCAGAAAGGATGACCTCAGATCTCCCTTGAAAATCAATTCCATTTTGAGACTGTTCTTTCAGTTAGCAAGGTTTTTCCTCAACATTCAAGTGGAATATGTTTGCCTAAAACTAAAACCATTAGTCCATGTACTCCACTCTGTGATAACTGAGAAGGGGAAATGAACTTCTGTGTGCCCATTCTTCTCAATTCTTCACTAAAATAATTCTCACATATCCTCCTTCAGCTGTCTTATTATTAAGGCTAAATACACCTCTCAACATGTCCTTATTGGACTTAATTTCCAGTCTTCTGATCTTTCTCATTGCTCTTCATTGCCCAAATATCAGTATTTGAATTCTTATTAAATCATGATAGGAAGAACTGAACACAATTCTCAGTGTGGCGTTTGATCTCTATAGATTGCAGTGTGACTATTCTAGTGTTTGCCTTTTGGCAGCCACAAAACTATTGAATGATACTCAGCTTGCGACTATAATTCTATTTTTTCACATGTACCATTCATATATTCTTCATCCTTTGCTCATGTATTTGATTTAATTTGTTTCTGTTAAAAAAACTACTAAAATTCATTTTGTTATTTTTATCCAACTTCTCTAAACTGTCAGGGTTATTTTTAATTTTATTACTGTTTTCTTAACTATTCATTATCCTGTCCAATTTAGTGTTGTCAGCAAATTTATGCTTTTCTTTTTTTAATAAAAGTTTTATTAATTTTTAAAAAATTACAGTCTTTAGTGCTTAGTAAACAACATGTCTGGTTGCAAATATTTAACATTAACTTTTTCAATATAAATCTGTTCAATACTACACAATCCAATAATTTTTCCCCTGATCCTCCTTTCTTCTCCATATTTTTTCCATTTTCCCTTCATTACACCATTACAATTTTTGGTACTGTTAATGTATACAAAGTTAGATATAAGCATCTTCATCATATTTTACTAATATAATAATATCAATTCATAAGTCAATAATGTCAATTCATTAATCAATATTCTGTTTTTTGTACTCTTGTTAAAGTTTGATTTCCCATCAGTATTTGAAATATCCTTATCAATTATGATTTTCTCAATATTAATTACATTTATATAGCTGAAAGTTTTATTCAAATCAATCCTCCTCTTATCTTCATATTTCCCATATCCAAAAAAAATGCTATCTTAGTTCTAAATCATATCTTTCATAGATAGGATATGATATTTTATGAGCAGAGGGTCTGGAAAGTACACATTCATTATGAACTTCCTATTATGAAGTCAGTTATTATTAGAGTTCTGTTCTTTGTCTTCTTCAGGTAGTAATTGTGGCCATTATGCTTTTCAAGGTCCCAATTTCTTGTCTTTTGTTCAGTGTGGTCTTGGAAGCATAGCATGTTCCTTCTGTGAGAGCCGGTGAAAGCTATTTCTGCATTTCAGCTGTACTCAGTTTCCCCCCCCCCCCCAGTCACTCATTTATTGGGTTCCTCTTCCTTAGAGAGTTTCTTCCTCTGACAATTTCTATTGCAGCGAGTCCTTTAATCCAAGAAATTTTCATCCTCCTAAGTGTCTCCACATGCTCCTTCAAGTCTCTAACTCAAAGTAGTGATATCATATTTGCTAATATTATTTGGACTATTAACAAGGTGAGCCGTGTGTCTCCAATGGCTTTGAAAAAGGGTGCCACAAAACTGATAGAAAACCATGAGCAGTGTCACAGAATAACACAGTGACTACACTGTGCTTCCAGACTAGGGTTGTAGAGCTCACAAATGAACTGTATAACAGCGCATCTTCTACAGAGATGAAAGACTGCCATATATAATGTTGTTTGGAATCATTCACTCAGATTTATGAATAATATTTACATGTTGAAAATATGTCACACACGCCCAGATTAAGATGGTCTTTTAATGATTGTACATTTACATTATGATTACAGGAAGGAGAACAGTATGTCAAGAAAATTGGTGGCATTTTTGTCTTTAAAATAAAAGATGGTCCTGAGGGTAAAGAAGCTACTTGGGTAGTTGATGTGAAAAATGGTAAAGGCTGTGTGGATATTAACACTGGTGAGTGTCATTTAAAAAAAAAAAAAGTTCTTAGGTTGTTGGACTAAAAGGATAACAAATTATATACTATGGGTGTGGATGAAATATAGGAATGAGCATAATTATAGAATATAGCATTAGATTTGCAAGTAAATGAATGTATTGTGATGCAGTTTTTAATAAACATGAAAAGTAATATAAACTACGCATTCTTGATGTGATGCTTTCTTGCAAGTTGCCAGTTTTAAAACACTTGAAACTGAAATGTAGGGCAGAAGAAAATGTTTGAAATATTTTAATTATATTCCTTTATTCCCTTCACTTCTGGATACAGCATTGTTGGCTTTTCTGCCTATTAGTTGGCTGTGTTATGAAAAGTGCTATTGATTATAATTCATGCAAAGATCAAGTAGGGAACCAATATTTTTAAATGTAGACCACCAAAGGTTTGTGGTGGTCACCTATCCCTACTAAAAATTTCTATTGGTTTATAATTTTGTAGGTGATAGAAAGAGAAAAATTATCAATACCCAAGGAGTTATCATATGAACTGCAGCACATTATATTTCAATTTAATCATGTTTTAATCAAATTTTGATTTTTTTTTCTGGCCCTACTTACTTTTTTGAGTACATCTGCTGCTGTAGCACTGAAAGTGCCTGAAAACTTACATTCCTCAATCTAGAATCTCTCTTGCTGTGGTTGGGCACCAGAATGTTGTATGATCAATTTTTTATATATATCATCAAGTCATTCTTGACTCCTAGCAACCGCGTGGATTTTTTCCATGATAATTTGCTCCTAAGCTGATCTTTCAGGTCTTCTAATACAATATCTAAATCACTATTTTTTTATCCAATATTATTCTATAAATTGAGTAATGTGACCTGGATAATATATAGTCCAGACTCTGTCAATGGTTTTTTGTTTTTTTTACTACAGGTAGTCTTCGATCTACAAGCACAATTGAGCCCCAAATTTTTGTTACTAAGCAAAACAGTTGTTAAGTTTTGCCCATTTTGCAACCTTTTTTTGCCACAGTTGTTAAGTGAGCCACTGCAGTTGTTAAGTTAGTAAATGGTTGTTAAATGAACCTGGCTTCCCCATTGACTTTGCTTGTCAGAAGGTCGCAAAAGGTTTTCACATACCCCAGGTTACTGCAACTATCAAAAATATAAACGCGTTGCCAAGCATCCAAATTTTGATCATGTAACCATGGGGATGCTGCAGCGGTGGTAAGTATGAAAAATGGTCATAAGTCACTTTTTTCAGTGCCATTGTAACTTCGAATGGTCACTGAATAAATGGTTGTAAGTTGAGGAGCACCTCTGACAACTTTTCTGTCATAACGTTATCGGCTATAATTTTGACTTGTCTGCCATTAATATTTGTGAACTTTTGATACCCTACTTTTACTAGTCACCCATAATTTGAAAGTGGAATATCCTCAAGTACAGAGAGCATGTTTTAGAAATTAGTGTCCTACTCAATATTTCAACTATTTGTTTTCTGGCCATTATAGATAAGAAAGGCGACTGTACAATTGTAATGAGTGATGAAGATTTGCTGTCACTGATGACTGGCAAGATGAATCCTCAGACAGTAAGTAAAAATAAAAATAGATCATACTATCTTCAATATCTGTTTTACTTTATCACAGAGGAGTAATGAAAACAGCTTGCCCTATTTTCCCCTCTCAATTATTTTAGATTAAATGACAGGTGATAATACTACTACTACTACTACTACTACTACTAATAATAATAATACCACCACCACCACCACCACCTGTAAGCAAGAACTGGTGGGATCATAAAATAGAGAAAGTCATAGAAAATGATAAAGTTAAACTGCTCTGGGACTTCAGAATTCAAACAGACGAGCACCTGCAACATAACACCCCGGACTTAACAATTGTCGATAAGAAAGACAAAAAAGTCTGGATAGTGGACGTGGCAGTGCCTGGAGACAGCAGAATAGATGAGAAAGAACTGGAGAAGATAACAAAATACAAAGACCTACAAATAGAAATAGAAAGACTGTGGCAAAGGCAAGCAAGGGTAATACCAATAGTAATAGGCGCCTTGGGTGCAATCCCAAAACAACTGGAGCACCACTTGAACACCATTGGCATTGACAAATTCGCCATTAGTCAATTGCAAAAGGCGTCCTTACTAGGAACTGCTTCCATCCTGCGACGATATCTGTAATACCATCAAACATCCACATCTGCCTATCCCAGGTCCTTGGTAAGGACTCAATAGGTAGACAAAAATGCCAAATCCAGTCTGAATATCTGGCTGACTATGTGATGATCAATAATAATAATAATAATAATAATAATAATGATGGAAGGGACCTTGGAGGTCATCTAGTCCAACCCCCTGCTCAGGCAGGAAACCCTATACCATTTCAGACAAATGGCTATCCAGTCTCTTCTTAAAAACTTCCAGTGTTGGAGCATTCACAGTTTCTGAAGGCAGGTTGTTCCACTGATTAATTGTTCTAACTGTCAAAAATTTCTCCTTAGTTCTAGGTTGCTTCTCTCTTTGGTTAGTTTCCAACCGTTGCTTCTTGTCCTGCCTTCAGGTGCTTTGGAGAATAGCTTGACTCCCTCTTCTTTGTGGCAGCCCCTGAGATACTGGAACACTACTATCATGTCACCCCTTGTCCTTCTCTTCATTAAACTAGACATACCCAATTCCAGCAACCGTTCCTTATATGTTTTAGCCTCCAGTCCCCTAATCATCTTTGTTGCTCTTCTCTGTACTCTTTCTAGAGTCTCAACATCTTTTTTACATCATGGTGACCAAAACTGGATGCAGTATTCCAAGTGTGGCCTTACCAAGGCATTGTAAAGTATTAACACTTCACGTGATCTTGAATCTATCCCTCTGTTAATGCAGCCTAGCACTGTGTTGGCTTTTTTGGCAGCTGCAGCACACTGCTGGCTCATATTTAAGTGATTGTCCACTAGGACTCCCTATCACAGTTGCTACTATTGTGCAAGGTACCACCTATACTATACCTGTGCATTTGGTTTTTCTTGCCTAAATGTAGAACCTTATTTTTTTCACCACTGAATTTCATTTTGTTAGATAGTGCCCAATGTTCAAGTCTGTCAAGATCCTTCTGTATCTTAAGCCTATCTTCTGGAGTGTTGGCTCTTCCTGCCAGCTTGGTGTCATCTGCAAATTTGACTATCCCCTCAATCAAATCATTGATGAAGATGTTGAAAAGCACTGGGCTCAGAACAGAGCCCTGGGGCACCCCATTACATACTTCCCTCCATGTAGATGCAGTTCCATTGAGGACCACACGCTAAGTACGGCCGGTCAGCTAGCTACGAATCCATCTGGTGGTGATGCTGTCTGACCCTCATTTTTCTATCTTATCAAGTAGTAGGTTGCGGTCTACTTTATCAAATGCCTTACTGAAGTCCAAGTAAATTATATCCACAGCATTCCTCTTGTCCACTAATTTTGTCACCTGGTCAAAGAATGCAATAAGATTTGTCTGGCATGATCTGTTTTTGACAAACCCATGCTGGCTTTTGGTAATGACTTTGTTTGCCTCTAGATGTTCGCTGATTCGTTGCTTGATTATCTTTTCCAAGATCTTCCCAGGTATTGAGGTCAGGCTGATAGGTCTGTAGTTTCCTGGATCCATTTTTCCCCCTTTTTTGAAGATGGGAACTACTTCAGCTCTTTTCCAATCCTCTGGTAGTTCCCCAGTGCTCCAGGATCTTTGAAAGATAGTTCAGTAATTCTGAGATCACATCTGCCAGTTCCTTCAGAACCTTGGGGTGTAGTCCATCTGGTCCTGGTGATTTGAACTCATCTAGGGTGGATAGGTGCTCACTTACCATTTTCTTGCCTATCTTAACTTGTGTTTCTAAATTAATTCTTAGTTAAATTAATTTTAGATGTTGTAAGTACATGCATATTTATTTTATTTGCTTTTCACATTTATGTACTGATCATCTTCAAAGGGGGATTCTAGCTTAGTTGCTAAATGTTGTCAGCACAGGCTACTTCCATAAATACATTTTTCTTTTTTTAAAATAGTAATTTTATTGAAGATTACAATTACAAAGTTAACTATAAAAGAAAAGAATTTAAAAAATAGAAGGTGTAGAAAAGAAACAAAAAGAACAAACATGTTTACTTCACCGTTTCCTCCCTCAATAAATACATTTTTCAAAGTAATTTCAAGTTGGCAACAAATTAAAAGTAGATTGAATTTCATTATTCTGAACAATTTTTTTTAAACCCCCCTGCTGTTAATTATGATTTTAGGTTAATTATGATCAAAATGGCTTTTGTATCAAGGCATCACTGACAATTATTTTGCCTAAAGAAGTAAAATGATTTTCCTTTTTGATCAAATTATTTGCTTCATCTCCCATTTATATAAATTCGATCTGTAGACTGATTTATACACATTTGAAAAAGATAATCTTAAAATAAAATCACCTACTCAGCCTCAAATTATTTGGCTTCCATCTTGAAAGGCTTGGTGTTAGACGTTTTATTTAGAATTGAATAAACACATTAACAAGTGAAATGTAATTCTGTTTCTTTTTTTTTTTAATCTAGGCTTTCTTTCAAGGGAAGTTGAAAATTTCTGGGAATATGGGCATGGCTATGAAGCTACAGAATCTACAGCTCCAAGCAGACAAAGCTAAGCTTTGAGCTACTCTGACTTCAAGATGGAATGAAACTTGGAAAACAAGTTCCTTAATAACTAGGCTGGAACTAGATGTTGGAAGTAGCATGTTTTTCAAATATGTGTATTTCACTTTAGCTTTCTTGAAGCATTTGTTTAATTGAAATTTTGGCATTGCCTTCCATAAAACCATTACAAAGTTGGTAAAATATTAACATTAAAGTATCCAATACTATTTTAATAATAAAGCCCATATGGTATGTAACAGACTCTGATGCAAACCCATCTAAAATTACTTTTCAATGTGATCAGTTGGTCATATTTTTTTGTATAATTTTTTAACACTAAGAAGAGCAGTAGGAAAGAAAATGTGGTTTGTTGGCAAAAATGCCTCCACAGTTTCATTTTTATTCTTTTATATTTTGTCATAGCCGATTAAGAAAAACTCTTGTATTTCGGCTGGAATCTACTGAGCTATTTTAGGCAGAACCAAGTTCTTGACACCGCTAAAGGGATTTTTCCCCTTTGGCAGATATATACATGTATTTGTATATACAACCCCCTGCCATACCACAAATGGCTATGCACAGCCCATTTTTTTCCAAAGGTGATTTGTAATTGTCAGGGAAGTATTGAAGAAGTCCAAAGCTCCCACGGTTGAATAGAATTAAGTATACCTTTTCTTTGGATATTACTATCTAAAACAATTTGCTACTTCCTAAATTGCACGGATTGGATTGAAAGTCAATTTGTTTGCATTAATGGAACTAAATAAGACAGCACTAGTTGTAATTAATATTATTGTAGTGCTTTTCTGCATATTTATAAAGAAAAAGATAAATACTTTTTAAACACTTAATTGGTTTAATTATGATATACTTAGATAAGGAAACTGATGATTCTTTAATAAATTCCTTTATAATATGCTATTTTTTTAATCCATTCTGGTTGGAGGTAATGTATTCTGTTCTGCAACTTTCTTAGTAAATTTAAATCAAATCTTCTGTTTGCATCTGTGTTTTCTTTTCTTTTTTTTGTCATATTCATTATAATAAACACTCAGAGGTAATATAACTTAGTCATATTAAGCACGAAAGCAACACTTTGCACAATGAAAAGGGTTGTTTTGCATGTTGAAATAAAAATAATGTATGAATTGTAACTCCAACCTTTTTAACAAATAAAATTAATATATTTTATTGGTTAAAAAGATTGGAGTTACAATTCATGGGGTATCCAGCTTAAAACAAAAACTTTAGGCTTTTAAAACAAAGTAATGAAGAGTCAGGATTAAAAAGTATATCTAAAATCTTTCACACTTTAGATACCTCTGTACATTTAATAACACTTAACATTTAATAACACTTCTACCAAAATAATTTTATAGGCTACTCGTGTGACTGGTACGAGATCTATTTTTCTTTGAATGTTTTTATAGTATGGTGCAGTAGGTTTGGGAATAATATATGATTTAATATATATTAAATAATATATACATGATTATGGTTGAAAAACACTACGTTAGACCAGTGACCCCCAACCTTTTGGGCACCAGAGACAGGTTCCATGGAGGGCAGTTTTTCCACAGACGGGGGGTGGGAGGTCTTGCACACTGCCTAGATCCTGTGCATGTGCAGATGGGGCTTCGCTTTCATAGCCTGGTTCCTGGTGGGCCGCAGAGCGGTGCTGGTCCATGGACCAGGGATTGGGAACATCCGGGTTAGACTATAACCTTCTTTAACACTAGTCAGCTGATAAGTCATCCTATCTGAAAAAAGATAAAAGGTGTCATGGAATCATGATTTTATGAAATTGTGAATCAAAATCATGGAAGACTTAAAAACTCTTAAATATCACCTGGGAAGACGCTGAAGTACTTGCCCAAGGCCAAAAGTGCTGGAGATCCCTTGCTGCCTGATACCTTCCATAACATGGGAGGATCTAATGCTAATGTTAAAAATATTTGGTATATTTTCTCATTTTCCTTAAACTTTAAAGTTCGTTAAATTGTTTTTTCAGACCAAAATCTAGAGCAAATTGGCCTATGATTTAAAAATGCATTAAAATGCGATCAGGATAATAATTTCTAATGTTTCTTATTAATCAGATTGCCACACTGCCACACACACTATACTATATTTCCTGAAACATGCTATAAATACAACATTTCTTTGTCTCTATATTCCACCAATGATATTTAGTATATTTATTATGGTCACCATAATACAGCCTCTGTAGGTGGCGCTAACTCACTTTTAGATAGTTTTATTAGCTAAAAAAATAGTTATATGTGCAAGATGTTCTTCCTTGAACAACTCAGAAATTTTGCCATTTTTAATTTGCTTAATTTATGTTTTGTTTTTGATCATTGCTGATCTCACTTATAAATAGTTCAACTCACATATCCTTCATTCCAAGTTGGCTTTCATTTAAGGTTTTGTCTAGCCTAGGGGTCCCCAACCTCTGGACTATGGCCCACTACTGGTCTTTGAGCTGTTTGGAACCAGGAGAGTGCATGCACGCGCATCCCCACTTGTGTGAGCAGCGGGCAAACTGCACACTGCATTTGCACGATGAGCAGGTGCATATGCCTGTCACTCGTGTAAATGGAGCTGTGCATGAGCGCTTGCCTGCCTCCTCCCCTCCCCCAGTGATTCACAAAGCTGGAAAGGTTGGGGAACTCTGGTCTAGCCAATATTGGAATGCCAGATGTACTGTAGGATGAGTTGCTTCACACACATTTTTAAACAATTATATTCTAGTCCAGTGGTGGCGAACCTTTTAGAGACCGAGTGCCCAAATTGCAACCTGAAACCCACTTATGCATCGCTGGGTGCCGGGTGGGTGTGGCCACCGAGTGGGCACGGCCACCGAATGGGCGTGGCTATGATAGTCATGGCAGCATGGGTGGGCGTGGCCAGGGTGGGCGTGGCCACCTCGATGTTGCTCCTGAGGAGGGATGCCTGTGGGGGCCGGGCAGGGTTGGGGGAGATCCAGGGGGTCTCTGGTGGGTGGGGCAGTGGGCAGGAGGCTCGTCATCTTGTTTTGGCAATGAGCCAATCAGATCACAGGATTCAGTGACTGATCTCATGTATTGAAGCTGAGAGGAGGACATTTGTCAGTGTGTTATGTGATCGCTATCAAGTTGGTTGGGTTTTTTTGTGTTCTTTCATTTAGTGAGCTTGTAAAACGTAATAAAAATAAAGTAATGGGGCAAAGAGTTGACTGGTTGCCCAGAAAGGTTGCCCAGAGGCAGGTTGGACTTTGCATCCATTTGTGCTTTGCAGAAGCTCACGGGGGTGGGGGGTAGGACGCGCCTCCCTCCGGGGCGATGGCGTGCGTGCCCACAGGGACGGCTCCGCATGCCACCTGTGGCACACGTGCCATAGGTTCGCCACCATTGTTCTAGTCTTTCCCGATCAAGGAATCAATTGCCAGAATTCTGAGAATTGATCATACACCACTTTGACTAAGGAATTCTGGAAGCTGAAACCAACACATCTGGAGGATGTCCAGGTTTATATGTACAAATTTGACTAATATTTTGGAGATGCATATAATATTTTCATATTTGCCAGATGCCCAGGCTCACTTTACTAATTCCTTTTTAACTGTTGATGTGTTAATAACATATAGGATGTTTTTAAGTAATCCATCATTTTAGACGACATGGGTTAATAACTATGAATTCATTTTTTAAGAATTATGCAAAAAAGTCAAATCATTTATATGCAAAGTCCAGAGTGGACCTTCAAAGCAGTGCTGAGCAAATTCAGGATTTGGGAATCTGATTTATATTAGCAATAATAATCAGAAGCGCATTCTTAAGTATATAACTATTAAAGACTTAATGCCTTTTTTTGTTTGTTCTATTTTTTGTTGCTAATATAAAAAACTAGACTTACTGGCTGGAGCTTTGGGAAGGTGTAATTCCCAGCAAGGGTAAGAATACTGGTCCCTCATTGTTAAGTGATTCACTACAGTTATTAAGTTAGTAACACAGTTGTTAAGTGAGTCTGGTTTCCCCATTGACTTTGTTTGGCAGAAGATAATAATAATAAAGTTGGAAGGGACCTTGGAGGTCATCTAGTCCAGGGCTTTTCAACCTTTTTACCGATTGTACCACTTTTAGGATATGGCAATATTCGAGTACCACCTAGCAAGGTGTCAAAAACTTGGTGACAAAAAAAAAACCTGTTCAAAGTTGCAATTGCACTGAAATGACTTACGACCATTTTTCACACTTATGACCATTGCAGCAACAGGATCATGTGATTTATATTTGGATGCTTGGCAACTGATTCATATTTATGATGGTCACAGTGTCCCAGGGTCATGTGATCCCCTTCTGCAATCTTTTGACAAGCAAAGTCAATGGCAGAGCTGCTGGTGGCCAAGTGCTAACTAAGGCGGGACTTCCTTCCCTCCCTCCCTTCCCTGCCTCCCTTTTTCTCATTCCCATCTCCTTCTGAAGGAAGAATTTGAACCCCTCCCCCCATATTTTCCCTCTTCCATATATTGATCAAACAAGGAAAGGCCTCCAGAGACAGAAAAGACAAGCTGCTGAGTGAACTAGCTTAAAAAGGCACTTCCCTTTTAAGAATTAGCTACTGGCTAGAAAGGAAAGTAAGGAGCCCAGCCGGCACTTAAGGAAGAAAAAAAAATATAAGTACTGGCTGCCAGCTAAGGCAGCCTCCCCAAATGGCTCCATTCATAAGTAAAATCTGCAGCTCCAGAGGACTCTCTCACTGTAAGTCCTTGCCTGTGCTGGCTCTTTCCCTTCCCCACTACACTTGGCTAGGCAGGGCTGCGTACCACCTGCCACTCATTAATGTACCACAAGTGGTACGCGTACCACAGGTTGAAAAGCCCTGATCTAGTCCAACCCCCTGCTCAGGCAGGAAACCCTATACCATTTCAGACAAATGGCTGTCTAGTCTTTTCCAGTGTTGGAGCATTCACAGCTTCTGGAGGCAGGTTGTTCTAACTTGCAAAAAGATTGCAAAAAGTGATCACGTGACCCAGGACACTGCAACAGTCATAAAAATAAGTCAGTTGCCAAGAGACTGAATTTTGAAGACGTAACCATGGGTATCCTACAGTGGTTGTAAGTGTAAGTCACTTCTTTCAGTACCTTTGTAACTTTGGTCATTAAATGAACTATTGTAAATCTACCTTATTAATGTTCAGTTCTCCCATGATGGGAGAGATTCACCTTTCCTCACCCATCACACAAGGCCTGTAATGTAGTATGGATTTGCTTTCACACATAACCAAAATCATAGTAAATATGCACCTCAAATATGCATCTATAGCTTGGGGCAGCTCTGCAAAAAAAATATCCATCAATTAGAAAATGTACTTTGATCTTCCTAGTATTTATTTTAAGAGATGGATTGGATCTTTTATGACTCCCCAGCCTGGATTCAGAAGGATCCTTCTGTTTCAAGATAGTTGGGGGGAAAAGTTTTTTAAAAAAATACTTGGTAATTTTGCATGCCAGTTGGTCTTTATAAAGAAAGAGGAAATTGCCAGTTCTTGAAGAGAAGAGAGAATGCTAATCTCCCTTTTCTATAGCTATATTTGCCTGGTGGGTGAGATTGCAATACTTTGTGTATTTTGTTTTGTTTATAGAGTAGAAAAGAGGTTTTTTTATCTCTCTTGAGAATCCACATTCGGGGATTTTAAATTGATGAAACAGCATTTTCAGCACTCTTTCCATTAATCAACCAAAGAGAGTACGAATTGGCTTACGGGATCACAACATGATTCTGGATTTCAAAACTGACACTGAAGACAGGTTGCTTCCAAGCTGCTTTGGGGGCCAAATATAGCTTAAAGTACTTATCATCATTAAAATCAATTAATGATCAGGACTGCTTAGTTGCCAAGGTAGTTAAAAAACTACAGTATGAGACTGCCTGCTTTTTTATTGAAGGGGAGTAGACACTTGTCTTCTGGAGAAGGGACGGATCCTACAAGCTCCTAAATACTGTGTTCTAGAAGCAGTTCACTTTCCAGGGTGCTTCATATTCTGAACAGTGATAAAAATGTGCCACAGGTTAATTTAGCATTGGCTGGAAGTCTTTTGTCTGAAATGGTATAGGGTTTCCTGCCTGAGCAGGGGGTTGGACTCGATGACCTCCAAGGTCCCTTCCAACTTTATTATTATTATTATTATTATTATTATTATTATTATTATTATTATTATTATTATTATTATTATTATTATTATTATTATTGTTGTTGTTGTTGTTGTTGTTGTTGTTGTTGTTGTTGTTGTTCTTGTTCTTGTTGTTGTTGTTGTTATTATTATTATTATTATTATTATTATTATTATTATTATTATTATTATTATTATTATTATTATTTTAATAATAGTTTTTCTAATATTTTGGGCTGCCAGTGATTGCAAAGAAAAGTGAAACGGAATCCCAAAACTGGGTGGGCATTATCGCCTCCCCAGTTTTTTCCATTAATTTATTTAGTCTTCAAACATTTCTGTGGTTTGAGATAGTTTTACATACATTAAGCTTATTGGAAGATTTAATGCACCTGATATTGTTTGCACAATTAGTGTTATATTATGCCATGACTGTATAGTGATTTGTCATTGGATTTTGACAGTGGGGGATTCCAAGGGGCCCAGGAACCACATATTAATCTACTAATTTAAACTTTCAAAGTACAATAACAAAACACTTTTCAATATAAATCTGACGTCAATGTCTAAAAATGTAGGACAAATGCAAGGGAGGTGGGCTTATCTAGGAAATCCAATAACTGAGGATTATCTCTCCAATATTAATACAATTTGGCTTCATAAAATGTACCTCCCTGGTCCAACACCTCAAAGCCACAGGACATAAAATTGACTTTAAAAATACCAGAACTATTGCCAAAACTGAACACTTTAACAACAGAATAATCAGAGAAGCCATCGAGATAGAAAAACGCCCACACAGCATGAATAAACGAGATGATACCTCCCGCCTACCAGCCATTTGGAAACCCAGCCTTATTGACAGACGAATCCCTAGCACAAGGAGCAACACTGGACCCACACTCACGAAGACCACACATGATGTCACCACCACACACCCACACAAAAAGCAGACTCAAACCCGCACCGATGATGAGGCACAACCGCGGACCAGAAACCAGACCACAGCTGCATCATTGGCCATTTTAAACCCCTCCATTTCATACGTGAAGCAAACTGACACCCACCTTGAAGATGTGGCACGACCACGAACGCGAAGCCAAACAACAGCAATGCAGTTCTCCATCTCAAATCCCCCTGCAACTCAGACTAATCTGAGCACAACAGGGCCCCCACCCAAGCAGAGCACACACCCCGCCAATCAGAGCACAGCCAACCCCTCATCCAATCAGAGCACAGCCAAGCCCCTAACCAATCAGAACACACCTCCACCCAATCAGAACACAGCCAAGCTCCCATCCAATCAGTTCATACCTCCACTGGCAGTTAAAAGGAAGAAACAGCTGCGATCACACATTGCTTCCAGAAGCACAAGGCCGAAGAGACACCAGCCTGAAGATGACGAATGAGACTTCGTCGAAACGTCGCCAAGACACTTCCAATTTTACACGGGAGAAAACCCGAATTACCAAAGACCTACATACAAACACCCGTGAAAACCTCAGAAAACAAATATCGTACCTCTACGGGGAGGAAATCTACCATCTGACCAGGACCTATGAAAAACTTGAAGTCCAAAGAGCTTCCACTTTATGTGACCTCGCATTCTTACGCAACTGCCGAGATCAAAATTTAATCCCCACATGCTTCCAATTGAAATTCCACTCCAACTCTGCAGCCACCAAACGCATCCTGAAAAGAACAGAATTGGCCCTAATCAGAAATGAACTTCACACAAAAAGATTCCTCCTAGACCAAATCAACAAAGATCTCCTCACACTTCACCTCAAACTCAGCAACAAGATCCACCCCGCACTTTGGGACAAATCCAAACAACTCGCCGTCTGGAGAGCTGAAACACAGACCACCCTCAAGACAGACACACACACCAACAAATTCCGAAGACTACAAGAACGCCAGAAACAAACCTCTCCTCCCTCACAGCCACACATGAAACAAACAGTGCATAACATCTCAGATAGGATCCTCACCAAAGCCGAAACCAATGTCCTTTCCAAAGGATTGAACTTTGCAGTCGCTCCCAAACACATCCCCACGGAAACCATTATATGCGGAGTTGAAACCAGCCTGACCAAAATCAACCCCGACGACGCTAACAGAATCAGACTCGAAATCTCCAACATCCTCTGCACCAGCAAGCCACCCAAAAGCAACTTACACAAAGAGGAACAGACAGCTCTACTTAACCTGAAAGAAGACACCAGCATAATAATCCTACCAGCAGACAAGGGCAACGCCACGGTGGTTATGAACACATCTGACTACCAAACCAAATTAACCAACCTACTCCAAGACTCCACATACAAACCCCTAAACACAGATCCCACCACCTACCTGGAAAAAACCACTAGATCCAAAATAAAAGCCTCCCCCATCAGCGAAGAGATCCAGCAAAGAATCATTCCCAGAGAAAAATCATCCAGATGCCCTAAGCTCTATGGTCTCCCCAAGATACACAAAGAAGGAACTCCACTTAGACCCATAGTCAGCTCCATAGGCTCACCTCTACAAAACCTAGCCAAATTTCTCGCCAAACAACTACAACCCTATGCAGAATCCATCACCTCACACGTAAAAAACTCATTCCAATTCATAGAGATCATAAAGAAACAAAACTTACAGCCCAGCGACCTACTCGTGAGCTTTGATGTCATTTCCCTCTTCACCCAAGTGCCAATCAAAGAAGCCTTGACAGCTATCCAAAACAAATATAACCCCCCCAAGCACATCCTAGATCTGACCAACCATTGCCTATCCAACACATACTTCATCTACAACGGACAAAAATACAAACAAATAGAAGGAGCACCCATGGGATCACCCCTCTCACCTGTCATTGCAAACCTCTACATGGAACACTTTGAAACCCAAGCTCTAGAAAAATCTGATCACAAACCCAAACTCTGGCTCAGATACGTAGACGACACCTTCATAATCTGGCCACATGGGAAAGAAAAACTAGACAACTTCCTCACACACCTCAACAGCCTACACCCCAAAATACAGTTCACCATGGAAACAGAAGCTAACAAGCAACTTCCCTTCCTGGATGTCTTAGTCTACAAGAAATCCAATGGCTCCCTAGGACACACCATCTACCAGAAGAAAACACACACAAACCGCTATCTGCACGCACTCTCACACCACCACCACCCAGCACAGATCAACTCCGTAGCCAAGACACTCATCTCGAGAACAAACGCTTAGCTGACGAACAACACCTAAAAACCGAACTACACACTCTCACTAATGTACTAACATCCAACGGATTCCAAAGAAATAAGATTACCAACTTAATCCAAAAAGAAACCCCCACTAAAATCCAAGACATAGAACAAGAAAACGGCAAAGCCCTCCTCCCATACATAAAAGGCACCACAGACAAAATCAGCAAGATCCTCCACAAACACAACATCAAGACAGCATTCTGCACAAACCGAAAAATATCCACCATCCTAAGAAACCCCAAGGACAAAACTGAGTTAGAAAATCAGGGAGAATATGAAATCCCATGCACCGCCTGCCCCACCACATACATCGGACAAACCAACAGAAGAATAAGTGCACGCATTGAAGAACACAAGAACTCAGTCAGAAAAGAGGAACCAACTTCCTCCCTGGTCCAACACCTCAAAGCCACAGGACATAAAATTGACTTTAAAAATACCAGAACTATTGCCAAAACTGAACACTTTAACAACAGAAGAATCAGAGAAGCCACGAGATAGAAAAACGCCCACACAGCATGAATAAACGAGATGATACCTCCCGCCTACCAGCCATTTGGAAACCCAGCCTTATTGACAGACGAATCCCTAGCACAAGGAGCAACACTGGACCCACACTCACGAAGACCACACATGATGTCACCACCACACACCCACACAAAAAGCAGACTCAAACCCGCACCGATGATGAGGCACAACCGCGGACCAGAAACCAGACCACAGCTGCATCATTGGCCATTTTAAACCCCTCCATTTCATACGTGAAGCAAACTGACACCCACCTTGAAGATGTGGCACGACCACGAACGCGAAGCCAAACAACAGCAATGCAGTTCTCCATCTCAAATCCCCCTGCAACTCAGACTAATCTGAGCACAACAGGGCCCCCACCCAAGCAGAGCACACACCCCGCCAATCAGAGCACAGCCAACCCCTCATCCAATCAGAGCACAGCCAAGCCCCTAACCAATCAGAACACACCTCCACCCAATCAGAACACAGCCAAGCTCCCATCCAATCAGTTCATACCTCCACTGGCAGTTAAAAGGAAGAAACAGCTGCGATCACACATTGCTTCCAGAAGCACAAGGCCGAAGAGACACCAGCCTGAAGATGACGAATGAGACTTCGTCGAAACGTCGCCAAGACACTTCCAATTTTACACGGGAGAAAACCCGAATTACCAAAGACCTACATACAAACACCCGTGAAAACCTCAGAAAACAAATATATATATATATATATATATATATATATATATATATATATATAGTTCCAAAAACTAGGACATAACTTTATGGTGGTCCATGAGATGCCAAATAGACAAGGCAATGTATATAATTCTGCGGTTCTGAGAGTGACCCTCCCACCTTTGTCAGAAGACAAATAGCAGCTCTAGAAGCTTTCTAAGGTCTAAAACCAGAATTATACTAGGAGAAGCTGCAGTCATCATCACAGACTCTCCTTGAAGACCACCCAGAGTGTTCAGCTGGGGTAAAATACAAGAGGTTATCTACTGACATGACACTGCATTAGCTACTGGTGTGTTTCAAGGGACTATTATGTCTGTGGAGATTCTCAATCATCCAGGTCATGGCTGTTCCAAAGATGCTTTTCCAAAAAGCAACTGGACTTTCTTGATTTTTTTCCTTGAAAATGTTTCTCTTCTCATGATAAGCGAAACATTTTCAAGGGAAAAAAACCAGGAAAGTCCAGTTGCCTTTTAGAAAAGCACCTTTGGAACTGGCTATTATCTATCAATCCTTAGAAAGCTCAGAGCTGGGTGTCTTAGTGATCGCCTTTCCCAAGTACATTCTGTCTACCAGATTCAGATAAAGAGAGAGTTTCTGCTGAGAGTTTCACAGCTATTCAGAGTAGAACAGGAACCCTTCTTAGTAGCTGCTCTTCTCTGTCATATGGCTTTCTGGATCTAAATTCAGGCTTAATTTTTCTAATTAAGCTACTGGAGGAATATCTTTGCCATTCCTGTTATTGATTGAGTGATGTATTGTTACTCTGCACCGCATTCTGATTATGAACATTTCTTAGAACTTCTGGAATGTGGAGGTTTATAAACCTTGTAAATAATAAATGGGAACATACGAAATAACAATAAACGAGGTCATAATCTTGCACTTTACGTGGTGCATATTCCCTGCCAAAGAGAAAGGGAAGAACAAACAGAACTTAGCATCAATTTTCCTTCTTCTCCCTTAGTTTTTAGGCCAAGCTTTTCCTTGTTGCCCATTGCAGCTTGGAGGGAAATGAATTGGCTCAACTGTTGAAGTAAAAGTACAGTGTGAGATCACAGGATGTGAAACCAATCCAGGAGCAGCTCAAACTTCTTGCATGGAAAAGCTCTTTCTCTCACACCATCAGGTCCTTGAGATTTTTATTATTTATTTGTTTGATTGAGATCTTTAGCCATCTCAGCAAATGGCTCTGGTGGCAGAGATTAATTGGCAGATCTGATTATCCCCCATAATTCAAGCTACTCTTAAGGCTTCCTCACTCTCTCCTCTTTTTTTGTATGGTTCCCCAAATATAGTAAAATTAAACTCAGATTCACCTTGTTATGCTTCCCTTATCTTTTCATCCCCCTAAGCCATTCTGCTCAAAACTTTTGGAAGTATGTGATTTTAGCTCCCATAATTCCCAGCTAGCATCATATCTGGAATATACCAGGTAAAAAGCCTGACAAAATATTTTATGCAGTACCAGTCAGACATTTTTCCTGCCATTCTCAAATTTCAATTCAAAATAGAATTTTAAGGCAGCTTTGTCGATCCATTGAAAAAAATCCAAAACCCATCATTGGATAGCATCCATATTATGACTAGCTTCAGCAGACAAAAGGGATGTGTAAACTTTCATGTTCCCTTTGTGCTAAAATAATGCCCTGAAATACTCCCCCCCTTTCTTTTCCATAGGTTGCTTTTGAAAGTAGCACAACAGTCACTTTGTCAATGAAGATTCTGAGTCATCCAAGTCATGGTTGTTCCAAAGGTGCTTTTTCAAAAGGCAACAGGACTTTGTTTTTCCTTGTTTCCCTTCCTTTCCAAGGAAAAACAAAGTCCAGTTGCCTTTTGAAAAAGCACCTTTGGGACTACACTCACTTTGAATGCCTGATAGGCAGAAATAAGTTATAACAACATTTTTTTGAAACTACCAGCAATGTATACTGAAAAAAATCATAACATGAGAAATAAAGTGTATGTCATATTTGGGGAAGTGCTGGAAAAAAAGTCTAAAGGTTAAGGTTTCATGTTTTGATGAAAAGTTTCCCACTCCCCCAAACCCAGGACTTTTCTGAACCTTGAAATAAATGCATTTATTCTGCTTTCTGAAATCTATGTTGCATATATGATCCTGGATTCCAGCCTGTAGGCGTACAGAATAGAGAAGTGCGGGGTACATTTTCCATACTGAGTAGTTTTGCATAAAACAATCAATACATTTGATGCAAGCATTCATTTTGCTCTTTCCTTTTGGGAATCATGAATTTTCAGTCCAGTGAAAGTAAACCAAAATTCAGAAATGGTGATGGAGATGAAATAATAGAAAGCTAAACACAGCCAAATAAACATAGTGGATTTCAGAAAGAACAGTTGCAGAATCTCAGGCTAGTACCTGAGATAAGAATTTGCATAATTCCCACAAGTATCTTGCCAGTCAATCCAAGGGCATTTAACTTGTTGACTTATTTTAAACCTGGTCTTAAAGGAAGTACGTATTTCACTCTTCCCCTGCACTTCATCTGGAAGTCTTTGAAAGAACAGTAGCTGCCTCAGTTCCATGAAGAAATTGAGTTCTCCTTTGAAAAAAAAGAGGTGAATAAGGCGGCATGTATTTGTTCATATCCCACATACATGTAAAATATGTGAACCTGTCACTGAGGAGAATGTCAAGTGGAGTGGAAAACCCCAAGCAATGGGGGGGGGAGATATCTTCCCATGTTTACATTCAAGAAGCATATGCCATGTACAAAGTAATTGGTGTCAGTGGGAATCAAGCTTGAGATTTATAAATCAGAAAATATTCAAATGGTAATGCTAATAGGGAAAAGGCAGGGCTTTAAGAATTATTTTCTTCACTTTTTAGGCTGTCTGTTATACACTTTGCTTGTTATTCCCACAGCTTCTGCTGATAAAAATGACTGGGCGTAAGCAAGCCACTGAATTCATCTCACAGCTATGAATTTCTCTCATATTTTATCTCCCACATTCCGTTCATTTACATTTTCCCATATGGTGACTTTGGAAAATTCCTTCCTGCATAAAAAAGGACAGGAAATTCTTTTTGGAGAGAAGTTGCTCTCTCTCTCTCTCTCTCTCTCTTTCCCTCCCTCCCTCTCTCTCTCTCTCCCCCCTTCCTTTCTAGTTGTGCTGATCACATCTGGAAAGCCTCTGATTCGGGAAAGGGGGAAAGTGTTCGGCACTCGGCGTGTATAATTGCCATGGCATGAGCAAACGGAACCTTTGGTGGGGGGGACCAGAGAGAATTTTTTTTCCCAGATACTTCCATCACTGGCCACAAAGTTGAGGTGAGTTTATTTCTGAAGTTTAACTTTGTAGTTGCCTGGTTGTTGTAGATGGTAAATGGCAGGGGCTCTTTGGAAAGTCATTCTGAGTACCCAAAGCTGCATAACCTGATAATGCCGAGCAAGTAATACAGGAAACAATAAGGGGCAAAGCAGAGGCCTGAAGGCACCGGAGTCATTGACTGTTTATTTTCTGTGCATGTCCAATTGCTTCTCCCACTCCCAGGAGATAACTTTCAAACAATTCCTTGCATATCCAAGCACTCTAGAGACATCGTTCCTAGCCGCATTCATACAGAGATTCTGTTATTTGATTAGTGGAGGTTCTGTTTTAGATCCTGAAAAAAAAAACCTTCCAAAAAGTTGTACCCGTCAAATTAGTAACTTTACACTGTGCTTGGTCGAGTGTCACAGGATCTTAGCCAACCCTTGGGGAGGTCTTGGCCGAGGCTTGAAGTGAGGACAAGCTTTGAACAAGGCACTTTATATATAAACCGAGGTTTTTAAAAAGCATTTTTAAAAAGATTTTTTTTTTTTGAACTCAAAAAGGAATGGGAATAACTCGCCTGCTTTTATTACCTTCTTTGTGAAACCTAGCAAATGTTTCTTTATCCAAGCATGTCCCAGGGATATCTGAGTTGCTGTTGCTTCAGAGGAGGGAAAGATTGATGCCAAAAGCATGAGGATCTTGCAGAGCCTGGAGACATGCTCTTAAAGAAGTAGCTCTTATTTTGTTATGTTTTAAAAATCTAGGTAAACCATCATTTCAGTATTGCATTCATTTATATTGATGTGTGTGTGTATGTATGTGTATTTAGGATGTACTTGTTCTCCATATAGGCTGTATATCTATGCATGTATAGGATATATGTGTATGTTTGTGTCTCCATGTGTGTATATTTGGGAGACAGAGATCAAAGAAAAACAAACACACTAGACACCCTTTAAGATGTATAATACGTCAGAAATTTCATTGATAATGGAAGTCATTTAAGATATAATCATTGAAATTGGAGTGTGGACAACAAATAGCTTGGACCAGTTTCTGAGTTAGAATTAAACCCTATGGAGGTCTCACTAATGTGGAACATAAACTTAAATATCAAAATACTTGCATGGTTTGAGGCGATAATATTCTCTTTGAAACGGAATATTACACATTTATGAACTTTGGAACTTGCTCATTTGTAAGCATGCCCTTGAGAACAATTTTTTTTTTTTAACATTTATTTTTCTGTCACGAGCTGGAACTTCAGTTAACCTTAGCTAAACCAGTGTTGAAGTAAGACTTTCTCCTACATTCTGACTTCATCCAAGGGCAGCCTCAAGGTGTCTACAATTTGTTAAGTTATGAAGTTATTACTTTGGAAATAAGTCAGTGGATTGCAATGATTGAAAACAGGCAACGGAGGCAAGGTAGATATTAACAAAGGACAGAGCAAATATCATGGTAGTTTAGTTTTTTACCTACTCAAAGGGGTGGGAAGCCCTTCAACTTGGCAGATAGGAAAAGATCTAAGTTTGCTAAAGATTTTATCCATCGACTGGCTTTCAACGCAATAAATTAAATGACTCATTTTGTTTTTGAAAAATTGTCACTCCTTTGGTTTGTTCTTAGTGGTCATACTCTGAAAAATTGAACACTGGGAAAAACTGTCAAGTTAAAGAAGAGGTATGGTGGAAAATATCTCCAAAGAAATTACCCTCCAAATGGAGAGGATCCAAACAATTATTTTATTAATATAGCAGGGTGTTGGATCTTAAGTCTTGGGAATGAAAAATTTGCCCTATAAGATTACTATGGATACGTATATAGGCAATACATATTCAGTAAAAATGAGATGCATAATAATACTATTATGTATAGGATAATCGTTATAGATCAGGGATGGGCAACTATGACTACAGAGTCTATAGCACTTCTGTTTTCAACAATTCAATATTCTAAATAATTCAAAAGACAAATGGCACCCATAAACAATAGCAACTTCCACACCAGAAAAGAGTAAAAAGGTTGCAGGTAAACAGATCTGAAACTAAAGCAGTTGCCCTGGAGAGCAACTATTCCAGTCACTTAGAATGAAATAAGTGAACAATGGGATGTGGGTACAGTGGACATCACATTATGGGCATTCTGGTTGCCACAGTGGTAACAACTGAGTGCTTGCCCACTTGGAAAATGGCTGCCATGGTGTAACTAGAATGGCAAAACGGATGTGGGGCTTGGGGTTGGACTGACACTAGGGAGACCAAGTTCAAGTCCATCTTCCTCCATCAAAACTCATTGGTGACTTTGGGCCAATTACTCTCTTAGCTACCCCATCTCCCGGGAGTGTTGTTATGGGAAAAATGAGAGCAGCTCCAGAGAGAAAGGCAGGAAATAAATATTTATTTATTATTAATTTATTAATTTAAAGTTCATCAGCAACTTTATTCTTGGTTTACATAAATACTAAGATAATAACGATCTGAAGTATTTTTTCTACTACAATACTTACTTTCAGAAGTAGGATTTTGGGGCTGATGGACATATTTGGAAAGTTTAGGTTATGTTGTGAACATTTATCATACAGTGGCTGCTATGTTGATCATTATTAATCACAAAATGCCACATATCAGTTAATGTCCTAGTCAAGTTGTTTCATGGACCCACAATTGTTATTTTTTTAAGGGCGGATGTGCCACTGGCTACAGTGACCTACCATCATTTTTCTAACAATATATATATATATATGAAATAATCTAAAAGAAATAAATCATGGGTGTAGGAATAAGAGCCCAAAGAGCTTTTTACAAAGGCTTATCGGTGCCCACAAGGTACGTGTTCTTTTGTCCTGTTTTGAAAAGTGGAAGAGGTTAAGCTCTAAATTTGATTGGCAGAGTTTGTAGTCATCTTACAGAACACTTGATTGGTTATGCCTGAGTGTAAATAAGGTTTACCCACTTGTTTTTCCATTTTTTGTGTTAAAATGTTTTGCCATTATAGAAGACTGCGCCTATTTATGAAAAATAGCTAGCAGCAACCCCCAATACGCTGTAATGTTTCCTTGGTTTCAGTGGAAATGTACCTGAACTTCCTATTCCTGTTTCCGGTGCTGTGGCTATTGGTACTTAACTCCAGCAGGATTCAAGGCCAGAAAAACGAAGACAGCAACGAGTTCCCAGAAAATTTTCCTGAGCTACTCAATCATCAAGATACCTCCTTGGCTCCAGATTGTCCTAAAAAATGCACCTGCACCTCAGAAGGAATTGTGGATTGTGGTGGATTTTCACTGAAGGAATTTCCCATGAATGTCCCAGAAATGACAAGCCACCTTTCCTTACAGGTATGGGAGCTCTAAACAAGGACTGACAACTTTTTGATGAGGCAAACCTCCAAGTCACCTATAATATTTGTTCACTGCAAAGCTTTTAACTGAGTTTTCAAAACTGATTAGTGGGAAAGAGGTAAAGTTAGTCTTTGTTTAGTGACCATAACTGGGTCATTCATGACCTCATTAGAGATAGTCCTTGCTTAGTGACCATAATTGGGACTGGCAATTCGGTCACTAAGGGAAATCGTGACTATGCTTATGATCGTACTTCAGCTTTTGTTTGCTTTATCTTCCGAAGGTCATAAATGCAAGGATTGATCGCAAAGTTACTTTTCCATCACGGTCATAACTGGGAATGGTCGCTAAATGAGGCAGTTCCTAAAGAGGACTAGCTGTAATTAAAGTCTATTTAAGCTGGCAAAGTGCACTTTGACCTAAGATACTTGTTGCTTTTGTATCATTTGCACAAAAAGTGCAAGGGTGGAAGAGCATTTGCCCAATTCTGAGGAAAATTTCAGAGTTAGGGAACTGCAAATTGGTGCTATATTTCACCTACACCTGCTCCAAATCATTTTTTTCCCTTCCTATCCAAAGTGCTGCAAATCACTAGGAATAATAACAGTAACAACATAATGAATAGCTATGCCTAAGCTTTTGAGTGGATTCAGAGGAATTCTTTCAGTCCTGGCCCTATTTTAATAGGCCTGTTGCAGACACAGCCAAAATTGAACAGATGTCCTTGACTTACAACCACAATGAACCCAAAATTTCCCTGGCTGAAAAAGCAGTTGTTAAGCAAGTTTTGCCCCATTTTATGACCCCTTTTTGCCATAATTGTTAAGAAAATCACTGCAGTTGTTAAGTGAACCATATGGTCATGAAGTGAATCTGACTTCTCCCATTTATTGACTTTGCTTATCGGAAGTTGGCTAGGAAGGTTACAGATGGCAATCACATGACCCTAGGACAGTGCAATTGTCATAAATACAGTATAATCCCAGCAGCCAAGCGTCCAAATTTTGATCATGTAACTATGGGGATGCTGCAACGGTCATAAGTGTGAAAACTGGTCATGTCACTTTCTTCAGTTCCATTGTAACATTGAACAGTCACTAAATGAATTGTTGTAATTCGAAGACTATATTGCTGTATAAGCACATTCGAAGAGTGGTCTCCTTGCCACTCAGGCGATCCTGTTGTTTCAAAAGAAAACTTCTCTAATGAAGTTAACTAGGGATCAAATGCTTTCAGCTAATATCTTTTATTTTTAATGCATCTTGTCTTTTAGAACAACCAGATAGAAAAAATCATTCCAGAACAGCTTGCACGTCTCCCTTGGCTAGAAACATTGAATTTACAAAACAACAGACTCACATCCAAAGGTAAGGTGGAAAATCCAAAATAGCTTAAAAGTAAATATAATAGCCAGCAAAGACAATATTGCAGAAAATGTCATATCCTAGCCCTGCTTTTTTTCCTGGCAAATGGATGCACTTCCTAAATCTGAAGGACTTATTTGTGTATCAGAAAAAAAGGAAGTGGGGGATAAAAAACAACAACGCCACTCTTGGCACAAAATTAGCAAAAGAATCATTTCTGTATAGATGCGAAACTGGAAGAAAATACGCTTTAAATAAAAAATATCTCATCAGCATTGTGAAGACAGTATTTAACATTCTCAGTCTATTGCTCCAATGTACCTAATTGTGAGGCAGATAACTTCAAAAATTCCTCTCAGGGACTTTGATCTTTAATCTAGATTGCCTTTAAATGGATGATAATCCTCTGTTCTTATTTTGTAATATACCAGCACCAGCAGTAACCAATATTATAACACACATAAAATATTTCAGGAGGTAAAATTGCACTGGTTACAATCAGTGAGATACTAATTGTCAAAATACTGTATCCATATTCTTTTAAGGGCTTCCAGAGAATACATTTGACCAGCTGGAGAATCTGAATTACCTGTACCTTGCAAATAACCAGGTTAGCAAATGTTTCAAGAGTTGCTATTTCTCCCAACTTGATGTCCTCCACTATGCAGCCCGGTGATTCCCATATTCCCCAGCCAGAATAAAAGGAAGTAAACTGGGATATAGTCCATTGGCAGGTGCAACTTTGTGGCTTTGAAGTTTGAGGAATTAAGAGAAGCTACGACAGTAGTTAGATTACAGCTAGGGCCTAGGCAACAGTGGCAACATAACATGAAAATTATTAATATGAAGAGGTTTATCAGTAAAAAATGTAAGTACCTTTCCCTATTGGAACCATACCAGTTGCAGATTTTTCTTCAAATAATTCTCTAAATTCATGAGGATACAATAATTTCTCCTAGTAAAGTCTTGACTTTTCTTTAAATTTACCGTATGTGACATTGAGATGAAATTTATATTACCTTTCAGAGGAAAAGTCATTGTATTTAATATCGTTCCTCCTGTATTTGAGGATCTTCATGAATATGTTATATATATAAAATGAATTAGAACATTAGAAAATTAGAAAATGGTTAGATCAAGTTAGATCAAATATTGAAATCTTAGGTGTGGAAATTATGGATTTAAATAATCATCCAACAATTGTTGCAGTTTTGGAAGTTTTTTTTTGTGTTGCTGAGTTCCTCGACCACAAAATATTCCCTTAATTTGATAGCATTAAATTGATAGAATTGATAGAAATAATCAGGGCTTTTTTTCTCATAGAACGCCCGGAATGGAGTTCCGGCACCTTTTTTGGATGGAATCTTGTAGGATAGGCAAGGCGGGTTGTATGACGTGTGTGAGTTCCGGCACCTTTTTTTTTTTATTTATTTACAAAAAAAGCACTGGAAATAATCAACAGGGCCATTTAGGCATTTAGGTCCAACTCCTTCCTGAGTGCAAGAATCTGATTTAAAGCATTTCCAGCAGAGGGCTGTTCAGCCTCTGCTCAAAGAATCCACTTAAAAAGGAGCCTCAAGTCTCTCTGGGGAATTTCAAGAGAGGGGAGAAAACTGCTGCCTTATTTGAAATGTCCAGGAAATGAAGTTACATAAACACTGGTATTTGAATCATATGATTTGAGCTTAGATCAGCATACAGCTAGCGTACCTCCAACAAAGTTGCTCTATGAGAAAAAAAAAATCTAATTACAGTAATGCAGCAAAACAAGCATCATATTGAAACCTCAGGACCTATTATATTCTGTTTATAATATTCTATAATTTTCTATCTTTAGCACTAAGTTCTTGATTAATAAATATATACATTAAATATTTTTTTTCCTCACTAGCTAATTTCCTGCCAGTCTCTGCATTGGCCAAATCTCCCTGTTCGAGCCCAATGCTTTATTTTATTTATTAATGTTATTTAATTGGTTTATTTACTGGCCTGGTCAGAACATAACTCAGTGATAAGTAAAGGAGACAATCTTAATTTTGGAGTTCAGTTATGAAAGTCTGCATAACTCTTTGGAAACCCCACTGCTCCACAGTATTTGCTGGTAGCTGATAATTAAGAATTTGGATAGCCATCATCATATAAAGAAAAAGTTCAGCAACTCAAGTTTCTTTTTCAAACAATGTGCACTGTTATTGTTGAGTTGCTATACCAAACTGCTTATCTAGTAACATTGTGTCCTTTCCTTCATTTACAACAATTTTCCATGTAACACTTTTGGCAGTGAAGAGGGCTTCATAAAAGCAAAGTCCAAGCCAGGCTATGAGTAATATTCCAGAACTTTTGTATCCAATTTTTTTCTATGAGATAGAATAGCTATCAGTGGTCTTTCCTGGTGCTGCTGGTGCTGCAAAAGAAAACCGCATCCAAATAATAAAAGCAAACCTGTTGAAAAGAGAATTCGATGAAATGTCAGAGATACGCCAAAAAAATATTGCTTTACATATTCAGGGTTAAGAGACTGAAATATATTTTCAGGCTTTAGCTGAAATTCATCTCCAGCAGAGCAACAGGGATAAGCTGGAGTTATTGCCCTCCCCAATGAATCATTACATGCCTAGCCTTATCACATGCCTTCAATGTGCGATGATTATTGAATGCATTTTGAAGTTAATTGAATAATATTTCCCTATGAAATGTTATGTAAATACTTATCAACTTAAAATCAACCAGTCAACCCTTGGAAATCTTGCAACAAAACCATATTAGAAGAACACTTTTCTTTTCTTTTTTAAAATAGATCTTGGCAAGCAAAATAATACTAGAAGGCCGTTCTGTATATGCATTGTATTTCTTTTATTATTTTTGTACCCCCACACAATGTTCAGTGCACAACTGGTCCAAAATAAATGTTAAATAGTCATCATAGTTTCTCTATTACATCCATACAGGGTTACAACAGAATCAGAAGCACTTAGGTGGTTCTCAAAGATAGCCTGAAAAACAGCCTTCTGAAAAAAAAAATTATGGCCTATTTATGTTGCATTCTGCTAAGGATTGTGGAATTAATGTTTAGGAGAATTTGTTCCCAAGCTCTTGGTTTTGCTGGGACTTGCCTAAGAAAGAAGACTCAACTATTTATGGAAGAAGGACACACAAACTGTGCAAAATATATTTGTTCTCTCAATCTGTCCTTCCCATATATCTATTGAGCCCAATAAGCATGGCTTTCCAAGTGAAAGCTTAAGTGCATTCCACACTGATATTTATTAGTATTAGAGAGGAAGGTAGAAATCCTTGATTCTGACATAACTGAAGCAGTTTTATAATACCTTTCCTCACTGGAACAAATAGCCGTTTAATATTCTGAAGGAAACGCAAGGATGAGTATGTGTTTGAAGCCTTTGTATCTCTGACAGTGATTTCCTTCTCTGGCCTTGTCTCTCTTTTTCCAGCTCACAATGGCTCCAAAGTTCCTTCCACAGACTTTGATCAGTGTGGATTTTGCTGCCAATAATCTCACCAAAATTTATGATCTCACCTTTGGACAAAAACCAAACCTGAGGTAAAAAAAAAAAAAAAGAGGTTTCGAGAAAAAAAGGTGGAGGTTTAATCATCGGCAGCAGCAGAAGCAGCATGTAAAGTCGTACAATCATTGTTTGTAAGAATATATTTCTTTCAGGAGGAAGAGATACAAACAAACATATATAACATGTTAGCATCTTATAAATAAATATATAAAATATAATAAATTAGAAGGGCTGACATCTTGTAAGTTGTCCTGCAAGAAGACCAAAATCTTGCAAGATTTAATTATATTTGCTTTCACAATTATTTGTTTGTTTGGCTTAAATGCTTCTATGGTTTCCACATCACAGGTCCAGGAAAGGTACAGCTTTTACAAATTACAAAATGCTGGTGAATGAGCAGAATTCAAAAACTCAGCCCTCCTTCTCTCCCCATCTCTAAATGTAGGGAATTCTCTTGCCCAAGTTAAATCCCCCCATCTCAGCATTGCTTACATTCACTGGCTGCCTTCTGTGGCCTGTGATTGAACCAGGGTTTTCTAGGGGTCTGTCATTGAGCTTATCCTCCGTGTCAAACTGTCCCAAATTATGCAGTCTTTGGTCATTTTCACAATCAAACATCTGCATTACCACATATTTCACTGGGAAGGGTGAGACTGATTGTTTTACTATTCAGAAAATTCCAAAATAATTTTGTGTCAAGAAAAAAATTGTTATTTAATTCCCACGGTAACATTTGATTCCCATGCATTTGACCCATCCACTTTTTTGTTTTAGGTGGATCGCAAGGCTCATAATAACTTAGATGATATCCTGTTGAAAACAACATAGAAAAATAATTCTCTAATATATTGCTGAGATTAATTTAAGATTGCAGGGGTTTTCAAGGGAAATATTTCTTTAATTGTGACGGGTCTATCCTAATTGTCGTCCCCTACTCTGTACTATTGGCCTCTTCCCAGCCACTGTCTAACTTTCCTCCATGAGATAAAGGCTCATGGGTAAAAAAAAACCAAATAGATATTATGAATTTGGAGGGTGCCCTTGACGGAGTAAGGGGAAAATGCTATTTCAACCACAATACAGTTAAGGATAACATTAGGCTGTCTTCTTGCTCCTGGTTGGAGATGCAATGAAAGTAGTGTCATGGGAAACCAGGGAGGAAAAGGGTTACCTGTACATGTTGGTCCCAGGGCTAGGATAAGTAAAGAGAGGCCCTTAGTTTAGAGTTATAAAAATTAAAACAAAAAGCAGCTGAGTTGATTCGACAGCAAGTTCTCTATGAAGAAATATTGGAATACTTTAGCTTTAAAACAGGTAAATAGAAGCATGATAGAGTTGTACTGAATTATATCTGGTGGAAAGAGTGTGGATAGTTGCTGAGATAACTTGAGGAGTAGTTGATATAAGAGGGTTGTTATTTTCAGAAAACAATCAAGCAGCATAGGCTTGATTCCTAGCCTTGTTTCTGTCTATCTCTGTCTCCTTCTGTCTCCTCTTCCCCCACCACCATCTGTTTTCTTCTGATAGATCAGTCTATCTTCACAACAATAAGCTTGATGATGCCGGACTACCAGAAAACATGTTCAATGGTTCTGACAACGTGGAAATCTTGATTATGTCCAGCAACTTCTTAAAATATGTTCCAAAGAATCTACCACGAGCATTGTATAAGCTACATCTTAAGGTACAATATCAGTTCCATTGCATGTTAGAACCTCAGCCTTTATAAAGCTTATTCTTTTGAATTATTGAATGCATTGACTGCTTAGTTATTGCATTTATGGATCATATTGTTTGCTCAAGAATCTATCGAACAATTAAAAAAGAAAACCACCTGATAGCATCTTTAAAAAGCAGTGGCAGCCAAATTATACCAGCACAATGCCAAACAAATCTCAGGAGGTGAGTAGACTTTGATCTCTGTCCTGCAGATACCCCTGGGAAAGATATTCTACAGTAGAAGCACTAGAACAGAAAAAAATCTGGCAGGAAATTCTAGAGATTGTCTTCTTATATTCATTGAAGGCTTTTTCTCTGGCCCCTTCCTGTCACTGCAACCACCTTAGAACATCCCTCTTATACTCCGAGGACTGAAGATTCAGTGAAGAGACTCACAGCCTGCTCCCTTTGTCTCTGGACAGAATAACAAATTGGAGAAGATTCCTGTAGGAGCTTTCAATGAGCTGTCAGAACTTCGAGAGCTATATTTGCAGAATAATAAATTAACCAATAAGGGGATGGACAATGAAACCTTCTGGTGAGTTTGTTAGTCTTTAATGGATGCACATTTAGTGGATAATAGCAGCTGGGTTACTTTGCATGGTTCCAAACTACCACAGGACTCTTCTTCTAAACATATTCAACTGTTAAAGGGTTAGGGATCCATATTTATTTTCTTTTATTGTAAGACATAATTGACTATTTTTGACTCCTTTTTTGTCTCATTCTTTGATTAAGTACTAAACTGGAAACTGGAGTTGATTTAGTCTTTGACAAGCTTGGATAAATGTTTATCTAGTTCTTCAGGAGGTTAAAATGGCAGCTTACAAGAAGAGGCTTCTTCAAGTATCTGCAAGATGTGGTCAGAAAAGCTGTCAGCCATAATGGTGTGACTGAATCTCCACCCAGGAATTTTGAGCACATTGTCATGGCTGCCAGATTGTCTTTTTTTGACCACTCCCTGTTCGTGCTGCTTTAAAGGGGCAATCATTAGGTGTGGATTTTTGAACTGGGGTTTATTCATCATGAACTGTATAGATAGCAACAGTTTTTCTGTACATATGGGGGGGAAAAAGGTCTGGCAGAGTTGCAGGTATAGTTATCCCAATTGCTACAGTGATGAGGAACAGAGGCAAAACCTATTCATTTTCCCTCTGCTAACACTTTGTGTTTTGCTACTTAAGGACTTAAAAGGAATTCCTTTTTTTTCCCCCAAGGAAACTCTCAAGCCTTGAGTACCTGGATTTGTCTAGCAATAACCTTTCCCAGATTCCACCCGGTTTGCCTCGAAACATTGTTCTTCTCCACTTGGAGAAGAATGCAATAAGATCAATTGGTAATGATGTCTTGACCCAAATCAAGAACCTGGAATATCTTCTGCTTCATAATAACAAACTGAAGGCCCGAGAGATCCATCCACTGGCTTTTCATGGCCTGAAGAAATTGCACACTGTTCATTTGTATAACAACCTACTGGAAAAAATCCCCAGTGGGCTGCCCAGACGAGTAAAAACTCTTATGATTCTCTACAATCAGATTTCAGAAATTGGCAGGGAAGATTTTGCTACCACTTATTTCATGGAGGAACTAAACCTGAGTTATAATAAGATCACCAGCTCACAGATTCATCGGGAGTCTTTCCGTAAACTGAAACTACTGAAGTCCTTGGATTTTTCTGGCAATAAACTCCGCACCATGCCTTATGGCTTCCCCAAGAATCTGCAAAGCCTCAAGTTAAAAATGAATTTGATCAGTTCCATTCCCAAAGGCACACTCTCTGGAATGTCAAAGCTACAGGAGCTGTATCTGAGTGCCAACAAATTGAAAAACAATTTAATTCACAGTGGATCATGGAGAGATCTCGCCAGTCTTAAGGTACGAACAAACAGAGGTCTAGATCTAGAGATGCATATAAACGATATCAAAAATAGTATATAACTCTTTCATATAGGCAGATCTATGAGAGAAAAATTAAGCTGCATGTTCTGAGAAAATCACAGCTAGAATAGATATAAAATGAAAGAATGATGCAAACCACACAATTTGAAAAAAAAGTAAATATTATGCTAGTTTACCATAGAATCCGAAGCTCTGTAGACAGGGAGGAGGGAATAAAAAACCAACAGGTATATTGAGATGGATGGAATATTAAGGAATCAAAGACATTTCTGTCTCTAACCATGGAATTAACATGCCCTCCTATGCATTTCTAAAGTCCTTGTGATACCAGTAGTGTCTTTTTTGGAAAAAATACAGCAGTTTTTAACTGCAACACACTTGTTTAATGTCCTGGGGGTCATGTGATCACCTTTTGCAACCTTCTGACAAGCAAAGTCAAAGAGGAAGCTAGTTTCACTTAACAACTGTGTTATTAACTTAAGAGCTGCAGTGATTCGCTTAACAACTGTATCAAGAAAGGTTGTAAAATGGGACAAAATTCACTTAAGAACTGTCTTGCTTAGCAACAGAAATTTTGGGCTCAATTTTGGTCATAAATCAAGGACTACTTGCAATCTCTTGGAGGCTGTATACTGGGCTGACTTGAAGAAAATTCTCTCTGTGTGTGTGTGTGAGAGAGAGAGAGAGAGAGAGGGAGGGGGAGAGAGAAGAGCTAAAAATTGTATGACACCCATTATCCCCAATCTCTTTTTTTATTTTCCCTTCTAAAACCTTTTTTTCCCCCTCTTCTGAGGAAAACATAGGTAAGGGAGAGATAATTCTTAAATATCTGAACATATCACTCGTGCTAAGTTTTGAAATTGGGGCAAGGGCCACAGGCAGCTTGAGGGCCACAAGTTGTTCAAACCTGGATGTATATACTATTGAGATACATAGCCCGATGGTTTCACATAGTATGAAATGTCTAATTCTTTCATAGTTGTATGAAAGTATATGGAATATTGAACTTTAGTCACAAGCCATGAACAATTAAGCAGTGACACTAAGCAATCAGAAGCTGTAATCAATGAGCTCCCTCTGTCCTGTTTATATGGGCAGAATCTGAAGCACCAGACATTATGTTGTTGCCATTCAGTTTGTCAGTTCACCAAAATAAATCTACAGCAAGCAAAACCAAAAGGCAGAAAACAGAAGTCAAAGCAAACCTCAAAGGAAGGGAAGGGTACAGCTCACTTCGCACCCAGATTCAGCTCATTTCCATAGCTGTGTTTCAATGTATACGTGAAAGAATTGGGACTCCTCTTGCTAATATGTTAGGTGACCAGGATGAAAGAAGTGAATGAACCAAAGGAAGTTAAACGTAACACTACAGAACAGGCAAATGAACTTGTGCAATATCAAAAGTGGTGGTGTGTCTGTGTGACTGTGAAGGAGAAGGATGAGAAATACAGTGATGATTTGCTGGAAAGAGATGAGAGCTTGCACTCCGCTATTGGGCACTAATGGTTGCAGTAGTGTGGATATCTCACTGGCGTGTAAACCTAGCACCTACAAAATACAGATCTGAGTGAATGACAGGATGTGGGATTTATAGCAATTTACTCTTTTCAAACATCAGAATGACTTATTTATATTATTATTTAAATTATTCTCTTGTGGATCCTGTTCCAGATACTGGACATGGCTGCCAATCATCTGACTTCTATTCCATCTGGTTTACCAGAAACTCTCGAGTATCTGTATCTCCAGAGCAACAAGATCAGCACTGTGCCAGAGGATGCCTTTGATTCTACCCCCAATATAAAGGGAATTTACCTCAGGTGTGTAGCCAGGAAAAAGACTCTGAGAAAAATATTAATGGCTTCACAAATGTAAACGATACCTTTTCCTTTATGTATGAACTCTATACTGTACTTCAAGCATGTTTCACTATGTGTGCTAATTGTTTATGGACAAGAAATGGTGCGTTTGTTGTGCTTATGAATCCTTGTCAGGTACAGGTAGTCCTCAACTTACAACAGTTCATTTAGTGACCATTTGAAGTTACAATGTCACTGAAAAAAGTGACTTATGACTGTTTTTCCCACCATTGTAGCATCCCCTTGGTCACATGATAAAAATTCAGATGCTTGGCAACTGACTCATATTTTTGACGGTTGCAGTGTCCTGGGATCATGTGATCACATTTTGTGATTTTTGGACAAGCAAAGCCAATGGGGAAGCCTGATTCACTTAACAACTGTGTTACTAACTTAACAACTGCAGTGATTCACTTAACAACTCTGTCAAAAAAGGTCGTAAAATGGGACAAAATTCACATAACACATGTTTCATTTAGCAATAGAAATTTTGGGCCCAAGTAGAGGGCTACCTTTCTACTTTATGCATACAGAAATCTCTTGAAATTGTAAGACATCAATTGTAAGAATAAAGAAAGGTAGAATGGCTGGAGATGAAACCCCAAAACTGAAATGTGAGCATAAAATGGAGAGAAACAGACTAACCTCCTTTGTCCTTATAAAAAGCCATTTTTGTGGTATCCTCCTCTTAGTATAGAATTTATAGGACAAGGAAGGACATTGTCATAAAGTATTGGGAGGTAATTCTATTCATTTTTTTCCCTTTCAATTTCAAGGTTTAACAAGATTGCATTCAGTGCTGTGAAAGAGAGCACTTTCCAAAGACTAAAGCATCTGCAAGTGCTGGATATTGAAGGAAATTTTGAATTCAGTGACCCTTTGAAAAATGAGGATCACTCAGAGGAGGAAATGGAGGAAGAGGACTAATGGGAAGTGGCATTTACCTGAAAACAAATCTTTGCTGACCCAAGCGTATCCACATGGTAGAAGATTAAGTTAAATGCTTTTCTAAGGACACACATAAATTATCTCATTTACTCAACCCACGCAGCTGTGACAAAAACAAAGCTCTTTATGGCCCCACCCCATGAATGGCTAAGTTAGCAAATAAACATATAGTTCACAAGCCTACATCATTATAATTGGTGACATCACAGATGAACAAGTGATAGGGATAGTGTATAGCAGGGGTCTTCAAACTTGGCCCTTTTATGACTTGTGGACTTCAGGCAAGCTGGCTGAGGAATTCTGGGAGTAAGTCCACAAGTCATAAAGGGCCAAGTTTGAAGACCCCTGGTGTATCTCATCCATTATGGCTTTCAAGTACCTGATACCACAGGTTGATTCTGCACTGACAGGTTCTTCCTATTTACTTGATAGGAAGATAAAGGTGTGTGTTTTTTTCATCTGAATAATTACCTGTATATTGGAATGGAGGATGTCTTAGCATGGAGATTCTCCTTTAAAATCAGCAAACAATGAAGTGAAAATGGCTGTAACAGAGAACTACTCTCACCCCATCCTCTCTTCAGCCCTGCACAACATATATTCTCCTCCATTCTTACAGCAAAAATAATTCCTCATCGTTTTGAAAAATCTGGTGACATCACCATCTCATTGGCTGAAAATCTGAAGGAAGTTAGCAAGATGAGTTGTGACCCCCCCACCCAGGATGAAAAATGCTACCTCTCTCTAAAGGCCTATGAAAGTCTCTAGAACATTTTTTAAAAATCACACCAATGACTGAACTGCAGAAACAGAAACCAGTGGGCCTCCCTATACTGCTAAATTAAAATACTGTATCACTTGCCCATCTGCCACCTTAGATAAGCCAATAGAAACTGCAGTTCAGTGTCATCTGGAGAGCCACGTTGACCATTGCTTTAGCTGTAAAATGGTTAAATATATGAGTTACTTGGGCTATGTGCATTTCAAAGTATTATTCACTCTGAGTCACTGGATAGATCTGGCTTTATAAAATTTAAACAAATTACTAGCACGGTCAGCTTTCAAGTGTCTGATCCCTGTCTGCAACCTGAAACTCTTGTTTGGCAGATTGTATTTTGAATGATAGCCACTGATAGTATGGACTGTGATGAAAGCGAAATAAACTATTTCCTCCCTACAGATTTATAGCATTGCTGAAGCAACAAATCATTAATAAACTGCTATAAGTCACTAGTGAGTAAATGGCCAAATAAATTCTAGGGTGGGATAAATGGTAATGATTACATAAATAACATTTTGATTTCATATTCATCAGGAACAATTCAGCAAAATGGAATGTCTCTTTGGACTGTCTATCTGTCTCAGTCTGTTTCGCCTTGAGGGTCCGTAAAGATACAGAGCACTTAACAGGAAATGCAGCAAATCTTATGAAAGTATTCAGTCTTTCTAATCCTTTGCCAAGCTCAGCCAAGACAGTCTGCTAATATCAGAGCAGTGGATGACCTTCCTCTAGTCTTATTACTTGTACTACTTTTTTTAAAAGTGTTTCTTGGGTCATTGTGATGTTGTGAGAATTTACAAAAGCTGGCTTTTGTTTACTTAAAAAAACACCTCTCACCATTTTTACTTGTTAATAAAAGGTAGACTCTTTAAGTTAAGGCCCCAATCCAAGGTCAATGCATTTCATCTAACAGCTATACTCATCCATGTAAGATGGGAGACCATCTCCTGTAGCTTCATTGTAAGTCCAGTGTGAGGCATCTCAGCCATTAAGCGGAATCCAAGTCAACATAGCCACATTGGACACCTGCTCAGTATGTATATATTTGGATTTTAAAAAAGAAATTCTATTATGGCTGGATCCCATTGTTTTTAATTTATCCCCATTCCCAAAGCCAGAAATACAACACCATCTGAAGATTTAAAATACCAACTTATTCTGTTTTGTGAAAATTAAAATATATGTTTGCCTTGGAGTGATTTGTCAAATTTATTTTGTATGTGCGTGTGAGGTTCTTTGCTAAGGACATATGAATCTGATATTCATCTAGTATTAGATGTAACTTGATTTACCAAATTTGAACAGTATTTGTATGAGATTTTGGGCCAGACATGGCTATTAATCACTATTTTTCTAGAAGCTTGCCCTCATATTCAAGAAGTAGCTAACAGAAGTTTTAAGGACATGACACTGCTAGATATGTTGTTTTATTGCAAGCAAAGAATCCATATAGGTGCAGAGAATTGGCTTGCTGCAAACCCAATAGCCCCAACTTTATGACTTGTTTCCCAATTGTTTCCTGTTAGCTGATTGTTAACTGCTTTTCCACCAGCCATATGATTACTGTGGATCTGACCAGTGTTCTACAAAGGCTTTCTCTGCTCTGAATCCTCATCTTGCCATCTTCAGCCCTTATAAGTCCCATTAGTCAAAAATATGCATTCAATTTTCTCTGCAGGTAATAAAAGCATATGAAAAGTTCCATAATTTCTTCTGGTTTTTGAGTTGTGGTGGATCTATCATAGTTTTAAAGAAAGATGAGAAAAAGTGAATATGTGGATCAACAGATTTTTTTTGCTTTCCAAAGGATACAGTATTATAACATGTCTATTTTTTCTAGGCAAATAGAAGTTGCAGATAGAAATCCCCTAATTCTGTTTATCATATAAAAAGTTAGATATGTCCATGTAACATAAGCCATGGTTCCTTATTCTAAACCTAATTGCATTTCTTAATTTCTTTTCCTTGGAACTACAAAATCTCAGGAAGAAGACCACTGGGGAGAAGTTGTTTGTACTATCCATTGAAAATGTTGAGATTTCCAAATGTGAGTTCATGCTGCAAAACTCTAGCAATTAACCACAAAGAAAAAGAAATATAATGTCTTAATTAAGAAGAAGGCCCATATTTTTCTAAATTTTAATATGCTAATGCAAGATCGTGGCGCCAACAGCTCCAGAGTGGCTTGCTATTTCAGAATCCTGCTTTCTGCACTCACAGTATTAAGCCTAATACAGTTCTTTAAAATGGTGCGGGAGAAACTTGGTCTAAAATCTTAACTTACTATGGAAGGAAAGATATTATGTTTAAGGTCCTTCTCTTCCCTCACCCTATAAAGCAGGCCTCCTGATCATTCTATCAGCCATGTTTTGTCAGTTCTGTTAGATTGCTCTTTCTTACCCACTGACTAACTGGAGCCATCTAAAAGTAGTTCTCTGGCTAATGCAGTTTTGGCAGTTTCCTTTTATTTATATATCAAAGTTCTTAACCACCTGTCTCCCTCATAGAGGGAAAGTTCATGCTGCAAAACACTTGAAGTTCCTGTATATAGTTCCATAGGTTTTTTTTTTAAATAGCTTTTATTAAGTTCCTCTCATTTGTAAACAACTTTTAACTATGCACTCCCTTTATTAGGGGAATATCTCTGCTTTTGCTGAGGGCTAGCAAAGAACTTGGCAGAAATGGAGCAGTTGCAATCCAGTTTCTAACTGTAAATCAGTAGGGAAAACACCTGATAAATATTCTATGCCAACCAAACTTGCCAAGAAACCTTGAGATCATGATAGCCATTTACATCCTGCCCGTATTCTCCAAACAATTGCATTATTGCACAATACAAATCCAGCTGTTATTCCACCAAGGACAAGAACTGGGAGAGAAAGTTTTAGGCAGATTTTACAAAAGTAAGAGCTTCTGTTATGGGGAAATGACATCTTTTAATCATTTACTGTACTTTACAATAATTTGTAGGAATAGTTTGATATTTTCCAGCAGCAAACCTTCCTCTTGAAATCTGGGGTGATTTGTAAAATAATACTGCCAAAGCAGTATTTTTCAGGGATCTGCTTTATGTCTAATGTGTAATTTAAAAGTTGTAATTAATTCCCTTTGTCATGTAGCATGCATCACATACTAAAATTGCATCCAGTAATAAGATTTCACCCAGGTGTTTCTTGGAAACTTAACTATGTGGGGACAAAGAAACCCAATTGCAAACAAATCTTACAATTGAATAAGATAATTTGTCTCTATTTAGTCAGCTTTATCCAAATCAAAATATTATCTAAAATAACCAGGCATTTGTGTCAATCTTCTTTCTCCTCCATTAGGACTATATGCTGTGAAACAACCTAAAGAGCATCAACACCTGAAATTGGACATTTAAGATGCAAAATGCATAATTTAATATTCCTATATTTGTTGTTATTGGGGAGTTCAGTGGTATTCTTACATTGCCTCCTATATAAAACTAGGAACGGCACATATAATTACCGCTCTGCTATCATTAGTTTAAAAAAATCTATATTTTACAAATGGATTAAAAGAAGTCTTCTAGGAATATGGTTTTTGTCCTCTTATATGTTGGAGGGGAAACCAGATGGAGAAATTGCATGTCCTCCTTTGGAAGTCTAGTCTGAGTAAAGTTCTCTATTATTCCATTTTCTATGAGCAGAAATTGTCTCATTTTTCTGATTCTGAGGGAGAACACAGGAGTATAAGATGAATTCTACTTATTTGGATCAACCTAGCTCAGCTTTATCTTCCATGAATAGCCAAGTAAATAAAAAAGGTCAAACAAGGTATGATGTCAGTAGCACCTGCTTGCTCAGATTATCTAGCGAATGGTATTCAAAATGCCTTTAATTCTGTAGTAATAAGGAGAATGGACAGTGAAGAAAGTAGAACACATGGTCTACTAAGCTAGTTTGTTGGTTTCCAGCAAGCAAAATAGATATGTTGGCTATACTTTGAGGTGTTGAACAAGGAAACACAAATACCCATTGCAATTCAATATACTTCTTCTTTTTCCAAAGAAGAAGAAGTGCAAGATTGTAAGATGTGGAAAGACATGGTCCATAGAATTACCAAGGGTCAGATACGATTCAGTGGATAACATCAAACACAGTATTTTTCATTGGGGAAGGACAATCAGATGTCAGGGCTTAAAGCTGGGAGTCAAGCTACTTGACAAATGAGAGAGCACAAGAACAGTTGCCTAATACAATTCCAATCCCCACCTACATAACAATAATGTCTCATGTGGGGAGCCGAACGAAGCCTGCAGCTGGTGCAGCTGGTTGGTGCCCTAAGAGCCCTCCCTTCGCTTTTAAAATTATTTTTAACAGGGTTTAATTATTGTTGCCTTCCTCTAAAACAATAATTTCATTTTTTTTATTTTAACATTTTAATTTTATATGCTCTTTTTATATTTTGACATTTTATTGTGCACTGCCTAGAATTCTTCTCTGAGGGAGTTGGGCAGGTCAGAAATGTAACAAACAAACAACATCTGCTTTGCTCTGTCCGAGGGAGAATGCAATTCTTTGATGCTAATCAGCGTTTGAGAATGCCTAAGAATTCCAGTTCTTCACTGTCCACACCCTAATTTTGCATGGGATTAGCAAGACAAAGGGTAGTCTGGAATTCAGATGGAGGAATGTTACGTTCAGCATGTAGTTGGAGAATTTAATTCTACTGTTCGGGTTTTGCAAAATCCAAGCTTGATGTTTCTAAGATTTTTCAGCCATTAAGATACATGAATCTTCAGTCTGCATAGTCCTACTTTCAGAAAACTAATTTGCTATGTAATAGTTGACTTCACATGATTGGCAATATGCAGAGGTATTCAATATTTGGCTATTGCTGTTGGAATGTAATGGTTGTAATTGGAAAGCATTTTCTCATATTTAGTGCCATCTTGCATGTGACACAAATGTAGAAAGTGTTCCTGTATTTGTCAGCTTACCAGACTTTATTTCCAACAAAGCAGTTGAGAAGTGCACTCAAAATTAAAATTTTGAAGGGGAAATGTCAAAAGCATTTAAAATTAAATTTGTGAATGTGTTCACATTCAAATGCAGATTTGAATTCTGAATCCACAAAATATCTATTAAAAGAATGTTATACTTTGTGAAGAGATAATCTTCTCAAAATATAAACCCTACAAAATATAATCCTCCCATATTTTTGCCAAGAAAACTACATGGATGTGTTCATAAATTCACCAGGAGACAGGTCGATTCAAAGATTTCACCTTTTATGGTAAAATAGTAATTTGTTAAATATGTGTGATTTTTTTTAAAAAAAGAAAGAAATAGGTTTAGTATAATAGTACACAGACAATCCTTTTTTCACAATGACTTGTTTATTAAAAACATTTTTATGGAAGCAATTTTAATATACATGGTTCATTTGGAATCACTAGAAGGTATTTTATGATGCAAGAGAGGATACAAGAAAGAAAGGGAGAGTAAAAGAAAGAGAACAAGCAAATTCCCATTTAAAAAAAAAACAATTTTAGGGTTAGTTCATAAACATTTTTCCTCCCAAATGGTTCCATCTCTCTTCCTCAACAACTAGACAAATATAAAACTTCTTTTTCTCTCCAATAAGGAATAAGGCAGGGGTAAAATATTTGCAAGAATAATGAAGGACCAGTGGAAATAAACGTTTAAAACATAAAAGAGAGAGCACTGAAGAAGAGAGAGTGAAAGAGTTCACACAAGGACTTGTAAGCTAAAACTTCTCAAAAAGCCTTCTTCCATGACAGGCACTGAAAAAGAGAATTGTTTCCAGCTGCAGAAGGAGCCAGATTTTCTTGAACAGAACACAAAATGACAATTTCTTTACAAGTTTGCCTTATGGGAGATATACAGCCCCAGAATCTCCGCCCCCTGGTCATTGCCAACTTGGTGAAGGCCACTGCTGATGACTCCATAGAGCTATATTGCAACTAGAGTGTCCAAAGGTGAAAGAGAAAAAAAAAGTGCTTTGGACACTTCTGCGGAAGGGAAGGCATACTTTAAAAAAAAAAAAAAAAGTAACAACTTAAAGAATTGGCAGATATACTTCATTCTAAGGGGAAATAAGCTACGGCTGCCAAAATCTAAACTGATTGCATGCTATTTTATTTCCCCTTTCACACAGCACCGGTGATAAACACCATATCCCTCTATTTTGTTATCCCAATATTTTTGTGTCATAAATGACAATATTTGGTTCACTTTCAGTAGATGAGCTTCGTAACTGAGAGAGTCCTCACCGTTACTCTTTTTCATGAAAAATTCAAACTTCAAAAATTCAAACTTCTGTCCAAGTATCAAAGCTAAAAAAAAGCACTAATTCGCTCTAGCCCTTTTCTATCTAATGGGCTATAAGAGTGGTGCAGCAATTCAAAAGCCACAGCTCTGGCTCTTGTCTCAGACTTTAAACTGCTCCAAATGGAAGCCATTGCCAAATTAAAAGCACAAGACTGTGGAGTTGGACATTTGAACTGGCTCTGAAGAAACTCATCCAAGATGCCTTACATAGCATGTGTGTATGTGTGTGTGAGTGTGTGGGGGGGAGAGCATTTACAGACAGCAATCATAAGAACATTATTTATCTGAATATATCATTGCAATGAACGTGTGCCACATTTGCATGTGCTATATTCTAACTTATTTTTATGAGAACACTCAGACCACAAGGGATTTGGGCCTATCATACATTGAAACTATATAAATTACAGAACATTGTGTACCCTTTTTTTTAGCACCAGTTATTTTGGTCTGGGTTTTTTTTATAATTAGACCAGGTTTTTTTTTTCAACCGTGGCAATTTTAAGATGTGTGGACTTCAACTCCCAGAATTCCCCAGCCAGAATCCCATACATGTACATCTTAAAGTTGCCACAGTTGAAAAACACTGATTTAGTCACTGTGGATTTTACCAAGTTAGTGGTGGAAGAAAAATAAGGAGAGGCAAAAAGGAAGGAAGTATCTGGAACTTGGGAGACTAATATGATAGGGAATGTTTACAATGGGGCTTAATAGTTTATTTTTAGGGATCTTAAAAATAAGACTCCCTTCTCTATCACCTCATTAAACAAAACATAATATTTCTTAGTTCAAAAATATACTGTTATAATATTTACATTGTAAACCTTAGAAAATAATATGTAACAAACAGTATTAGTTGCCATTTATCTCTCCAAATAATACAAAGTAAAAATGAAAGGGCTCTGAGAATCTTTAATATACAATGGAATTTTTATACATGGTCGTTAAATAGTTGCTACCATCACAGTCAAAAGTCCATCTATACTACTATTAGAAATTGACTATTTGAAATCCATGTGTGGTAGATATAAAGATCATATTAGTCTATTCATTCATTCCTTAAATTTATATAGTGCCACATCAAGAAACTCTTGGAGGATTCATAACAACTATAAAATGCAACACTAAAACTTCCACAGTAACTTAAAATTAAATTTAAGTTACATTTAGAATTACTTAACAGCCCCAGTGCTATCACAATTCATCCCAAGTCCCCCAGTTTTAACTAGCTTCTAGATTTTAACTAGCTTCTAGAAGGCTTTTATTGATGGAGCCAATGTTGTCTTCCAGAAAGCCATTCTATATAACGGGAGCATCATAGAGAAACAACCCCTTTGGGCCTCAGTTCCCTTCCTTTCCAAAGTGCTGTTGGAGAGCAGTACTAACAGTATTAACAGTTTGTCTGGGATAGATAGGTTGAAGGAGGCAGTCCCAAAGTTACTGAGGTGTCAAGCCATAGAGGGTGTTATAAATTAAAACCATTACTTTGGACTGCAATCAGAAAGCTACTACAGTATTCACTCAGAACATTGAATAGAGCAGAATGAAGCTGCAAACAAGAATGATTTGTTAAACAATTTTAACCCAGGTCGCATGTAACACCAAACGGTAGTTTAATGACCTCTCAAGGCCCCTGAATTCATGCACTGTTCTCTCCACTTTCATCTATGCAACTGTAGGAAAGCAGACCCATTTCCATTTTAAACTAACCACTGCTTATGATTACAGTATATCCAAATCAGCAGATTAATAACAATGCTTTATTCACATAACTCAGGCTCAGTAGCCAGGACTTGATCCCATCCACAGTTTATCCTTAATCCATTAGTTAGTAATACATTTTTAAACGAAGGATAGAACATTAATGAAATTGTGGTATATTCATTTTGATTGGAAAAACTGAGTCAGGGTGATTTAGTAGAAATCATTTCAATGGATCAGAAGGTTTCTTCTTAGAAACATCGCCAAATCTGTTTGCCCAATGTAAACGAAATTTATCCAGTGATTAATTCCTTTCTACTAACCCAACCAACCAATGGAACCCATCTTCCATGAAGTCTTCTGTCTTCACAGGTGTCCACAGCTATCTTATAACCTCAGTTCAGGAATAGCAGTCATTGCATGCCTTGCCGTTGAAGAAGCAGGCCATGTCCCAACTTCATTTACAGGATATTCTTTTGTTTTCAGATACTTTTAGGAGTAACTGTCCATTACACATTTGTTTCCAATTCATTAATTTCAATAGTACAGTGGTCTTTATTGTTGGATTTCTCTGTGTAACATTCTGAGTGATTCTCTTCTTGTTCCACTTGAATAGGTAAGTGATGCAGTGTTGTTTTGACTGGTTCATGTCCACACATTTTATTCATGGACTTCACACAGCCATTCTTCTGATAAGCAATAATTTTGTGGATACTAACAGGTTTTGTTTCTCCAATCAAAGGCACCTATGAATAGAACAAGGGGTTCATACTATAAATACTCTTCATTATTCTAGAAGACTTTTCTATACTTATATTTCATTTTAGCATACACTCATGTTGGAAGCACCAAGGATTAGCCGATGACATCACCGTTGGGGGAATGCTCAGTTAAGGGCTCCTTTCATGCGCCCGGCAGGAGCTGGAGCAAAGGACGGGAACTCACTCCACCTTACGGCAGCATTCAGATCTCAAATGCGGGCTTGCTAACCTCCAAACCATCATCCTAACCAAATGAGCCACATTGTTCCAACAAAATCATAGATAGAACACACTATTATATAGAATGTCTTTAAAAGAGAGACCTAGTTATTTTTGTTTGGTAAAGTGAGTCCTCAAAGTATCACATCAGTTTTCTCCTACCTCAGATCTGTCTGTGGTGAATTCTTTTCTGCAGATATGTGCCATTATTCCAGCAGCAAGAGCATCACCCAGGACATTAATCATTGTCCGAAATCTGTCTCTGTCAAACAAAATGAAGGCATTAAAACAACATTTCCTTTTCCTTGTTGTGTAAATGTTCATCAACCTACACAGTTATTTGTACAGAAAGTAACAGTACCTGCATACAAGCTGATGTTATTTTACTCAACAGATAATATAGCATAGTATAGGAATAAAAGTATCCAATTAATTTAAATGTGTAGACCATCACTCTACATCAAATCAAATTGCTCCAATACTGAAATTCCATGAATTAATTTTATAGTATGAAAGCATGATGCCAACAAGAAATCAAAAACACTCCATGAACATTTTCCTAATCTGTTTCATAAATTTCCCATTTGATTTTCCCATTTTTACAAAACTAAGCAAAACAACAACTGAAGAAAGAAAAACTTTCATGGATGTTATATTGCCCTCTGTTTGCTTTCCTAGGTATGATTCAAAACAAGAAATAACTGAGCAAAGAAATTTTTTTGTGATAAATAGCTATATTTCCCTAAACAGAATCCTCAAACCCAACCAGCATTGTGCTTCTGGTTTCCAGTATTGTCAGATAATTGGCACCAGGAATCCCCAAGATAATTGATCTGGAATTAATTATAAAGTAGAGTGTCTGGTGCAACAATTTTAAAGAGAAAGAAAGAAAGAAAGAAAGAAAGAAAGAAAGAAAGAAAGAAAGAAAGAAAGAAAGAAAGAAAGAAAGAAAGAAAGAAAGAAAGAAAGAAAGAAAGAAAGAAAAATATTTTAAGAATAAAGAAGCAAACAATCTTAAACCAAGTGTTAAATAAAACTGGAATATGCTTTTAGAAGAAAACAGAAGAACAAGGAGGTAGACTAGACCACATAGGATTTTTTTTTGAAAAAAGAAAAGAAAACAAAATAAGCTAAAGACACAAGCAAGTGAGATGTTAAGCCAGTTCAAATGGAAACTAGAAAACATTTGGATTTCAACTGGAAAAACAATAAGATCTGGACATTTATAGCTGAGGGATATATAGAAGAATGTAGGAAAACTGAGGAATAAATTGTCAGAAGACAAATAGAGTACAGAATGTCTGATACTGCATTTTAGATTAATCTCTCTCCAGTGTCCGCATTTGCTGTTATGTCAGCTCTTGGTAACTTTTTAAAATAAATGCAGACAGTTAGTTTTAAAACTATAAGAAAAAATTAATTTTATTCTGACTTGTGATTTTCACAGACCAATGCTGAAAAAAAAGTTTTGCCAAGTACAGCTTTAAATTGATTTAAGGGATTTAAACTTAGAGGAAAAAGCCGGTGTACTAGCCGGAGTTACTTTTAGTCACTGACTCAAGTTCATTTGGCAGAGGTACATTAAATCTGAAATGCATCATATGATTTCTTTATTTTTTTTTTCAGTACAATGAGCCCATCTGAGAAGTCAGTCACAATGGTTATTATATTGATGTGGGTCATAAAACTAAAATTCAGAACATCCAGATGTTTGGCTTAGAAAAGAGTAGCATGGTCCAAAATCAGCAATGTTCAGAGTTTGGTTTCTTTAGCATAAAACTGAATTGAAACAGAAAGACTTTTATTTGCCACTTATGTAGGTGCAAATAAACATATGAGTCTGTTTATTTTCACATTTTGTGCCCTTCATTCCCATGAATGCTTTGCTAAACTAGCACATAAGTGTTGCTTGAGCAGGGTCCGCAAGATCATCTGGGATGCTACACATCCTCTTCACCACCTGTTTTCCTTGTTACCTTCTGGGAGGAGGCTCCGTGGTATCCCAAGCAGAATATCCAGATTCAATCACAATTTTGTTCCAGATAGTATTAACCTTGTGAACTCTAAAGCTTCCTCCTTCCGTTTTGTATTCAAGATGGACAGTAATTAGTATTTATATGTTGCTTATATGTAAGGGTGTAGGTCTATACCAGTGATGGCGAACCTTTTAGAGACTGCCCAAACTGCAACCCAAAACCCACTTATGCATCGTCGAGTGCCAGGTGGGTGTGGCCCATTGGCTGGGTGTGGCCCATTGGCTGGGTGTGGCCAATTGGCTGGGTGTGGCCAATTGGCTGGGCATGGCTGCGGTGGTAACGGCAGACAGGGTGGGACTAAAAAGTTCAATCAATCAATTCCAACTTTGCAAGATCTTTTTTTTTCTGCGAGAAGTTGAAATTGACTGATTGAACCTTTTTTTTTTTTTTGCACACGGTGGCGGAGGCCTAAAGTGAAAAGGTTTTATAAAACCCAGCTGAAGGCCTAGGACTGGGGCGATGGCACGCGTGCCCACAGAGAGGGCTCTGAGTGCCACCTCTGGCACCCGTGCCATAGGTTTGCCACCACTGGTCTATACATATGTTGTATATAGTATGTTTAAATGTGTGTTATGTATGTGTATACTTTGAGAGCAAGCAACTAAATTTCATTTTTAATGTGTGCCATTGTGCCCACAGTAAAAAAAAATGACAATAAAGGTTATCTATCTAAAATCTGCTTTGCAATCTCTCATAAGTTTGCTTTCCGTATAAAGGATGCTTCTGTTTTTATATTGTATTCTTTGGTTCCCTGAGAATTTATTTTGAATTTCTCCTGGTAGCTGTTTTTTCTTGTTGTTTTAGGAATTTCTTAATGTTGGGGATTTTAGAGGGATATTTGTGCTAGTCTTTTGCAGCAAAAATACAGACTCATGACTCTCAAAACTAGCAAATGATTCATTGACAATCTTTCTGGATCACAGTCTACCATGTCCACCCAGAGAATTAAAAATAAAGAGATCTTCAGGGCACAGAGGTCCCCAGCAATATTCCACATGCATTCTGTATTCAGTTATATGCAAAACAATGTGGTTGTTGTCTTTTGCAATATTTATTTGTTTGTTAAATTTCTAGATCACTCAATTTCAAAAGAAGTCTGGGAAGCTTCATGCAATTAAAAGATAAAAGATAAGCATGCAAAATTAAATAAAAGCATTACAGATGTATGGATGTCAACATCACTCCCCAGTTTTGTTGTTGTTCAGTTGCTAAGTCGGGTCCGATTCTTCGCGACCCTGTGGACCATAGGACTCCATCCCCCCCCCTGCCTCTACTGTCTCCCTGAGTTTGCCCAAATTCATGTTCATTACGTTGATAACACTATATAATCATCTCATTTTCTGCCATCCCCTTCTCCTTTTGCCTTCCATCTTTCTGAACATCAGGATCTTTGCCAATGACTCTATTTTCTCATTTGGTGCCAAAGTATTTGAGCTTCAGCTTCAGTATCTGTCCTTCCAAACGACAGTCAGGGTTGATTTCTTTTAGAATACTCTTCAATTAAAAGGGTCCAAAATATACAACCTCTTTTCAACTTCAATTTCATCACTGATTATGGGGAAGAAACCTGTTCTCTGACTTCAGCCCCAAAATTGCCATTTTAAATATACATAAGTGCACCTTGATAAGCTTAAAATATTTTGGAACAAAGTACTTTGGACCCAGAGTCATTATGAGTGAATTGAGTGGCCATAAAATTTTCTTAATAAATAAACAAATAAATAATAAATAAGTGGAAGGTTTGCATGCCCTATATTCACCTGTCCATTATAATCATAACTTGTGAGAATCATAAAGGGTTATCATTTGACCAAACCTGATTTTATGACCTTTTTTGCAGCAGTTGTTAAGCAGATACCATGGTCATTCTGTGAATCCATTGCTAATCCATTCTTCACTATTTGCTGAAAATTTGAAATAAATGCCAGTTTTGAGCAAAATCCTCATAAATTGTGGTCATCTGACCGCAGGATGCAGCAAATGGCTGAAAATGTGGACCAGTTGCCAAGCATCTGTAATGCAGTCATGTGACTATGCATGGGGAGACTGTCCATCAGAATTTCAGAACTGGGTTGCAAATATCTTTGGGGAGGGTCTTTGGAACTTTGAACAGTCACTAAGCGACCAAGTTGTAAGTCAAGAACTACTTGTACTCTGAACAAGATAACTTTTGGGTTGAATCTGGAAGGATAATTCTTATATTTTCATTTATTGCAGATGAAAAACTGAGACAAACAGAAAGTAAAACTCTGAGTGAGCTGTGCTACCCACGTACTCAACAGCAACAGTATCAACATCAAAGTGAGTGGTAGCTCTCTTTAAACTGAACCCACTCAATCCTCATACATCTAATTTAAAAAATGCAAAGAAAAGAAAAACTTTGCGCTACTTACAGAGCCCAATCAACTGCAATTATTAGAGTGATGTCATCTGTAGGCAGCCCCACTGATGTCAAAACAATGACCATGGTCACAAGGCCAGCCTGTGGGATTCCAGCAGCTCCTATGCTGGCAGCTGTTGCCGTAATGCTTTTACAAACAAGCAGAAAGATCATAATGATGTAACACAGAAGAGCATCCAAATCTGGATAACTTGATCATTAATACGAACTAATATACTTGGCATAAGAATCAAATACGTTTTACCCTGAATTCATTTGCATAGAATATCTCTGAACAAGGTAAATAAAACACAGGACTGCCCAATGCGAGTAAGTCCAACTATTGCATGAAGCCAGAGTCTCACTAGTAGAGTTGGGCCTGGGATGTTATTTCATTGTTTGGGATCATGGGAAATAAAATCAAGGAAAAGCAACAAGATTGACATTTCACAGGCTGAAATTTAAAGGCATCTGCCACCCGCTGTAATATTAAGATAAAGTAAATGTGTCCTTAATTTTATCACACTAGTTTATGTGCATGTTTTGTAGAATAGACTGAGAGATTTGGGGACCATGAAGCTGAAGAGAAGTTTTCTGTTCTGTCACCATCTTTCTTTCTTAGACTAGGACTTGTATTTTGAGAGAATTTTTCTCTGCATCGGCAGGAACTTTTCCCAAATGCAGCATCACAGAGGAAAACCACCTCCAGTAGAACCAATGGATTACAATTTTATAGTAACCATAATTTTATCTTGCTCTTCAAATGCAGATTATTATAAGAAGGGAGTAGTGTTATGAACAGATGTATACATCCACATATATTTCCTGTCCCAAGATTCTCCACACTGGCTGCTATTTATCCATTTTAAGTGAATCCAAACAATAATTTGACTGCCTAAATTCAACTTTTTGTCAGTTTGCTGAAAATTTATGGAAATGGTCAAATCATCAGGATGCAATTGCCCAGGGCGGTATTTGTCTTCTAGAGGTGGCAAGCAGTTCAAAAACAGGTCTCTGTAGATGGCAGGAGAAACAACCATATTCATGAGCCATAATCCAGCAGAATTAAGCACTCCTAAATCCACTAAAATAAATGGGCTTTAGTTACTTAACATTGGATTGGATTGCAGGCTTCAGTATGATTACAATTCTCTTAAATCTTTGAGATCGAACAGGCTTTAAAGATATTGTATATGAAATAATTCAATTATTGGAATGAATGAAATTATTATTTTGAAGGCTGTTGCAGAGCTAGAATTGAATCTTGATCTTTCACTAAATTCTTGTCATACCCGAGTGCAACTTCTGTGTGATCAAGGTGATATAGCCACCAGCTACGGTATATATTGTGACTTACCAAAGCTGTTAGACTGTACAGTATTCAACTATTTGACCCGCGCATCGTAAGTAGTTCAAGTCTTCTTTAATATGCTGTTCAGTAAAGAACAAGCAATCATCACACTTGATCTAATAGCAGGAATTTCCCTGCTCCCAGCAGTAAATCCCAACATGGGGCAGAATTGAAATCATAGCTACATAAGCATGGATTAATATAAAGCTGAATAGGCTGGATTGGGATAAAGTAACAGTATGTCTGATCCAGCAACAATGCAGTCGCATACTTAGACATTTTGCAAAAGAGTTTTGTTTTGTTTTGATCTGATAGTACTGCTTTATGGAAACCTGACAAGTCTGTACATATCACAACTGCTTAATGTTTTATGCTAAGCAGTATAATATTGCTAGTAAATATTCTCCAGATGGATCTGCTCTTCCCCCTCTTTTTTTTTAGTATTTACAAAAACAAAGAAAGCTAAAAGAATATTTAGAAAAGAAAAAAGATTGTTTAAATTCTACATTCCTTAGCTGCTCAGTTCAACCTCTGAAGCTTCTGAAATGTCCAGTGCCTAATACAACGACAGGCGTCATTGGCTCAAAACAATTGGTCATGATACCAGGATTCAATGCTGGTAAATGCTAAGTAATAAGAAAAGGAAGAATATGTTGTGTAACATGTACAGAGTTTCCTTCTTTAATTACTTTGGCACCTCTTAAATTGTACAATAAAAACTCAGGAAGAAATTTGATTTGTAAAGTTCATGTCCTCCCTTATTTATATATTAATACTCAGAGAATGAAAAATAAACAAAATGAGTTTGAGGCCCCAATATAGGAAAACAAATAAGATTCAAAGTTTGAACTGAGATTTGGTGGGATGATTTTCAGAGCTGGACTATAATAATTGAAACATAGAAGATATTCAGAAGGAACAGATGCAGCACAAAAGAAAAAGGGATTGAATTATATGTTACAATATCCTCATCTGGATAGAAATCCAAGGGAATGAATAAGGTGGCATTCTTAAAATCCTTTGGTAAAATAAGTAGACAGCTCAATAAACTAGTACCATCCACTAATATTTAAACAATTGAAGCTGTGGATATGTTTTCCACAATAAAACTACAGATCTTTAAAAAGCAGTGAAATTGCAGTACTGGGAGGCTTTAATTTCTCTGACATTTGTTGAGAGAACAACTCTTCCAAAAATGTATTTCCAGGAAATTCCTTATCAGTCTTGCTGACAACTTTTCCTTCAGCTGGAGAAGCAAGTTTTATTTACAGGAAAGAGCGCCACTTAAAAGAAAAGAATCATTTATATGCAGTTCTTGTAAAGCTCCAGAATCAGTTTTGGAGTATCGGGTTCCTATTGTATGCAAATGATCAATAAAAACAGCCTTCCCATTTGTGATGGGGAAATGCAGCAGAGATTCAAGACAAAATGTCTTCCACTGGGAGGAACTGTTGCCTGAAGTAATATTCAACTGTTGTAGACTTCTGTTTACAGATTAAGGAAAAGGGGATTCACATTTGTTTTACATACAGCCAGAAAAGAGTGCACCACTCTTCTGATTCTACTTTCAAATGCAACCGGAGAGCTCTGTCTAGTTCCCTAGAGTGCAGACAACACATCAAGTAGGTATTTTGGATAACCGCCTTGTGAATGGATGAGTGTTAGAGATTTTAATTATTTCTTTTTTGTGTGAGGTGGAATGTAAGTGAAGGGATTTATTTTCTTCAGGAACTGCACACTATCATCATCATCATCATCATCATCATCATCATCATCACTGTAGAGTATTTCCACCAGGGTCTGATTTTTGGTCAATGAGTGCTATCTTGCAGGACCAAACACAGCATCTGTGTCCAACTGGGCATTTTTCAGGTCTGCATGTATTGTCTTGCCATCTTGGCTTCAGCCTTCCATGTGGGCGCTTGCCGTCTACATGAAAATGGAGAGGTGATGTAGGCGACAGCATGGGGGGTTTCTTGTGGAACATGGCTGTACCACTGTAAATGTTTTTCCTGCATTTTCTCTGATGTTGGCACGATGCCCATTTGCTTCCAAACTGTGTCACTGCTGACATGGTCAGGGAGAGAAATGCCTAGCAACCACCAAAGCATGCGCATCTCCATAGCAGGTAAAGTGCACTCAATGCATTTGGTGACTGGCCATTTCCTTTCTACAGGAACTGCTGACATATTTTTAATCAGCAAGCATAAGACTACGATGTATAAGATTTTTTCATCTGCACTGTTAATATGTATTATACATTTTATTAGTATTGAAATTGATTTCATACAACTTTAGCTTATTCTCTACAGTGCTGGACGCTGCCATCAGACACCGAAGTGCAGGACATTGTTTTTCCTGCAGAAGCCTATGAATCAGAGACCCTGCCCCCTCCCATTTTACCTTATGGTGATGATCTGTCCAAAATCCAGTTCATAGTTGTTTACTTGGGCAATGAAAATAGCTGCAACTGCTTCATATAGAGCTGTTCCATCCATGTTGATTGTAGCCCCTACTGGGAGCACAAACCTAGCAACCCTCCGGTCCACATGATTATTCTCTAATAAGCACTTGAAAGTTATAGGCAAAGTGGCTGAACTGCAAAAAGAAAAAAGGAAAAAAAGGGGGGGAAACGGGGGGTAGTTTAGACCAGGGGTCCTCAACCTTGGCAACTTTAAGACTTGTGGACTTCAACTCCCAGAATTCCTCAGCCAGCAAAGCTGGCTGAGGAATTCTGGGAGTTGAAGTCCACAAGTCTTAAAGTTGCCAAGGTTGGAGACCCCTGGTTTCGACTGAAGTTAGCAGAATAATGTCGTTTAGAAAATTGCTTACACAAGTAAATTTAAGGCAAAATTAAGTTATTTGCGCTGTGTTATTGGGCAAAAACTAATACATAAATGTCCTGATCATTCGGTATCTTAGCTGATAATAATAAAGCTATGAAAAAAAGGAATAATATTATGAGGGCAAAGGTTCGTTCCCCGAGCTTGTGGGTTGGTTTCTGAACGTTTCGTTACCAGGCTAGGTAACATCTTCAGTGGAGTTTAGGGGATGTTCGTGTCAGTGGTCTTCTGCTTATAAGGGCTTCAGGTGAGGGTGAAGCCCTTATAAACAGAAGAACACTGACACTGACATCCACTAAACTCAGCTGAAGCTGTTACCTAGCCTGGTAATGAAACCAACCCACAAGCTCGGAGAATGAACCTTCGCCCTCATCCTATACCCGAACCACAGATATTCGCCACTATTGCAAATGAATTATATTATGTAAGGAAAACAGGTTCACAAGCTATGACCCATCAGAATGTTGGAAATGTCTAATTATATTTTCCAGAGTTTCTTGTCACTAATGAATTATCCTCCCAACATTGATCCTATCTCTTTGTTTTGTTCTATTGCTTTGTCCCAATACCTGAAAATTATATTTGTATAAGTATATAACATGTTTTGGATCTCCCCCCCCCCCGCCGCCGCATCAAATAAAATACGAGGGAATGGGAATAATTACAAATGTGCATATAAGAAAGATTTCATTTTGGTTTCTAGTCCTCATCCATTTTTCAAAATATAAGTGGCCCCTCACTGATGTCAATACAAGATCTGAAATTGTGTTCAGTAGATGATGGTATCCTTGGCTCATCAAAATTTGTATACTAATGCATTAAGAGTGCCAAAAAGATGGGCTTTCTCCAACTTTCTCCAAATGCAATTTTCTCAAAATATCATCAAGGCACCTAATTTGATTTGCAACCCACAGTGAAATGGAACTAGATAATGGACTTGTCAAGTGAGTCCTTTTGAAATACTATGTGGTAGGATTAAGCACTTATATAGTGGAAGATCCTATCAAAATAATTATGTCTCTTGGTGGCATCAGCTATATTTCTAAGTCTGAAAAATCAGCTTGATTCATGCAGTGTAAAACCCAAACAAGAATAGATACAAAATAATTTTATCCGGAAAGTACTTAACCTGCAGATCAATGTCAAACAGCAAATGATGGGATTTTGGAATATTGCTGAATATTAGGGGTATGTAGTATTTGGTAGCATTTTTCTACCTTTCCTGCAGTAATTTTGCAGTGACTCATCTGTCTCCCAAATTTTTCTGGGCTAACTGGATTCTTTATTACAGGCTATATCTTATCTCACATTTTACCATATAATAATACAGTATAAATAGAATTTAGAATCATAGGGTGGAAATGTTAGAATTTAGGAGCTTTGGGATTAGGTCTAAGGCAGGTGTCCCCAACCCCCATGGCTGTGGCCTGGTACCAGGGTCATGCAAGTGGCAGGCAAGCACGCATGCAGCTCCACTTGCATGAATGGCGCATGCGTAGGCAGCTCCATTTGCACGAATGGTGAGTGTGCATGCCCACCGCTTGCACAAATGGAGCTGTGCGTGTGCATGTATGCTCAGCTGCTGCTCACACAGAGCCATCCCCTCTCCCCCCCCCCAGCTGGTCCGCCAAGCTGGAAAGGTTGGGGACCACTTGTCTAAGGGACACAAATTGGAAGGATTAGATCCAGAAAAAAAAGTATTCCAAGTTTGCTATGATAATGGATTTTTAAAAATTTGCACCAACAACTGGCAGCACCTCACTGATCTTTGCTAATCATGAACAAGTAATGTCGGGCCAGGATCAGTAGCCCCCAACAAATTGTAGGGCTATTGGCTAGACCAGGAATTGAAACAACCCATTGTAACAATGCAGTGGCAAATTACTGCCATATTAATGCTAAGAAAATTGCATGAGTGTGACCATGATATCCCTAGAATTGAAACATGACTTGAGAGAAACATCTTTTTTTCTTATAAATTAAGAGAGCATTGCTCCACAACTTTAATCATTGCATCGTGTACCTGGATGATGTGGCCAGGGCAATAAGCAGTGCTTGAAGAATGCCTCTGATAAAGACAACAGGGTTCTTCTTGGTGATGAAGAAATACATCATTGGCAGAATAACAAGTCCATGAACAATTAGTCCACAAAGTACAGTAACAGCATAAAACCCTAGTTTCTTCCCAATGGCTGAGGGATCATCCATTTCCAAAATTTTACCAGCAATAAGAAATACTATTCCAAATGGAAAATACCTAAGAAAGAATAAAGAGATATTCTATGCAAAGAATGCATCCATATAAAAATAGATAGAAAGAAAAAAAAACCCGAATGGAAACATGGCAAAGTGCAATACATTTTGGTGAAAGTATTGCAGCTGGATTACAGAGACCTAGGCTCAAATCTCCATCTGACCAAAGTGCTTGCTGAATGACTTTACCCAGCTCTATTCCCTCAGCCCAATCTTCCCTACAGAGTTGTTATTATAAGGATAAAAATATAGAGAAATCCCTGTACATTACCCTGGCTCTCAAATGGAACAAGAAATAGAAATGCAATAAATAAATGCATCCTTGAAGTACCACAGATATTACTGCAAGACAAAACGGGTATTATTCTGCAAAATACTTTTGCAACACAATTTGGCCTCTCCAGCCATGCAGGTGAGTCTCCCTTTTGACAGAAGTGCTATAGGTGTGTACTGTATGTCCTTGTGGTAGGAACTCACCCCTTGTAGATTGGTTAGGAAGAAATGGTTTTGAAACACTACGCTAAGGAACCCTAATTTCTATTTCTTTCTTGGATGCAGAGAGTGTTCCTCTTAGTGTAGACAGAACCGCAGCCTATTGCAATCTCATGCAGTGGGGTACAAGAAATATCCAGACAATATTCATGTGGAGTTTGATTTCTGCCTGAAAACATCTTGCAAGCCAATGTTTACAAATATATTTTTAAAAGGAGAACGGATGCAACCTTCTACGTGTTATTTAGATTACTCATCAACCCAGTTTATGTAAGCTGATTTCATTGCTGATTACATACTTTTACTTGTTAATATTTATATCTCCTGACATTTACTTACCATACAGTCACAGCCACTATCTTCATGACTGATTCGTTTAAACACTGGCAAAAACTGACCAAGGGAACTCCACTGGTACCCATTCTGCCCAGCATTATACCTACAAATACATAAATGTCTTAGTTTCTTCTTGTTTATTTTCATCTAAACTTATATAATATACCTTGAGCCTTTCCTCACTTGCACATAACCATGATAAAAACATGCCCTAGCAAGGTTTTTTTCCTGCTCTATTCCCATAACCTTCTATTTATCTCACCTCTTGCCCATGAATGAGACAGGCTTAAAATTAATCTTGGCTATATTTGTGTTGAAGTAACGTTACTCCTATTCTGATACCATTTAAGAGTAGCCTTGAGTATAAAATCAATTAATATTTGTTATTAGGGAAAGAAATTAGGTGAGCAACAGTGACTGAGAACAGAGACATGGGGCAAATAAGGGATTGGCAATGGGAACATTAAGTTCCATTCTAGTTTATTTGCTACTTGCTCAAGGGTGAAAGGAGAGCACTTTGGCTTAGCCTTGAGAAAAGATCTTCATTGCAATCTGGAAATTTATCTGAAATTACCAGATGAGTTGAATGGCTTGTAATGAGTCACATTTCTAAGTAAGGTATGCTAAGAATTACATATTATGAACAATACAAGCTCCACCATTATGTGTCGTAACTGTGAGCATTGATCCCTGCTAGATAAGATCTCTAATCCAGCAGCCTGTTCTCCCAGTGACCAACCACTTCACAAGTAAGCCTACTAGGCCCTTCACCAGAGAGATTTGCTGCATCACTCTAATTCATCGGTACTTGAGACAAATTTGGCAAAAGATATATTGTGGAAACTAGTCTCATAGAGAACAATCAAAGTTATTGCCCTTGAAAAGCCACAGTTATCTCTGGGCTGGGGGCAGTTTTCTTCCAAGTACCATTTCAGGGGAACAAGACCAAAATGGACTATGTCTTGCCAGAATTCCAGAGTAACCTTGTTGGCCACTATAAGGAACAGAATGTTGGACTAAGACATTGGTGGCGAATCTATGGCACGCGTGCCAAAGGTGGCACTCAGAGCCCTCTCTGTGGGCACGTGCACCACTGCCACCAGCAGCTCGCACAGGTTGGGTGAGCGAGGGGAACAGGCTCCATGCGCGGGCCAAGGGCAAGATCTGTGAGGGGGCCAAGATGACCAGCAGCAACCTGTTCTCCACAAGCAAAAACAGATGGGACGGGTAAGCGCGTCCAGCGGTCTGCATCACATGCCCCCCCTCCCCTATGCTGCCTGCTGCTGGAGGGCTGGCCCAGTATTGGCAGCGGGCTGCGGAGCCCCAGAGTGCGCCAGTCAAGGGGCCGGCAGTCTGTGGCTGCTGACGGACACCGTTGGCCCCCATGCGCTCGCTGGCCTCTGTGTGCGGGGGCCAATGGTGTCAGGCAGCAGCCGCCCTGGCCCCTGCCTCGCCTTGCCCCGTGGCAATGGTACCCCCGCCCTGCCCCCTGCCTCACCCCACAGGACGAGCCTCCTGCCCACCGCCCCACCCACCAGACACCCTCTGGATCTCCCTCAACCCTGCCCGGCCCCCACAGGTGTCCCCCCCACGAGCAACATTGAGGTGGCTACAACCACCCCAGCCACGCCCACCCAGTGGGCACCATAATGTTGATGCGATCCTGGCACTTTGCAATAAATAAGTGGGGTTTGGGTTGCGGTTTGGGGACTCGGTCTCTAAAAGGTTCGCCATCACTGGACTAAGATGAGCCTACAAGGTTCTTACATAAGTTTTGCTGGACTATAAAATAACTGTATAAAACATTGAAACCTTCATAAGTTAAATTTCACTGACATGACATTTTTACTCCCATCCTGACAAGAATGTTTTCTTGGGGAATAGAGGTTTAGAGAGGAAGGGGAGGGGAAAAACACCTCATAGCTACCACATATAAAAGGAAGACAGGTTCTTTCAACAGTATGGAGTGGTGCTACAATGCTAGACTTCTTAAAAAATTACAGATGTAAAAGAACCCTGAACCACTTTGTTCATTAAATACAGATAGCTGTCATTTAGTGACTGCCTTGCTTAGCGACCGTTAACAGTTGCGACAGTGATGAAAGAGTAAGTTTACAAACAATCCTTGCATTTACAACCTTTGCAGGTCTGTAAAACAAAAGAAATCAAACTAAAATCATAAGCACATTGTGTTTCACTTAGGGAATGCTTTGCTTGATAACTGAGTCATTGGTCCCAATTGTGGTTACTAAATGAGGACAAACTGTACAAAAGCTCTGCTAAGCCTATTTATTCACTCTAAGTATCCCTTGAAAATCTTTGTCCTGTCTTCAGGCATCTTGCTAGGAGTGCTAAGAGGCACAGATTTGATTGAGTCTATCGATTCACATCATAGAAATGGAGCAGCTGTCTGGAATCTGAACACATCTTCAGCTGAAAAAGGCTAAAGTGACATCTCTGCAGATAGAACGGCTACATGATTACTCAAAATATTCTAATGTATAATTAAATACCTTGAGATGTCCCTGTTTAGAAGAAGTGGCTCACTCCCATTTGATCATTCTAGCTAAGTCTTGATTTTGAATAAAATCCCTGTCTTTCAAACTAAAAACAATCCAAACTGGTTATAAATGGTGCTAAGCTAATCAAACATTTGGCTGCTCTCTAGAGGTCATTTTAAAAACTGCTGGACTAATTCTCTCAGAGTCCTTCAATATAATTCTGTTTAAAGCAGACTGGAAAAGATGTTTCAGAGTTTCATGTCAATATTCAAAAACTGGCAAAAAAAAGTTAGACTCACAGTGGTTAAATTACAGAAGTGCCTAATTAAAGTCCACAGCTGTTCCTTTTGCCCCCAGTCCGGTCATACAAAAGGCTAGGAGATCTGTCCTCCCCTTTAATGTGAACTCTCAAATTAAAAAAAATCTCTAAAATTTAGAATTAGTGGAGTGGGGTTAAATGGAAGTAGTCCCTGACAAACAAGCTCTAGGGAAAGAAAGTCATGATTAATTTACTGACTACATGCTATCTTTCTTTTAATGTGCATGCCTCCAAGCCAATTTGACTCCTGGCACCTGCAGTTTTCTCAGCAGCCTTTTAAGAAGTAGTTTGCCCTTGCCTTCTTTCTAGGGGTGAGAGAAAGTGACTGGCCCAAGGACACCCAGGCAGCTTTGTGGATAAGGCAGAACTAGAACTCACAGTCTCCCAGTTTCTAGCATGATGCCTTACCACCATACCAAACTGACTCTCACTTCCTCCTTGGCAATCCCCTGTCAAGACTATATATTTCTTTTGTCATAGTTGTCGCCAGTGCTTTTTTTGTAAAAAAAAAAAAAAAAGGTGCCGGAACTCACACGTCATACAACCCACTTTGCCTACCCTACAAGGTTCCATCCAAAAAAGGTGCCGGAACTCCGTTCCGAGCGTTCTATGAGAAAAAAAGCCCTGGTTGTCGCCCTTCTGCAGGACCCACTCACTGAATGGGGCAACTCCAAGACAATGTCCCCCTTTTTTTCATGTCTGTTAGGAGAGTTATCTAACCTGCCACACTTTGCAATTTAAATAAATATTTCAGTTCTTCATAGGTACCGCCAAACAGTAAGGCTAACAATTGAAGAACCAAATGGCTTGTTGTTTGCAGAGAGGTAGTCATTGCAGTTGTGCATCGTAACAGTCAGATCACTGACCCAATTTTATGATCTTTTTTGCAGCAGTTGCTAAGCAAATGTGGCAGTCATAAACCAAATGTGACGGTTATTAAGTAAGCCAATGGTTCACTACAGGTGTGATTTTGTTGAAAATCAGAAATGCCAGTTTTTGGCAAAACTGTCATCAAAGACAGTCACAACCTGCATGTGGCCATAAATGCATTCATATTGCTGAGCACCCTAAGTTCAGTCACATGACCCCAGAGGGGCCAGCCGTGGGAACTTCAAATCCGAATTGTAAGTTGCCTTGTTTGAGTTAGCTATAACTTCAAATAGTCACTAAGCAATTAGTCGTAAGTCAAGGACTACCTGTATTCTTAGATGAAGATATATCAGCAAATGAAGGCAAATAGCCACAATTTTTGTTTAGGAGTGCACACTTTCATCCATTGTGTTAACTATAGATGACCTAGTCATAGATGCTGTTGAAAATAATACCCCAGCCACAAACATGCTTTGCTCCTTTTCATTTAAGTTTCTCAGAACAACTCTAGGAATTACAGACAGAAGTAAAAGAAGCAAAAACACAGTTTAAGAAAACAAAAATTCCAGCTTAGGAAAAGGAAGAAAGAAAATGGAGCCCTATAGTATTAACATTTTTTTAATACAACTAGAAATATAGCCACAGTCCTTAAATTATATTCAGAACTGTGAAATATGCTTTCCAAGCTAAAACATTAGGAATTCTATGAAAAGCAATTAATTTCTCTCTAGTATTCTGCTTCAATGGGGCATCTTCTAAATGTCCTTGACTTCAGTTCATGAAATACAATAAGCATAAATAACTGAAATAATATATGAAGTCAATGCTCAACTTGTCTGCAAGGCATTAGATAGCACATGATTAGTCCATTTCATGCAATAACTTTATTTGACATGTTATTAAAACTTACCCATGGTAGCAGAGAATATTACAATTCCCAACACATTCATGCCTTCGCTAGTGCCTGGCTCTGACTTATAAATCACTTCTGGTGGTGGTGTAATATCCAAAGCAAAATTCTGGATGTTGGATCCATTTTCATCTTGCACACCATAGATAATAATTCGGCGAGTAATACTTTCAGATGGTGCTTTGCTCACTTTGACAATTGGAATGCTTTTGGTTCGATACTGAAAGAGCATAGATCATCTGGGTTATGTGCAGAAGGATATTACAGTATTTCTCGTTCTTGGCAACTTTAAAATATGTGGACTTCAACTCCCAGAATTCTCCAGACAGCAGGGGAATTCTGGGAGTTGAAGTCCACACATCTTAAAGTTCCCGAGGCTGTGAAACATGGCTCTATCATTTGAAATTTGAAATTATTTTAATATTTTCAAATCTTGAATGAAGCAAACCATACAATTGTAAAACAACATTCCAACCCATGCAATTGTAGAAAAACATCTATACCCAATTGCAGAAAAACATCTATATCCAACAAAATTCAAAACATTTTTATAAAGTTAGCTTGTTCAAAGATATTTTTAAATACCCAAATTTCAAAGTTGGTAAATAAATGCAACGCAATAATAATACTGTAGCTCCTCACATCTTATCCAATAACATTTCATGGATCTCCAACCTCAAAAATAGAAGTCTAAAGAGAGACTGAATAGGCAGAAAAACTCCATTGTGCTCTGTTTATGGGAACAAAGTTAGAATCCCATCTCCAATTTGTACTTCTGGATAAACCGTATCTCCCAACAGGGCAATGTTTTATGTAGAAACCCACCTCTCTTTTCTTATCACTTTTCTGTCATGTCTCTTTTCAGAGAAGCTGGAGGAAATGGAATTTATGTATTAATGGCTTTAACAGTTATTACATGTCCTCCATCTGGAAACATACATATATTTTGGCCTGGAAATCTTTGCCATTTATTATTGCAAAGATTAAGAAAATACTGACTTTTTCCAAGGAGGGATTTGTGAGCTCTGGCTATCAATTTGTTTTCTACACCAGAACAAGCAATTCAGAGGGTACTTTTATATCAAGATGGAAGAGTAAATAGATGATTCATTGATTGGTGAATCAATTTATTAATAGATAAGGTGGGGGGGTTTGAAGTCTGATAGGCTGCCATGTATGGCTTCTGAACTGCTTTTAAAAGTTACACAAATTTATTTGCTGCCAGATCTTAGACCCATATAATGTTAATAATAGTGATAGGAACATAAGAGTTTGGCTCATAACAAGTAAACTCTTATGTTCCTATCACTATTATTAACATTATATATAGGACTAAGATCTAGGCAATCTAGAAGAGAGAAAGTTGGAGCAACACTAATTACCACCATTTTTCTCCAACTAAATTTTTCCAGATACATTAAATTGCATCCTCTCTTTGAGGAACACCAGGTTGGAGAAAATCTGCTTTATGCACTACTCAGGAATAGCTTTTAAGGGATGTAGATGAGATCTTCCTGACAGCAACTGGATATACTACAACTGATATACTACAACTATACATTCTGCATGCAAAGTTTATGCCTAATATATAAACAACTTGGCATTCCCCACATTTTTACATTTTTATTCTCATCATGAGAAGTGACTATATAAGTTGTTGTTCTTAATATTTGGAAAGCTTCAAGCTACCTAACCTGCATATTTTCTTTAAAAAAAATCAAGACCATATTTCACTTATGGGACTTTGAATAGTTGAGAATTCTACTGGAGGTATTTCCCCCTTCTGCTAGATCTCATAGTAGGTAACATTTGCTGTTAAGAGTAATAATGAATTGATGATGATGATGATGACAATGATGATGATGATGACAACATCCATTAGTCGTGTCTGACTCTTGGCAATTCTGTGGGCCAGGTCTCTCCACATCTTCCAATCTTGCACTGCTTCTTTGAGTTTTGCTATGCTCTGGTTGGGGTCTGCTTTGATGGTGTCCAGCCACTGTGATCTTTGGCAGCCTGGTTTCCTTTCACTGCTAACTCTTCCCAACATAATTGCTTTCTCCAGGGAGAATTTTTAATATTTGTGGCTACTAGGAAGAGTTCCCTGTCCCCAAATCTTACTCAACACCTTTACTAAATAATACATGTACTGTATTGGTGATTTTAGAGGTTATTGTGGCTCATCTGATGAATTGTATATGGCTTATCTATTTTTTTCTTATGAATTGGAAAGAAATATTTTTTAGGGTTGAAAGTTAGAGGGAGCCAGATTCCTACCTGCTTAAAAGTGGCTTCCACAAGGTTTGCAGGAAACATATTCCTGAAAAGACAAAGAAAACTGGTCAAGGAAATAGATAGAATTTTAAACACAAAAGGTTTGCAAACTAGAAATATGCAATAATTTATAATATAAAACATTTTATCTGGCTAAAAAAATAGCTTCAGATTCTTCATTGGGTAAGTGATTTCCCCATTTTTCCTGTTGTAGAACTTGGGGAAAAATTGGAACAATGTGATATTCTGTTAATTGAAGGTTTTTTAAAATTAATATTTATAAACATTTATAGTAAACATCATGCAACATCCTGGCATAAAGTTGAGAGCTGGAAAAATTTGAAAACCATCTAATCTAGTACTTGTATGCCACAACAGATTATCTCACAACTATGCACCTGTAGCTGTTTGGAAATTCACTCAAGACTTGTCATTACAGGCTAGTATTGTATGTGCTAGCAGATTTCCTTAGTTTGTTCCAATCTGGCATGATCTGTACAGATTTATTGGTGGGTAAAAAGACGTCAAATAAATCCAAACAATTCACATCACCCATTAATCTGGCATTCATTTTTCTGACACTTTCAACTAAAAATTAAATTCTGAATCAGCATCTGATGAAAAAGACATTTTACCCCCCAAAAAGATTTTAATTTGAGTGATGGGAATGTGATTATATTGCAATAAATGTTTCATTTTTATGAAAGATTTTTAGTTTTCTCCATATTATTGCCTTAAAAAAAGCGTGCTTGGGACACATATCTTCAATTGCCCCAAGAGATTTAGAATTATTCTCTTTCAATTGCCTTTTTAAGTTCCAGGGGATCCTGATTCCTCCATGTAATCATCTCTGTAACATAGATTGTATCCATGTACATTAGGAATTTCATTAATTAATTCTGTTTGCGATGTGATTTGGATGAAAGGTGCTACAGACATGCAAAGGATTACTTTGCTGATTAAATGATAGATTAGCAGTTTATGATGGATAATTAACCTGGAGCAACTGTTGGGGGAGATTGCATTCAGATTGAAGAGGAACTAGGTATGTGTGTCTTAGCAACCTTTGGACTTGTGCCTCACTTCTGCAGTTGTAACTAGCTGCACTGGCATGCAATTAGGATTATATGGAAGAAGAAACATCTGTCAGATGGTCATTAGTGATCTAATGTTAAAAAAAGACTTTTAAAGATACTAGCATGTTATTTTTCATTATTCTTTCTCTTGCAGGAATTAGGACTGTTCTTTTTAATAGATACTAAAAGAAATTAACCCTGACTGTTCTTTGGAAGGACAGATACTGAAGCTGAAGCTCAAATACATTGGTCACCAAATGAGAAAAGAGAACCCATTGTAAAAGACCCTGATGTTGGGAAAGATTAAAGGCAAAAGGAGAAAGGGATGGCAGAAGATGGGATGGTTAGATGGCGTCATCAACATAATGAACATGAATTTGGGCAAAATCTGGGAGACAGGAGAGGACAGGAGAGCCTGGCGTGCTGTGGTCCATGGGATCACAAAGAGTCGGACACGACTTAGTGGGTGAACAACAATTTTTCAAGATTAACTTTGTTGAAATGATCGAAAGATAAGATAATGTAATATTTCACTAGAACAGCAGTTTAGGATCACATCAGTTCTTACCAGAACAGTACAGGCCCTGACAGACAACCTTGATAGTCACTAAACAAATGAGTCTGAGCATGGTAACAATAGTTGTGTTGTGGAGGAGATGCAGTTAGTCTGGAGCCCTTTCTCCACTTTACAGAAATATAACTGTGAGGGGAAAAAACAGCTGGCATATAAAACTGAGCAGGTATTTTTATTAGCTCCATCATATTCTTGGAAAAACTGCAAACACCTGGTTTTGAAATACTGATTTCAAAAAACAATTTATGCCCATTTTGAAGTTACGCTATTGAACATGAGATTTGTGCTTCTGCAGTTCTCATTAGTGTTGTACGATACTTCTATTGCTTTATTGGAGATAGGACCTTAGTCTTTCTAACTCTCTCAATATCAGATTTTAGAGGATTATTTATAATTATTTTCAAATGGACACATTGCTCTAAAAGGTTACAGTGATGGTACTTTTTTTTTTTGAAACAGGACTGTTTGGGTAACACAGAGATCCACACCTGTATATTCAAATTCTTCTGGAAGATATGCTGCTCTTAAACATCCCTCTCCTCATTAGTGATGCCCTTATATTTCTTCATCTCTTTCATGTTCTCTCTTAACTATATGGAACAAATAAGCTGCTAAGAGAATATCAATATTTAATTCTAAATACTGCTGATCTTAGTTCCGCCGTAACTTGTCTATTGCAGCTGGAAAGAATGTTTTGTTGCCAGCAAGGTCCCATCATGTTTCAAAGAGATGCCATGATTTTCTTTCTTTTCCATCTGCTGAGGTGGTGATGTATTTCCTCTTCTGTGCTGTCAAGCTTTTCTGCACAACGGCCTTAAGCTGCTTGTCTCCTGAGCAGAAATGACTGGGAATAAAGCTGGTTTAAGACATTGTCTGTTAAGATTTAATTTTCAGCTTTGCTAACAATGCTAGGCAGGTGTTCTATCTGAAGAGTAGTTAATGCTCCTCACTAACTGGCCAGTTTCCGTGATTCTTTACCCTCCCAACATGTTGGGGAAAGCAAGCTGGATTTCTTTTGTTTCTGTTTTTTAAAATAGAGTTACCGTTAGGTAAGATGGGGGGGGGCAATAAATTCTACAAATAAAATAAATAAATGGCCCAATGTTTCATCAGTCCACCAGTCCACTGTTTACAACACTGTCCTTTCAGCAGTTCCAAGAAGATTCCACATTCATTTGCACTATTCAGATGACCTGGGGCACACATAAACCTCCAAGTGGAGGTTATGTGTGACCTAGGGCACACATAAACCTCCAAGTGGTGTCAACAACTCTCAGAGAGAGTGCTAACTACCAGATGATTGCAAGGAATATAATTCCTTCCATTCTCCACCATTCAGTCGGAACTGAAGAAGCTTCTTGGACGAGAAGCGAAACATCTTCAAGGAAAAAACAAAGAAAGTCTAGTTGCCTTTTGAAAAAGCACCTTTGGGACAACCATGGCCTGGATCATTAAGAATCTCCATAGACAGTCACCCTTCGTTTGTTCGCTGTGACCAGCTATGGTTCATGCTCTAATTGCTGAACATGTAGAGAGGAACAAAGAACTGATGGTTATTGGGATACAGAAGGAGTGGGTGTAATGCTTGAAATCTGGCTTACCAAGCATATAGAAATCAGGGCTCATATAGGCACGTTCCTCTGCTTGCCCAAAGAGGCTTGGAGGGCAGCAAACAGTAACAAAAAAGGATGGAAGAGGCTGGCAGTTCCATACAGCAACCAGTAGATTTACAAAAAGTTGCCTAGAACAAATCAAAGAGCAGCAAGTAATGGGAGTGTGAGTTGGAAAACACCACTTTGGAAGAAGATAAGGAAAGCATGCTTGCCAGCAGTCCCTATATTGAGATTGGGACAAATGGAACCATCCATTCAGGATCTCTCAATAGGATTTGTGGAGCATCGCCCACCTTCAAAAAGTCCTAGGTCTATGATAAGCCCCAACCATTTCCTCTCAAATCCTCAGTTTGCCATTCTGATCACAAAATGCAATTCAATGCTTTGTAACGAGGCTGCATGCCGATGTTCTTAGGGTTTCTGTTTCCAGTTGTAAGAGATGAATAAAATTCTACAACTTCATTAAACCTCTCTGAAACATTGGCAGGGAGATCATGGACTACCTTTGCAATGTATAACTATATTGGGATGCCAGTGAAGATATGTGGGTATGTCCATGCCTGGTATCTATGTTTGATTATCATTTGACCACTAATTAATATGGGAAGGAGGGTACATTCAAGGACATATCATTAACAAACATGTCAGCTGCAGACATACTATGCAAATTTCTCAGGGCCATAAAAAGGCTCACTCACTGCTTAATTCTAATGGCTTCAGGCATATTTCCACATAGCTTTGCTTCCTGCTATAAACAGCTTTAAGTTTGCTGTGCAAACTGAACTAACAAACATGACAAACAATCTCACAGTCAACATTGAGAATCCAAAGTGTCTTCTGAGGATAGAAATAAATTTATGTTCAGTTTATATTTTACTCACACTCTATAAGAGAGAGAAAGAAGCCACAAATAAATGAACATGAAGAACTAATAGAGGATTTACAGAAACTTTCATTATTTATTTTTTGAATTAACATAATTTTATACGAAGGAAGAATCAAATACTGGTGAAAAGATCATAACTGAGTAGTAAAGCAGACACTTTTCATGGACAAAGTCTCAGCTACAATTCCTAGCTCCTTCAATTAAAAAGATCAAATAGCAGGTAATAGGAAATGCCTCCATCTGAGACTAGAGACCAGTCAGTATGTGGAATTAGATATACAAATAATCTGAACTACCAGGAAGAATTTGGGGGGAAATATTCACAAATGCAATCATCTTAATGTGCATTTGATTTAATGTGATTCCATTACTTAAAATATTGCTAGATTAGAGATGAAAATAAAATTGATTTCTTTATACTAAATAAGAGCTGATGACGAGCTCAGCGTACATAGTGAGCCATGCCTCTCTTTTAAAATACTCTTTGTGCTTCACATATGCGCAAATATGAAGAATTATAACTTGCAATGAGAAAAGGAATTAATCTTCCATGAGTAGGTGTACAAAATGTATACCCTGGCCTAGGGTATCATAATAGAAAAATTTGAAAACCAACATTTGTTAATCATCTCTGTTTTTAATAAACCCTTTTGTTTAGTATTGATGCCTACTTCAGTTTCCAATGGACTCAAGCAATATTCTTTTTTTTTTAATGTAAAAGATTTATGTGCTTTTCAGCAGGTAGTAGGACAGGTTTTGATTGACAAATTTAAAGCACGGCACACATATTTTTCACTCAGAGTGAAGCATAGCCACAGATCCATGTAGGAATGACATGCAGTTATGACTGCAGCAAATTACAACAATCAGTAAGTGAAGCAGGGCATTCATACAGAGTAAAGTATGACTAGAACGATGCATTTTAATATGATGTTAGGTCATTTCTATATTTTTATTTAAACGTATGCAATTTTTTCTTGCCATTGTTCCCTGTTTCTCCTTCCACTCCAAATTGTAAACTTTCTTAATTTCATAAAAATGATGGAGAATTTCAGAGATTTCTTTCCCCTAATCTTTAAAAAATGGAAGGGTTCTCAAAGATCACCCAGTCCTATTCCTTGTGCAATGCAGGATATGTAATGCAGGGTGACAAAGAAGAACCTAATTCCTCATGACACAATCTGCTTAGCAGTTTTTGCTATTAGGAAGATGTTTAGGAAAATTCAGTTTCTGTCTACTGCTTCTAGCTTTGGTGCTAAGAGGAAAACTCAACATGCCAGAGAGACAACTGCTATCCTTCTTTCCTCTTAACATTTCTCTTCTACAGATTAACATGCACAGCTTTTCAATTGCTTGTTATATCATAAATCTGCTTTCAACCTCATATGTTCAGTTATTTAATAAATATTTGAGCCTTTCTCCCTATTTTAACAAGCACCGTACTATCTTATATTTTTCCTCAAGCCACCCACTTGCATTACTCTGGAGACTTAAAGAATTTCCAAATCTGAAAAGGGGTTTAGTGAGAGGAATAGATCAAAAGGATGATAAAAGAAATGATACACACAAGTGGTAGGATATGCAGCAAGGAGGAAGAGCTTGACTTCTGCAGAATTAGCTGGCATTGAGGAAGGGAGACTAAAGGATTTCAGAGAAGATGTACTCAGGCACCTTGATGTTTACAGCATGTTGGAATTTCAGATTAGTCCTGTAATAAATTTCTCCACCATGAATGTGCCAACAAGATGAAGCACAGTTATTTTTATAGAAGTTCAGGTATAGCTCCATTGTTATCAGGTTTGATATTTGTTCATTAATGGGTGCCATATTTTTCTCCTTCTACCAGCTACGACCAGCTGGTTGCCCAGATTACACATTAGGTAATACTTGTAATTTTCTTCTGAGTGTATACATACGTTGCATCAGAATTCAGGCCAAACATTTATTCTTCTCCTTAGCCCTCCATTATTTACTTTTAGATATTAGGGGAAATGGTGAAACAAGAAAGGATACATTCATACGTGCTAAAATATTTTTCAGTTTAGGGACTAGAAGGAAGCTCCAATTAAGTTTCAGGTTCTTTTCAATGAATTCATCATTGACCTTTAGCATTCATGGATTTAAAAACATATATTTTAAAAATGTGATCATTCACCACAGTATCACTGAATATATAAAATCTGACCCTTCATAAAAGCAGTGAGGATGTTGTTACCGAATTAGATCCAGCAATGCATCTGCAGAACTCATTATTGGCTTCGCACCTTCTTCAGTAACTTCCTTCTGGGCTGCTCCACCAGGATGGATAATAGAGACCATAATGATTCCCACAATTACAGCCACAAATGTAGTCCACAGATAGTAAGTGACTGTAATGATGCCTAATCGACTAGAAGTTTTAGCATCCAGAGCTGCTAGTCCTGACATCAGGCTGTTGAAAGAAAACACAAAGTATGTCTTTTTTCCTTCTTATTCAATTAGGTCTATCACTATATCCAGGGAAAGGACAACAGAGTTTGATCTAACCTCTCTTTGAGCAAAAATGATTAAAAGAAGATTTGCTTTAGTCTTCTTTTGCAGGAGACTATAGGAAGGAGCTGATCAGGAAAGAGCAGAAAACCATATTTAAAACCTAGATGGAAGGTTCAACATTCACAATGTATGTGGTTAATTCATACTTTGTATTCAGGTTTCAAGGCTTAAGTTAAATTAAAATAGAGGATTCACATTGACTCATCCCTAAAGATTTATCTGTTGTATGTTATTTAAGCAAACAAATGTCTTAATTTTTCCTAATCCCACCCCAAAATTTTCTTCATATTTCTTTTTCATTATTAGATAGGCATATAAAATGGACTGAAATATGTGAGGCCAAAACAATATATATATTATTCATGTATAGTACAGATTACAGCACATCTAAGAAAAAAATACCTTTTGCAACCATTAAGTGCCTCTAAGACTGATGCTGCTACCAATTGAAAAAGCACTTTATAGCTATTTCATCTGCTTGACCTTTGCAGAAAAATGGAGGTGTCACGGGACAGCCACATATGAAAGAGAATAACACTGTAACATTAGATGAATGAGCAATTGTTTATACATTGCTAAAGCTCTATTCACATTATGTATTAATTGTATTTTTTTTTTGCATAGCTATAATTATTTTGGAAAGTCATAAGAATCCAGGTCAGTCCAATATGATAATGGAGTTTTATAATATATACAAATTCAGATTAAAATGATTGAGATGCTGAATTTTTATAAAATAATTGTTGAATTTCAGTTTAAGGACTCTAAATTAGGCAAAATAATAAGACACTTGTGGCTGATTTAGGGCCATGCTTGTACCAGGTGAAATCCTTAGATAGAATAAAACGGGATCTTCTGTTAAGTACAGAGATGATCTAGGCCAGGGGTAGGCAACCTTGGCTCTTTTATGACTCGTGGACTTCAACTCCCAGAATTCCTGAGCCATGGCTGACTCAGGAATTCTGGGAGTTGAAGTCCACGAGTCATAAAAGAGCCAAGGTTTCCTACCCCTGATCTGGGCTATTTGTCTTCTCATTGAAATGGCAAAATTCTCAGATGTCTACAAGTATAGTTTTCCAGTGAGGCATCTAGCTATCAAAAGATAACCCAGTTGTTTTTATCAGTATAAGTTGCAGCATATCTGAGATGAAATCAGGATTGGCAAAGCTTTCAACACACCTTATTAACAATAGCCAAACTAACAATTAGTAATGCTTTCTTTTTTATAATGTAGTGACTATCATTTAAAGAAGTCATGTTGAAGTAAGAGTTTATCCTCCAGCATAAAATAATGTGTCCTGAAAATTAATAATTTTTATATGTATATTTGTCAATTTCTAATATTCCAGGTTTTGTTTGTACAGCAATGTAAAAATATATGTGAGACTTTATTGTATTTAGTTTCACTGTATATTAGCATATGCCCTCTTTTCTAGAATCTTTATTCTTTAATATCAGATACAAGAAAATTATCCATGATTACAGTTACAAAATAACTTCCCAGATGTTGAGAATATTAAAGTACTCTTTCAAGTAATGAGAAAATAATAGTTGATCCCTAGGAGAAGGCAATGCTCAAATGGTTATTAAAAAAACAATCATTTAATGCTTAATTTAATGCATTAAAAGTAGCAGATTTACTGCTTAAACAAAACAGGCAAAAGGAAGAAATCAAAAAGCTCCTTTTAAAAGGAAGTTGAGTTGGAAAGACTGAATGCTCCTAAAAGCAGATAAATTAGTCATAATTCTCCCAAAAAGCAGTTGGGAGGATATAAATCTGTTTCTCTTATCTATGTTATAATCTAAGCTTCCAACTTATAGGGTTGGAGAAAAGAGAGAGAGAGAGAGAGAGAGAGAGAGAGAGAGAGAGAGAGAACAAAATAAGATTCAATGTAAAATGTAATTCAAGTTAAGCAAAAAAATAATCAAACTTGAATACTTTGGAAACTAGTTACAGAGCATTGTGGAAAACTAGTTATCAGCATTCCACCACCCCAAACTACAAGTAGTTCTCGACTTACAACCATTCATTGAATTACCAAAGTTACAACGGCACTGAAGAAAATGATTTATCACCGTTTTTCACATTGATGAGCGTTGAAACATCCTGATCTGCACATGACCAAAATTTGGCTGTTTTGCAACTGGCCTCTATTTATGATGACTGCAGTGTCGTAGGATCATGTGATCACTTTTTGAGACCTTCTGACAAGCAAAGTCAACAGGGAAGCCAGATTCAATTAACAAATGTGTTACTAACTTCACAACTACAGTGATTCACTTAACAAGTGTGGCAAGAAAGGTCATAAAATGGGGCAAAACTCACTTAACAACTGTCTTGCTTAGCAATGGAAATTTTGAGCTCAATTATGGTCATAAGTCAAGGACTACCCATAGGAATCTTCAGGTGTAAATCCTAGAATAATTCCAAGGCAAATTAACATTTATTTGGTATTAAAAAGTAACAATTTCTGTTATCGTTTCTTCAAAATTCCACACCCCTCGCTTCCAACCCATGCTAGAGAGCCTTGTTTACTGAATCTCTTGTGCTAAAACCAGTTCAAAATCTGATACTCCAATTTCCTTCTGCTAAGTCCTCTTCCTGTATTTATTTAATGTTTATTATTATGAACCACATTTAATATTTTCAACTTCCTTTGCAAACTAGGTAGTCTTCTACTTCCAAAGATACAGTGTAGAGTTCGGATGTGGCTACTAGCATTGCACAAGGCATGTATTTTCCTTTCTTAAGTTAAACTATGGAATTTGCTGACATCTGAAGTGGTGATCTGTCTCATTGTAAATAGATTTAAGAGAGGATTAGACAAAATTCACCTACCCTCTGGAACATCTTGCCCCCCTGATGTGAGGTCACCCCACCCTCCTGACCTTTTGTAAGGGCCTAAAGACCTGGCTCTGCCAGTTGGCTTGGGGCCCCAATGGGGGAACATCATAGTGAAGGTGATTAATCGACTAACAACAGATCCCACCTCACCCCCTTCCTGCCCCCGCCCTCCCCATCTGTAATTGGATTTTAGCAGTTGGTATTAATTTATTTGTGTGTGTGTGTGTGTGTGTGTGTGTGTGTGTAGTATTTATGATTGTAAGCTGCCCAGAGTTACCCTGTGGTAAGATGGGTGGCAAATAAATAAACAAACAAACAAACGAATGAATGCATGTAAAGACATAAAAATTCTATAAGGGTTCTATGTTTTTGTCAGCTGCTTCTGGGATTTTTTTTCTTTTTTAACTACTGAGCCTTGTCTATAATCCTGAAATTTCCTGATGAACTTGTATTTACTCTTTTCCAAGATCAGTTACGGCCTATCACCTCTTATGACAGGTATTTTGTACTAAACAACAAAGAAATAATGGAATCTGTTTCCAAAGATAGTAATTTTGTCTACTACATACGGTATAAAATTTACTTCGTACAATGCCTAGAATTGTACACAGACAACATAAAGAAGAAATGATCTACATTAAACTCCAGAAGTTAAGTTGAAGCTATTGCCTCATGGCTTGTTTCAAGCATTTATTGAAAAGATGGAATGGAGCTGAACCCACCCGAGACTTCATAAAGATAAGCTCAGCATGTCAGCCCAGCAAAAAGTTATTAAAAATGGTGATAATATGCCTGTCTATTCCATAAGGCTAAATAAGGTATCTGGAACTTGGCACATAAAAATATCTTCCAAATGTTAGTTTGAACCATTTTCCAGAGCGGCCATCATTAAGACAACTTAATTCAGTGTTCCATTCTTTCTGAATAGTGGCAAGGAAACTAGCTAAAAGATTCACAAATCTGATACGTACATGGAATTTAGGTTTATCTAAATTCATCTGTGCTTTAGCTCTTTGCTTAATTCATTGCCTCAATTTCTGAATGGTGGAAGCCTCAAATGTAATAACTCTGGAAAAGGGAAACATAAGGGGCTGACCATAAACCCATTCAACTCATGCCTCTCCAGCTTGTTCTGTTCCATCCCCCACCAGGAGCCATCTGGATATTGCTTTGAAATGGATGGATTATAGATGGACCTATCAGAGGGGATTAGAGTGATTAGAAAGACAATAATCCTGTCAAGAAGTAATGGTCCAGCATTACCAACCAGCAGTTGCTACAGCATACATGCTTGTTTTCATTCATTCACCTCTTGATTATATTTTCATTGAATTTCTCTTCATAACTGCTTGCTATGTAAATACCTCTCCCAAATAAATTGATGCTTTCTTTGTTAAAACAATGTCAGCAGTATTAGATGTAGCCTGATTATGGCTACATAATATACTGTGTTACAATATAATTATCTGTTTAGCAATTGTCTCATAAATAAAACTGGATATTACAACACTGAACTGTGTACTGATGTTTAAGAAATTAATCCCTTTCTTATCCCAGCCTTGTTTCAACGAACAAAAGATGCTTGAAACCTTGAATCTAACAAGTGAAAAACAGAAACAAAATTAGGAAATGAACAAAACGCTTCATAACTGACCAGAGACAACTCTACTCATTTTGGTTCTTGCTGCCATCAACTTCTAAATTCTATGTTTTCAAAAATTAGAGAATTAGAACATTTTTGTTTTGTTTTCAAAGCAATCTTATAGGCGGTCAAATTAACGTAGGAGGTTGTGCTGAAATAAATGCAGAAAGAAGCTTTAAAAAGCAATGGATCGTGAATGATGGTCTTTAATTGGAATGTGGAGCCTGGAATAATGGTTTCTAGGCTTGTGATTCCGATCAGAGAAACCTCTCTAATCAGGCAGAGGAAACGGTTTCTTAGGTACCAGGTTGGGTTGAGCCATGACAGATTTATGATCAACCATATTTTAAGCAGACCAAAAAAGCAAAACAAAAAGCAAAACAAAATAACAATTTGGAGTGTAATAGGGAAAATCAGCTAAAGGGGTTCAACCATGAAAACGGGCAGTTCCACGACTTTATTTAACTCTGGCTCTGGACCTGTCTGACAAGTTGATTATTCCAAGAGCCAAGTCATCTTTTTTTTCTGGCTCTGACCTTTTCTTGGCAAACCTGGAGTTTCTGGGTGGTCCCTTTTCTTACTTCTGGTTCCAGAGTTTTAGGCTCCAGGAAGCCACCCCACTTCAAAGCAGTCACTTGAAAAAATAAAGCAAAAACTATATACCTCTGCCAGCTAGTCTTCTGCTGAAAATAAGGGAAAACGGGTGAACTCTTGTTCCACAGTGACCCTGATAGTCTTCTGAAAACTGGTCAAAACTGAGCTTTTCCAGAGGGCTTTTAATTATAGCAATTAGTTAAGACAGCCATAAATGGTTAAATCTCGATTGGGATGCTGCTGGTTTAAATTAATTTTATGATCATGTTTTTACTACTTTGTGTTGTTGCATTGTGAATGTTTTTATTTCTGTACACCACTAAGATTCACAATGTTGTGCTTGTTTTAAAAAATCCAATGAATAAATAAACCAAATTCTTCATTTCACTCCAGCTCCACTAGCTACTTTGGGAAGAGTTGATTTGTTTTTAATTAAAAAAAGCCAAATCACTGTAGCTGCCCTTAGTGTGGTATGTGCTTGCACTGCTTTACCCTGCCTTTACAGCCACTATCTCAACATGCAATCATGGTTAGAGAGATTGGGAAAAGCATCTCGTAACACAACTATTGCTATGGTATCATTATACCTTCAGAACATTTATATTCAAAGTAGTTCAGACTGTTGCAGGAGTCAACACTGACTTGAAAGCACAAAATAAATAAAGTTATGGTGAAAAGAAGGCTTAAATATTTCCTTTTCCCCACCAAATCACAGTTCCATGGATAGCTCCTTATCAAATATTTTTATCTGGATTATTTTCTGCAATATACAAATACACAAGTACTATATAATGTTATGACTCATTTTAATTGGGTTTTCTTAATCTAGTTTTAGGACTTGTTGGAGAACATATCACATTTTAGGTCAGATTTATGCAGAAATATTGAAAATTCAAAAGTTCATAAACTTTTAAGCACCACTGTATATAGTGGAAAACATGCAAGAAGCAAAAATTAAAGTGCTACAACTATGGTAGAAGTTAATTCATGTACATATTTTAAGATTGTCGTTCTTTTTAAGTCTGATAATGCATGAACATCTTTGTGATTGTGCAATTGTGAATAGTAGGCTAAGCTGTTTCTCACAATTACAAAACTCCCACAGAATAAAAACCTGGCTGATGATCTGTCACCAATGCCAATCTCAATGAAAAAAAGAAGTTGTGAAATAGTGTAAAGCCATTCTCAGAAATAAGAATTATAACAAAATTACACTGGAACACAAATAACACAACTATGCACCAAAATCACATTAAAAAAAAAAATCATAGGATTTTATTGAAAAAAAAACCACCCCAAGATAAATTGGGGAGAGTATCATGTACTGTGGGGGGTGAGCCAAACCTGAAAAAGCCCTTCTTAATGGACCAAAAGATATCAGATTCTGCATTAAGCTTTGGGGAAATGTATCCTGGCCATGGCAATTTTTGAATATATGGCACTATGTTGGATTATATGGTCTATTTCAGCATAATGTTGGTCTAGCTCAGATGATTATACAAGAGTTTTAGGACTTGGCTAGTCTAAGTCCCAAAATTCTGCACATAACAAGTGGAATTGGAAGATGCTATTAAATACGGACTTAAAATCTCTAAAGAAACTCACGTGTTTTTCCTGATGACCTGTAGAGCTGCTAATTTATTCAAGGCAGATTGTGCCTGGAATATCTTTTGTTTTTGTTTTAAATTTAAACATTTAAAAACAGCATAAATAACTACAAAAAGAAGAAAATAAAAATAAATAGATAAAATATAAAATATCAGTAAATAAACAAGAAGTTTTCAATGGCCACAAAAACTAAAGTTCAGTATTTAGCTAATTTGATTGTATAGAACTGAGTGTGCTGTATTGTTTTACAGCAGCGATCTTCAAACTTGGCCCTTTATGACTTGTGGACTTGAACTCCCAGAATTCCTCAGCCAGCGTGCTTGGCTGAGGAATTCTGGGACCAAGTTTGAAGACCCGTTTTACAGAATACTAAAAACTTCTGTATGATTCTGAACAAAATGTTAATATCATCATTATTTAGCACTATTCCAAAGATAAATGCACATATTATAATCATATAATAAAAACAAAGTAAAAACAGGAAAAAACAATAAAACATAATTAGAAAAATACCTAATTTCAATTTCCCTTACGTTGTACTCTTACTGATAATTGCATTCATCATGCTTATAAGCATTTAAAATGGGTTTTTTTTCATTACAGTCCTTACAACAATTGTTTTTCTGTAAAAATCCTATTCCATTTCTACATTTGCCTTATTGTATGATGTATCATACATTGGGGAACCATTTTTGTTTAACTCTAATCCTCCCATAGTTACATTGTAGTTGTTTCTTTATAATTTTGAATCTACTTTATAACACATTTTTTACTGTTCTGTCTCTGTGTCATAGTTTAATAGCAATTTGTATATATGTCATAGTAGGAGACAAGTATTTTTAATTATAGTTCTTTCACATTTCTATTTTAAGAGCAAAGAAACACTTTCAATAAGCAATAACTTTTGAGAGGAATCAAAGGTAGATCATAACAAACAGAAAATCTTGTGTTCCTAATTTCAAATATCATTTATTAGCACTAAAACAACAAAACAGATAGCTGCAATAGCATTTTTATTCAGTAATAAAAATAAGAAAAGCAGAGAAAACCAGTGCAGTAGAACAACCTTCATCCCAATGTCTTTTAAAAAATTATGGCTTTTGCCATCTCCTGCATGTCTATCACGGTAAAATCAAAAGTGATCTCTCTTCAACATTAATTCCAAAGGGAGATAAAGCCATTGAAACCCCTAGATGTGATCCTAGGGCATATGCCACCATAGGAAGAGTTCAGAAAAATGACACATAAGAGGCAAAAGACCACTGAAATACAGTTGGCAGGTAGAGAGCAGTGTTTTTCAAACTTGGGCATTTTAAATTGTATGGATTTCTAGAACTGGGGAATGCAAATTCATATATGCTGAGACACGTTAGTACAGGAGCCAAGATAACATCTGTACAGTAACATCTGTCACTTAAACATGGCTTGTGGCTACTATCACACATCCCTAGAAGAGCCTACCCAAAAGCAAGTCCCACCAAATCCAGTCAGAGCTACTCTGAGAAAAGCGGGTATAAGACTAAAACCCCAGAGGAATGTCAACAGAGATGTGCCAGTCCTTAAAAACTTTAGAACTGAACAATACAACAGCCTAAATGTACAAACCTATAAATGTATTTTTAAACATACTGGTAGAAAAATCAATGATTTTTTTTAAAGTCGTCTGTAAACATAATAATCTCTTTTTTTTGTACAAATCCTTTAAAAAGAAAGATTAATTTTTGTTTCATTAAAAAAAAATTGCTACAACTTTAGGAGCCTGCTACTACAGGCAGAGTGAGTATGAAATATGAGCCGGGAGGCAGGGAATGATACTGTTTAGCATAGAAAGCCACCCAAAGTCTAATGGAGTTGGGCAGCTTCTAAATCAAATGAATGAAGCAAGCAAGCAAGCAGGCAGACAGTGTCTCTAAATTAAAGAAACACACACAAAGCCCAGGAGAGACATGCTGGAATATACATCCCAACCAATGCAGAAGGAGAATGAAAAAAAAAATATGGCTGATTTCCTGAGGTTGCAAAGCAGCTAAACCTTTTTCTGCTAATGGTGTTCCAGCAGTGGTTTGCAGCTGACAAAAACAAAACAGATGTGATGTACACACTTTATGCAGAAGATTTCCTTATATATGAATGCATGCATATGTGAATGAATATAGGTAGATTTCAACTTACAATCATAATAGGGACCAAAACTTCCATTGCTAATCAAGGCAGTTGTTAAGTGAATCATGTGATTGTTAAGTGAATCTGGCTTTCCCCATTGAGCTTGCTTATTGGAAGCTGACTGGGAAGGTTACAAATGGTGATCACATGACCTTGGGACAGTAGCCAAGTGCCCAAATTTTGATCACATGACCATGCAGATGTGCAATGGTTGTGAGTGTGACAAATGGTCCTAAGTCACTTTTTTCAGTGCCATAACTTTGAATGGTCACTAAATGAATGGTTGTAAGTCCCCAACCTTTCGAGCTGGGCGAACTGGTTGAGGCAGCAGCAGGGTGGGGGTGGGGAGAGGGGATGGTTTCGTGTGTGCACGTGTGCTGTTTTCACAAATGCAGCTTTGCGCATGCACTCTCCCATCACTTCTGTGGCCCAGTTCCGAACACGGACTGTGGAGTGGGGACCCCTGTGTATATGTATTACACAGCATTTTTAGATAAATCCAATTCTGAAGGACTCTGGGGAGTGCAAAATAAAAATTTAAAATTGGTATTCGGTAATAATACGAAAGAGATGTCCCTTATTACCTCAGTCTGAGGACACTTTGAAAATAATATCTTATACTTGCTTACAAAAACTGTATGTATCTCTGCAGGGATGGGATTCCACAAAATAAGGACTTCTATTAAGATAACCTTTCATCTTGTCCAAGCTCCATGAATCTCAAGGAAGGGAGAGTCTCAACAGGCTTTTCCGAGGCAATCTTAGTAGACTGGCAGATTCCATTCCATTAGTAGACAGACAATGCAAGGCATTGTCTGATACATTTCAGTGTTGTGCAATGTAGACCTTTAAAAGTAACCACCAACACTCTTGACCTGGGCCCTAGGTAGATCTGAACGTGACTGGGGCATGAGTGACTGTAAACCTGTTAGAAATCAGCAGGCTACTTCTATGTCAACTTATATTTTAAGCATAATTGTAACACTAATAAGAAATATACATTCAAACAATTTAATAACGGTTGGAACACAAGTCAATGCTTCTTGAGGATATTTGTGATGCCACCTGCCTCAAAAGAAATGGCAATAAGTCCTCCCTTGATCCAGCCTTACTGAAAATCTGTTACCATCTCCAATCACTCATCTTTGTGAGGGTTCAACTACAGAGAGTCTTTATGAAGCAGATAATCTGCATCGATTTCAGTCTGGATTCAGAGAGTCAGGGGTTAGATGCTGTCTGCTGATTGTGTGACTGCCTATCTTCTATTTAGATGTATTTTTGTATTAGTGTTGCTTGGTGTTTTTATATTTATGAAATATATTTTATATTTTTATATTTTATAGCCACCCAGAGTCACTTTTCAGGGTGAGATGAACAACTTATATATTAAACAAACAAACAAACAAACAAACAAACAAACAAACAAATAAATAAATAAATAAATATTTTATATTTTGCATAAACAGGGGTCATACCTTACTAAGTACATTTACTTATTTTTAAATCAGAAAATTATCAAAAAATTTGAATTTTGTTTTAAATATAATAAAATTCTCAAGGCGCTTCTACATTTTAACTTCCTTCTACCCCTCAATGTCCTCTTCTGCTTTTCTCACCAACATTAAAACATGAAGTTTCAGAGATGATCCAGTGTTATTGTTGGCAGGCTCCAGTTGTGGTATGCTGTTTTCTGACTTACTATACAGCAAGTTAACTAAACCATAACTCAAATTAAACCTTTACTGTTGTAATGTGTTGTAGCAAGTGATGAACTAGGATGATTTAGTTATCAAATTTGCACACTATTTAAGTATATGAAGAACACTCAATTCCAAAATTGTTTTACATTTAAATCAATTAACCTTGATTCTAGTATTTCTTTTCATCATGCTAGCTTTTGGAAACTTTTGCAGGAAAGACACCTTAAAGAAAATCTGCAATATTAACCATTACCATATCCATCATTATAATACTGTAGCTGATACATACGCCATCATAAATATGAACTTTGCAATTATAGAAATAGAATGTATTATTGTTTCTGTGCCGCCTTAAGTGCACAGAAGTATTTTTCTGTAAATTCTTATATGTACATCATGCATGGAAAAACAGAGAAAATTTCCCAGATTATTTTGCAGTGTAAAAACAGGGTCATGGACAGTTGTAATATCTCTCATAAAAGGGACCAGAAGATTTTTGCCTTGCAACTTTTGAGGCAGCAAACATTATATAATATATATATATTTATCCTGGGGCTTATTTAAACTTTGAAGCCCCATTTTTATACAATTCTTACATAGATTGCCAGAGACATAATGTATATAAGTGTCTTGGAAGTTGCATGCAGCCAGTGGGTTGTCCACTAGTGAAATAATCATATATGTTAATTGATATCTCAATAAATTGTAGCTAAAAGATATTTCTACTTAATGCATCAATTACATATGCAGCCATTGTGATATTAAGAGCTAAGTATACAATTAAGAGCAAATGCACATTTTTTAAAAAAAAAGAAGTCATTTTAATAATGAATGGTTGTGACCAAAGAATTAGTGGAGGGGAAGAGATCCCTTTCTCTATACCACCTACTTCCATTTGTTAGGTTCCTCCAAATATTTATATTATCTGGATTAAACAGGAAAACTAGTCACCATTTCTGCCAAAATAATATTCGTACAATGTTATTTTGAATGAATCATCTAAAAACTATACAAAAAACAGTTGAACTGATATGATATGGGCTAACCTACCTCGAAACAACCAGAGGCAGAATCAACATTTTCAACATTCTCATCAATAATTCTCCAGGAAATTGGAAATAACTAATTTCCTAAGGAAATAAGGAAATGGACAAATTGATTTGTTAAAAAAGCATTTATTTCAAAATAAGATGCTTTGATATCTACATTATTATTTTCTTCTTCATTACAACAGCATAAGAAACAGAGGATGGAATGATGGGAAAATGAACATATATTAAGGGTATTAATAATTGGCTTGCTTTGAAATGGTGATTTTAATACTCCTTGGATTCTCAGATGAATGATATGTTTAGTATAAAAACTATGAATCTAGGAAAGAATTTAGTTTAGCTATTGTTGGGGGGGGGGAGTACTAAATCCATTGACTGCCAGACCTATCTGTCTATATCTCAGTTAAAACAAACTGAAACAATATAATTCATCAGAAGACATCAGAACCTTAAGGTACTCATAGTTCTGCTTATCAAAAACTCATCAGGGATTAATGAAGCAGGTGTGAAGTTCATAGTCTGGATGCTGTAGAAGAGTCTCTCTTATGCTCCTAGTTTTCTTGGTGGTGGAACATGCCTCAGAAGCTGGTGAATAGCATGTGAACATGTTCATAAGAGAGGCTTTGTTCATTCAGATACCTTGACCACAGACCTTCTAAGATTTTCTAGGTCAAAACCTGCAACATTCAAGAAACCTCTTCTTGTGTCCAGGTTTTCACAGTGTTAACCTCCCAAGTTATCTATTTCACATATCTGCTTGAATGCAATTAGATCAGAGCTATACCAGCTAAATAGATGGCAAACCAGAAGAATCTCCATGCTGTCATATTGCTTGCTTTCCTGATGTGTACTTACATATTTTGCCATGCTAAACAATTCCCTTACAAAATGAATGGATCCATGATAGATAATTGTGACTCTATTTTACTCACAGTAGGGGAGACTAATTCATATTTCTCATCTTCAGCCAGCATCTTTAGGCCAACCATGATACAACATTTTCTCTTAGTTGTTTTAAAAAGAGAATATTCCTGTTATTTCTAAAATTAGGTAATAAACCACTTCTAGCTAGCTTGACCAGCATGAACTGTAAACTATGGAAGTGGGTAAGGTGAGAGGAAGCATAATCAGATGAATTCCTCAGATTGTTCTAAAACATACTTTCTAGAATAATTTCATTTGCTAACAAATAAATAATAATAATGGAGACCTTTCCCTACAAATTTATTAAGATCAACAAAACTGTTTCAAAGTAAATGGCTTGTGGAATGTAAGTATGTTATATATTAGAAAAGAACATACATTAGCTTCACTGGGAACAGTATATTTAGACATACCATGAATTCACAACAATGCAAGGTTTTTTAAAGGTTCCTTCCTTTTGAACATCTTCAGTATTTAACATTTTATACATTTAATTTTGCAAAATGCTTGCAGTTTTCAATGGCTCAGCTTTTCAACCATTAAAAAAATAATAATATAGAGACAGCTTTAGTTTTCAGAACAAGATGTCTTATTTTGCAATATATCTAGTCAGGAAAATGTCCCTCATGACAACTCCTGTTTTGTTTCATGAATCCTTTGTTCCTCCAATGATGCTATACCTGCTCAGATCACTAACCTGCTGAGAAAGGCGCCTTGTCCTCAGAAAGAATCCAAGAAGACATCCCACTATGACAGATAACACTGAGAGAATGAGTAAACCATTCCTTTTGCAAACATCCTTGACCCGACCTAGCATTGTTTTGAAAGTCACTGCCATGGTGTCCTCAGTGATCTCCGGAGGGGAATCTGCATCCCATAGACACAGAGATCTTTTCCACCCGTCGTTAGAATAGCAGGCATAGATTAGATGAAATCATTTCTGAGACTGCTTAGCTGACATGCAAGGTCGCTCTCCTACCAGTAGCCACCCAGCATGTATTTCCAAATTAATTCTCACAATCCTATTAGTGACTACATCAATACGAACCTCAAGGAAGATTAAGAACTCTGGAAAATGAGAACAGGGTGAAGTGGTATTTTAGAAACCAGAGTGATCTTGGAGCAAAGTAGTGCCTAATATGAAAATAAAATAATTGTGCATTGTTCAGCTGTTATAAGCAGAGGATTCTTAATAATGGTGGCACAGAGGAATACGATCCATACAGTAGATAACGTCTGTTTTCATTCAAAGTGTAGGTGATTAACACTAGTTAAGCACAAGATTAAACTTTAAGTAATGGTGGCTTACTTTTCACTACTAGCAATACAAATAATCTGGAAATATTGGAAGCATATGGGAAAACATTGTGTCCTTGTCAACATTTTTTTTCAGGAAAAGCTTCCTCCCCCCCCCCCCCAGATAATTGAACTATATGCAATTGTATGCTTTATAAATGTATTATGTATAACTTGCTTTGGTCATAAATGCATGTTTGATATATGAAGTTTAAAAATATAGTTTATTCAATTTACTAATGGCTTTAATTTTTGTTGCAAATGGAGCCTCAAGAGGTTGAACTTGTATCTCTTTATTTTCCTCTGCTAAGAAAGAAGCAGGCAGCCAAAAAATTGCAGTTGTAAACTAAAGAAACCATTGACATTGTAGCAAAATGAAACATTTTCTCCTTCAATGTATCAAGTATAGAGAATGTTTTATTGAAAAAGATGTGGGATCAACACTCAGAACACACATTTTGCTACATTAAATATTATTTAATGGCAGTCATGTTTTGAATCTCATGTGCTATCCTTCATCAGTTCAACACTTTTGAAGATTCACCTATATTGTCACAAAATGTTCTGCTCTATTATGAATTGTATTATTTCTTGATTTTGATGTAATTCCAAATGTAGGCTTTTTTTTAAAGCATCTTAGCTATTATATTTATTTAATTCAACTTCAGTGCCACCCAACTCGAGACCCAAATCCATACTTATCCCGGGCAGTTCACAAAATAAAAAAACACAACACAAATAAAAGAAGATACATAAAAATGCAGAAAACAAATCAAACAAAATAGTAAACCAAGACATTTAACATCAAAACAGATGCAACATATGACAAACATAATTAACAAGGGATTGCATACATTCTGCCTCAAGGCCTAGGAGAAAGCAGGGTCTTTCCTCCCCCCCCCTTTAAAATAAATTATTTGGATTATAGTATGTTTCCTTTTTGCCCCAGTTTTCCAATTTGGGGGTAGATCTTTGAAGGAATCACTTGATTGTAATACAGGTAGCTACACAAATATGACAAATACATAAACAACATCCACACCAATACTTCACTGGCATTTAATTTAAAAAGTAAATATAAAAGAAAAACTAATATCTAAAAAAGATTCATTCAGTATCAACTTAGTATCAATATATCATTAATTCACTCCTTCAATATATCTAGATATTTTTCTTGAATCTTTCTAGTGTTTTTTGTGACATAGATATCTTGAATCGCTATTCATTTTATAGTGACAAGTAGATAAGCCACAAATGTATAATCAATTCATGAATCACACACATACATTTGTTTTGCCCCTTTTTATACAAGGAAAGGAAGAATTTGCAAGGATTATCAGCTATTAGGACATTCCTTCTTTCTTTAGCAACTGTTTTTATTTATAAAAATACCGAAAACTCTTCTAAAAATAACTGTTTAGAAATTGTAAAAATACGTTGCCATCAAATGTTTTGCAAACTACAAAAATAATCCCATTTCTAAATATTCTTTAAGTAAAAGCAAAGGTTAGGATGCTACAACTGAAAGCAGGAATGGCTATTGTACAAAATACCAGAAAATCCCAAGCATTATCATTTGTATTGAAGTGCTCATGAAAGTCATTTTAAAGATGATGGCTATGATCCAGCGATTATGCTTATAGTGATTATTTCTTTAATGATTATTTGGAAAGTTAATCAACCAGAACAAGGGCAGGAGAAGAAACTGTAATGCTCAGTAAAAACTTCTAGACAAATAAGCAGATAAAACCACAATAAACTGACCTGGGAAAAATAGTAGCATTTATTGAAATGTACATCTACAGATAATAACAACAATAATAATATTAATAATAAAGTTGGAAGGTACTTTGGAGGTCATCTAGTCCAACCCCCTGCTCAGGCAGGAAACCCTATACCATTTCAGACAAATGGCTGTCCAGTCTCTTCTTAAAAGCTTCCAGTGTTGGAGCATTCACCGCTTCTGGAGGCCGGTTGTTCCACTGGTTAATTGTTCTAACTGTCAGGAAGTTTCTCCTGTTAGAGCAGGTGGCAACAAGTAACAAGGCTGGTCTCAGAATGATAAGCAGAGCTGAATTTAGTTGTTTTTTGGACAGGGAAATGCCAGGTGATCCTAGAACTGTAACTTCGACTAAGAAATAACAACAGCAGCCACAACTTAGGCATGAAAGCCAGCTGGGTGACTTTGGACCAGTCACTTTTTCTCAGCCCAACCCACCTCACAAGGTTGTTGTTGTGGGGAAAATAGGAAGAGTTATTCATAAAGTTCATAAAAATAATAAAACAATGACAACCTGGTAAAAGGCAAAAGCAACCCATTTGTGGCTTGCTGCCCAAAATCATCATGGATGTGACTATGTACCAAGGAGTTGTTTTTAGGGAGACTTAATTTTTTATGCATGAATGCTGTTCTACATGCTACCTTCATCACAGATGTGGTGTAACCAGATCCTGAGTATATTTACTCAATGAAAAGTTGTATTTTATTTAATACCTCCTTCTTCCAAAATATCTGTAAACAAAACCAAAAAGCTTTTTGATAACTTAAAAACAAAAAGCGTGTACATTTGATGGAAATTCCTTCCTTTGATCCTTCCATAGTATTGTGGCCCAATTTGTTTGAGCAAACTAACAGATATCTCTTTTCAAACCGTTGACTCCTCTCAGATGTCCTTTCTCAACAGTTGCATTTATTATGGACAGAGACAGATGCATGGGAATGGATGGATTTCTTTGCATTTTATAAAAATTTACTTAATGCTACAAAATGACAAAAAGCACTATGACCTTAAGTACTGCAAAACTGAAACAAACTAAATTGCTACATCCCTATTTATTAACTGATGGTAGATTCTGTCCCAACGTGTCTGAAAGAAAATATCACCAAATAATTATTCAGTGCAACTCTTGGGGCAGCAAACACACATTTTTAAACATTCCCATACAAGGGATTTTCATATAATTCTTACATGAGTGAAGTGTGAATGCTCTTAAAAACACTCACTTACAGATCACTAAACAATTATATAGATGTCCAATATATGCTAGCTAGACAACACTCAGTGAAATCAAAACCAAGAATATTTAAATGACTTTTACAGCAATGCTATTCAGACTACAACATTCTCCTAAAAGTCCCAAAGATGCTTTTTCACAAGGCAACTGGACTTTCTTGTTTTTCTTTGAAGATGTTTCGCTTCTCATCCAAGAAGCTTCTTCAGCTCTGATATCAAGAGCTGAAGAAGCTTCTTGGATGAGAAGCAAAATGTCTGCAAGGAAAAACAAGAAAGTCCAGTTGCCTCGTGAAAAAGCTTCTTTGGGACAACCATGACCTGAATGACTAAGAATCTCGATAGACAATTTAAAAAAGAAAAAGAAAAAAAGGTTTCACTTAAGTTGAAAGCAATGTAACCTATTCCTAGGAAAGGGTCAACAGGACTGTGACATAAGGTTATCATCCTGTATTTACTTTTGTGGAAGTAACTCCTATTGAATTCCACACACAAAAAAAATGGTGCTTTTTTTGGCATGCAAAGAAAGGAAAGGAAAACGGAGAAAATGCGCACCCCAACTCTCTCTCGAGAAAGAGGCGGTACTCTCTGCCCTCTTGTGTTTTTCTCGGTGATTGACAGGTAATTTAATTTGCCCATAGGCTGCTGCGAGCAGAATTCGGGCTTCTGTCACGAAGAACGGAAGGAAGAATCTCTCTCGCGGTTCCCGAATTACCAGTCAAAGAGCCCGCCCTTTTTATAAATCTCTGCAGCTCGGGATACGAGGCGCCTCCCCCCCCCGGCTTGCTGTGGTCTCAGAAGAAACGGAGAAGCAACTTCTGCCTCGGTTCCCTCCCCCCTTCCACCAGTTAAACCAGTGTCTCCGGTTTGGCACCCTCCAGGTGCCTTGGCGCTCCTGAAGGGCGCTCCAGAACCGGAACCAAGGGAAACACTGCAGAGTACCCCGCCCCTTTCTGCCATTGGCTTGTGCGCTTTGTGGCTCGCGCGGGGGGGGGGGAGCGGGGGTGTCTCCAAACTTGGCAACCTGCAAGACTTGTGGACTTCAACTCCCAGAATTCCCCAGCCACTCAGCCTCCCTTCAGTTCTGAGCGTGGAAGTCCACAAGTCTTAGAAGTTTGTCAAGTTTGGAGAACTCTTGCTTTATGGCGAAGGCGGGTGGGGTGCTGTCACTTCAGAGAGAATTGGCTAGTTTGTAGCGCAGAGTCAGCGCCTCGTCTGAGTGTTCAGCTCGGGGTCAGTTCAGTCGCTATGCAAACTTTCATTAACTACGGAGAGTTAGCAGAGCGCCGTGCCACACACACACACACACACACACACAAAGACTTAAAACCAGCAACTCGACCTATTAATAAGCAGTCCAGGGTGCGCGATCTGCCACCGGAGCCGTCCCACGTCTTCTGATCTGAAGTAACTCCTCCCAGGGGCGGGCACCGATGGGTGGCTCTCTCCTTTTCCGCCACCGGGAGGGAAAGTATCCAGACCGCCATGGTGACCGGGGCGCTGCTATTTTCTTCCTTCTCCCACTTCCGGAGGGCTTGGCTCCCGCCTCTCCTCGTCGGGCCCCGAAGAAGCTACAGCCAAGACGATGCGTTCTCCCAGTACTTGCACCGCAGCATCGTCCCCACTATGCATTATCAGAAGAGCCTGCCCCGGTAAGGAAGTGCCTCCTTGGAGACTGGGGTGAAAGAGCAGTGCTTGGTCTCTGGTCCCCGGGACTGGTCCTGTGGCCCTTCGGCCTCGATCCCTTCCAGCTTTGCTTGTTCGTGTCCTTCGATTGCCCTTCTGAAGTGGCCTTTAGGTCCCCGCGTCCAATTCCCTCCCCTCTTTCAAACAGGAAATTAAGTATACAAGTCAGTGTGCTTTTCTCACTCGCTGGGTTTGGGGGAAGCCGCGAAATAAGCTATATCTTAAGTCGCACACGGAAGCTCCCTAGATCCAATTAAGATTTCCTTAGAAATTCATTCCTATAGCACTTGGCATAAACTCTTCAAAAAGAGTAAGTGCCTATGGAGATTCAACCGTCACCCTGTCCCCAAAGTGCTTTTTCCAAAAGTCAAATTGACTTTTTTCGCTTCTCATCCAATCTTTCCATTTCGCATCCAAGCTTCTTGGATGAGAAAATAAACGTTTTCGAAGGAAAGTCCAGTTGTCTCTTGGAAGAAGCATCTTTGGGTCTTCAAAGAGCACATAATTTGTCCCATTTCATAACTGGTCTCTATAGAGAAGCAGGCTTGTGGTTGGTAAGAGTTTCAGGCTAGAAAATTGCAGTGATTTGACAAATGTCTTGCTTCAGGAATCGGGGAGCATTGACCAATTGCCTTCTTAAGGTGAACTTGGAGAGGAGATAAGTTTGGACAAATGGGTTTAGCCATCATCTGAACTTGATCTATAGGATAAGTGGGCCTTTTTGCTTCTGCCTTATCAGGAAGCCCCCACCTACCGTCTGGCTCATCCTAAGACCTGATATGTTGGGTGAGTGCTGAAGACTGCCCTCCAATTTAGGGGGCAGAGTCTGTCACCCCACCTCATGAATCAGATAGTGTTGGGGAGTTCCCAATAACATAGGAGAGTCCCTTTTGATCCACTGCAGAGCTTGATTCGTGGATGCAGATTGTTGAGAAAGGTGATCTGCCTACCAGCTGGGTGTCACTTTGCAGGGCAGTGTAGAAAAAATGTCTTCATCAATAGGTAAATTGCTGTGCCAGGTGATGTAGTTGCCTTCACCCTCCTCCCATGCAAACAATTGACAGCAGCCAATAGTATCCCAGTCCCTGCTGAGTCATCACTATAATCCCTACTAAAGTGCTACATGTATATTATACAGTAAAAGCCTTTGAACAAGATAGTACTTTGCAGAAATCCATAAGGAATATCTCTTTGCAGAACACCATTTGCATTGAAATTAGTCATGCTTGTATTGGAAAATGGAAAACTACATCAATCATTTTTGAACCCAGATGTCTGATAGGTTGCCAGGGACTCAAAGCTGCATAGAATGCCAGTTCATCAGGGGCAGTGGACATGTTCTGAGTATTCATGTCGTAGCTGGTTATCCCCATTATGCAGTTTGGACATACATATGTACATTATTTATTCATACTCATAACATACCAATGAGTTTCCTGCAGTTATCATTCACCTGAAGCAGCAAAGTTAAACTTTTTTTTTAAAACATACAGTACAAGTAGTATAATGTGTGACCTCCGAACAAAGATTTTAATTTGTCTTAATAGCTGGATTGTGCTGATGCTAGCATATTCTGTGAACTCATGAGAGGACAGGAACTAATTTTATTTTTGCACAACTCTAGAGATGCTAAGAGATAGTATGAATCTCTTGTTTAATTCAACTCCAGATTAAGAGAGTGTTCAGCTTTTGGATTGCTCACAAGAATATCTAAGGTGAAATGTGAGTTACTGTATTCTAAATTACAGCACAACAAAGAGTTGTGTTAAGAGCTCAAAATGACAAAGGGAAAATGCAAGAGCTTCATTGCAGTTGGTAACGAAAGAAGACCAGAATAAAATATGGTATGTAGGTGAAAGGGTAATGCTAAAAGCAGGACATGATTCTCATCATTGCTATTCAGAGTTATACTTTTTTTTTTTAATTTGTTGTACCTTCAAGTCAGTTTTTGACTCCTGGCAACGGTCTGGACTAGTCCCTACAATTTTCAAGGACTGATTCTATGTATCTGTGTAATTACTAATGCCTTTCTACCTATTTTGTTGACTTTATGCATTGTTCATTTCTAAATTGAGAGCCAGTTTGGTGTAGTGATTAAGGCTAGAAACCAGGAGACTGTGAGTTCTAGACCTGCCTTAGGCATGACAGCAGTTGGGTGACCTTGGGACAGTCACTCTTTCTTAGCCCTAGGAAGAAGGCAATGGCAAACCACTTGCAAAAATGTTGCCAAGAACATTTCAGGGACTAGTCCAGGCAGTCACCAGGAGTGAACAATGACTTGAAGGAGAAACTTTTAAAATCAGCTTACCTAGCATTGTTCTATTAAGGTCAAAGTGTACTATTTAGTTGTCTAAATAACAGTGAATTCAACACTGCATACTGTGCACTTTTTACTGTTCCTGCTAAATGAGTAACCTACATAGAGGTTCCCGTGGCAAAAGAGATAGAGATCATCCAATATACCTTAAATATTAACTTAAATGTTAATCTGGAAGCATTTGAGCCAGTTGTACAGTATTCATTCTCCTCCTCCTATTTTCCATTTCCCAGTTGTTAATACGCAACAATATGCAACTGTTTTTGCTTAGTTACTGTGCTCAATGCTCATTGGTTTATTTGGGAGATTGGAGTTTATTTATGCATTGTACTTATGCAGAAATATTGATACAATTGTTTTAAGTCTGGCAGGCATTTTTCTGATGTAAGACTTTATTACAGGTTATGATTAATAGAATCTCTTTTTGTTTCTTTATTAATTTGCTTATTTCAGAATAGCTGAATGCTTGATACAAAAATGTGTTTACTTTAATTTTAGCTAAAGCTAAAATTTAGCTTTAGTATTATCAATAAATTATGCATAGATATAAGTTATAGTGTTACAGCTGCTTTGGAGCGTGTATTTAAATTAAAAACTGCTTGACCATTTAATCTATCAACATGTTTTTCTTGGGAGTTTGTGATAACATTTTTTTAACTTCACAGACTCAATATTTTATTCCTCTTGTTATTAGTTTGCCCATTCCAAAACTTGAAGATACAATTAAAAGATACCTGAATGCTCAGAAACCTCTTTTGGATGATGATCAGTTCAGGTAAGAACAAGCTTTCATCTCTCTGATATCCTGTCCAGGTACCTATCTCAGCCTGCAGGTTGCCCTGCAGATGTGCTGCATTATAGCTCCCGTTCTCCTGACTATTGTTTGTGCTGACTGAGACTCATGACAATACTAATCTAGGCAGTCTCAGAAAAACCTTCTAAATAGCACTAAAGAAGATTTCTCTCCCCTTTACATTTCAGAACAGTTAATTCAGATGCAGATCTAAATAGCAATAGCAATAACATTTAGACCAGGGGTGTCAAACTCAATTTCATTGAGGGCCGCATCAGCATTGTGGTTGTCCTCGGGGGGGCAGGTAGGTGTGGCCAGGGTGGGCGTGGCCTACTGGGTGGGTGTGGCTGGACTGGGTGTGGCCTACTGGGTGGGCATGGCCAGCTCTACATCGTTCGCATCAAGGGTGCCTGTGGGGGCCTGAGCAGGAGTGGGACAGTGTACATTGGCTCCTGGGCGGCCGGGGCCAAGGCAGCGGGGGCCATTCCCACTCTGTTTCCAGGATGGCTTCGCGGGCTGCATGAAACCACATCGTGGGCCGCATCCGGCCCCCGGGCCTTGTGTTTGACATGTCTGATTTAGACTTATATACCGCCCCATAGTGCTTTACAGCACTCTCTGGGCGGTTTACAATGTCAGCATATTGCCCCCAACAATCTGAGTTCTTATTTTACCGACCTCGGGAGGATGGAAGGCTGAGTCAATCTTGATCGAACTACAGGCTGTGGACAGAATTGGCCTGCTAGGCTGCATTGTAACCATTGTGCCACCAGGACTCCTTTTGCCTAGATAATAGTTCTTCCATGTCATAATCAAGGTCATCTTCTTTATTCTTTACAATATATTATTATTTAGCAGCATACTTCACATTTTCACTCAAAAAAATTGTATATATCAGAGAGATATACTAAATTTCCTTCTCTGTGTCTTTTTTAAATTTAGGAAAACAAAACAACTGGCTGGCAATTTTGAGAATGGCATCGGTAGAGAATTGCATGATCATTTGGTTGCGAAGGACAAACAAAACAAGCATACTAGTTACATTTCAGGTAGGAAAATGATTGTGAAATGTTGCTTATCTTCCTGATGTCTTTTCCTTAAACTGCTCAGTTAAGAATCAGTTCTAACCCGGCAGATAGCAAAGAATGGATCTTCCCTTTCATTAACTCGGGCTGAAGCCACAGGTCCGGAACTGGCTTTGAGGCTTGTTTGCATTTTGAACGGTTAACGTTTCCTTTAGGAGTGTGCATGAAATGGAAAGTATACTTTCTTTCAAACCAGGAACAAATCTGTGTGTTCCAAAAGTTTTGTTGAACCATTTCAGTTTATCCACAGTTCAGCAGAACCAATAGCCAAGAGGTTTTGGTTGTTCCAGGTTTCAAGACAAAACTAAATCTGGAGGTCCCCTGGAGTGATTTTTGTGCAGTGAATAGGCCAAAGCTGTACAGATTACTTCTTCTCTCCATTCCTTGCCTTAGTAACTCACAGCATGACATATTCCCCTGGCATGCCCCATTTCTCCTCCCCTCCCTCCCTCCCTCTCTTCTTTCACGCACCGCATAACCTATCTTGCTATATACCCACTCTAGTCTTCCCAGTGTCTTTTCTCCCCTCACCACCGCTGATGTCCTTGGCCGTTCTTCACTGTTACCTTCTCTACACAGAACAATTAAATTTATAGCCTGGACATAACATTCAAAGACATTTGTCTCAGTTTGGGCTATCAGAAACTTCTGTTCCATACATGGAATTTCTTGAGTCAAAGCTGAATGTCCCCCCCCCCCACAAAGATTGGGTTGGAATTAGTCTTAAGCCAAAACCCTGGAGCCCCAGAATAATTTCCAAGAGAACCTATAAGATACATTAGATTCCTTCTTCTAAATCTAGAGAATGGAAGAGAATACAGTGAATAGGTGGAACAAGCATCTCTTTCCATGCAGAATGTGGCAGGTTCAACTCTTAGCATCTCTAGGAGGAAAGCAGGGTGACCTAATTACCAAGCAGTTGCCTTTTATTTACTTGAATACTCTTCAAGTAGTGAAGGAGGAAATGAGAAGGAAAGTTTTTTGTTGCAGGAAAAAAGATGTTATTTTATTCATTATAGCAGTGGTTTTTCAAACTGGGGGTAATCTGAGCATAGTCTGGGGCTAATGGAGCAATTTCTAACTGCTTGAGAATCCAGATTGCTGCTGCAGAGATGCTTGTACAAAACAACAGACCCTTGGCTTTGTGTGTATGTGTTTGTGTGGGCAATGGAATTATTTGAGATAGGAAAATGGAGAAATTGGTTCAAACAATTGAAGAACCGCTGTATTATAACTTTCACGTACTGCCGGTTCCATAGGCCATTCTGAGAAATAAAATATACGGTCTGTAGAAAAAAGAGTGATCGTAGTAACTTAATGACCATTTCCAACAAAATATTAATCTATTACAGGCTGCTAAACTTTATGGTTTGGGAAAAGAGAACAGTCAGGATGAGATAAAGAAAAGGAAACTTACTTCAGCAGATGGAGGAATACCAGAACATAAAGAAAGGAGACAGCAAAAATAAGACAAAAAAAAATGAAAGAGGAAAAAAAAAATAGAAGAACAGCAAGGAAGAGAACCTTTATAGAATTTAGATTAGTGAACTTAATTTACAGGTAATCCTTGACTTATGACTGTTCATTTAATAACGGCTCAACGTTACGAACGGCCTTGGAAAAAGTGACTTATGACCTGTACTTGCACTTACAAACCTTGCAGCACCTGTTGGTCACGTGATGGCAACTTGAGCACTTGGCAACAGGCTCACATTTATGACCGACTGCAGTGTCCTGCGGTCTCATGAACATGATTTGTGACCTTCCCAGATAGTTTTGACAAACAAAGTCAAGTGGGGAAGCCAGATTTCCTTAACAACTGCAGTCACGTGATCACACGGTTATGTAATCATGCTTTAGTGACCCTTTTTTTGCTGATTTCTGGCCAAAAATGCCCATTGGGGAAGATGGATTTGCTTAACAACTTATCGACTTATCGACTGCCATAAAAAATATTGTAAAATTGGGTCCAACTTGTCTTATGATTCCAATGACTCCTATGTTTTTCTCTTCTTCTTACATGAATGATATTGGCATCTAAAATGTACATGTAGTCCTTGAGTTACGACTGGAATGGTCAGGCTCATAATGGTCATGTGGTTTATTAAGCAAATGCTGTGGTCATTAAGCAAACTCTTGAGGACTATCTGTGCCTAGGGTAACAGCGTGTTTGTATACCACATGCCCATTATTGGTAGAAATCTCACCACATTTGACTCTGTTCTATTCCCCAGCTGAATCCTTCTGTGAAAGAGTGACTCATTACACAGTACATAAACAAGACCCTGAATTAAATACTTGTGGATTTAAAATGCTATCTGTCCCATCCTATTTGCTTGAGAGTAGGCTAAGAAGTGATTATGCATTAAAACTTAGCCAAATTATAATCTTTCCACTGAATGAAAAAATAAAAGGTGCAGAAGCAAAATAGAGAGAGTCACGTGGAAATGGAAAGAATTATATCATTATTCTCCTTCCCCACCCCACCTATTTTTCTTCTATTTGAAATAAAATGCTAAAAGGTTTATTTGTTTAAATGAAATTTAGGAAGACGATAGCGAAGTAGCTCTCTGTTTCTGGGGGCAATTAATAAGCAGCAGCCGAATAAAGTTGGCTGAGAGAAAATGGTTACTTATAAGTGGAATATAAGTGGAAAATCCAAGGTAATTCTTGCAAATCAAAATCACACAAAATTGCTTGATTCCATTTCATAGGGGTAGCAACTCTGTCCTAATTTGGAGCAGAATTGGTGGTCTAAAAATGCACATTATTTACTACTTCCTTATCAATGTTCTGCAGAGCCCAGGATTTGGGGTTGTAGACTTGTTTTCTGATAGCTAGTTTACTGCTAACCTCTGTCAAGAACCTGTGAAAATTAAAAATTAGTAGCCCAGGAACGTCACTTTTATACCAATGTATTTGTCTGAAGGTTCAGACTCTGCAGGCGATTACCTTTTATTTCTTACCAGTATTAATATTTTTTTTGTAGTCCTCATGTTTGTCAAGAAATCCCACACTTTTTATGCCAAGTATAGAATTCAGTTACTTTAGTGGATAGAAAGAAGCCAGGAATTAGAAGTGAAATCTTTGCTGAGGAACTGAAACTTTTGGAGAGAAAAAAAGGAAAGAGAAACACAGGAAAGAGCAGAAGCAACGGGCAAAAAGGTAAAAGAAAAAGCTAGAGTGTATTTGTATGTGTCCTTTTTCATTGAAGACAAATGATAAATGGTCAAAGAGGAGAGCAAATGGTAAATGAGCATTGGATGCAAAACGAATGCCCCATATTAAATTAATGGCAGGAAATTTAAAAGAAATTCTGTTTTCAGTTGTCACTAACTTGGGAACTTTTCTATCACATCCCATAGATTAGGGGTCTTCAAACTTGGCCCTATTATGACTTGTGGACTTCAACTCCCAGAATTCCTCAGCAGCCAGTTGAAGTCCACAAGTCATAAAAGGGCCAGGTTTGAAGACCCCTGCCATAGATCTTCACTAAATATGCTTTTAACTGGAGTCCCTCACATAAGCCTCCCATGTTAATGATATTTGAAGAGCGGCGTGGTGGCCTAGTGGTGAAAATGCTCACCTCCCACTCAGAAGGTTGAGAGTTCAATCTTAGGTAATGGCAGATGTTTCTCTCCCAGGGCGCAAAGAAAAAATATCTGCTGCAAGCTCTGCATGGTATCATGAAGGGCTTCCAGCCAGCAAACAATCAGCTCCATCCAGTTGCCCCGACTCTACCCCAATTTAAGGGATTACATAGTTGTAAAATGGGACTTAATGATACTTGAACTTTACTTCTATGGTTGCCTCTTAATTTCAGGTCCTTGGTTTGACATGTATCTTCAGGCACGGGAACCGATTATTCTTAACTTCAATCCATTCATGGCTTTCACTCCTGACCCCAAACCTGAATACAACGATCAGCTTGTGAAAGCCACCAACATGACAGTTGCTGCTTTACGTTTCTTGAAGACTCTTAGGGCGGGCATCTTAGAACCAGAGGTGTTTCATCTGAACCCATCCAAAAGCAACACTCCCGGGTTCAAAAAGTTTATTCGATTGGTGCCTTCTTCTCTCTCATGGTTTGGTGCCTATATGGTGAATGCCTACCCACTAGACATGTCACAATACTTCAGACTTTTCAATTCCACGCGGCTGCCTAAACCCAAGAAAGACGAGCTGTTTACAGATGAGCATGCAAGGCATTTACTGGTGCTTAGAAATGGCCACTTCTATGTGTTTGATGTGATAGACCAAAATGGCAATATAGTGAAACCCTCAGAAATTCAAGCCCATTTAAAATTCATCCTTTCGGACAATACTGCAGTTCCAGCATCTCCTCTTGCTTATCTAACTACCGAAGACCGGGACACCTGGTCGACTCTGAGACAGGAACTCCTTGACAATGGCAACGGGGAGGCCTTAAGGAAAGTAGATTCAGCCATATTCTGTCTGTGCCTTGATGATTTCCCAATTAAAGATGTCGACCATTTGTCCCGTGCTATGCTCCATGGCGATGGCACTAACAGGTGGTACGACAAATCATTTAATCTTATTTTAGCTAAAGACGGCTCTGCAGCAATTCACTTTGAGCATGCTTGGGGAGATGGTGTAGCTGTGCTTAGGTTCCAAAACGAAGTCTTTAAAGACAGCACCGAGACTCCTGCCGTTACTCCTCAGTCTCTGCCAGCTGCCTGCGATTCTCACGGAGCTGTAGAAAAGCTGAGTTTTAAACTGAACGATGCCTTAAAAGAAGGAATTACCAAAGCCAAGCAAAAATTTGATGCTACTGTGAAAACACTAACGCTGAAGTCCTTCCAGTTTGAAAGAGGAGGCAAGGAATTCATAAAGACCCAGAAGCTGAGTCCTGATGCCATCGCCCAGCTTGCCTTCCAGTTGGCTTTTCTTAGGCAATGTGGACAGACAGTCGCCACCTATGAATCTTGTAGCACAGCAGCATTCAAACATGGTCGCACTGAAACGATCCGGCCTGCTTCGGTTTACACAAAGGCATGCTCAGAGGCATTAGTCAAGAGGCCGTCCAAGCACAGTACTGTGGAATTACGCCAGATGATCACAGTGTGCTCCACGTATCACGGTCAACTCACAAAAGAAGCTGCTCTGGGTTAGTATAGCTGGGGAGTTGTGGTGATCTTCAGCCTTGCTTTTGGTTATATTGATTGCAGCCCTTTTCTTAACGTTGGGGTTCTCTGTGGAACAAATGTGAGCGCAGCAATGTAACTTTTTTTTAGTAACTTAATCCAATTGCAAAATGTCATTTAGATCTGTTGAGTGCATTGATCAATGAATTGATTCATTCAGGTTAGATGCTGCCTGACGCCAACTGACTGGGAGGCTCACAACAATAGGTTTATATACCAAGATTACAAAACACTTCAGTATAGTATTTTGAGACTTAAATGTTATGCAAATTGGCAGCATGCCCTCCTCACTACCTGTTGGGACTGCTCCAGAGCAGTCCACATACAGCTACCTTTGAAGACCATCCTGAAGCTATCACTGCTTCAGTACAGAGCAGCTTGGGTGTTATCTGGTGCACAATACCTAGAGCTTAACTGGTAGTGCTAATGAACAAAATTGAAACGGACAACTTGATTATTAAGCAAACCGCAACTGTGCTTATGAACTTACTTCAGTTTTTCTTTGCTTTGCAGAGCTGTGAGGGTCATAAATGTGAAGGGGTGGTTGCTTTTTCATTACTGTTATAAACTGCAAAAGTTGTTAAACAAGGCAGTTGCTAAATAAGGACTACCTGTATTGATTCTGAAGGTTCTGCAACCATCTGCCAGTAGGGTGAAATTCAAAATGCTGGTTTTGTTATGGTTGGCACTTAGGTGTGTTCAGGAACTCCCTTTCCAATTGAGGTTGACCCATCTTGAGATATTCATCCCGGAAGAAACTGCTTATGGTGCCCCATCTTTAGAAGTGGGATAGGGATGGGACTGAGATCAGGAAGTGCTCCTTTTCAGTGATGGCTGTAGTGCTTTGGAGTATCTTCCGTCTGGAATTGACACATTGCTATTAGCTTTTTGAAAACAGGTTAAAACTGAATTATTGTGGAATAATAACCTCTGGGAGGTTAATACCTGTTTCTTTATAAAATGTATGCACTACTTCAAACCAGGTGGTCTCCAGGCAATTTATCTGTATATCATAGATATACAATAAAAATAAAACAACCAAAAAATAAGCAATACATTAATATAGCAAATCTAAATCCTACATGAATGGCTCCAGAATCAGTTCTGAAATTCCCTCTGGAAAAATCAACTCTTTACACTTATTAGAAAGCAAAAGATGTTGCCTGTGTTTTACTGCTGTGCTTTAATTTTGATATACTGGTATCCTTACCAGGAGCATATTAATCATCACTAGCACCAGCAGTCACTGAGATATTAACTGAATAACATTTCAGATGGCATAAAGCCTCCTGGGCACTGAAAGAGATTAATATAGTGACTGAAACTATTTAAATAAATTAATTTAATGCTTATTTAAATAAGATCACATAACCTTTTTTTTTTTTTTTTTTACAACAATAGTTTTTAATTTAAAAGCAGCCATTTGGAAGTGGCATAAAATATGATTTAGAAACAAGTAGTGACTTTTTCCGAGCCACTCACTGTTGTATTTTTCTTGACAGGTCAGGGATTTGATCGTCACCTCTTTGCATTGCGGTGTGAAGCAGAATCCCAAGGAATTTCTTTGCCAGATCTTTACAAGGACCAAGCTTATGCCCTAATTAATCACAACATTCTCTCCACCAGTACTTTGAGTAGCTCATCTGTGGCCCTGGGTGGATTTGGGCCGGTGGTGCCTGATGGATTCGGTTTAGGTTATAGCATACATGATAACTGGATCGGGTGCAATGTTTCGGCTTATCCATCTAGGAATGCACCAGAATTCCTGCAGTGTGTGCACAAGTCACTGGATGATATTTTTGATATTTTAGAAGGGAAACAAATTAGTAATTAAGGTAGAGCGGGGCTGGCTTTCTTAAAAGTGTGACTTCCTCTGGCTCAAGGGTAATGTTCTAGCTGGACTATGACCTGTTTCTCCTTTTTAAAAATGACAGATTAAGGTCTGGAGAAAAAAAAAAAAAGAATGTAAAGAGGGTTAAAGAGCCAGCCCACTGAGTTTTAACATTTGCCGTGACTAAGTTGTTACACTGATTTTAATGGCTGTTCTCTAAATATGACTAAGGCTAGATCCAACTCTCTGAGTGTAAATGGACTTCAATTGTAAAAAAAAGTGTTGTCTACTATCTATCAGCCAACAGAAGGTCTTGCAGTATGTCTGCTTGATACATCTTCGAAGATTCATTCGATCTTTGCTAATATATATGTTTAATTTTTAATACACATTAACTATCAAATATATGACTGGATGACATTTAGATAGCAACACCCCTTTTGTGAGGCTTTATGTAAAAGACAATCCAGTATTATACACTTATTTTTCTAAAAGGAAAGAAATCTTGACTAGCATGTTCATTGGAGCAGAAATGTTCATATACTTCCTGAGATCTGCCTTGTGACACTCAAGTGAAATTTTTGGAATTCTTACAACAAACAGTTACAGGAATATTCAATAAGGCAAGCACCAAATTTACCCAAGAGGAAGGAAAAAAAATCCTGAATGTAAGATGAAGGATTTGTTTCCATTTAGTCTTCCTTCCTCACAAGCAAAAATCTTGTAATAATGCCCATTTCTGTGCCTAGTAAACTGAAGTTAACTACTGCAGAGAATGATAGAATTGTGCGATTCGAAGTGAAACTCTAGCTGAGACACTAACCACTAGGCAACATCACGCCCACCCTAGTGTTCGGTGTAACTGAAAATATGATACAGGATACACACTGGGTAAAAAAAAATAAATGGCATACATGGAGAAATAACAAGAAACATTCGTATCTGCTCTGAAAGCTTTCAGGGACAATAATGCAGGTAGTCCTCAACTTACAGCCACATTGGGACCAGGATTTCCATTGTTAAGCAAGGTGGTTGATAAATGCCTCACACCTGATTTTACAACCTTTTTGCCACGGTTAAGTGAATTGCCGCAGTTGTTAAGTAAATCACATGGCCATTAAGCGAATTCACCATGCCCTATTGACTTTTCTCCTTGGAAGCCGGCTGGGAAGATCACACATGGTAATCACATGATCTAAAGAGGTTGCAACCCTCATAAACACAAGCCAGTTGCCAATCACGCAAATTTTCATCACGTGACTGTGGGGAATGCTATGATGGTCGTAAGTGTGAGGACCAGTCATTTTTTTCAGTGCTGTTGTAACTTCAAATGGTCACTATATGATGGTTGTTAAGTCAAGGACTACCTGAAATATCATTCTGTCAGAGCTTCCAGCTGGAATGTATCCTGAAAGCTTCCTGTTGAATAAATGTGACATTGTATGTCGACGTACATCCGTTTACATGTGTCTACTAGAAGCTACATACAAACAAAAACCAAAATAACTATAACTAATGGTGCCTAAGTAAAATTAATTGCCTAAAAAAATTAAAAATAAGGTTCCTCATTGAGAAAATTCTTATTTATTATGCACTGAAATGTAAGAATACAGGCTCATATATTCCTTTACCTCCCAATAGAATCAGGTCCACCCCTTTCACCTAGAACTAGTCATATCTTCCCAAGAGGAGATGCTTAGGGTCCCCATTATACAAGAGGATTGATATTAAGGAACAGCTTGGTTCCTGAGATTTGACTGATGCCCACTTGGTTGGCTTTATGGAAGGCTTTTGAGAACGGTCCTTTTCTGAGAAGCATTCAGCCTTTTTGTTTCATTATTTGATGCTTGGGCTGGTTTACACTGGTACTTTTTTCTTATTTTGTAGCTAGACATTTTATAGAGGGCTGAAAAGCTATTGCGCTTTTTAATCCTTGCCTTTTTAGTTTTTGTCAACAGCCTTGATTGTATTAAGGACAATAGGACAGAGGTGGGATCAAGGGGAAAGGGTAGGAAGGAAAGGAAAAAGGGAATACAACCTGCTGGGGATGAGAAGTGATAGCTTGAAGTAAACATAAAGGGCTAAAATACTAGACAAGCAGTTCTTCCCTAGCAGGAGCTTATTTTCAGACTATATTTAAAAGCATCTACTCTTGGGTGGAGGGATATCTTCAGACATTGTCATTCACGTGGATTATAATGTTTTTAGTTGTCTCCTCTCTTCTTGGGGCAGCGTGATGGCTCAGCAGTCAAGACCTTGGGCTTGTCGTCTGGAAAGCTGGCAGCCCAGATTCAAAACCCGAGCGCCAAGCGACAGGGTGAGCTCCCGTCTTCGCCCCAGCTCCTGCCAACCTGGCAGTTCAAAAACATGTAAATGCAAGTAGATAAATAGGTGCTACTTCAGTGGGAAGGTAACAGCACTCTGTGACATCATGCTGGCCACATGACCGCAGAAATGTCTTTGGACCGTGCTGGCTCAATGGCCTTGAAACGGAGATGAGCATTGCTCCCTATAGTCAGCAACAACTAGCAGAGGGAGGTCTGCAGTCATCTCCACCCTAACTATTCATCTTCCTGCACAATAAAGTGCATTTAACCTAGAAGCATCCAACACATGTTATTTCTAAGATACTGAGAGTATTTGTTTTTCTTGATATACTAAGAACGTATAATGTCTGCCTCTGTTAAAAACTGTTTCACCTACAATGCTGTATGTAAATATGTTTATCTGTTCTGAATAAAGCTCACTGGAATGGAATGAGTATTACTCTTAAGTGTTTATAAGAAATGGAACTGAAATGTGAATTCTCAGTATATTACATGGATGTCTTATTTGTAGACTGGCTTGTTCCGAGATAAAGATTGTGGTGTTAATTGCATGTATTTTTTCAGACAATAACAAAATAACAGCATGCGGGCAAAAATATCAAAAGTAATGTTTTTATTTTGACTTTTGTGGATACAATTTAAATGGCTTTGCTGTATGGAATTTTTTTTTTTCCATAGGAGGAGTTAACATTTGACAAACTTATGGGTAACTTCATAGATGCCAACGGATTCCTTAATTTTTTCATCATAGTCGTTCCAGTCCTGTAGAGTGAAACATGCCATCTTAGGTCTATACAAACTTTAATGGAGATATTGTTTTAAGTTAAACTGTAGGCAGTTGCTTGGAGTCTAGCCTGCATTTCAGTAATATCTCTCCACCCCCCAATCCATTTATTAGGCACAACCCTCAGAATCAAATGTAATTTGGTTTCAAGTTTTTTCACATATTTAAAAGTAAAAGGGTTTATCGTGTCTTGAAATTTGAAGAGCTCATCCTCAATCTGGATGATTTTTCATTCCAAGAACTGACCTTTAAAATGTAATTTATAGTTGAAGGAAACTGTCAACAAGATTATTTGACATTACTTTGCTATGGAGAAGACCAAATTTGGAAGATTGCTTGCAACACAGGATTTCTAACCTTGTTATCGAGATAGTCCTCAACTTACAACTGTTTAACAATGGTTCAAAGTTAAGACAGCCTCAGAAAAAATGACTTACGAACCACTCTTGAAGTAATGACTGTCCCAACCCGACTGCAGGTGCTTGACAACAAGCTCACATTTATGTGATTGTAATTTGTATCTTCCTAGTCTGCTTCCAACAAGCAGTCAATTGGGGAAGCCAGATTCGCTTAATAACTGCATGAATTACTTAAATGACCATGTGATTTGCTTAACAACCCTGGTAAAAATGGTCATAATATTGGGTGACTCATTTAATGAGTGTGTCGCTTAGTGCCTGAAATTCCGGTCCTAACTGTGGTTTTAAGCCAAAGACTACCTGTACTTTGTCCTGACAGCACCCAGGTTCCACCAGAGGTTTATGAAAAAAGAAAAAAATATCTATCTTCTAGATATTTTGAACTACAATTCTCATTAGCACATTTGTCATCCAAAACATCTGGAAGATATCAAACTGTCTTATCTCAAGCTAGTGTTTAGAACAGAGATGGACAATGTTGACAACCTGGTTAAATTTTTAAACTATGATTTCAATATGAAGGTCTTGTTCTAACACAAGGGAAAGGCAACAGGCTACATGTGTCTAATATAAAAGACAGTACAATATACCCTGGGGACCTTTAGAAATTGTCCTGCTTGCCCAGTCTTTCTTAATTTCTCTAACAAGCTGCAATTCATCAGCATAACTTGGATTGCTGTAAAACTGGACCAGGATATTTTGTGAGGAATAGCTAGTGATCCTGAGATTCAATGTTACTTTTAGACTGGTGATACATTCAAATACCAGTTAACAGGGAACAGAAGTAGGAGAAAGGTATACCTCTTCCTTCTGCCGGGAGCCATCTAGTTGGCCGCTATGAGAATCAAATGTTGATCTAAGGTGTTGACCTGGGGCTGGTCCAGGAGCACTAGTCTTATATTAGCCTGTTTTAAGATTTGTACGCTACATACCAGAGGTCTCCAACCTTCTGGGCACCAGGGACTGGTTCAATGGAGAAAGGTCCATGGGGCTTTGTTTGTGCAGACCGGTTGCTGGCATGCTGCGGCCCGGTACCGGTCCATGGACTGGGAGTTGGGGACCCCTGCTATGTACCACAAGATTATTTGAACCACAAATATGAAGACTCTACCTTTTCCAGTAAGTTGACGTCATCGAAAGATGTGCCAGACTCAGCACCATTTGCAGCAAACCCTGCCTACAAATAATTAGAAAGCACCTGTTAGGGACACATTAGATCTGAGCTAAAATGCTGTCTTTTATTTGCATCTATGCAGCTACAACCACACAGCATTCCTGTCTGATTTAATACCAACCCTTCATCCAAGCAAGTTCAGCAGGTTCCCTGCTACAGATGAGCAATAAAGCCATAACCAAGAATGCAAAGTTAAGTTACTTACTAGTGCTTTCTCTATCATGTGATTCTAATTGTGTGTGTTTAAGTTTGCATAGAACAAACTTCAAATCACATTAATGTTTAGATGTAAACTTACCAGCTGTTAACTCTTTGTCTTTGTCTTATGGCTGTGTGAACTAGCTCCAAAAGAAGAACACGTTAGGAATAATTTGGGTTTAATAGGCAGGCCCTTCAAAAAGACACTCTTGAGAACTTGCCTGTGGTTGAAAATCCACTGGTTCAAGGCCACGACACTCAAATTCCACTATTGTCTTAAAGATCTCATTGTCTTCTGCCTAGAATTCAGGAAAAGAATACTTAGCTTTTTTTAAACAAAAGAATAAAGACAAGGAATGAGAAACTAAACATGTTTCCCATATTATCATACTCCATAAAGACCCAGTATATTATTACAAAGAATATAATCTGTAATGTTTGTAAATCTCTAGAGAAAATTCCAATTAAAGTAGGGAAAGATTTAAGCATGAATGACAGAAAAATAATCATTAGTGCCTGTTTAAATTCCTGCCTTTAAGTCAAATAACGGGAAATGGAATTTCTGCTGAATGGGAATATATATTGAGCTAATAATCTAACCAGCAAAAAACCTATTCTCAAAATGTAGAGCAGATCATAAAGCTCTGTGGCTAACTCCTAAATAAATGTCCATAGGTTTCACTTAGCTTAAATCTTCCTTATTCCTACATTTCTTTCTTTCCACAAAGGTTGCACAATTATCTTACTATGCTTAGAAAAAAACAACAGATGAACCATGTTTTCTGCATGAAGAATCTGTAGACACAGTATTAAAGCTGCATGAACAGCCAGTTTCCATTAATTTTGTGAAAAAGTCATCCTCTAACCAAATTCCAGGATAATATGAATTTAATAACAAGCAATCAATGTTCTCAGTGCAGAGGGCCACTCTTTTATGAAATTTCAGAGTGTACCCTGTATCATTTTGAACTTTAGTTTCTTTTGATCAAGTCCACTAAAAGTTCACCCTTTCCATAAAATGCAAATAAAATGAACTTACATTATAAGGCTTAATTGTCTGACTTAAGATATCTGAAAGGAAAAGAAAAAGGAAAAACATATCATTGGAGCAAAGAAAGGTATAACTCATAGGCTACAAAAATATTTAGATTTGAATGTGCTAAATAGTCAGTCATCTGCTAGACTTCATCTTTAAAAGTTAGTTTTAAATGTTTAAGCAGTATGCCAGGACTAGATGCATCTCTGCAAGTCATAGCATGCGGCCCACCTAATCTAGACTCCAAAACTAAGCAGGGTTGGGACTTTTAGGCCAGGGGTCCCCCAACTCCTAGCTCATTGCTGGGCTGCAGCTTATTCAGAACCGGGCCACAGAAGCGGGAGGCGAGTGAGCGTGCATGTGCAAAACTGCATTTCTGAAAACGGTGCGTGCGCATCTCCTCTCTCCCCCCTCCCCCACTGCCGCCGGTCCGCTGAGCTGGGAAAGGTTGGAGACTGCTGTTTTAGGCCACACTGGGGAGTCAGAACAGCAGAAACAGGCTCAACTCAGGGGTGTCTTTAGGGTTTGCAAAAAAAATAATAATCTAATATATGTAGACTAGGTTAATTTCCTTAGAAATACTTCTGCCCTTTGCAATATTCTATACTAACAATAAGAATAACATTGGTCAGTTGTGACATATTTGGGCCAGTTTTACTCTAAGAGGCATACAGAACATGTATAGATACATTTATATTACATAAATGTTGGACTCAGCAAATACTGTCCTTTCCCCCCCATTGCCACCCTCCAGCAAGAACCAATTTTCAGGCTAATTCATCTTTCAAAATAGAGATCTGCAGTCATTTGGCATAGCTTGTTTTATGGAGAAGATTATTTCTTTCTCCACTCTGCAAACGATTGATAGGCAATGATAGAAGGGAAGAGGGAGCAGGAGGAATGTTCTCCTATTAGATTAATATAGTATCATAGCCTGAGTTCTCTATCTAGGGCAGAGGTGTCCGATCTTGGTAACTTTTAAGACTTGTGAACTTCAACTCCCAGAATTCCTCAGCAAGGTGAATTCAACTTCAATTTCTGGGAGTTGAAGTTCATAAGTCTTAAAAGTTGCCAAGGTTGGACATCCATGATCTAGGACAGAGGTCCACAACCTATGGGCCACAGCCCACTACCGGGCCTTGGCCTCTTGGCCACTGGGCCACGTGAGTGGCTGACCCGTGCACGCACACATATGTGCGCTCACCCCCTGCTCTTATGCTGGCCGAGCCATGAACCTTGCGTCGGCACTAGAAGAGCTGCATATTTCACACTGGCGCTAGGTGAGCCGGTGCTAGGAGAGCCACGCACCGATGCTAGCAACCCGATTTGCATGCTCACAGCCCCGTTTGTGCGCACACAGTCACATTTCCGTGTTTGTGCATGCACGCATAAAGGTGCCTGTCCCTCCCTTTCCCATGGGGCCGCCAATCCAGACAGGTTGGCGACCCCTGATCTAGGGGATAGATCAGGGGTAGGCAACCTTGGCTCTTTTATGACTCGTGGACTTCAACTCCCAGAATTCCTGAGCCAGCCATGCTGGCTCAGGAATTCTGGGAGTTGAAGTCCACGAGTCATAAAAGAGCCAAGGTTGCCTACCCCTGATAGATGTATAAAAAAACCCCTTACCTATGGAGTTTTCTCGAGAGCACAGCTTGCATTTCTGCACCCTTGTGGCACTTCCCCGGCCTCCTTTGAGAGGCTGGCTGTCCTAAACAGAATTTCAAAACAAAACATTAGCCACCAATCTCAAGAGCTTCAATGGAGAAGAAATAAAGTCCTTTTTCTCAAGATCCAAATCTAATGGAAGTCCTTTTTCTTTTGAATTAAGAATGTTATGCAAACACTAAGCCATCAGCGAATGTTCAGAATTCTGATCTAACAGAGAGAGATAAAACATCTTTAGCAAAACCAGAGATACTATTAAATCTTTTGTTTAAAGAAAAATGCAATTTGCACTGCTAAATAAATTTACAATTCTAATTAAGTGATTGAACTACATATCTGACTGTAAAACTGTATCAGCAATGGAAACATTCATATTAAATGAATGCAGGTAAGGAATCTAGAAATAATGCTTTCCAAATCTAATTTCCTGCAAATATTTTGGATGATAGCTCCTGTCACTGACATTCACAAGGGCAGGAGCAAATGACATCATAAGCTTCATGGTGCCACTGCCCAAATAATATGAATTATATACATAAATCATTTGCATCATGACATGCATGGTGCTAACTAGATTTTATATAATTTGTTTTAAAACTTACCATTAATCGTAGATATTGCCATTTTTCTGAAACCTCACCACAGTTTCCACATTTAAGCTGGAAAATAAAAGGAAAACAAATGCAAACTAAAATATTGAATGAAATCCAATAACACAATAATCAATATATATTGCTATGTCTTCTTGTGTTGGTTCTGTTTAGTTTTGTTTTATTTGAAGGTTTAATTTATGTGTTGGCCTTTGGCTGCAATAATAAATTGATTGATTGAATAATCAAATCTCTAAATTTACAGTGCCTAGAGGCTGCCTGGGCCAGAATGGAGGGCTTTGGGATTTATGGGACAAATGATCCTAGAGAAATATCATCTTTGCCTCTGAATGGAATTGCACTCCCCTATTCAGAGATGATTTGCAATTTGGGGGTATTCCTAGAGCAGGGGTGTCAAACTGCTGGCTGGTTACATCATACGGAGGCCACGCCCACCCCAGCTCCAGCAATGCGAAAAGTCACGATACATCGTGACACGTCACGTGATACAGCAAGTTTGGCACCCATGCCCTAGAGCAGGGGTAGGCAACCTTGGCTCTTTTATGACTCGTGGACTTCAACTCCCAGAATTCCTGAGCCAGCCATGCTGGCTCAAGAATTCTGGGAATTGAAGTCCACGAGTCATAAAAGAGCCAAGGTTGCCTACCCCTGCCCTAGAGTCATAGTTCCTGCTCAATGAACAAGTGGCAGCTGTGGCTAGGAGGGCTTTTGCACAATTATGTCTTCTGCACCAACTGCATCCATTCCTGGATTGTAAGGCCCTTCTCAGACACTCACACCTTAGTCACCTTCCATTTAAATTCCTGTAGTATCCTTTTACATAGGAATGCCTTTAAAGAACATTCAGAAGCTGCAGCTGGTACAGAATGGTCAATTATTGATATATTCAGATATACCAGGGGGACAAAGTACGGGGAACTACAACGGTTACCAATTGGCTCCTTGGATCCAATTGATTGTGGATTGTGGATGTCACTGTTAAAGCCATATTTGTCTCTGGCTTTAGTCATTAAGGAACTATGCCCACCTGGCTGGATCAAATAGAGTCAACTCTTTTTGTAGAAGATAATGGCTTATCAGGACCAGAAGGTCCCATTAACACTGCTAATAGAAATCAGCAGACAATTGGTCAATGAGATGGGACAGCTATAGAAATTTTCACAAACTATACCAGTTGTGGTGAAGCCGAAACACAATTTGCAACAATACCATAATCTAAGAGTTACTACAAGCCAAGGCACGTCGATTCAAAGCCACTGTGTTGCACCCCAAACAATAATATGTAGATGTTGAAGCGATGGGACTGAGGATGGCTAGAGCTGGGTATGAAGAGAATATTGTTCTGCATTTTGCTTTTTAAAAGGTAAGTCACCTATAATCCATGCCACTGGGCTAACTTTGGCTACCTTAATCGTGTTGTATTTTGCGGGTAATTATACAGCCCGGGTGTCAGTGTAATGTATTGAAGTGAATTACTTGGAAATGTTGAAAAAACGGTCATAAGACTATCATTTAAGGGCCAGACTTTCTGTCTACATGCTCATTAACTGGTGTTAAAAGCGGGAACTAATACTTGAATCCTAGTGGCTGAGTGTATAAATAGGGATGGAGCGGCAGTTATCCAGGCTTCTGTTTAATCTTTAATAGAAGAATTGTGTTGCACCTGCTGCCTCGTCAAACCGAGCACCAAACATAACAGTCAGCATGTTTGGGAAGGCAGGCAATCCCTTTCCCGAAGACCTACCTTCAGATACCATCGAAAATCCTCCCCCACCGGCCGGAGGTTTGTGATGTTTTCTAAAGTCGCTTTGAACTGCAACCCGATTTTCTGCAAGGAAGAACGTCACCCGACCGGTTAGATGCGCCGGGCAGACAATCCCCCGCCAGCCTCAAGGCATGCCCGGGCGAGCTGCCTCTTACCCCCATGGCCCGAAGGGGAACGAAAGGAGATGAGCCTCAGAAGAGCCGGGCCGGGCAAGAGACACCCCCGCTTCTCCCTTCCCACGAACTACGAGCGAAATCGGCCGCGGACGCCACTGGGCAGGCGCTCCTCAACTTTCGCGAGACTTGAGTTTGGCCTTATCCGGGGAACGGAGAGGCGAGGCGGAGGGTGCCCTCAAAAGGGGAGGGGAGTTCTCCCGCTCTAAGAGACCCGGGTGGTCCTTCTAGAAACCATCATTTATCTCGATCCATACGCATTCCTAAAGCAGGGGTAGGCAACCTTGGCTCTTTTTATGACTCGTGGACTTCAACTCCCAGAATTCCTGAGCCAGCAATGCTGGCTCAGGAATTCTGGGAGTTGAAGTCCACGAGTCAAAAGCCAAGGTTGCCTACCCCTCTACCCTAAAGGATCCAAGGCAGGCGCCTGCTTGTGGAGACCTGAAGCAATCCACATCTGTTCCTCCTGTCAGCACCGTTTTGTATTCGATTCACTGGATCCGATGGCAAAATTGAGACTTCGATGGGATTCGGCTTACTCTGCTTGCAGCCCGAAACAGGTTTCGAGGCGGGCGTTTGGGGGACTGTTCTGGAGTTTTGACATCTTGGTCTGCAAAAATTCGGGCGATCAGATGCTGCCGTCTAATGGCAGCCTGAATTTTTGCAGCGTGGAAGCGGGAACTCTATCGGACCTTCTGGATCCGTGAAGGTTACAGAAATTGAAAGGGGATTCGACAGTTCAAAAGACTCCCATCTTTAAATAGGGAATAGAAGAAATTTAACTCCGAATTCTGGGAACTCATCAAAGTTGGCAAGTTTGGAGACCCCTGTTCTAGGTCATTCCTCCCCACCTTGGGTGCTTTTCAAATGTGTAAACTTCCAATTCCTAGAGAGCATGGCTATTGCCTTGTGTGTATGTATGTAATTTATATGCCACCCATCTTGTAGTCACGCGACTGGTTATCTTCCCCTGGCAGTGAGTCACAAATAAAAGTGGAAGAACCAGAATTTTGAAATGCATTTAGTTAATATATACATGTCCTCCTCAACTTACAACAGTTCATTTAGTGACTATTCAAAGTTACAACGGCACCAAAAAATGACTCGTAACCATTGTTCATACTTAATGATCTTTGCAGCATCCTTATGGTCATGTGATCAAAATTCAGATGATTGGCAACTGGCTCATATTTATGATGATTGCAGTGTCACAGCGACATGTGATCATATTTTTCAACCTTCTGACAAGCAAAGTCAATGGGGAAGCCAGATTCACTTAACAACCATGTTACTAACTTAACAATTGTGGCAAGGTTGTAAAATGAGGCAAAATTCACTTAACTGTCTCACTTAGCAACAGATTTTGGGCTCCGTTGTGATTGTAGTTGAGTACTACACACAGTGTAGTACAGTGCACACATACACAACTCCAAATAACAGGTGATCTGTTATTCATATTAGCTATTTAAAGCTCAGGGGAAAGAATTTCTGTATTAAAACCCTCCCAGTGGTGACAATAGCAGGAAAATTGGCCGTATGCATACAAAACACCGATCATACACTATTCTAAGTTTAGACCACCAGGATCATTGGAATTATTGGATTATTGGAAGGAAAAAAGCAAGGTTCAATTACTTCTAAATGCTATATAAGGATACCAATTCATTTAAGTTGTAAACAGTAGCAGTGGTCTGTTATTTTACAACCACTTGATTTTATTAAAATATACAGTCAAATTTCAATCAAACACTAGTAGCACACCATGTATGCATAGATCATGCAGATATGGCACACAGTGACTTCTGTGGTCTCCATCACCATTCCCCAGTTTTGTGTGAAATGTTACACCCTATCATTATCTGATCACTGTTTCAACCTTCATTGCCAAAAACAAAAAAGTCCACCAACCCCTTTCTTTTTTAGGTGCCATATGTAGACAAAACTTGGAAGATACAATAAATGGGCCAAATTTCTTATTTGATTCACTAGGAAACTTGCTATTTCACAGAATACCTTATTCAAATATAAGATTGTTAAAACAGACAAAAAAACATTCTGAAGGAAACTCAAAGTTGGGGTGATGCTAAGTTATTGATGATTTGGTAAGTTGTTCTAATAAACCTATTGAACTAAGCCCAGAAAATAGGATGAATTTGGAACCGTGATGTCCCAGTAAATTGCTGCAGATTACTGGCCTCTAATAAACGATAGCAGCACCACTGCTATTTTATTTATCTATCTTATTTTTAACTACTTAATACAAAATAATTATTTAATTATCTAATTCTTATTCCTAGTAAGAATTTGTTGCATTAAAAATGCAACCCAATAATGTCTATCACCATAAGATACTGGTCTGTATAGTTGCACCTGTTCCTTAATATATGGAAATTTCTTCCATAATCACTTGTTCTGAATTATGGAAGCTCTGCTTTCTTCCACTGTATTTCGGAAAAAGCTAAAAATCCATTGACATGCACAGTTCCTGAACATACTAGTTACTTAACTTTCTTCAGAATACAGAATAATCATGTACGTATCTAGATGAAAGTGTTGACTTTTGCTATATTACCAACCCCCTCAAATTCATGCAAACATAAGGAACATGAAAACAGCCCATCCCTAAAATATGAATCTTGTTTTACAAAGACTTTCTAAATAAAAAGAAAAAAGTCTTAGTTTTTATTAAATCACACTCTGTATAAAAACAGACATACATAAACGTTATGCAAGATACGGAATGAAAAGAACCCCACCCCAAAAAACTTTACAAATTTAGATTCACACAATTTAGATTGGTTTAATCTTGAAATGTAATCCAATGAGACTGAAGACTAGACACTTGAGATCTTGGACAAGATAATAAAACACTCTTAGACCTTCTGGATCCCTGGGGAGCAAAATGGAAAAAAAACATAATTAAAAGTAAGAAATTGTGACATCAAAATCATTATCCTCATCAGGAAAACAGAATTTCCAGGCTATCAAAATGTTAAACAACTTTTAAAAGCACTATGAAATTGACCTGCCCTCATTTCTCATTTTTAGTAAATAAAAAAATAATACTTTAATATTCTACAAATTGATGTATTAATATGCATTCCTCTAGTTTTTGAGTCAGCAGAAAAATATGCCAGCATCATTTTCACCACCAACAGTTCCAACTGATGACAGTAATTAGGTTTATGAATGGTTTCACCCATGCAGATTTACTATGGGATAATTTAAAGGAAGTAAATTGTGGGTTCCTCTGCTTTTTTCCCCCCTCTCCCAGTCAGCATTACTACCTACTGGGATACAAAATCACCAATTGTTCTCCTTGAAGTCAGGAGATCAGACTTAAATAGATGGCTAAAGTTGCATGAATCATAAGTTGCAAGTAAGATGTGATCTATGCCAATTGGCTTTCACTCAGGTTACTTTTGAATGAATCTACTGGTGTTTTGAAAGAAGAGAATATGGGATGAAGTGGGAGAGAGCTTCCATGATACTCTCAGAGATCTTCCTCCTGGCCCATCCTACACAAGACTGGTAGACCTTTGGACAAAACTATCCTGGCTGACATGCTGGGGGAATGGAGGAAGATTGAGGAGTAAAACAAGAGAGAGCTTGCAGGACTTTTGAGCAAGCTACCTTCTGCTTCATCCCAGATACCTGTGTCCCACTAACCTATAAGTCAGGCTATTGTGGAAACAGGTTTAATGGGCTTCCTGTCACCTGAGTGAGAAAGGGAAACTGAAGAATTCTTGCCAATTGTGACTGTGTTTACAATCAATTACTTAGTTACAAGGGAACAGCAATGCTGGCATCAAATGGCCACAGTGGACAGCACATGGACCCAGGACCTATGCAAAAAACTGTTAAAAAGTATGCAAAATGGCACTACCCTTTATAACAAAAACAATAAAAAGCACAGCCAGAGAAAACTTATTGGCTGAAGTAGCAGAAGATTGACAGAAGCATGAAAAAAAATTCCTTACTTATACAGTACTGAATTTGATCTGTAACCCCTCCTTTTCTACATACAGATTTACAGGTCTTTCAAAGTACACCGAACACGTGCTTAATAACAGGCCACTAGGGCAATATATATACACTGTAAGTCGCCTGCATAATGCTTGAACAGTACTTAGTGAATCATTGATCAGGCATACAAAAACAGAAGCCTCTATGGAAATATCCCACCCAAAATGGCCATGAAACACAGTTCTCAGACATTGGAAGGGAGAAGGCATGCCCAGAACAACTTCCAACTAGCCAAGAGGAACTTGGCAGATGCCAGCTCCTTAGCACTGTAGATCGTTCCTAGACCAAGCCTTATGTGGGGAGAAAATGGAAAAGCTTATCTTAAAATGGGAAAAGCCAAGAACTAATTTATGCTGTTTCCAAAGAGAGTTGGGAATTACACAAAGTCAGCATAAGCGCTTGTCCTCTAAAACTGGGGAGTGGAATATCTTTACGTCATGATTAGTGGGACACGAAGAGGAGCTCTTATTTTCCACTAAGGTACAGACTATGGCTGCATTGTTCCTAAAGGCATTCAAGACAAGGCAGCTAGGATACACCTACATTGCTTCTGCTCCTCCTGTATCCCAAACTGGTGCCATCTTATTGCTGAACTCACAGATTTGATTCCTTTGATTTTAAATGGCCCTCCCACTGTCTTGGAGAGATCAAGTCATAATACAGCAATTCTTTACAATGCTAATTTAATGAATGCAAAGAGGCAAGGTACATAGTATAATTCACTCTTCAAACAGCACTCACTTGGACTGATTCACATCAATAAGAGAACCAATTTTTGATGTTGTGAAAGAGATATGTTCATCCCCGATCACAATTTCAAGCTCCTAGAAATAAATAAGAAAACAAAATACATTTAGAGTAGATTATCATTTTTATGAAGTCTGAATTTCTCTTCTCCATGTTCCCTCATAACATCCATAATGATGATTCAAGTCCAAAGCAAGATGTTCTACATACTAGAACAAATATTTATATTCAGCTATTTAAGGGGCTGTAGCCACTTCATAGCAGAAAGAACAATCTTAACCACATATTTATATTGATAGAATTAACAAATTAACATCTACCAGAAACTCAAATATTATGTTGGGTGGGGTATGATGCAAATAAGTAAGACTGAGATTTTAGTTTTTACTTTCTTGTATTTGGGAGATTATTGAGGCCTATTTATTTTAGGAATTATTCTGCAGCTTTCGTGTTTTGTCTCAAAATGAAATAAACAAATCACCAATGTTTGCTCACGTCAGAGAAGTTTTTGGACTTTCAAAAATAGACTTGGGGGCTACATTCCTGTTCCCCTGGGATTAGAGTTGTTGGGGACATGGGTCCATTGCTTTGTGGCCTATTATTACATCATCCAGAGACATATCTATATATTACAAGTGACTGATGTTCTTCACCAGATATACTTAGCAAAGGGTACCAGAACATTTTCGGATTGATAGGATAATTTGGGCCACAAGGGTATGCTCATGTGATAATTATATGATTTTTAGCTTCCAAAAGGAGATTTTAAAAATAAAATATCCAACTTTACGTCTCTTAGTAAAGGACTCTACATCCACTTCCTAGTTTAATCTTCCTCCAGGTACATTGGTCTTCCAACTCCAAGAATTCTTTAGCCAACATAACCATTGCTGGGAATTCTTGAAGTTGCTCCACATATCTGGAGGGATAACTGATTGGGGAATACTACTGTAACCCCATCTAGACTGATCTGTTACAGATTGCTGGTTGTGCACAAACATGTAGCTGGTTCATTTAAAGCATCTGTATGATAAATGGGAAATCTGCTAACCTGTCGGCCAACTCTATCCGGTGGAGGCCACAATGCATCATCTTCTTTTGTAATTTCACTGTCATCAATGATCCTCTTTAGTTCTTCCATCACACTTTTATGTACGTAGGCCTAGAAACAATGTAGAATGTTAGCATGATTCTGCCATATTTTTAAAAAAAGACATAGAAGACTCATTTCTCTTCTTTTCCATTTATACAAATATCCATCAGAAGAATTAGAAAGGAAAAAAAACCCAGTACGAGTACATTTGCACAGTACAGTCAATGCTAGTCGCTTTAAAGGATCCTTTTAGAGGTTTGATTTTCAGCAAGACAACTGAGAGAGGAGTTTTACATAGAAACTTAAAACAAGTAGAAAATGAATCATTAACTCTCAGCATTCTCAAAATCATGGACCAAGTTAAAAAATAATTCTGAAATGTCATTATTTTATTTAATTTACTACTCAATGAATTGCAGATATACTGAAACAGTCAACTTACTTCTTTTCTGATCATGACATCATTTTTGTAATTGCTGTTATTTGCATATCTCAGTTTACCTGTTAAACATTACAAGAAAAATGTAAACAAAAGAGCATTTCATTTAATTTCAATTAATTGCAATAACACATTGATTATAATTCCACAAATTAAACAAAGAACAAGGAAGTGAAAGCAGTTGCACTCAAGCAAGGGAAAAAAGGATTACTCTTAATTTCTGAGGTCTTGCTGTTCAGCTTCCCTTTAACTACTGATTATGCTGATTCCTCTGTAATTCTCACCAAGATCAAAATGTATAGGTAGGCTTCACTCCATGCAAGGACACTGTTCTGGATGCTATTTAAATGGGCACTTTCCTACTGAGCTAACCAGCCCAGTGATTGACGATGAAGAGTCTGGCTACTTAGTGATTCCATAACAGAATTATTTTTTCGAATTTATATTTTTGTTCGATCCTCTCATCATCTTGGAATCCGTGGCTGTATTTAGAGGCCTGCCTTATTTCCCACAAAACTGTTTCATATTCCACTATCCTTCAAGCAATGAGCAACTAGCTTTAATCCTCACCTAAGCGATCCATCTGTTATTCGATCAGATCAGCTACGAGATCCCTTTACCCATCTTATCTCTCCAGGAGCTACAATTGCAACCTGTCAAAACCCAATCCGTTCGGATATGAGCAAATCCCGCCGACCACTCTAACGTAGCCCCGGTGCAGTCTCGTATTCGCCTTTGCTTTTTCCCTCAGCAAACATCAACCAGTCCTTCCTCCACCGGGTCTGTTCCTCCCATCCTGTTCCGCTCCCTCACCGGCATAAGCAAGATCTATTCTTCCCTGGGCAAATACTTCCCCATCTTCCCCCCTTGCCTTGTTCCTAGAAGCCACCACGCCTGTTGCTCCGGGACCGACTAACAGTGGTAGTCTCACCGTCAGGACGGAACTCGAACTCGAGAAACTCATGGCCAAACTTGCCCTTGTGCCCAACGTAATAGCGCAAATAGAAATCGCTCGCCATGATCGAAGAGCGCCCACCGGAAACCAGCATGCACCGCGTTCGGTAAGCTTAGCCTACACGAAGGGGCGCCCGAAGAATACGTCATCAACTGGAAGAGTCGCACAAAATGACTATCTCTCGCTCTCGCTCTTCTCGCATGCGCAGGAAATGGGTTCCATAGACTTATACTGAATAGAGCCGCGCGTCGCTCTACCCGTTATGCAGAATACTTCCGGTTTAGGAGAACTGCTTCTCTTTCAATCAGAAATTCCATGATTTTTCAGTATAGAGTGGACAATGTCGAAAACACTTATTGCGACTAATGCGGAATCATAGCCAGTATCTGTAATTGGAGAACTAAACACGGATTTAGGTGCCTAATTTCTTTGCTCTTTTTCAAGCCAATTGGTTAAGGATGGATGTAGGAAATCCGTTCTGTAGCCCCATCACCAAAGTGGAGCACCTAGAGATCCTAAATAAAGAGAATATCTATAGCTCAGGACTGAAATGCGAAATCCTTGATACTTTCTAAGGTTGACTGCTTGCAGACGTTTTTACCTTCACTGAGGGGTCCCCTTTGCTCATTTCCAGTATTCAACTTTCTGCAGAAATCTTGTGCTTTACTAAATTCTAAAGCTCATTATAGTTGCAGATTTAGGACCCAAATAAGACCATGGTTTCCTAGGTGGTAATTTTGGCTGAGTGGGGAAGTCCATTGTGATCATTTTAGTTACTTTAGCTACCAAAAGGAATGGTATATGGCAGTGATGGCGAACCTTTTAGAGACCGAGTGCCCAAACTTCAACCCAAAACCCACTTATTTATTGCCGGGTGCCAGGTGGGCGTGGCCCACTGGGTGGGCGTGGCTGTGGTGGTCATGGCAGAATGGTGGGTGTGGCCAAGGCGGACGTGGTCACCTTGATGTTCCTCCTGTGGGGGCCGGACAGGGTTGGGGGAGATCCAGGGGGTCTCTGGCAGGTGGGGCGATGGGCAGGAGGCTCGTCCTGCGGGGCGAGGCCAGGCAAGGCGAGGCAAGGTGGGGGTGCCATTGTCGCAGGGCAAGGCGATGCAGGGGCCAGGGCGGCTGCTGCCTGACACCATCGGCCCCCGCACACAGAGGCCAGCGAGTGCATGGGGGCCAACGGTGTCTGTCAGCAGCCACAGCCTGCTGGCCCCTCAACCGGCGCACTCTAGGGCTCCGCAGCCCGCTGCCAGCAGTTCAGAGAAGCCGCCTCTGAGCTCGATGGCCGGCCAACAGTTGAGGAGGTGATGCAGTGGGTCGTGCCCGGGAAAAGGACAGCATGCGAGGCCAAGAGGGATGGGATGGGGAGGAGGGAAACCAGCTGTGCTGGGATGCATCTGGCCATGTGGGACCTCGGCGAGTTAGCGGGCGGCTGCTTGAAGAGGGATGGTTGCCATCTCTCGGGCATGGCGCGAGTGCCCACAGAGAGGGCTCTGAGTGCCGCCTCTGGCACCCGTGCCATAGGTTCGCCACCACTGGTATATGGTTTAAGAATGTTAAGAGGTTGCATCTCTTGAATTTACCAGCAATCTACAACAGTTTATGTCCTTATGCCTACAACAGATGACAACTTTATATCTAGTGAACTGGCTGATAACAAAATAAGCTAAGTATCAGGATTAGTCCTGGTTTTTACTTGAATCTTCAGAGAATTCTAAGATGATAAGCATGTGGCATAGTGATGCAATGGTTAGAATGCAGTATTGTAGGCCAGGGGTCCCCAACTCCTGGTCCGTGGACCAGTCCCGGGCTGCGGCATGCAAGCAATCAGTCCGCACAAACAAGCAAAGCCCCATCTGCGGGATGCAGGCAGCACACAAAACCACGCCCCCTCCGGTCCATGGAAAAACCTCTTTCTACGTAACCGGTCCCTGGTGCCCAAAAGGTTGGGGACCTCTGTTGTACTGCCAGGAGTCTGATCCTGACCAGCTCATAGTTGACTCAGCCTTCCATCCTTCCAAGGTTGGTAAAATGAGAGCCCAGATTGTTGAAGTCAATCTGCTGACTCTGTAAACTGCTTAGAGAGTGCTGTAAAACACCATGAAGTGATATATAAGTTTAAGTGATTAGAGACAGTCTGGTCTAGTGATTAAGGTACCAGACTGTAAACCAGGAAACTTGAGTTGTAATCCCTCTGTAGGCATCAAAACGGGCTGCATAACTTTGGGCCAGTCACTCTCTCTCAGCCCATCATGTTAGACTTGGGCAGTTTCTGTCAAAACTGATGGATCAACACTCTGTTAATCTGAAAAAATCAGATTGTGTCCTACGGGGGAAAAAAGTCACATTGTTCTGTTGCAACAGATGATTGTTGCTCTTGTTCTGTTGAATGATTACTTGTCTCTACAGGAAGTCCTCACTTAACAATCAGTTGCTTAGTGACTGAAGTTACAGACCACCAAAAAGCTAATTATGACTGTATTCCAGAGTTCCAATGGCTGCATACCCCCACAGTCACATAACATTTCAGGTGCTTGGTAACTGGCTCACCTTAATGGCTGGTTGTAGCATACTGTGATCATTCTGGTTTCCGGCAAAAAACACCATAGGAATTGAGTGGTCACATGGATACCTCAACTTATGAACTTCATAACTTACGGAAATCCCAGGCTCCATTATGGCTGTAAGTTGAAGACCACCTGTACTGCTGTTGGTAGCTTTCACATCACGTGTAAAATATAGGTTCTGGGTTCCTTATTAATTAGTATAAAAACTGTTGTATCTGTAGTTTAGTCTTTGTGGTAAAATATATCAAGAAGGAGAGCCACATAGCCCAGAGATAGAATGCATTACAATGAAGTATTATGAACAGGAAAGGATGCTTTTTAGCAGGGAATAAAATTTCAGTTAGGTTGCTAATTTGGCGAGAATTTGGTTGTTTGGCCAAAACTTCATTTTCTTGTCAACTGCATGATAGCAATGCTAAGGGAAAAGGCAGCATAAGATCAGAAAGGTATTTGGCAATTAGTTTTATCAAAGTGGGACTTTTAAATATTCTTATAGCCTTAATAAAGATGTTATCAGTTCAATGGCACTTGGCAGATTTTTAAACTCTATTCTTTAAATTGCAAAATCCACTGCGGAAAAAAGAGACCAATGTATTATACTTTTCTAGGGTTAGGGGGTTCTTAAGAAAATTTTGAGACCGTGTTATGGGCATTTTTACTGAACAGCTGATCTTGGTCATTTGCAAATATTGCTTTACTTGGTGTGGTTAGTCATAAACTTCCCAAAAGGCAATCTGATCAGGATGTTCTCTAATAAACCCTAGTTTGTATTCCCCCCCCAGAGGTGCTAGAAACTCTTTCAACCAAAACATTGGTTTGCAACCATTCCCATTTCTATTTTCTACAACCATCTAAGTCCAAAGGCATTTTTAGAAACATATTTGATGTAAGAAATTCATATTTCGGTTTGCAGCATGCAGCTTCCTGTTTAATGTTTTTAAACTTAATTTCCTGTTTTAAATGCAGAGGGAGTCAAATCCTCTCAGAAATTCAGAAGGACCCAGATCATCTCCAACTTTTGAGGTCCCATGTAAAAAAAAAAAAATGCCATGAAAATAAAACACAATTTAAGTTCTAAGCGCCACATAGCCTCCCACCTCATAGCTTTCTTTGCCTGTTTTCTGATTGACCTCAAGCATATAGATTAAATAGAAGCTCAGAAAGATGTAAAGATTGATCAGAAAGAAATTTAGCTGAAATATATCCATGCCTACTTAACCACTGCAACACACTAATAAAATGCAATCACACAATTTTCATGAGATTAAGACTTTAAGATAGTCCTTGAATCTATCAGAGGAAGAAGTCTGTGAACAAATATTCACCCTCTTAGTTTCAGAAGCACTGGATAATTGGATGCTTTTCTTCTATAAGGCACCAGAGAACCTCCAAATGACTTGTTAATAAAGCTATGTGCAGGCTTGCAATGTTATATTTGAAGTCAACTTATGTTTTCTTCAGCCCCACCATTAAAAATAACACAACACACATCGCAAATAGTCAATAAAAAAATTTAATATCTCTATAGAAACAGTACACCGTCTTACAAATGTATTCATTTGGTTTTTCAGTATCCCCTATGGATGTAAGTATCAGAAACATTAGAAACAGCAGAGCCCTCCCTTCTCCATATCCCTAACCCAGTGTTTCTCAATCCTGGCAACTTTAAGATGTGTGGACTTCAGCTCCCAGAATTCCCCTACCAGCATACTGGCTGGGGAATTCTAGGATTTGAAGTCCACATATCTTAAAGTTAGTAAGGTCGAAAAGCACTGCCCTAGACCATTTGTTCAGAATAAAAACAAACAGAAAAGGCACCACACAAGAACGCTGCGTTCTAATGGAATTTCATTGTGACAAGACAAAGCTCAAAAATGATTACTGTACAGTGATAAACAAATTTTTAATGTTCCCAGTTCTGTATTGAAAATATTATTTTTATTTTAAGGAAAATTTGATTATCAACTCGATGTAATTACAAACCTGTCATACTGGAAATCAGGAAAACAGAGTAATTTACAACGGTTTGGAGAAAAATTCCATCATTATACATAGGATTTATACAACGTTTTACTTTTTTTTTTTAAAAAAAGTATCAAAATGGTAAATTACTCAAATCTATATACAGTTTGAGGTTAGTTACAGTTATTAGATACAAAGCCTTTTTCTTCTTTTTATAATTTTATTCATGCACACAGTGCATGGTTTTGTAGTAACTGAGTAGAGCAGCTTTAAATATTTTCTTTTCCCTCTATATCTTTCTTTAGAAGTGTGTATTTGACTCTAAAGCTTCTATTCTCAAAATCTAGCAGAAAGAAATAGGACATCCTTTCTTCTCAATACCCATTATAAACAAGCAGCAAACTGAATAAACTTTCCAAGGTGCAGATTCTATTATACTCTTTTAACTTCTCACTCACTTATCCTTAACGTGAAGGACCAGTTTAGGCATATTGGTATTTGTCATCAAGGGATGACTTCCCATTATTAGAGTGTCATCTTGAATATTTTGACTTACAACAATGAATGTATATATATTTAATAGTTGAACAGCCATCATAAACATGAGATACTCTGTGTGTATACCATGTAAGCTGGAAGCAACTTTGCAACCATTAGACCATCTGTTTTGTTTGCAGAGAAAATCTTTGACGTCTGTGAAAGTACAAGATTGTCTTTGTATCATTATATTTCAAACAAAAGTTCCATTTGTTATGAAATTGACTCTATGAAGGGCAGAATCTTTTTTAAACCAATCCAGTATTACAGTGATTCATATACTGTATAAGTGTTGCAATTCAAGGCTACCCGGCAGAACAGAGGAGATATAATAGCCACCTATTAGAACTGCTCTGCTTGTAGATATTGCTTATTCATAAAAATGATTGAACATTTAGTTATTTCTAAGAGATACTAGGCAAAAAATAGTTATACAGCATTTTCAGTTTCACAGCTCAGTGAACTAGTGCACGCAAATAGCTATCCAGAGTACCAAAATTAAGGAATTTTAACAAGATTGCAAATCCCTGTTCAGCTAAGCCTGGCACTGGTATCTGCAATAGCCACAATCATGGCAAAATGACATCACATATGCAGTGACAGGCAAAACCCAGCTTTGTGCACTAGTGTCCTGATGTCTGACACAAATATATGTAAGTCATAGTGTTTGGGTCATGATGACATTGTGCATTTTCTTTTTTGTCACATGCCCCCCATGATCCCCACGTAGATTTATGCTCTCTTGCTAACGTCATGGCCAGGCATTTACTTTTTTCAGTAAATTACCCTGTCTGTTAAAAAAAACCTCTGGAATTATTCTGGGACATGTATTTTTCAGGATGCCTATCCAGATAAAGTGGATCCTTTTAGTCCTTTCCATTAACCCACATCAGCTGGGGAAAAAATATTCAGGAATACATCCAAGCTCTCTGGTAACTACAACTTTTAGGATAAAAAAATGAGTTCCAGGGAGGCCGAGAGATTGTTTAGTTTAACACTCAGAAGTGGTCCTTCGGGATACCACCATCAGTCCTATGCTTTACACTATTGTGCTTTTCATCTGAGTACAATCAGATCAAATGTTGTTGTTCAACATCTGGATCAACAGCAAAATCCAAATAAGTAAGTGGGCCCACTGACCATATAATAGCTTTATACCAATAAGGATGTGCCACTTTGACTTGCCTAAATTATGGATTTTTTTCCCTCTAGAGTTCTCTACTGTAATTAGCTAAAAATTGAATTAAATATGGCAGATCCAAGCAACACTTAATACAGCACTATACTACCTGAACAGTTCTTTAATATGATCTAGATTCTTCAATAATGCTTCCTTACAATGTAGTCCTGTGATTAGCTTAACAATGGTGGCAAAAAAAAATTCCAATTGTAATTCAAAGTTTCTTGTTTAAGGTCCAGCATGCTTTACTGCTTCCAGTTGCTTGTGGCTGGAAAATTTATGATCAATTGCTTCTTTTGTAACCACTATATAATTGCTCCAAGACCAGTTTCTGGATTTTTTTTTTTTTTTGTAGTACAGCTCTGCATTTCCCCCCCTCTTTTAATCATTTACTTGGGAAATTTATAAGGGAAATACAATTTCCCACAGGAAGAGAAAATTACTTTAGGCTAATTAAGAGAGACCATTCAAAGTGCAATTAAACAACCAAAATGTAATTAACAAGATTCAATGAAACAGTAATATCTGCAAAGGAGATAATTTAAGGAAACTTAAATTAAAAGCATAGGGTACCCCGAATAGCAAAACAACATTTGTGCTATTCATACAGCAAGTGGACAAGTTGGTGCAATCTTTTTAACACCACTTCTTCTCCCACCCCTGCATATTATATGCTTTGATGTCATCAACTTCACTTTAATTCTTTATAAGCTGTGAATAAATGGGGAATGATAATTCCAGAGAAAAGGACTATAATCTTGGATCATTAGTTCCACTAATTTGAATCAACAGGAAAGATTATTAGCAGAACAATGACTTTTATTTGCTTATAGTTACCTATAATAATAATTTCATCAGATTTGGCTTAAAATTGATTCCATATATTTGGAATATCGGCCAATGTCTCCAGCCCACTAAAACCAGCGTTTCCATAATCTTATGCCTACTTAGAGTAAAAAGAAGCAAGTCTCACTGAACACCATGTGATTTACTTTTTAAAAACATACTTAGAATTGTTCTGCACAGGTAACACGCTGGGGGAAAAAACCCTTTCTTACATTCATTAAATAAGCTCTAAAAGAAAATTAGGTATAATTGGTGAACACTCTTTTTGAAGCAAAAATTAAGCTTTATAACACTTAAAAATTAATAAGGCTAACCAATATATGATTACTTTGAAGAGTGCTCACTGATTTAATGGGCTGTTTTCTTAGAAACTGTACTAAAGATGGCATCTTAAATTTGCTTATATCTTGCGAGGTTAATGATTTGGGATTTATAGGCACTGTCCTCATTTTTACAGGGCAATGCTTGTAGCGATGTTCTGAGCTTCTCCATTTACTTAAAAAGGGTACCTCTGTTCACCCAGCCCTTTAGGTGCACAAATATTATTTCTGATAAAGCAGATGGGGAAATCTGTGCAAGGGGCTCATTGTTGGCATGAGAACTCTGCCTTTGCTGGGATGTGCAAGCATCAGAGCCATGAGCTGGTTTACTTTTCAGGCACAGGTAGTCCTTGACTTACAACCATTTGTTTAGCGACGGTTCCAAATTACGACAGCACTGGAAAAAAATGATATACAACTGATCCTTGCACTTAGGACTGTTGCAGGATCCCCACAATTACATGATCAAAATTTGGGTGCTTGGCAACTGGCAATTTATGACGATTGCAGCACCCCGGGGTCATGTGATTGCCATCCCGAGGTCATGTGATTGCCATTTGCCACCTGCCCAGCAAAGTCAACAGGGAAGTCAGATTCACTTATCAGCTGCAGTGATTCGCTTAACAATGGTGGCAAAAATGGTTGTAAAATCATGCTCAGCTCACTTAACTGCTCTGCTTAGCAATGGAAATAGTAGTTGTAAGTTGAGGATTATCTGCAGAGTTTGGTTTGTTCACGATGGGAACACTTTGTTTCTTGAGCATTTTTGGATTATTTTATTGTAAAATCTATAATTCTCACTCAGTGGCTTTAGACTCTGTAGCAAAGTTTTCACTAAACATCCTTTAAGAATTAAATTACTCTATTTCCCATAGAGCTGAGCTATTCTTTCTAAAATATATTCATATATGTATATTTATATATGTGAATGTCTAGATACCTATCCAGCCTTGATAGATATACAAATTTTCTCTGCAATACGAATCAAATGTAAAAAAAAATATAAATACTCTTGTCCTCTACATATATGTACAGCTTAAAATTGATATTCAGAATTTGTTAATAAATAGTCTAAATGGTTTATACAGATCTCTCTTTCTGTCTCTATATTGATAAGACAGCCACAAAGTATGCTTGACATATTTACAAGACATCTATAAATATAATTTTTAGAAACGATGTGTAAGCTGCTGATCCTTGGATTGGACTGGCAGCATTCAGTAGTAGAGCAGGCTCCTCACTATTACAGATGGATAGTGCAAGAAGTTAAAAGGGTGTATAAAAGATTATACATACAAAACTCTCACATCCTTTGGATGTTTGCAGTTCGTTACAACTTTGTGGTTACCCTTTTGCAACATAAATATAAAGGAGAGGAGAAGGAAAGAGAAGAAGGTGGATTCCATTAGCCACAGTAGATAGGTTCAGTGCATATCTTTTGATCCATTAACCATGGTTTATTCCTCATGGTAGCCCATCATCTTCTAGACTTAATGCCACACGCTGTTAAGAAAGAAAAAGTAGTGTCACTACTTCAAAACGTAGTACAGTATGACAAGGCATAAGGTTTACACTAGCTGATGTTCTTCTCCTATTAAGAGATAGTTAAGGTAAGAAATAATTTGACAAAGGTACCTTTACAGTGATTTATCTGGTATATATATTTCCTTAAGGGTAAGCTGGAGTATACTGATACAGTGTGCACTACAGGTAGTCCTCAACTTACAACCAAAATTAAACCCAAAATATCCACTGCTAAGCAAGACAGTTGTTAAGTGAGCTTTACTTCATTTTATGACCTTTCTTGCCACAACTGTTAAGTCAGAGGTCTTCAAACTTGGCTCTTTTATGACTTGTGGACTTCAACTCCCAGAATTCCTCAGCCAGGCACACTGGCTGAGGAATTCTGGGAGTTGAAGTCCACAAGTCATAAAAGGGCCTAGTTTGAAGACCCCTGTGTTAAGTGAATGAGGGTGAAGGTTCGTTTTCCGAGCTTGTGGGTTGGTTTCTAATATAACGATGTTAGCTAGCCTGGTAATGAAACATTCAGAAACCAATCCACACACATGATCCTGGGACACTGCAACCGTCACAAATACATGCCAGTTGCCAAGCGTCTGAACTTTGATCACATGATCATGGGGATGCTGCAATGGTCGTAAGTGTGAAAAAGGGTCGTAAGTCACTTTTTTTAGTGCTGTTGTACCTTTGAACGGTCACTACACGGATGGTTGTAAGTCAAGGACTACCCATATTTGTAAATAATACCTGTTTCTTTCGGTAGTGAGACATGTGGCATATAAATTTAATAAACAAACAATATAATAAATAATAACCGTTTCTTAAACTGACTTATATTTTGGTGCAGAGAAATTGGAAGGCAGAAAATACTCAAATGCTGCATTTCCTTGTTTTATGACATGTAGACTGTATGTGCTTTCATACCTATTTAGTTTAAAAATTAAATATTATCAACAAATCATTGACGATAGATCAATACTGTGAAGCCAGTTAAATTGGTTTAGATGGATTGATTTAATAACCTGAATCCTCACTTATGTCAATTCTTCGCATTTGGGCTAAGATTTGAACATGCCACTTAGAAAATAAAGAGTACATAAATCTGATTAGTTTTGTAAGCCTACCTATTTGATTGATTGGTATATTTTCTCATATGACCCCAGGGGGGGAAATATGGCTGCTTTAAAGACAAATGCTATGGTTGCTCTCTCATATGCTTTAACAATGCAACACTACTCTATGCCTTTTCCCAAGATAAATGAAAAATCTTTTTTCTTTAGATAGGCGAAGGAGCCTGTTCCAAATCTACCACATCTCAAGATATTTAAACATTTTGAGATAATCCAGACAGATTTGAGAGGACTCACATGCTATGCAATGATGTGATTTTTCACTATTATACCACGCCCCAGAAAGGAGCATGCTTCTAGCATACGTTGACAAGGTATTTAAGCTTATTGTCTATTTATCACTACACCATTAGCAATACCCATTTGAATGGCTCCTTCTCCTTCCTTTGTATAAGGAGATAACTGTGTAAACTACTTTGATGTTCACTGAAATACTTTTCTTTGGGACAAAAGGAGACACATATAACACATCCTTATACTGAATCTGATCCAAGGGCTGTTCAGCCATAAAGATAAGATTAGGTGCTTATTTCTTTAGTAAAATTATATATCACCAGTTTCCATGAACTGATTGACAGTGATTTTGTCAAACGTCAGGGAAATCAGAGATCCCAGGAGTTCAAATGGGAATAAAGATTTATTGCAAGCTTAAGCTTTCTACAAGAATCTGAACTACTAATGGCCAAAGGAAATTGGTGGTAGATAAGGGTAGAAGGAATTCAAGGTGGGCTGGACTTAGATTGCTTATGGGCGTGGATGGACTCATGTCTGATGACGTGTTTGACCCCTCCCTTGGGCTCAGCCTGGTCATCTCTCACAGATTCATAGCAAACATCTACAATAAGGAACAATAAATACCACAGTAGCAGGACTCAAATGAATACAGTGAATGATGTAGTAGACAGTGGATAAAGCATCCACTTACTGCAGGGTACACGTGTCCAATCTGTACTGTTCGCCCAATATGGATTTCATCCTCATCCTCTTCTTCCGTAGTCTTCCTGTACACAGGATTATCAAAATTCATGCTTTTTGTATTTTTCCTCTTCCAATTACGCCAGATGAGATACCCACCTGTGCACACTAAGCCAATCACCACTAGAAGCAAAAAAAAAAAAAAAAGGATAGGGGAATCGGAGAAAGAAATAAAAAGTATTAGCTGTCTCAGAAAGGCCATCATATTTCAGCTGGCTCACTCATGGGATCTCTCTTCTGAATCTGTTAGGCCAAGGTAGCAAAACCAAAATGAATGGCAAGATAGCAAACACTCACTTACCAATAGGAACAACAATTCCGATAACTGCTGCCATCACAGTTGATCCAAAAGCCTGGCCATTGTTAGCATCTGCAATTAGAGAAGAACAACTCAGATTCCTATAAAGCAGAGGTCCCCAATCTTTTGGGCACCAGGGACTAGTTCTGTGGAGAAAGTTTTTTTTCGCAGATTGGAGGGTGCGTGATTTTGTGTGCTGCCTGCATCCCATGGATGGGGCTTTGCTTGTTTGTGCGGACCGGTTGCTGGCATGCCGCAGCCTGGTACCGGTTCACAGACCAGGGATTGGGGACCCCTGGTATAGATGCAGATATTCAGATATTGCTCAGAACTATGGTTGGTAAGAACCAGAAAATAGTTGCTAGCATTTGCAGTAGGACTTCCATTCTGCCTACTTGTTTTGAGAAAGCCATTGTTCCGGTACTATCACCAGGGATGGTGCCATGGAGAAAGGTTTTTCCCGCGGACCAGAGGGGGTGTGGTTTTGAATACTGCCTGCATCCCGAGGATGGAGCTTTGTTTTTTTATGTGGCCTGCTTGTTGGCATGCTGCGGACCGGTGCCGGTCCTCAGACCAGGGTTGGGGATCCCTGCTATAAAGGACAATAATAGGGTCTGCAACAGCTGCCCAGTTCCACATAGATGGCAAACTGCAACCTCAAATCAAATGTACTGTAATTTTTGCGTTAGCTACACTCACCACTGTTTGAACAATGACTCCTGACATGCCCTTTAAGGGCCAAAAACAGCAGTTGGCCAGGAAAAGTTGTGCTTTTTATCAAATCTAGACGTCACTTTAATCACAGACTTTCTAGTAGATGTGAAAGTAAAGTATTACCGTAAATGTATTTGATTTAACCACTCAACCAACTTTCCTCACAACTTCATATCATCTTTTCTATTTCAGTTTTGAATCTGTGTTGAAGAGGGAAAAGGATGAAAAAGAGGAAGAACTAATATTACACTGTTTTGAGATAACTATATTTTGGGCTAATCTATTATTTTGGGATTCCTGAATCACTTTTAGGTACATTGGAGAACTTTCTTCCAAAAAGCCCAACGCTAAATTACGGCAACACATAGAAACTTAAGTTTTTGTGCAAGAGGGAACTTTCGGATGCTAGGCTTACCGCTTTGGAAGTAGACAGTGGATCAAAAAGGGACAGTATTTTTATATTAAACAAAAGAAAAGTAAGAGAGAAATCCTCTGTTTTGTTTCTACAAACGCAGTGCCAACTCAAGCTATTTAGGGAAGCAGAAAGAAATTGCCTTTGTTTATTTACTTTAAAATGGTATGTCAGTCCAAATTTTTACCACTTAGCTATAGGCCATTTCACTCACAGTGCTGGAAGAGATTGCTTTTTCCTGCTGCTATTTTACTGTCTGCTGGGCTGGATGTCATTGTGATTGAACGAAGGCTTGTCATGCCAAGAAAGATTTGTGCTGTAGTTTCTGATCCTTCCGTACTAATGTTGTCAGTTGTGGTAGTCATATTGCCAGTAGTAATAGCTGTGAAGTTCAGAAGGTAACTTCTTGATGTGGTAGGAGTAGCAGCAGTAGTAGGCAAATCAGTTGAGGTAGCTGGAAGTTCTGAAATCATTATAAAACACAGCCTTATTTATATTTTTTATTCAATGTATATGGATGCCTATCTCCCTGTTGTGACTTTGGGTAACCTTCCACAAAGTGGTGCCTTCCAATTGCACTGGACTATATTTCCCTTCTTTAGCCAGCAAGGCCAACGGATATCCCAGGGGTCTGCAACCTTGACAACTGTAAGACTTGTGGATTTCAGCTCCCAGAATTCGTCAGCCAGCTATGTCAAGGTTGCAGACTCCTGGGATATACTAACTAGGGTTGATGGAAGATGGGCTGTAAAGCCCTGGAAGATAATGGAAGTTGAGTTTCCAGTTATGTAAACAAGTGCTTCATAGTAAAACAGCATGTGCAACTTTAATTAGTGGAAAAAGCAAACTGATATATAATAGTTTAAAGAGGCTTAAATGGAAGAAGCCTCCCACCCCTTTCTCAACAGGTAGTCTCAATTTACAGCTGTAATGAATCCTGCCCATTAAATCCATAAGTCAAAACCCCTAAAATATGACTGACCCAATTTACAACATTTTTTTGCAATGGTTAAGCAAATGCAGGGGTTGTTAAGTGAATCCGTTGTCCACTATTTGTTAGTTTATATCCCGCCTTTATTATTTTTTACCAATAATTCAAGGCAACAAACATATCCAACGCACCTTCCTCCTCCTGTTTTCCCCATAACAACAACCCTGTGAGGTGTGTTGGACTGAGAGAGAGTGATTGGCCCAAAGTCACCCAGCTGGCTTTCATGGCAAAGGCAGGACTTGAAACCACCATCTCTTGCCTTCTAGTCTGGTGCCTTAACCACTACACCAGGGGTAGGCAACCTTGGCTCTTTTATGACTCGTGGACTTCAACTCCCAGAATTCCTGAGCCAGCCAGCCAGTCATAAAAGACCCAAGGTTGCCTACCCCTGCACTACACCAAACTTACTCTTCAATGGTGCACTAGCACACTCTGGAGCGGTTTTGCTGAAAATTGGAAGTAAGTGCTGTTTTTTATCATGTTGTAAAACAGGGTCACGTGACTATGAGACACTGCAAGCAGCCAAAATGCTGCTGTGTTGCCGAGTGTCTGAAATGCAGTCACATGACTATGGGAAGGCGGGGGCAGTGACTGTTGGCAATTCGGATCCGGGTCAAAAGTCCCCTTTTGGTCATAACGTCAAACAGTCACTAAGCAACTAGTCGTAAGCCGAGGACTACCTGTATATATCTTATAGGTTTTTAAAGTTTTTAAAAAGAATGACTAAGAGGAAAAGACGGATAGGAGAGATGATGACACAGACACAGTGTAGAACAACAGTGTAGAACAGAACAATTGATTGAATTCCCAATAGTTGGATCTAATGTTAAGTGTAACCAAAAAACAAGGCACAAAACAGGAATCCAAAGAATTATCTAGTTCCTGGGAAGGAAGTTCCTCTCTAAATAGGGCAGAGTATAGGCCGATATCTTTACCTTTATAGCACTTTTTCATGTCAGGGCCTAACCACATATTGTCTGGACAAGCACATGTATATTTGGGTGAGTGTGGAAAGTTTTGTGGTGCAGGCAAACACAGGTGTTCACACCCTCCATTTGGCAGAGAATGAAGTTCACAAACATCTGGAGCTATATATAGGAAAAAGAAATAAGAATTAAGTCTGAGGATTATATATACATATATATATATATAAATTTACCTGTCACGTTTAAGCCACCCATCTCCTTCACAGATGATCCTATTGATATGGCAATAATATTTTTATTGATTTACTTTTTTTGTGTGGCTTTGAATTATAGAAATAGTTCTATACACACACAAAAATTCAATCGTGTTTATTCCACTGCAATAGCTATCCTTAAGGAGTATATGTGCTGTTAGACATCCATCAATCTTCTTTCACCGACTACCACTTCCACCTAAGAAAACTACATTGTATGTTATCATATATGATGAACAATATGTCCACATCATTACTTAATAGCAAGAACCAAATGACTACTTTAAGTACCAGCAAAATATTAGAATATCTCAGTTTTAAAAATCCACCAAGTCCCAAATGGTGCCCTCCTGAAATTTGTGACTACTAATCCCATCATAACACAGCCAAATTGGCTGTGGATATTACATACCATTGTCCTGTCGTATGAAAGAAATCAGATCAGGGAAGGTCAATCTAATTACCCTACAATGTCCTAATAATGTAAAACAGTATAATTCTATAATTACAGAAGGTTTTGTAGGTGAGAGGCATATGAAGATTGCAATTTTGAGGATCTAAGGGCACCATCAAGACTGTTACAGCTGGGTGGAACTCACCATTTTCTTGAGTGGCTTAATGACAAGATTTGCTAATTATCTCCTTTTAGCTAACCAGGGTCAATATGTTTTCCACTACTTTGCAATCTAGTTACCTACCATGAAATCTAAGGCATCCACTACAGCTGCACAGGTATTTGGACCTATGAAAAGGTGCTTTGGGTCTGGTATAGGGTGCTTGCTGTTCTTGTCAACAGTACCTTAAAGGATGCCCTATAGTAGCTGTGCAATTTCAGGAAAATATTTTGAATTCAGGAGGCATATCCGAACACTGCCTAACTCTGTCCAATAAGACCATTCCCTTTTTCTACTGGAGGAACAATTTCCCCACCAGAGAGCCATTAATGCAATGCAGTGAATATAAGCCAGCCTCCCTCCAATTAGCATCTACTGTTGAATACAAATCCCATCACTCACCAACCATAATGTCCAATAGCCATACTGGCCAGGAAATGACAGGATCTATAACCCATCATATCTAGAGAGACCCATAAAGAGAAAGCTGAGAACACTTTCCATATTAAGAGAAGCTGGGCTGAAGTCCTGGCATGCTAAATGTATCGTTCAGACTTTGATGCATTACTAAACTTACCTTTAGGTTGCTTTAGCTCATGAAAAACTACAATGTCATGAGGATTATTGAGGTTCTCTGCCAAAACAGAAATGTCTAGACCATTCAGCCTATTAGCACTGAAGATTGCCTCATTCTCTAAGTCCGTCCAGAATACCCTGTCCTGCAACAATGAAGAGAATGAGAGAAAGACTCAGACTGTATTAAATACCAGCTGGAACTTTTCAAGCATTGCTTCCCTACGAATCAATCTCCTTGGCATTTTGTTTTTCATAAAGAAGTCGTGCACAATTCTTTCCAGGGTCATAGAGAACAGACAAGTGGGCAGTTCACCACTGTCAGCCGCTTCACAGAGGGATTGATCTGCACAGCCCCCCTAATGTGTTTTGTTTTCAAAGCTTGCGTGCGAGTTATGTGATCCTCTCCATGGAGATCCTGAGCTATGCGATAGTAATTTAAGTTGGCATTTGGCTTTGAAAGTCATTAGGAGAAAAAAATGGCTCCACAAAACAAAAAAGGAAACAAATATAATTAGATGTTACGATATAAGTGCTCTTTAGAATCATGTTTGTGTGATTTTTCACGTTTTGCTAGTGGAGGAGAGTATACAGGGAGAAAAGCAATGGTGCAAAGTAGAGGAAATTTCTCTATTTCTTTCCCTTTCTCTCTTACCTACATAACATGCTATCTTGCTGATCTAAGAAAATGCATTCATGTAAGGCAACCTCTGTGTATGTGTCACCTGTTGAACTGAGCAGAAATTGTAATGCATTCAGATACTTCCTTCTTTGATGTATAAAGTGCCTTCCACTGAAAGCAACAAAGCCAGGAAGGTGAGGATCAGCAACTGAATAGACATCCAATTCAGGCCCATAATTCAAAGTATGATTCAGACATATATTTTCTGAGCTTAGCAAGCACGTACAGAAAGCAGCAAGACTTTGTCCTGCAACGTAATACTTCACTGAGTACTCAAGTTGCTATCAGGATTTTAATTAATTTTTTTTATCAGATCTTAAGCTGAAAAATGCAGTACAGCATTTCCATTTCTGTCAAAGTAAGAAAATATTTCAGATGTAATTTCTGACTAGGCCAAATATTAGCCAGTACAATAGCTCTACTATTCAGAAAAAAAAAGGAAAATGATCTCTAGAGCGAAGGAAAATTTTAACCCTAACCAAATGTATTTTGAACCAAATTCTGAAAAAACAGTCTTGTATGACCAATGTCATCTTCATAATTTTCTCCTTTAATTTGGATATGGATTCATTCCTTATTACATTCTTTTCTTTCCACACATTGTAAGCACGACCAACTAGGTCATATAATGTATATACCTCCTGAGTAAAAAAAATCTAGCTAAATTCGAAATACATCTACCTATAACAAGGCTCATTGTCTGCCTAGATCAGTCCTGACTCCTGTTTTTTGTTTACCTCAAACACAGCCAGTCCAAACGGGTGACTCAGGTTATCCTCAGAAGAGATGAGAACTTTTCGGTTGCTCCCGTTGAAATCTATACTTGAAAGCAAGTGCAGCTTGGAATCAACCCAGTAGAGACGTTGGTTCAGTAAATCTGAAGAGCAAACATATCAAGGTAGGATTACATCTCTGTGTTTGACCTTTGTTCACTTGGGTGCATTTTTGCTATTATTTTACTACTTTAGAGTCTTGGAAAACTCATTTTATGAAAACAATCCAGGGAGAAGAAGAAAGGACTGTTAATTAAGAATGACAGATAATATTTTTTTTAATGTGATCACAATGTATAGGGGTAGGTCCAGACTGTGTAATGTAAGTGGTCACTGGAGATATCATGAAGTGAGACTTTCTCTTTCAGGAAGAACATTTCCCGAGCTTATTTTCACATACTGTAGATTCAGGGTCACTGCAGAGATGCTAAATAAATGCACGAAGAAGATATCTGAGAAGCCACATTAATAGCCCAACCACTTGAATTCTCCATGAACATTAATATTAGCAGTTGGTGTTCTGCTTTAAATAATTACATTAACTTGTAGAAGAAGGGGAATCAGTTCTTTGCATAATTAATTTGACAAGATAATGCATGGGATTAATATACTACCTTATTTCCAGACCGGGTTCCAAAACATGATGTAACAATCAACACATTTCAGATGAGTGAATAATCTTTTTTTTAAATTGAAAATGGAGGGGTCAAGCAGGATCCTGCTGCTGTTATTATTAACATTTGCATGCAGCCTGATGCCGAGCAATGCTGTGATGATAATGAAAATAAAAGCTTTGTGGTGTGTGACACCTCAGCGTGTTGTCATGATGCATACATTAAAAGGGAAGACTTGTATCGAAATGCTGATTTTGGCAATCTGAACCCTACCTTCCTCCTTAATTGGTCGGGAATGTCAAATTATTCAGGGAAAGAAAGATAGGAGAGTATATTTTCCCCTTCACCCTTTCCCAAAAGCTATCTTCCTTTTTCAAAGCAGGGAAACCTGCAAAGAGTAAGAAGGCAAATAGCAGGGAAATAATTTTCATTGAAAAATGGCAGAGATTGTCTTTTTCTCTCTCATTCTTTTCTGATCCCAATAACAGAATTATTATTTTTTCAGTTAAAAGAAGAAGAAACTTAAATTAAAAAAAACAAACAAGGAAGGAACAATGGGCTGTACAACAGTATATCTTTTGTAGGCAAAAGGACCCACCTTCAAATTCAGGCAATCATGTGTGCAGGGCTATGGTGAATTGCTACCGAACAGTGTAAACAAAATGAAGCTGGATCAATCAATGCTCAGACTCAATATGAAGAGACCACCTTTATTTATAGCATAAAATATTTTGAAAATTTAGAAGTTTTCCAACATACCCAGTGTGATTCCATTGGGCCATTCAATGTTGTCTGTCACAAGCACTTGCCGATCCATACCGTTCAAGCCAGATTTCTCAATTTTTGCTATGTCTCCCCAGTCAGACCAATACATGTATCTACAAAAAAGAATAGATAAAGAAGATTGGTAGAAGATTTTATGCTACTTGAAAAGTAGTTTTCCTTCAGATTTCCAAGTACAATGATGTTTGAAGTAATTATTATGGATTATTGCTTTATTGAACAAGAATGTACCAAGGTGATCAAATTCTATAAAGGGTAATACTATATTTAACTTTTACGAAGAAAGACCATTCATCAGGTGGTTCTTATGAATTCCAATGTGTTGGTTATTACGGAAGCAGATAATCCAATGATTCCCAACATCACAATCTTATCATTTCATGTGTTTCAGGTGACAGTACTGAGTTAGAATAAATTCACCCAAGAACAAGAATCCGTATTATATAGCATTTTTATTAATTTTTTGCAGCTCCATCACAATCGGACTGGAATAGCCCAATTTGAATTCTGAAATTAGAAAGGACACAAAAGCACATCTGATGCAATAGGAACATATAATAAGCAGTAGGAATGGATAATATGCATTTCGTTGGCATTCTCACTTTGAAATCACAGTCTATAAAAACTTTGATTGCTAATGTACCGTCCATAAAATAAACTCTAATTATACTGATTGGTGCAGTGTGAGAACTATAAGGATCAAGGCTGAAAGAATACTAAATTCAGTAATACATAGCAATCTTTCATACCTACCCCCGTATGGGATCCACTGCAATAGCTCTAGGTTCACTTAAGTTAGTGCTGAAAAGTGTCCTCTTCTTATGCCCATCAGCTGTGGCTACAGAAATGGTCTTGTTTCCGGAATCCGTCCAATAAATATTCTTGTGGACCCAATCCATTGCCAGACCTTCTGGGGAGTGTAACTGGCTGTCTATCAGAACCATCTGCTCAGCTGTGTCACTGGCCTTATCTATGTAGGCACTATAGAGAGGAGACTCAAATTATTCATGTAACTCTGCAAAGGGCAAAGGGGGAGGGATAATGGTATAAGAAAGGAGGAAAAGCAAACAAAATGAGGAGCAAACAAGGCATAAAATCCTACATTGATTTTCTGACGAAAGAAGTCTGCACACTTATATATCGTGTCCTAAATGTTGCAATAAGCAAAACCAGATTTGTCAGTGCAATTCAATAGTAGCTTTTTTACAAAGAACAATTAATGAAACAAGAGAACGCTGTAACACTACTGTTTCCTTTACAACTCTTGATGTCTATTACTAACACATTACAGAAACTCCGGAAGTGCGAAGTCTGTTCTGTGTGCAGGCTTTCAGTCAGGTTCAGAGTAATCCAGATAGCCTGCAGGAACTTACATTTTGTTTAGATGTTTGCAAGAATAGAGTAACAAATGCAAGTATTCTCTGTGGATGGGCTAAACAAGCTCTGCTTTCCCCCTCACACAATTGTTAGAATGTGTAAACAAGGCTTAGGTCATGCAAATACATAGGCGTAGGATGGAGATTACATGCCTTGGCAATAGTACTTGTGAAAAAGATGCTCAAATTATAGTTGATTGCTAAGTGAAAATGAGTTGGCAGAAAATGAAATGGCCGCAAAGCAGACAAATGAAATTATAGGTGACAGAATAGAATGATAGTTTCCAAGTCATGAGAAATAAAATCCCATTCAATTTTGCTTTGGTCAGTCTCCCATCTCAAGTATGGTGTCCAGTTCTGGGCATTACACTTTAGGAAGGTTCAGAAGACATGAACAAGGTTCAAAGAAGGACACAAGGATGATTAGGGAGTTACAGACCAAGTCCTATAAAGAGGATCAAATTTAGCCTTGACAAGAGGAAGAGAGAGAGAGGGATTGCAATAGGATTTTTCCTATACCCATGATGCAGAAGAAAGACAAGACTCTGTTGTTTCAGATTGCAAGATGTGAAATAATAAATTATAAAAAAGCAAATTCCAGTTGAATGCGAAAAACAGCTTAATGACAAGAGCAGTTGGACAATGCAATTAATTATCCTGAAAGATGATGGACTCCTTGATTAAAGCATGGCCTGAACAGTCATCTATCAGGCAGGGATGTTTTAATTTAGGTTCATTGCCTGCGCACTCCCTTCCAATAATATAATTCCATGAAAAAAAGGTCATTCTACACATTTTATTTATGTATTTTTGAATTATCGGTACTGATAAGACTGTCAAAAGCACAGAATTATAACAACAAATACTACCTACACTGAGTGTAAATATCAAACACAGTATTTGTACATTTGATGACCATATCTTGGTCTGGCCAACTAGTTCAGTAAAGTGCCTTTTTTGTATGGTCAACATTGTCTCTGCTGTGTGAAAAAAATTAAGTCCACTATTTGCCAGGAAAACAGTAGGCCACATAATGTTCAGATCGATCCTAAGTCATCCAGAATTATCCTTCTATTGGATTGTAAACGTCCTCTTTATCTTCCTGATCTTGGACCGGCTGCTTTTCAGATCAGCAGAAAGCAATTTTGGTTTGTGGATCAACAGCTAAGTAGTATGATCTGAAAATGTTTCCTCAGAACTAGGTATAACAGAATTCAACTGAACTGATTCCCTGTATACCAAGGATGCATTCTAAGTTAATTTATTTTATGGGATATCTGGAAAAGAATGTAAACTTTCTCCCTGTGACATTCACCACAGAATAATCCTTCAATGGAAAGAAAGTGGAGTAAATGCAAGGCCAAGGTTCAAATCACTTGGTAGATCTGACAGCTAACAAACTGAGAAAGAGTGAAGTATTTCCAAAAAGAAATCAGTGGATGTGGAGGCACTGCTGGGATATTCCTGCTCTTCTCCTCAGAGTCCTTGGGAACATTGAGGAATGAAAAAGCAAGAGGAAAGATATTGTGAGCAAAAGAAGGAGCTCCTACAGTTTTGCTAAATATCCTGATCCTTATTACAAGTGTGTGGGGGAGGGAATAAGAAGGGGCAATGATAAAATGTGCGTCCTAATGGAAACTCTGCCCCATTTTTCCTTGTGTCATAATGTCACACAACACAAGTTTCATCAACTTGACAAAAGCTTTTGCTTCTTTGGCTGTGACTGGCTTCCATTTATTCAGTGCCTGATTCTCTTCTGGCTCATAAGAGGTTTAACATGGCTTCTCAGCTATAAACAATCTCTGGTACTTTTCACTTGTCCCAATCCTTTCAATATTTCTGAAAATGCAGTAGGTGGCGCCCTTCTCTCCCTAACCAAGACAGTGACATTTTTGCATGTGAATTAGCCTGTGTAAGAGTGTCTGGTGTGGATGCAAATTAGTGCAGGACCATGTGTAAGAGCCCCCTGTGTGGATACAGCTATTGCCCAGTGTGGATACAGCTAATGTGCTTTAATTTGCTGTTAACCGAAACAACTGAATGAAGGTTTTTCTGGTATGGTCATTCGGTTTAAAGCCCACTCTTTCCCATTATGTCCAGAGTGAGAAATTCTAAATATAATAACTTGCAGATCAAGGTCACAGTGATTTGCAGGAAGAAGTTCCAGTAAGATACAATTTCCTAGCTCTGAAATTTAGTGAGAATTGCATTCAGACCAGAGATGGACAAAGCTCCTCATTGTAAGGACTTTCTTCCAGCTGGTGAGCATTTGTTTTTCCTGCCTACAGTAATTCTCCTCTCTCCTTTTCTTGCCCATGGTCTAAATAAGGGACAGACCTTTTTCCTTCCGATTCAGTTTTCACACAAGTATGCAAATTGGCCCTGATCATTCTTATTTTTAAAAATAAGTGCCTACTGTACCAGAGCTCAAAGTCTGAAGACAAACCCGTCACAGTTAGCAGTGATGAAGAAAATAACAGAAGTTTAAATCTTAAGCTTGACAGATTTTTGCTATCAGCAAGCTGTAGGAGAAGTGCCACATTAAATAATGCTCAGATATGAAGGGGCAGATCCTGTTTTTCTCCATTTTGCAAGGCTCAAAGAAGCTTACCAAAATATTTTCTCTCATTTTCTGCTCACTTTCCTTTTTTAAGAGTTGATGAATTCCTAACTAGTTGCTTGATTGCAATCAACAGGTGATGACCTTAAAAAAACAAAGTAAAACCTTCACATCCTCTATAACAGGATTTCCCAATGTTGGCAACTTTAAGACATGTGGACTTCAACTCCCAGAATTCCCTAGCCGGCATAGGGAATGTCCAGCTGAGGAATTCTGGGAGTTGAAGTACACATGTCTTAAAGTTGCCAATGTTGGGAAATCCTGCTCTATAATAAGTTCCTGATTTTTGGAATTACCTTTCCTACTATTTGCCCCCCAGGAAACTCATATTTGACAGTTACCAAAAACCAGAACAAACCATTACTGACAACACAGCGGGTGGAGGGGGAATAGCAATTTAGATCTGAGTGCAGAAAAGGGACAATCAGCTTTGTTGCACAAAGTCAAGGTTAATCCACTGCATAATCAAATAAAGTACTGTTTTGGTACATGCATCAGGATCGTAAAATCCAAAGATGCACATTTTCAACAGACAAAGGTCTGATGCCACTAAGCCAGGGGTGGGCAACTAAGTCTCCTTTATGACCAGTGGACTTCAATTCCCAGAATTCCTGACCCAGCCAGGATTTCTGGAAGTTGAAGTCCTCAGGTCATAAAGAGGCCACCGTTGCCCCCCCCACTAAGCTGTCATAGATCTGAGCTTGTTTTTTTTTTTTTTTGCTAGAATGATGGAAGGTAAATTGGGTAGTCTGAAATACCCCGCACCTGTATATCTTCCTGTAGAATAAATCACACCAGTATATCCTGTTTGTTGCCACTTCCACATCCAAAGCAACCACATTCTTCAGCATGGGAATGATGCGAGAGTAGTCCTTTTTCACCAGGTCAATCTTGCGTACTTCGTGGCGGTTTGTGAAAACAAGGTATGGGCTCTTCCCTGCCAAGGAATCGGCAAATCATAGCTTTATAAGCAGTTTAGGATAAAGCACAGCTTTTAAAAAAGCCAGGTTTGGAAAATCTCAAAACTACTTTTAGAATAAAAAGGATTGGCAATGGCTGCTGTCCTGATCATCATTTCCTGGGCACGCTGCTCTAACTGACTAGTGATTTACACATTCTTTCTTCCTTGTTGGGAGAACAAAAGAGTCACTCCCACAACTGTGCACTGGAGAGGAAAAAAGTTGAGGATATTCAGCACATATGTATATTTTTAAATAAACCAATGTGTGTGTGTGCGCGCACACACACACATATACATATATATACATATATGAAAATGGAATTTTTTTCCTATACATTTTTTATGGCTTGATCACTTTGATTCAGATTAGAAGCCTTCTCCTTTGGCGTTTCTCCAAAGAGAGAGATTCTGAAATCCAGCTTTCACAATTAGCATGAAATGCCCAAGGAGCTACTATGCTCCTTAAAATACTGATTTTTTTTTAAAAAAAGTAAGTTCTTATAAGGATTTTATTGTTTATAAGATAGATTCCATTTGCAGAGGTATTTGCCCTTATGTTGGTTTAATCCCTGTTCAATATTAGACAGATAAAGAGGAAAATACCCATAACCAAAATTAAAAGATAAAAGAAGCCAAGTCTGCCACTCCCAGCCCTACTTGTTTTTTCCCCTGCTTTCTCCATTCTGGCATTTTGTGAAGAGCAGTAACATAAAAAAGCAGAGTTGAAGCCATAATGTATGTTGTCTGCAGCACAGACAGGTACCAGAGTTTTGTTTTGCCTTGGTGGTTTAAATGAAGAATAGGAATATGTGTGTTGTGGAGGGAGTGAAACCTCATGAGTTGTTCTGGGTCTTGGAAAAAAAACTATGACATTCTAGTTTGGGCACAGAAGGCACTGTGTTATTATTAATCCAGTCCTTTCTGGATCACTATTTCAGAAAATTCTAGTTTTTGTCTACCTTTATAGTTTTGTAACTTTTTCCTTTTTTTATATTTATTTTTTAAAAAAATGAAAAAAAGATAATAGCAAAAGGCAATTTGAAAAATGATATCAGAAAATGATGCTAGACGATCTTTGTTCCACCCCAGGGAAAAGAAACAGTGGTGCAAAGTTGCATCTCATCCCCTGTGCTTTAAACATTTATATGAAAGCAGGGGAAGTTATCCAGAAGGTTGGGTACAAATCTTAAAATGCAGATGATATTCAGCCCAGGAAGCTGTGGAATTTTGGAGATGGATGGGGATGAACCAGCCAAGGCTTAAACTAGATTAAACACAGTTACTATAGGCAGGGAAGATGGATTTTATAAATTGTTGATGGAACTGTGTGATTTTCCACAGATCCACACCGAATAGAATCGAGCATCTTCTTACCTATGGCTTTGCAGTTTTTAGACAGGGTGTCCATCTCATAACCATCATAACATTCACATTTATAGTCCCCCTTGTAGTTAATGCAGATCTGGCTACACGCATCTGGATTCTCACATTCATCTATATCTAGAACGAGAGTTTAAAATAATTGGTAATTTGACATTAAGCCATCAGATCATGGGAATCTGCAAGTATGTCTGTCTGCAATGACACACTGATGGCTTCTGCTTCTATGCAAATTACCTCCACATGTTTTCTTGTCCATAAGCTTGTATCCAGGGGGACATTCACATTCATAGCCAACCTTCAAGTCCTTGCAAATGTGGGAGCAGCCACCATTGTTCAGGGCACATTCATTCACATCTAGAAGAGTGACATTATTTAGATTAAAACTGAATTCTGTGCGTAGGACTGTCATTTTAAAGTGTCGAATGGTTTCAGATATTCCCAGAAACTGCTAAAAAGTTTATTTAAACAGACACGCAAACCCTTTTTTTCTTCTAAGTAGCAGTGATCTGAACTTTCTTAAGACAACTTACTCATGCAATTTTGGTCTAATTTGTGTCTGAAATCTAAGTGCTCGTTTGTATTGTTTGCTTTCACTTTATAGGCACACCAGTGGGATAAAGATGTTAAGTAATGAATGAGCTAAGTAAAAATCATCCAGTAGTTAGCCTAATGCCAAGCCCATGCTTAAGATCCTAAACGGGCAAATAGAATAATTTGGCAAGAATGTCCTTCTAATGAATCAGTACTATATATATGAAAGGTTGGACTATAAAATAAGCAAGCAATAAAAATCCAGAAATGTCAACTGCTTCTGGCTCAATTTTTTCCAACTGGATGTCTTCCAGATACATTAAGTTTCATTTTACTAGAATTTGGAGTCAGCATTGCCAACAGGAGACAACTGTAAGAACTGTATTCCTTCACATCTAGAAGTCATCACACTGGCAAATGCTATTCTCGTGAGGGGTTAGATATCTGTTTAAAGAATCTGTTTTTATAGATGCTAATCTCTAAGAGATACAGAAAGTAGAATTGCAAATATGTGGTTAGATTAAAAAAAAAACAAAAAACAAAGCTTCGAAGCATAATACATTGCCAGTCCACGTAATGCTGGGAGGAAGCTTGTATTCTTCCAAGAATCCAGTGGAACTGTAAATGTATCATTATAAAAAAAAGCAAGAAAAAAAAAGCAAAAGGGTGGATTTATCCTGGTCCTGTTATCCCTAGTTCTGACTATTTGAGACTTTTTCCCATCCTGCTCTTTGTTGCTATGCTAAAGTTATAAATATAATATAATAATGCTTCTTGAAAAAAAAATAATCAACACACTGAAATCCACATGTCCATTCCTATGTATTGTTGACCAATGCTAAGACCAAATGCTCTCCCCAAACATTTGCAATCTATTTCATTTGAATAAAAGAACACCCTGCCTGTAATAATCATGCGCACACCTGGAAATTTGTATGAGCAGAGTTCTGATCGTTAGTTCCCCAATGTCAAGACACTAAAATTGAAAATGTAGTCCAATTTACCCCGGCAACTGTAAATTGCCAAAGGGGTCGAAGGAAGTCATTTTAATTCTTGAAACAACCATTCACTTGCCTTTCCAATTAACCTATCCAAAGCGAGGGACAAAATGTTTTTCTTTTATTGTGGGATTTGCTGTGCAATTAAATATCTAAGTATCCTGGATTATGAAGATTTGCTGGACTAGCCCAGATATGTAACTCAGGAGAAAAACAGATGGTGCAGTTCCTTCGATTCTTTCATTTAATGTCAAAAGATGATGAGGAAAAAAAATAACTGGTAGAATACGCTGCACTGGAAAAACTTCCACAACATTTTGCAGCAAAATCTCCAATTCTGAGCAGAAAGCTCAATTCACAATGTTATTAGCAGCAGTAAGTTTATTGCTGAGTTGAAAACATGGTGGTGTATTTTGGGCTACTGTTTATAATTCAGACTGATCCTGTCAATAACTCTTGCTTACACCGTGCATCACAAGCCAATTATGCCAAATGAGACTGTAATTCTCGAGACCATCTTCCATTTTAATTGGTATGCATATCTGTTTTACATTTCCATGCTGTTTCATGTCAATGGGTTCTAAGCTGCATACAGTAATAAATTGTAGTTAGAATGCTGTAATCACATGGAAGATAAACTCAACAGTAAAGAAGAATAACTATTTCAGACCAATTTCCTGGCATTGGAAAGCCACGTCATTCTTCTCTGTAGTCTAGAATGCCAAATTTCCTAATTGTTTTACTACAACCCAAAGGGCGAATGGGCCATGCAGTGAAAGTGTACTCTGCCTGTGAAAAGGCTGGTAGTGAGAGGCATATAGCTTCAGCAAATAGTCTAGGTTCAGCAAATCACTCTATATTTTAAAGAAATGTATATTTACTGCCCCAATAGATGCAATAGCTATCATGAAACAGTCTGTGATTAGCATGTCTCCAGGCAGCTGTCTTGCGGTAAATGGTTTCATTAGGTTATGTTATGTATGTTTTTATCAAATTTCACTCCAACACTGGAAAAAGTTAGTTTCTCTTAACATTTAAGACTACATTTCTGTGTTTTTTTCTCTCCAGTAGCAAAATGGAAATAGTTGGCCATTGCCTCTTGCCAGCATGCTGTTTAGCTTCCCTGTTTATCTTGCAGAACTGTACTAGAATGTCCTGAGATCTCCCATCCAAGTATTAATCAGGTCTGGCTCTGCTTAGCTTCTAATTCCAGATGCTGCTCCCTGCTGATATTTCATTAAAAGGATTTCTGTTTTTCTGCACAGGGATATGAAGGAAGCACTGGAATGCCATCTCTGTCTCAGGACCTCCATCACAAAGGTTTTTGAACAATTATCATTTTGAGCTCATACCATTTACTTCCTCTTTCTTCAGAAAATAGGGCCACAAGAACATTTATTTTAGCATTTAAATTTAAAGTAGAAATTCAGTATAGGGGGTGGGAGAAGGATTCCAAATAGGTTTGATACTATTACAGAAAAGACCTCACTCCTAAAAGATGCCATATTTGCATCAGATGAAGAGTCATGCACAGCGGAGTTATGTTAGGGATCCTAACACCCAAAGAGGCTCACGGGATAGAAAATAGTTTTTAAAGCATCCAAGTTCTAAACCACAAAGCTTCATTTGGCCTTTTAGTTGGCTTTATAGGCGCTGGGACAAAGCTGTCAATTGGATTTCACTTAAACAGAATAACTAAATTAATTAATCACTATGATCAGCTCTACATCATATGCTTCATAGCTTTCCTCTCTTCCAGATTAAAAATGAAAACAATTTTTGGAGAGGCTATGTCTATCTCTGGGGTCACTGAGACTGGGCATCTCTGTCTAAGATCATTTAAGACTTAAGTTAGAATATTCCATAGTGAATTTCACTCACAAACAAAATGGAACCCAGGCAAGACTTTAATACTAAGACCATAGTCTCCTATGTCAAAAATAGTTCAATTTTTGAAATGCTCTCAAAGGCAGCCCAACCACAGAGTTTAATGCAGTAGTTTAATCTAGAGGTTCCTTCAACAATATGATGCAAAATCAAGATCACTCTCCTTCAAAGTACACTAAACTTGATAAAAAGAATTTTGAGACCTCAGCCACTGGTTTTCCAGATTCAAGCTTGTCTAGGTTTAGTTTCAGTTACTTCAAATTTATTCAGTCCAGACAGATCTATTTGAAAGAATATAGGCTTCCAAAAGATGTTGAGATCTTCAACCACAATTGGCAAAGAACCAAGATTATGGGAATTGTGGTCCTACAACTTTTGAAAGCACGTAGGTTATGCATACCTATACTAGGGTAAACCTCATAATTAGCCTAAAAATGCAGTCATGCAACATGTGCATGCAATAAAAAGACATAAAATATAACCAAGGTACTGCATAATTTGATACATCTCTTCATTACTGATGCTATGGAAATTATAAGAACTTCTAAAATGCCACAAAATAACAGGCAATAAAACTCCAGCAGTATAAAAAGCCCCTGTGTTAAAATTCAAATGAATTAAATATATCCTCTTCAACTGAGCACAGAAGCAAAAGAAAGGCTTAGATCCTTAATGATCAAGAATGCATCACCACCGTATAAACCAAGGAATAATTTGTTATAGTTCTTCATTACTGATGCTATGTAAATTATAAGGAGTTCTAAAATGCCACAAAATAACAGGCAATAAAACTTCAGCAGTATAAACAGCTCCTGTATTAAAATTCAGATGAATTAAATATATCCTCTTCAACTAAGAACAGAACCAAAAGAACAGACTTAGATCTTTTTAATGATCAAGAACATATTAATCAGGGCCAACAGTTTCATTATATTCACATCGGCTAAAATAAATGTCTTTCATCTTACAGGAATAGGATTTTATACTTCTTATACAATAAAAGAACGCATTGTACTAATTAATGACCAGGCATCAATAAAAAAGCATGTCAGAAGGAAAAAATGTTGATAGGCATTATTTAGTTCAAGCTTCTTTAATTATGTAATTAGGAATCTGGTATTTTAGAATAAGCCCCCAAGTCATGTATACTCAAAAGACATGCTTTAATGACTTTTCTCTGTATATTATTACTTGTAATATTTTTATTGACCCAGGAGCAGATTGCCTATAGACAGAAACTTTGTATGGATAAATATAAGGAAATAATGGAATTCATTTGTAGAAAATTCAGTAGGTTTAAAAAAAAAGGATGCTAGTCATATAAGTGTATTAGAAATACACACACACACACACACAAAATGTAATGTTCCTTTTGTTTTTTGCTATTTTAAAAGCAATAACATGATTAATGATTTTTTAATGTTTTTCTAAGGAACTGCCTACATAGTTTTCTTTCATGGAAGAGTATCATCTGAAGCTTTTCCATGAATGTTACTTTCCTCCTTAGGAACATACTGAATCCTGGAATTTCTGCTAATAGTGTGTTTTTCATGGCCCCATTTAAGCACTTATGAAGAATGCCATCCATTTCCTTTGACACAAAAAGCAGGTGGGTTTCCTGTTCCTGATGTCAATGTACATAGTTAAGGCCACATGGCTGCCTATTAATATAGATGCCTGCCTTGGATGGCCCTTAGAGACTCTGTGTAAATAATGCCTCTGAATTTATTATCTATACATGTGTAATTTCTGTGAGGAAGAGCAGAGGAATCATGGACCTGTTTCTCCACTCCTGAAATGGGCCATTTTTCATCATGCATTTTTAAAGGACAAACGATAAAAGAAATTGTCTATCTTGATTAAGCACCTAAACTTTCTTTGCAATTCACAAGAACCACCAAAAAGAATAATTAGCATCATCAGGAGATCTGAATACTGAGAATTTTCTCTTCTGTGATGGGTCGAAATCTCTTTTTTTGCAATCAGCCCAGGATTCATTACATTTAAGATTATGCGGAACATCATCTGGAATATGCAAAACCTAAAATCCCAAGAATCAAATCTTAGTTCCATTTTCTTCATCAACTATAGTCACAAAGACAAGATAAGCAGAAGAACTAAAGGAGAATGATAATAGTGGTTGATGCTCCTGTTCTGGTAGTGCTAAACATATGAGCATGGAAGAGATTGTTAAAAATGGAGGAAGAAATAAGAAGGTACTGTACCACAAACTTTTAGAGGCTCATCGGACCAGTCCCTGCAGTCCCTGTGCGAGTCGCACACCTTGACTTCCTCTATGCACTCTCCACTTTTACACTGAAATTTGGTGGGACTCTCGCATGCCGCTTCTGTTATGTCAGGCAAGGAAGGAAAAGCAGCTGAAGTTAGATTAGGTACATGGAAATGAAGATGCATTATGATTCAAGAATGTAATTAGAAAAAAATGAGATATGGTTTTAGCAGCAGGATATTTAGATGCAATGGATTAGAACAAAGCCTGCTCAACCTAAGACAAAAAGTGTCACTGATGAGGCCTCACTGCTGGAATATACTAAACAGTAGAGTATACTAAGATGAAGAATGGGTTTGCTTCTTGGGAATGGAGGACTCCCTGGCATCTAAGCACTTTCTAACAGTGTTTTCTGCTACACCCCAAGCCAGCAGACTTATCACATCTAGCATATCTACCATTAACACAGCCAGCTTCATCACTGTTGTCAGGGCAATCATGCACTTTGTTGCACTGTTTAGCTCCATGGATACAGGTCCCATCACCACACTGGAATTCATCAGGGCTGCAGGTCACCAAGGCTTAAAAACAAAAAGGAAAACAAAAGCACCATCACCTGTTGCGTTCTTTTCACAGGGTTTCTAATTGTCAGTAATTCTAAAGTTCTGGGGTATCCAACAGTCCTTCATTGGATTTGTTATATGCTGCCCAGAGTCACTTTCCATGCGATGGGCGCTCATAGGAATTTGACAGATAAATAAATAAATTGGAGTTTGGACTCATTTCCCAATTCAACATGGCATAAAAGAGGTGGACGAATATTGTCTGTTTTCATTTTCAAGTAGTTTGTTCTTAAAGATAAGTCAGCTATCATGGTTAATACGGATCTAAACCCAAGGTTTAACATTCGTGGTTCATTGTGAATATTGGGAATATTTTCTTAACAACTACGAGTTTTCTGCAGTTCTCATAGTTCTTCTTTTTCACCCCAAACCATTCTTTTGCTGAACAAGAATAATATTGTAATTTCATTGCAGATGTTTAATTCTTTCATAACTTTATAGAGATTAGGGAAAAGGCTATTTGCTAAAGCATTACGTTGAAACTTTAATAGTTTGAAATATTATAGTATAATAAAATAATAACAAATTGTTAAATTATTTCAGACAAGAATAAAAATGAAAAGAATACATCCATTTATGAGGGAACACACCTGGAAGAACATAATGGGAGGCTTCCAGAAATAATAACTGACTCTTAGCAATTAAGAAGCAATTAAGGCAGATAGAGAAGGGGGAAGTAAAAATTACATCTTGATATTTAAACATTCTGATGCTTTAAGTTCCATTCAACCTTGCCTGATCTTAAAAAGCTAAGCAGGCTTGGACTTGGCTAGTATATAATTGGGACTTCACCAGAAAAATATCAGGAAGCCATCCTAAACTGGAAAGCCAAATGTCCTCTCGAAGAGTGATACCATTTCTGTATTACTGCTAAGAAAATTACATGGCTGCTTTCTTTAAACCAGCAGCTTGACTCAAAAGTGATCTTACCTTTATTTAATCTCCGTATCCAACCCCTGAACAATAAACGGCTATTGTTAGCCCACCTATATTGCTACTTGCTAACAATTTTTAAATCCGCCTAAAGCTTTTTTAGAAAGCACAAAGCGCGTCAAGGCTGAGTGTCACTGTCGACAACAGCTGCAGAACCACAGCAAAAATGCCACTCTGGAATCATGTATTTTCCCCTTGGAGTACCCCATCCTTATTTTAAATGACAGAAAATCACTGTCAAAGAGTAGCTCAAGCAATATGACACAGACACTAATTCAGATGATCCAAGAAGATTGTGACAGAATCTCCTCAGCAATTTTACTGTCAGGAGGAACAGAAATTATGGCATCCTGGACACAAGAAGAAGAGACTGCCATGTGTCCAGCAAGTATAGAAGATATTATAAACACACTGAGGTATAAATACAATTAATTAGACTGTAAATGACAGGCATTCAAAATCACTATAGTGAACTATGTATTGACAAACAGAATATCTACACAATGCTAAGCTCCCCAAAGAGTAAAGATATAGAAGTCAATTCACAGATCACAGCGTAAGTTAAAAAGCACATCTGTAAAGAGTAGCAAGGATTTTATTTTATGTAGCATGTCAACCCCTCCGAGAAAGAACTTTCTGAATGTCTCCTACTGGGAGCTTTTTTTTAGAGTTAGTGAAGTGCAACAAGAAGCACTAAACTAGACATTGTTCTGAATGGTAAATTCAGGAATTGCTCTTTTCTCCTTGGGTTTCAGGTGGAATACCACCTGCCAAGCTATAGCTCAGTTCAATTTAAATCATTTTAATTTCATGGGATTGAACTCATTTAATGAAAAATAAGCAGTCTAGCTAATTAGAAAATAAAGTCTTGGAGTTCATGGGATCAATCTTGGCTTCACTTATCCCTGAGAGTCTTCTAACATAATACAGTATTAGCAAACTATTTGGCTGGTTCATGGAAAGCCATTAACATCAGAGATGAAGCCTCTGCTTATTAACTGCGTACTGAAATAGAGTCAAACTAGACAGTATTTGATACCATGCTAGAATATTAAATGTGAATACAGAAGATAAAGTTGAAAACACAATATACACATATGGATGGATGGAAAAGGAAGGTCTTTGCTTATAATATCACAATAAGCAAAAGTCATGATCATGCCCTATAATCTACATAAAGATAACGGTAATGATAAAGTCTCCTTTGAGTCAAGTTGGACTCCTGATGCCTTTATAGAACCTAACCATTAAACTGCTTACTACATCAGTACTACAGATAGACCTCGACTTACAACCAATTGTTTAGTGACCTTTCAAAGTTACAATGGCCCGAAAAAAGTGGCTTTTGACCATTTTTGAGACTGCAACAGCATCCCTATGGTCATGTGATCAAAATTTGGCCACTTAAGCAACTGGCTCATAATTATGATGGGTTGCAGTGTTCTGAGGTCATGTGGTCAACTTTTGTAACCGTCTGGCAACCAAAGTCATCAGGGAAACCAGATTCACTTATCAATTGTGTTACTAAACAACTGCAGTGATTCGTTTAAAAACGGTGGCAACAAAGATTGTAAAATGGGTCAAAACTCACTTAACAACTGTCTTGCTTAGCAACATAAATTTGGGGCTCAATCGTGGTTGTAAGTTAAAGACTATCTGTATACACACATAGAAACACATGGAACATCCCGTCCTAAGAATTGCATGGGTGCCTGCAGAACAAATGGAAACAGGAATATACCTGGAAAGGAAAAGTTTTAGAGATCAGCTGTCTCCATCAAGCAAATTTGACTCATTGCAAGTTTTGTGCTCCCTTTGATAATTTTTACTTCACTAACTCCATTAGTACTGATTATTCAGCAACCTTTGTTTCTCAAAACATATACTGAAGCATGCTTTATATCAGAATTGTTTTCATATTTCAATAATATAAAGGTATTCCTAAAGATATTTTAAGTTTTATAATGGGTTGCCTATCCTGAGTCTTTCTGGAATCCCTTTGGATCCTTGAGCAGGAGATACCAGGAACTGAAATTAGAACTATTTATGTGCCAATTACCTACGCACTAAAATCCTCTGAAAAGGTTTAAATAAATATACACTATATAAATATAAAAATATAAATATGCACACACACATAAATCAAGACATCAGCCACTAGGTGTTTTTTCCCCAACACATATTCTATTTGTTTCTTTGTTCATCTGCTGCTCTCTGTTTTTGTTCATTTGCCAAAGCATTTTTATTTGTTTTCAGCACTAAAATGGAGCCCTCATTTTAGTTTCCTCCCTCAAAAACAACTTATGGCAACAGTTGACAAATGTAGCCTTGAAACAGATTTTAAATTTTGGACACATTTCATTTATATATGAGATACTGCAGTGTGGAGCTGAGTACAAATAAAGGAAAGTTGATCATTTTAAGTTCTTTGCCAAAAAGAGATCATGATCACTAGGAACTCAAAAAATTAGAAAGCTTATCACGGATATACAAACAATTGTGATCTAATGTAGATGCAGCAGTTCAAACATGTTTGTTGGACTAAGAATGCACTAGTCCCCTGGGGGACCTAGCTCTCTAATCTTCCTTCCCTCTTTACCACATGTCAACTCAATACTTTCTGGTTAGTTGAACCACAATTTCCCATGATGCCTGAACTTGAGAAGCCTGGTTTGAGTATTCCCTACAAAACAAAATATCAGACTCAGAAACTGTGCTTTAATCTTTCTGACTCTATGAAGAGCTCAAACAGTTTCCCAGAGAAATGTCACTGAAAATCATGCTTCGGTAAATCAGGATGAATTGAAGTAAACCATGCAAGAGAAGAAACTTCCAAGCATATATAGCTTATTCCTGGGCCTGTACTGAAATTTACTCTGAGTGGGGCTGGTACTAGAAGGTTGTCAAAATGCCACATGTTGGATAAGCCACTATCTTGTACAGGTAGTTCTTGAGTTACGACCACAATTGACCCCAAAATTTCTGTTGCTAATTGAAAATTTGTTAAGTGAATTTTGCCCAACTTGTTAAGTGAATCACTTCAGTTGTTAAAATTAGTAACATGGTTGTTAAGTGAATCTGGTTTCTCCATTCACTTTGCCTGCCAGAAGGTTGCAAAAGGTGATCATATGACCCCAAGCCACTGCAAAATAAAAAATAACAGGAGAATATAAAACAGAAGGGAAGACTAGAATTAGGTAAGACTAGCCAAAGTAATCCATAAAGGAATAAAAAAACGAGACAAACAGTAGTAATTCATAAGGTAAATTTTAAATTGGCGAATAGGAATTTCCTTCTATATCTGACAACTTAACGTATTTGCCCGATTTATATGATTTTTACTAATTCTCAATAATTTTGTAAATAAATTGCACAAGGCTTTCTTGGCAAATTAAAAAGATTCAGTCCTCAAGCAAAAAATTGTCCACCAGGCAGCTGTTTTTCAGCCACCCTGCTTATGCATAGCTTTGTATAAATATTTCATTTCCATGTTGCATTTATAAATATTTCAGTGAAACATTTTCTCAATTTCTGTCTGTCTGTCTCTTAAGCCTTGGGTGAATGACTAGCTTAAAGTACTTAGCACCTAAAAAATGGATGAAACATTGTATGAAGAGAAATGTAATATTCAATAGCTCAGGGCCCATAATACCTTGAATATTTACAGAAGAGGACCTTCAATTTTTTGCACACAAAGCTATTCAAGCTGCAGGTACAAGCATTTTTCCTTACAATTTAAAATGAGACAGATAGGAATACAAACTAGATATGCCTTTTTATAGAAAACATGAATTAGAATCAACTAGCAAGTCAAATGGACCTATTTGTCAACGCTGCTAACATCGGATGTTCTTGCTTTGACAACAGATGAAAATGCAGCCATTTTCTCTATGCTTTTAGAATTAGTGGTGCTGGGAGGGGGGATTGGAATGAGAGTTCAGTTAGTCATAATAATAATAACTCTGCCGTGGGAATCCAAGGACAAACTGGGTCCAGAGCTGATAATGTTTTGGCGGGCTGGAGATCTGGGGAGAAAGCCCGTGCTTCAAGCTAATTGGGAAATGTGATTTATGACTGTTTATTGGGGGTGGGAATTGTACTCTGTTACTTTGTATCCAGGGGAGGGGAATTTAGTTTTTGGGTTCCACTATGTAGTGCCGATACTTTGTTTCCCGAATAAAAGATTCTTTAAGGAAAACAATGCCTCGAAGTTCTTTTGAAGGGGTTCATCTGTCGGAACCATGACACTATTATTAATTACTCAGTTCTAGATACAATGTAGAATCAATATACAATATTAGCAACTAGCACGTGCTTAATTTAAACAAAAAAATGGTATCAATGTTCTATTTAGGATTAATATTGTTTTAAAGAACAATCTTGATTGTCAGGCATTTCAACTATATAATCTTGTTAGTAATCTGGCAATTTGGAACAAAGACCTAACCAACCAGATACGACAGGCATGTCAAACTCGCGACGTCATGTGACGCCGCATGACGTATTGCGACTTTCCCCCCATTGCTGGCAATGGGGTGGGCGCGGTTTCAGTATGATGCATCCGGCCCGCGGGCCGGCAGTTTGACACCCCTGAGATACGACATCTCAGAGGTGGAGTTATAACTTCTTGCAAAATTAAAGATGTACGCAAGTTCTGCAGCTTTGAGGAATCTCACACAGAATTGAAATACAAAGGCCATCTCATCAGGATCAAATGCGATGGATGGACCCCTTCCCCAAAGACAGTTCAAAATTTTGGACACTTACAACAATCTTTTTCATCTGACTTGTCTTTGCAGTCTTCGTCTCCATCGCATTTCCAGTTCAAATGGATACATTCCCCATTGCCACACTGGAACTCATGTGCTGCACAGGTGCTCGTGATCTGTGGTTTGAGTTTGTACCCGCACTTCTCCATGGACTCATCTGAGAGGTCCTCACAATCAGGCTGTTTGTCACAGACCCAAATCTGCGGGATGCACAGGCTATTGTTGCACTGGAACTCATTGGGGTTGCATGTGAAGGGAGGGCACTTCCTCTCATCACTGCCATCACCACAGTCATCATCACCGTCACAGACAAAGATGGTGGCTATGCAGGTCTTGTTGCTGCACTGGAATTCACTTGAAGAACACACTTTGGGGGAAAAAACACAAAATATGTAAGGGTTAGCTCAAGCTTACCTATTCAACTTTTTAATCTCATATTTTAAATCTTCAAAAAGTTATCCTGCTCCTACATATCTTTTCCCTACAGCCCTGGAAAGCAACGCCTGTACATTTGTATTCTTTAATACCGTTCTAGCCTGATCTTTCCATTTGTTGCTCATTGAAAAATCCAACTGTGTATCCACTTATTCGTGTTTTAGGATGCTGATTGGTCCATGTGATGCTTCTCCCTCTGTCCTTCATCTCTGCTCCTGTTTCATAGCAACTGAAAGTACTGTTCCTGCATAGCTTGTCAACTTTTGGTCAGGGTAAATGTTATATGGAAAATATAACAGATACTTACTTTTACTTGGTTCATAAACGAACAAGAGTATATAAAAAACCCTATTGATCAAATGGAAGTCCTACATTTTGTTCCTAGTGTTGCCTATGGTAAGCCCATAAACAGAACATGAGGTAAAAAGCACCCTTATATCTGTGATTTCCCCACTGGTATTCAGAGGCATACAATCTCTGGCATTGCATTTAATTCAGGTAGTCCTCAAGTTTCAACCACAATAGAGTTTGCAATTTTGGTTATAGGTTTTAGAGTGCATATGTTTAGGTACCATATGACGGGATTCTATCATTTTTATGACAGACTTAAAGTGTGTCACCATACATGGTCATTAAGCGAATCCATTCTTTTTTTTTTTTTGCCAGAATGTGACAAAAACGGCTGGAAACTGTCAAAAAATGTCAGGTATCGTGGCCACATGACTGTTGGGTGCTGTCACTAGTAGTAAATGCAAGCTGGTTGCCAAGTGCCTGGAATATGAAAACATGACCGAGGGGGGAGGGGTGCCAGCAGTTACAACTTCAAGGGTATGTCATAAGTAGTTATTTTTAAGTCCATCATAATTTTGAACAATCGTTAAACAATTGGTCTGTGCCTGTAGCCATATTTAGTAACAACCATCTATAATTAGACCAACAGATCATTCTGCCCAATTATTTTTTCACACTGTGTATGTATGTATCTATATATAGATTCATCCATCTTTCCTCCTTCCTTGTTTCCCTTTTATACATCCAGCTTTAAATATTTGAATTATATGCTTTCTTCTAAGTTTGCTTTCCCATAATATTACTGAGAAGTTCAACCATGCTGATTGGTTTGCATTTATGTTACTATTCCTTGCACATTATTTGCCAAGAAAGGCAGAAAAGAGCAAAGGTTCATCTGCTATCTGAAATTTAGGGTTTGTATATTTTACACTACCAGACACTCACTTCCATATTACAAAATTGGCATAAGAACAATTTTATATATAACAATCTTTTTCTTTCATAATTTATCATTGTAATAATATTATGTATCCCACTTTGAATGGGGAGAGTTGAGAATGCTGCAGTTTAATAAAATTTACAGTTTGTAATCCCAGTCCATTCCTTGATATACCAAAGGAGGATATAAATGACACGAAGGACTATTTGTGGCATGTACATGAAGAAGATGCTTTGGAATTAAGACTTTGTGGCCAGATAAATTGACTTTTGCATTACATTAGGCAAGTAAAAGCAGAGAAACTCAAGAACCATCAGTGATCTAAGTATAAGGAAGCATAAGGAACAATAAAAAAAACCCTCCATAATCCTTGCAAAGGAGAAATTCAATTCATTACCCATCATTTGTAAACATTTAATTAAGGCATAACAAATTCATCTATTTCTCTCATTTGGTTTAGTGGTTAAAGCATTGGTCTAGAAACTGCTGCTGAGTTCTATGAAAGTTTTTCTTGAAAGATTGATCCATTCTTGAAATAGCATAAACCTAATCTGATAATTCATAGTGACTTACTATGACTACTTCTGCTTAATAGTCTCTAAGAAACACAGTCTTTGTAAACAAAAGCCAAGAATTCAAAGAAAGGTACCCCAGGGTTAAGCTATTGGTTCCTTTTCTCTACTTCCTATATTTAACTCATCCCAAACAATCACTTCTTTATTCTAACCTGAACAGTGTAACTGTTTCTGAAGTCTATCATTCAACATAACAGTCCTTGACAGTCACTACCAATTCAGAGCCTCTACAGCACTAATGTCAAGTAAATATCATTTTACCTCTGTAAGTTTCTAAAAATATTACATATTTGCTTATTCAAAAATGCTGTGCTAAAATCTAAGAACATTTCTTTCCTCATTAAAGAAGTGGTTTGAAAACCATTTTCTCAGAATGCTAGAAAATGTCTTTAGAAGTCTCTCTTTTTGGGATTGGGGATTAAGGATATGAACACCATACTCTTTCCACGAAGGCTACATCAGAATCATTTTCTACTTCAACAGCAAATATTATTTCATTAAACGGAATAAGAGCGGATTCCAAAAAAAGGTAGAATTGTTCTGCTTGACATTTATTTTTGCAGGCTTAATGCCAGTTCTCATAGCTTGAGCGAAAGACCCTTTGGGATTCTTTACTGTCACTTTTTGTTTTAACCCCACTAAGTAATATTTTCATCCTCAGAAGCTGACCATTCTTAGTTGTGAGATGCAGGGCTCAATAAAAGCTGTGGAACGTTCTATGGGATTTTCCACTTGCTTGAGATAGGTAGCTATAGAAATTGAACAAATGAACCAATTGCACGAATAAATAAATAAATTAATAAATGAAGAGGATTTCGCTTGCCAAGATGATCTGAAGTAACACTGAACTAAGAAAAATCTTCCTTTGATGATATTGATTCTTGCAATGTATACTGTGTCTGTGAATCATTAGGAAACTCCTAGGGACCATTCTGATCCATCTATCCTGTGCAGTGATCACAATGGTATCTTGGGAAACATAGCTGGAAATTCAAGAGGTAGACACTGAAATAAGCTGAAAGCTGCATGTCTTGCTCTTTGTGGAAAGGGAGATCAATAATCCTGGACATTCATTCATGCTAATTCACTGAAACAAATATACATTTAATGCTATACTGGCAATTGTTTAATATTAAACTGAACTAAAAATGGCCAGATAGTTTAAAAGTTCTTTGAAACATGAAAAAAATCAAATGGTATATGAAACTGGGGAGTCCTAGAATTATAGCGTGTAAACTCGTCAAGGAATAGAACTGAACAAATCCAGAGGATTATTGCATTTAAAGTCTGATGAGTAACTATATGGCCAGATGGCTGAGGGCTAGGAAAAAGGCTGTTGCAGTTAGAGGCCTGGAAGGCAGTGGAGTCAGGGTCTGAAAGCCATAGCTCTATTTTGCAGACAACTTCTCTGTCCTCAGTTTGGCTTTTGTAAGTGGCAATTTCATTCTCCCCCAAATGAAAGTAGGTTGCAGAATTTCAGAGTGTGCTGAACTTCTTAAGAAGGATGTACAGGCAAATACTCAGTGAAGTATGCAGGGATTTGGCTTCTGAATTGCATCGATAAGCCCTTTTGCAATAAATTAAAAATTCCTCTGGAAGCCACTATGTAACATTTACAAATAATTAAACTTTTCTGAGTGGATTTCACACTTCCTCCCATCTCTGTTTGCCACATTTAGAGTTAAACTATCTGTAGCAATTCACATGAAAACTTCTAAGTATTCCAGCTGGAATTTTTTCAGCCAAAAAGGAAATTTATTTCCAACATTAAGGAGTTCCCACAAAATAAGCTTAAATATATGCAATTTTTTTTTATTAAGGGGAAGAATAAACTTTGAAACTACTGAAGCCAATTGCTTTACAATAACCCCAAATGAAAAGGAACATAATCCTGAGAATGATGTTTGAGTCATTTTAAAAGCAACAGTCACATTCTCGTTGTTCCTTGTGCCCTATGCCATAATAAACAACGTAGCTGGCAAAAAGATGACAGGAATCAGAATGGAAGGAGATGATTCCAAGAAACTCTAGTTATTTTTATGTAGAGATTTACAGCCTAAAGGTCTAGAGCTGCAATTTGTTATAATCTTTATCTAGTACTCAAGAGATCTCCAAAATGTATTTCCAAATTGTAATTTGGAATGTGACAGAAGTAGAAAAGTATTAAATCCAGAAACGGAGGGATAATTCTGTCAATAATATTTTTAATACTGAGGTATAGGGTTGTTGAGGTACTGCATTATCTAATTTGATGCAATCTATTTTTGACAGCGTTCCTTTCAATTGTAGCTAAGTCTGTGCAGACCCTCTTAAAGTGTTGTTTTAGCTCTACTATGTATGAAACTGAAGATTAAAAGTCAAGAGTAAGCCAATGTGTCTTTATTTAATTTGGCTAATGCCTTGTTATCTCTGAACGCCCAGTTATAGGAAGACATAACTACAAGAAAGGTGCCAGGGTTTGAATTACCATGTTAGCAATGGACAATCCTGAATAGGATTCGCACCTCAGATGGCATCTGCTAGGACTCTCTGTATAAATGGGTCCACAGTATCCTCCTCTCAGTGTGGCTGCGGGGTCCCAGGTCAAACTGTAGATCACATCATGACCAGCTGTAAGCGGTCAGTATCTGATTTTTTTTTTAATGTAAACGATGCTGTGCTTCAGATGGCCTAGACATTGATATTTGAACATAGATCTTGTTAACATTTATATTTTATGTTTTACTAATCTAGGTGACTTGTTAATATATATGCTAGTCCATGTATGATAGGCCATACACTAAATAAATAAATCTGATACTGATAAATTGGCAGAAAGTGACTAAAGTATAGGAGTATTATTTATTTATTTACATTTATTATGGCTGCCCACTCCAAAAGATAAGGCACGGGGATTTTCTACCCCACTTCCCTATACTTATTTTGATATAAATAATTCTCCCTGTTCTCTTTTACAGCCAAATATGGAACAGAGATTGTATTAAATTGCATGCTTTTGAAAACAGACTAGAAATTTATTTCTCCTAGCTGCTTCAAAGAATTTTACTTGCAGGTATTTTTAGTATCTTCTTTAACCCAAATCTTACAAATTTCAGACTGAACGAATGGACTGATCTCAGTGGATTTATTTCAGACTATTCATGATCCTGTCCATTCCAGATATGTTGGATTACAACCTCCATCATTCATAACCAACCATGGTATTTGGGAATAATTGTTTTATAGTCCAACAATTCTGGAGAAATGGGTTATATGTTCAAGAGGTAAAGTTTAAAGACAGATTGTGTACCCTTCTCTTAATTCTTTTCCCCTTGTAGACTGGTTATTATGGTACACTTTCAGCTATGATAGGTTTCCTGTGCTTTTAAAGGGGAAATCTGAAATTTCTTGGAATCTTCTTATGCATCCAAACATTTAAAATGAATTTAGAGATTAAAAACTTGAGTTAAGAAGCTTCTGTGAAGGTACTTTTACCTTCTCAGATCTCTTAAAAAAAAAAAAAGCTCCAGTAGAAGATGACTTCACAAACCTATATGAATTACTTCCAAACTTTAACATAAAAAAGCTTAAGACACAATTACTATGCTTCTCTACTGGTATTTTGGCACCAATTTCAAATTGCCAGTACTCCTAAGATTTCAGAACTTCTAAATATCTCCAAGTTTCTAAGTGCCCCATAATTACAGAACTGATATTTTCTGGCAATCAAGTCATATGTCCTATTTTTAAATGTTTCTTGATAAAATACTGCTGACAAATTCATCTTCCTTAATGGCTTAGCAAAAAAAAATCTTGGTTCCCCATTCCCTTATTAGCTAATAATTTACAGTGGCGTGGATCTAAACTTTGCTGCAAAGTTCAAAGTATTTCGATAAATGTGAAAGATGCAGTGATCGTGACACCACTAATGGAGCACTTCAAGAATATCCTTTTATCTGACCATTTGATAAGTATTTTTAGCTCATCACCACTCTTCTATCTGTGAATTTGCAAATTGGAATTGTAAAAAATGACAATGCAGCAGCCAATGATACTGTTCTTCCTCATCTATGTGCATGGACATCAAAAGTCATCTCAAACAAATAAATATAATATTAAATGACTATAATCAAGATATACCAGTGTTGGCATACACTATTTCCTTATATATATTTTTTGTAAGAATTTATAAACAAGTGAAAAGGTATTAATTTTAGATCAATTAATTTTGGATCAGCTTCCCAGATCCAAAAAACTCTATTAAAATTTACCAACTTTTCAAAACAAATTAGGAGAATTCTGGATAGAATTGTGCATATATTGATTACAGCCTGGAAAAAAATTAAGATTAGCCTTAAAAGCAATTTTTGGAATTTTATCATTATAGACACTACAACCTATTAGAGCGAGAAGATAAATAAAGCAAACAAGTTTGTTTTAAAATGGACAACTCTTTCAAGCACTAACCCCACCCCTAAATCTATCACCGGAGGTGGGAATGGCTAAGAACTCATGTACAGATAATCCTCAATTTATGACCACTTGTTCAGTGACTGTTCAAAAAAAAATGAAGTGCTGAATGAGGGGAACCTATGATTGGTCTGTAAAGTCGCAGCTGTTGCAGCATCGCTATAGTTACTTGATCACTCGGCTTGCAATTTCAATGTCACATGATCACCATTTGTGACCTTCCCTGTCTGCTTTCCACAAGCAAAGTCAATGGGGAAGCCAGTAGGGAAGGTCACAAGTCACTCCCATAAGATTCTCCTGTGGAGCCCGCTATGGAGCATGAAATGTCAAGGATCTTGTATTCTGACGTGCTCTGTAACTCAGCACGCCACACTCACCTGTGGCCCTTGCCAGCCCACCCACACTCCCCAGCCTCTGCCTATGGCCCTCACCAGCTTGCCCATGGTCCTTACTGGGCTGCCCATGGTCCAACCCTTGCCTGTGACACACCCCACCCCTCACACTACTTGTCCGGGGCTCCTGCCTCTTCCCACTTAATGACCCATGCATTCCTGATGTTACAATGGCAACTAGGTTTGACATTGCTGAGCACTGTGGTCATGTGATATTGTGCTTTACAACCACATCATTTAGGGATAGCAATTCTTGGCTGCTGTCACAACCTGAGGACTACCTCTAATTTCTTGGATTGTATGAATTCATTAACTGTGGTTTCTAAACTACTGCTTATGGCTTAGCAGGGAGTGCAAACACAGATAATTGAGAACTATTCAGTAACTCAGGGTTAGCAAACTGTGGCTTAGCGTGATGAATGTATTAATCTATATTTCTATTTAGATCTAGAAATTTGATTGGTATTTTCAGAATGACAAAGATGTAACATCTGATTAAGACCCCATAATGCTTTTGTTCTTCATTTTCTCAAGTATAATCTATTTAACTGGTGAATAAATCAACCATATATAAGTCATGATAATTTTAGGAGAGCTAATAAAGATAATATTCCTTTTTCACTGAAAAGATAACAAAAATATATGGTTGTACAGTACATTATTACATGGAAATAAATACAGAATTGCATAGAGGACATATCTAATTCAAATAAAACCTTCCAATTTGTTACTCACGAGCTGATTTATTCGTTCATTTAAATTTTTATGCCCTCAGACCAAGACATTGAGTATTGTGATCAATTAGCATTTTGAGTGTTATTTTCCATTTGTACAGTAATTGTTCTGAAAATGGAGGAAATTGTTTCCAGGTTATTCTCCAGCTCAGAGAAGACCTGTCAGCTATACTGGTAATTTTACACGTCCAATTAGCTTGGTAGATTCCCCAGAAACAAATGAGGCTGTGATAGTCTATTAGCTCACATGTTGGAGTTGCTAACCATTTCACATAATGAGAACATGCCTTAGAAAAACGCATCGTGATAGGAAGTCCTATTCCTGAAACAGTTAGTGTGACATCTTAGAATAGCTTCCTTGGAACCATTTTGAATCCCAAAGAATTTCTGAAATACACTTTTTAAAATTACTACAGAGCAAATATAAATGTGGGACTTGAGTCCTGCCTTTTACAGGTAGTCCTTGACTTACAATTGTTTGTTTAGTGACCATTCAAAGTTGTAATAGCACTTTAAAAAAGTGACTTATGACCATTTTTTCACACTTATGACCACTGCAGCATTCCCATGGTCACATGATCAAAATTCAGATGCTTGACAACTGATTCATATTTATGACGGTTGCAGTGTCTGGGGTCATGTGATCATCTTTCATGACCTTCTGACAAGCAGTCAATGGGGAAGCCAGATTCACTGAACTGTGTCACTAACTTAACAACTACAGTGATTTACTTAACAACTTTGGCTAGAAAGGTCATAAAATGGGGCAAAATTCACTTAACAAATATCTCACTTAGCAACAAAAATTTGAACAGCTTTTCTGGGAGGGAAAAGAAAAGAAATGGAAATGGCAAGCACATTATGGACTAAAGAAGAATTACACAAACGAAGCTATCAAGCCTCCAAAAATCTTTCATGCAATTCCCAGAGACTTTAAAATGATGTTTCTAAGCTTTAATTTATAATGAGGCAGAAGAGGAAAATTATAAAGACATCAATGGGAAAATAATCATATTAGCAGATTTCATTTTAATTAAACGTATGTAAATGTATGTGCAAATGAAGTGAAATCAGATTTAGTTTTTGTTTCAGTTCCATCTCCTGATTTTAGGGAGCTGCCTCCATCAAAATCCCTAGCAGCTCAGGAATGGGTACCCCAGGCCCAGAAAAATTGATTTAGTGGCAGCCCCACTTGAAGATGAAAAAATATTAATTCCTAGGTTATATGTCTCTTTTCAGCCTTTTCAAATAAAGGAATTTTGTGAGCACATAAATATATTGACAACGCTGTTCTACATACTGCCTTCCACATAATCACCAATAGAACTGCAATGCAAGGTGACATCTGTGGAAGGAGGATCCTTCAAGAAAGTTTTTGACTCCTGGCAACTGCCTGGACAAGTCCCTGTGGTTTTCTTGGCAAGGTTTTAGGAAGTGATTTGCCATTGCCCATTTCCTAGGGCTGAGAGAGAAGGACTGGCCAAGATTACCCAGCTGGCTTCATATCTAAAGCAGGGGCTAGAACTCACCGTCTCCCATTTTCTAGCCTGGTGCCTTAACCACTACACCAAACTGGCTCTCCTAAATGATGACTTTTATAAAATCAGTATTTGCTCCTTTTAATAGTTTTACGTATGTGTGACAAAAATATTATCTAGTTCAATGAGGCAGACTGATGTTACTCATAGAAAGATAAATCCTGAGTTAAATACTTTTATTTTATTTTATTTTTGTTCCAGTTTGGTTTAAATGATTACAGTTATTTCATTTGACAGAGTTGAAAAGAATAGGTGTGATAGTTACTACTGCTATGTTGAAATAAGGTAATTCGTTCCCTTATTTTGAAACGATTAAACATTCAACTATATTAGAACACAATTTCTGTAAAATTCAATGGAATGTTAGGCATATTTAGGACATACATAATACATCTTTTATGTATTAAATATGAATGAATTTTCCAATTTTCCCTGAATATTCTAGCGATAGCTAGATCAGTATTTGCTAGACATTGAGAAATATATAGAAAACAAATTAAAAGGCAAAGACAGTTGAGTGTTAATGAAAATATCATTCTTAAAATCTCCCTTTCAGATGAATAAAATTAATGAAATATAGATATCAATATTGCATGATATAAAAATAGAATATTGGATTCTTATATTCTTAAAATGGATTCAGGTGTATAATCACTTAAGAAAAAAATTACTAGCTTTTTTACATATAGTATATGGAAATACATATACATAATTATGTCTATCAGTATTTAAGCCTTTAAAAAAGAAGTAGAATATATTAGATTTCATAAATTCTGAAGCAAATAAATGGCCAGGAGATAAGCAGATCCTGGCGATACATATCAAAAACAGCAGAAGCTATTCTTATGATCAGTTTCTGAATCGATAGACAAAACAAGAATACCATATCTTGAGCCAAAGGAATAAAAAAAATCAGTTTGAAAGAAAAACCTTGCAGCTATGACCATTTAGACTCCCGGTGGTACAACTATGCTGAATAATGATATACCAAGCAATGTTCCCAGAATATGCTAATGAGGTCATTACACCATAAAATCTCTATTTCCATTAATTTAATTCTCTCTATGGAAATACTCTAGTGGGGCAGGAAGGCGGGAAGGCAAGTAGGCAGAGACAGACAGATAACAGACACACACTGATTCCAAGCATCTAATATATTTTGACATTAACTCTTTTTTTTAATTCTTCCTAGTGTTTTTCCATTAATTACAGAGTCTGCTTTCCCCCCCCAGATTAACCAAGTGTTAATCCATTAGTTGAGACAGGAATTGACTTGTTGCCCGTGCTTGACATCTCGGGTTGAGGGACAGTGACTGGCCCAAAGTCACCCATCTGGCTTTCATGCCTAAGGCAGAATTAGAACTCACAGTCTCCTGATTTCTAGCCTGATGCCTTAACCACTAAACCAAACACACTAGTATAGTAACCTAGTTTAATTTTGGCTTAATTGGGAGAGTCTAAATTATAATTGTACCAGGTTTCTATACTGTTTCTTGTAAAAAAGTATCATGAAATGCTTCATTATATTATATTATAAGCTATAATACAATAAATTAAAAAAAATCATTAAAAGGATGAGATGAAATCGAAACTAGAACAGGGCTTCTTATGCAAAACCTTGGAAAAGTTGAGCCTTCGCTGCAGTTGTTAAGTTACTAACATGGTTGTTAAGTGAAACTGGCTTCCCCATTGACTTTGCTTGTCAGAAGATCGAAAACGGTGATCACATGATCCCGGACACTGGAACAGTCATAAATATGAACCACTTGTCAAGCATCTGAGTTTGGATCACAGACTGAGGGCATGTAAATGTGAAAAATGGTCATGTCACTTTTTTCAGTGATGTTATAACTTTTGAGTGGTCACTAAATGAACTATTGTAAGCTGAGGACTACCTATAGTTATCTGATCAAGACATTGTCTTAGATGCCAGATTCAACAGATTAGTGAAACCATTAACTGATATTTCATCTAGTAACCTTTAAGGGCAGATGTATTTGTCTTGAGAGTAAACAACATACAGTGTTATTAGTAAATATTGGTTAACAATACTTACAATGGTTAAAAAGCTAGATAATGAGAATGCATTTAAAATTAGATTGATACTGCAAGCAAGAAAGTAATATATTTTATATTATATCAACCTTCCATGGTCTGATTCCCTCTAGGTGTATTGAGATTGTGGCTCTTAGAATTACCAGACTAGCAGACTTGGAATTCTGAGCATGTAATGATAATACACCTGAAAAGGACACCATACTACATTGTATTATATACAACAGTAAAATACTCTTAAGTCCAGCCCACATTGAATGTCTTCTGAATTCCTGCTCATTTCCCTGGACCATTAGTAGCTCAGATTTTTGTAAAGAGCTTAAGCTTGCAATAAATCTTTTTACTCATTTGAACTGCCTGAATCTCCTGATTTCCCCCAGCGCTTGACAGATAGTCCTCACAACTATAACCGAGCCTGCAATCTCGGTTTTAAATTATGACAATTGTAAAGGGGGTCACTATATATGATCAAGCCCAATTTTATGACTTTTGTGGCAACCATTAAGCGAACACTGTGGCCATTAAGCAAAACTATTGTTTGCTATGGGCATTTTTACCATAAACTGGAAGTCATGGGACTATAAACAGCTGTAAATGTGGGCTGGTTGCCAAATGCCCAGAATGCAGTCATGTGACTGGGTGTGGGTGTGGGTAGGGATGTGAGTACTTTGAATCCAAGTCCTAAGTAGTTTTTCCGGGGTCCATCCAAACTTTGAACAGTCATATGTCAAGGATTACCTGTAGTTACAAAACATGTTAGTGTCACAACATATTATGCTGGAATCATCCAATGGTGTATATGTTTGCTTGTTTCCTAAGAGAGAAAAATGGTATATAGACTGAAAGATTGACTGACAAAGAGTAAGCTTGTGATGAATGCTGTAATCATATACATCACAAATGTTTGGCTCAAATTTATGATCTCATTTCCTGTATGCCAGGAAAACCTCAGCTTGATAATCAAAACTTTAGAATAGAATAGAGCTGGAAGGGACCTTGGAGGTCTTCTAGTCCAGCCCCCTGCTCAAGCAGGAGAACCTATACCATCTCAGACAGGTGATTGTCTAGTCTCTTCTTAAAAATCTCCAGTGATGGAGCGCCCACGTTTTCTGGAGGCAAGCTGTTCCACTGGTTGATTGTCCTCACTGTCAGGAAGTTTCTCCTTAATTCCAGGTTGCTTCTCTCTTTGATCAGTTTCCAGCCATTGTTTCTCGTCCTTCCCTCTGGTGCTCTGGTGAACAACGTGACCCCCTCTTCCTTGTGGCAGCCCCTCAAATACTGGAATACTGCTATCATGTCTCCCCTGTTTCTTCTTTTCTTTAGACTAGCCAAATCCAAGTCCCGTTCTTCATATGTTTTAGTCTCCAGGCCTTCGATCATCTTAGTTGCTCTTCTCTGATTTTTTTTCCAAACTCTCAACATCTTTTTTGTGATATGGTGACCAAAATTGGCTGCAGTATTCCAGGTGAGGTTTTATACTAGGGTTTTATAAAGCGGTACTAATACTTTGCGTGATCTTGATTCTATGCCTCTGTTTATACAACCCAGGATTGTATTAGCTATTTTATTTTATTTTATTTTATTTTATTTATTTTATTTTATTTTATTTTATTTTATTTATTTTATTTATTTATTTTATTTTATTTTATTATTTTATTTATTTTATTTTATTTTATTTTATTTTATTTTATTTTATTTTATTTTATTTTATTTATTTTATTTATTTTATTTATTTTAATTTTATTTTATTTTATTTTATTTTATTTTATTTTATTATTTTATTTTATTTTATTTTATTTTATTTTATTTTATTTTATTTTATTTATTTATTTTATTTTATTTTATTATTTTATTTATTTTATTTTATTTTATTTTATTTTATTTTTATTTTATTTTATTTTATTATATTTTATTTTATTTTATTTTATTTTATTTTATTTTATTTTATTATTTTATTTTATTTTATTTTATTTTATTTTTTTATTTTATTATTTTATTTTATTTTATTTTATTTTATTTTATTTTATTTTATTTTATTTTATTTTATTTTTTTTATTTATTTATTTATTTATTTATTTATTTATTTATTTATTTATTTATTTATTTATTTATTTATTTATTTATTTATTTATTTATTTATTTTATTTTATTTTATTTTATTTCATTTACCAGTTCTAGTTCTAGAAATTCATTAGAATTGTAGTTATGTTCTGGCCATAATGCAAAAACCAAGTTCAGCACATAAAAAGAAGCAAAATGATTTTACATTCATTATTCTTTGTGGGATTACTGTAACTATTCCCTTGGAAAAGGGCTTTTTTAAAAGTTCTCTTGGTGTTCTACCACAGTCTTTAGATTTCCAACATACTGTAGATTAAATGGAGAGGGTTTTTTTTGCTTTTTGTAGTCAAACCCCTTTGCATCTTTTGTTTATTCTACCACCAATGCTTCAGAGCAGTTCAAACTGGAGGTTCTCTACCATGTCTTAGGAAAGCATCCCATATGTCAGCACAGTTTTTGAAAAGGATGCATTTCATTTTATTATCTGAATTCTCAGATGAGGGCCAATGTTTTATTACAGCTTATTTAACTCAGACTTTCCAAGATGAACTATTTGATTGAGTCAAGGAAGACAGATTACTTTCACATTCACTGCAATCATTTGCTGAAGCTAGAAATGTTACAGAATGATAGATGAAGAAATTTTCACAGGGCTAAACTAGCAATATTAGTCCTTAGGGAAAAAGTACTTTCCTTATGATTTGAGACTTCATCTCCAAATTATAACTGTTTTGGCAGACACCAGGTTTGCAAATATAGTCCTAAAGTTTTCAGGGGCTTGGAATAATCTTGAGCAAGGCATTATTGATTCCTTTCCTGCTTACCTCACAGCAATAATATCTTCAGATAGTACAAATGTAAATTACAACATAATAAATACATTTTATAAGAATATCAATAAAAAGATATATAGAAAGGACGCTGATACAGAGTGGAGAAAGTAGAACTGTATATCATCCTGTCATGGGATCATCCAGACATAAAGATTGTAGCTGTGGATGATAAGCTGAGCCTAAGAAGGAATAAAGAGAAGAATCAGATGTGCTGTTGCATCTGCAGAATCTCTCACAGGGAAGGGAAGCTGAAATGAGTTAAGGAGCTGGCAGAAGCAGATGAACTTAAGAGGGAAGAAAAAGTATAAAATGGCTAGCAAGCAGAGATAGGTAGTTGTCTTGGACTGCTGAAGAGATGCAGGTTCCAAAATGGTTTAAGATACCAAACAGGAAGATGCAGTAGCATGGGATCAAGTACCATGGCAGAGATTTCCAAAAGGAGAAGGGGATTTGAAGAGAAAAGAGGATCATGATTATGCTATCAATCAGAGATTGCTAGACAAGTTCCAGCTAAAGATCTTGATTAACTCTATGGGGAATTCAACATAGCAACTGCTCAAGATAGACACACAATGTTAATACTAATTGGGCCATCCAACTATTCTCTACATACATTCTCCTTTGAGCATAGAAAGAGGGGGGAGGAGACTGAAACTCTGAATGTTTAACCGAATGCTGCTTGCATAATTATTTAAAGAATTGGTCTCTTAGAGCAAATACTTTTCTATCCTTTGTTATGCTTCCTCCCCACAAAAAAACAAAGAAATGATGTGGCATAGTTCACTTTAAGGTCTTGTGTCTTATCTAATTCCTACATGGGCCAGTGACTGCTTTCAAAATTCAGCAGAGAAAAGAGAATCAGTCACCAGCAATTTGGGACTCCTTTTTTATTTTCATCGAAGAAAACCAACTACTTTTGGTTGCATTATTGCCATTCCACTGCTATATATGCACGATAGTATGATTGTTAAGAATCACAATCTGAGTATTATTTCCCCTTTCTCTTGCCATCTCTTTCTTTGTGTGTAAAGTTCCTTCAGACTGTAAGCCTGAGGGCTAGGACTGCTTTTCTTACTAATTCCTCCAATACTCAGGCTGCCGAATATCAGTGCTCTAAATTCACAAAACAAAGGTCAAGAGCACCATGCTGAAAACCTGTGGATATTTTCTTCATGAGGCAAATTTCCAGTTAGAAAGAGACAGAACCTTTGTGGATATGGTAGCCTGTATGGGCCTTCACATACCTTCATGTTTTAAATTGTTTCTTTTCTGTTTGACTGAGTGTTGTATTGGGAAGGCCAATACTTTTATAGAGGAGGAGGAGGAGGAGGACCTTTGAAAACTTGCAGGGAATTCAGAATTAGAGAAATGTGGAGAGAATAGATTTTTGATTGGCCCACTTATACATCTCAGGTAGTGCCTAGTAGGCACATATGACATAATGACAAGGGAATCTCATTCTTCACTACAGACAGGAAAGTACCTACATTGATTGCACGTGCTTGACTATTTAAGAGCAATCTGATATAGCAATTTGGACATGGCATAGTTACAGTGATTCCCTACAGCAGGGGTGTCAAACTGCTGGCCCGCGGGCTGGATGCATCATAGTGAAACCGCGCCCACCCCATTGTCGGCAATGGCAAAAAAGTCACAATACGTCGTGACACGTCACGTGACGTTGCGAGTTTGACACCCCTGCCCTATAGCCTGTAGGTTTGTTTGTCTATAGCACAGGTGTCAAACTCGCCACATCACGTGACGTGTCGTGACGTATCGTGACTCTTTTTGCCGGTAATGGGGTGAGTGCGGCTTTGGTATGATGAAACCGGCCTGTGGGCCGGCAGTTTGACACTCCTGGTCTTTAAGCAAGTTTAATGATGGCTATCAAAATCCCCACATTGCCATCTGGAAAGTTCCTACCCTGGTTGATTATTTTCCAAAGAATTCCTCACAACTGGGTTCATTACCAAAGTTCTGCTTTGTGATCCAATAACACCTAACAAAAAAGTAGAGTGTATCACCTTGCTGTAACTGCTACAATACAAACCTATTAAGCCCCCAATAAAAACAACACATGGATGCTATTTCTTGTAAAGTGGTGCAATTTTCATGTTTTTAAAAGCAACTGGCAAATTCTATTCAACGCTTTCTCTGGTTTTTAAGTTTCAAGATTCTTGGATTTTTAGCACAGTGAAGTGAGAGAAACTACTTTTTCCACTGTGGATCTCATTTTCAAAAAGACCGATGTGTGACTGATGAGGTTGATATTACTTTGAAATGGAGATACTTTCTGTGGAAGACACAGGCGCTAATGTGACAGGAGGTTTCACATTTCAAGAGATGAGCTTGAGAGCTGCCAGGAGTTTTCAAGCACCCAAGTAAAGGGAAAAAAGGGGCCTCCCCATAATAAACTTAGAATAGAAAAGCAAAAGAACCTGCTGTTAACCTCTAAAGCCATATTTGGAGACAACCACAGAACAAAAATGACATATAAAGACGGGAAAAGAGTTTAATCAATAAAACCAAACAATGTTTTGCAAACAGAAAGAAAATGGGAAGCAAGAATAACAGCAGTGAAAAGATAATTTTCAACCAGAATAGCTTGTTTGTGGGAAAGTAAGAGTTCTTTATGAGAAAAAGAAATTAAAAATTCCAAAGAATAAAAAGAAGCTGAGGCAATGAATAATATACAGTACCTTGAGTCATTGGTTCATCATACATAGTTCAGAAAGAAATCAAAATAAAGCATAATGCAGTGCAATATGCTATATATCCAATGTTAGTATGAATTTTACTTCATCTCTTTTCATAAAATCTAACAGAATAAAGCAACTTGATGCACCACACAATATAGTTACGCAGAGCAAATAAAGTAGAGAAGAAAGATAGGAGGGAAGGGATGTGGAGTATGGGAACAAGACTAACAGGTATATCTTACTGGGTTTTTACACTTACTGTTAGTGCAACCAGCCTCATCAATTCCACTTTCACAGTCTTTTTCTCCATCACATTTCCAAGATGCAGGAATGCATTTATTGCTGGAGTCTCCACAGCTAATTTTTTCAGCTAGACATACTTGTTTGGCTAGAAAAACAAACAAATGGAACACAGTTAAAATTACCCATGCCAAGAATATATTGTATCACATCCAGCGTTGTTTTGATTTTTACAAATTGTAGACATTGTTTATAATAGGTCAAATAGCTCTGAAAGAAATGGGATTTCTTTTCCCTCTCATATCTCTGAAAGCTTCGAATAAAGTTAAAGAAAATAAATTTATCCCAAATATTACACAATACAAATAGTGTAGTCTGCATGGATTCAGTTTTTATTGTCTCTAATTTTGATACATGACATAAGGAACTATTTATAAATTAGAAATAATACTACTTAAGTTCACTGACCCACATACAATTGGAGTAAAAATTACAAAATATATTTCTGATTTTTTTAAAGAAAGGAAGATAATTTAGGGAAGCTGCTTATTTGATAAATATCTACAGACCCTTCAAATCCTGGACATAAACTGTTTCAACTTCTTCCCTCAAGATGATGCTATAGGGCATTGCACGCTAAAACAACTAGACACAAGAACAGTTTTTTCTCCCATGCCATCACTCTGCTAAACAACTAATTCCCACAACACTGTCAAACTACCCAGTAGGCTGTACTACTATTATCCTTCTCATCCTTCCTATTACCTATCTCTTATTTTCTTATGACTATAACTTTGTTGCTTGTATCTTACGATTTGTATTAATTGTTTTATTTAGTATCCTAGTGTGATTTATCTTGAATGCTTATTTAGTATCCTATGACCATCACTGAGTGTTGTGTCTTTTGATTTATGATTAATGTATTTTATGATTATAATCATAATTTGTCACTTGTTGGTTGTATGTACACTGAGAGCTTATGTACCAGAGACAAATTTCTTTTGTGTCTAATCACACTTGGCCAATAAAGAATTCTAATTCTAATTCTAAATTCCTTGAAATTGGCTGTGTAGTAGTTGTATGATGAAATATTTACTCTTGCTGCAAATGTGCTGTCAGTGAACACTCTTGATAATATAATAATGGCTTTCTTTGATGGCCCTAATACTGGAGAGCCCATCCTTGTTTGTTTTTGTTTTTTTAAATGTTAGAAACTCTACAGAATACACAGACAGAACTAAGCCTTTGTTTGGACTGCATCATCTGGGAATATAAATATACCCCCCACCACCTCCACAGGGAGAAGAATACAAAATTTAGTAAACAAAATGGAAATTCACCCAAAATTGCCTTGCAATAAGCCTCACATTCACTTTACAATCTATAAATAAATAATGTAAGATAATATTAATAATGTAGGAAATACAAAGTGTAGTGTTGGATGTAGCAAACAAATTTATGGAGAATGTTTACTTAATACATATTTTACAGCACTGATAAGGATAACCCTGAAGCCAATGACTGCTTACCAATAATAATCTAATATGTTTTCTTCGAAGTAAGCCCGGCTTATTTTAATGGGCCTTACTTCAGGAAAGCTAATAATGACTGCAGTTTCAAATGCAGAAATGCCTTAATTTTGTATATGCAAAATTAGGAAAATTTCTAATACTGGAGAGCAATATTTAATATTTCTTCAATTATCCCAACTGTCCCTACTTGCCTTACTTCAGGAAAGCTAATAATGACTGCAGTTTCAAATGCAGAAATGCCTTAATTTTGTATATGCAAAATTAGGAAAATTTCTAATACTGGAGAGCAATATTTAATATTTCTTCAATTATCCCAACTGTCCCTACTTGCACTCTCTTTTTCAGGTATTCAGTTTTATGTTTGGGATACTTAAATAGGTAGAAACATATAATACCAAATTAAATTTGATCAGCTGTCATAAAGATGGCACTACTAATGTTCTGTACTAGAATACCATACTTTATTGGTCAAGTATGATTAGAAAACACAAGGAATTTGTCTCCGATGCATACGCTCTCAATGTACATGCAAAACAACAAAGCAATAATAATCGTAACATCAAATAATAATGAGCGTAACAATGATAGCAATAAGAGAAGATAGTAGAACAGATGAGAAGGACAAAAGTAATACAGCCTTACTACATGAGTAAATAGATAGAAGACAGTACTGTGGGAATTAGGTGTTCAGCAGAGTGATGGTACAAGGAAAAAAACTGTCCCCATGTCTACTTGTTTTGGCATGAAATGCCCTATAGCGGCATTCTGAGGGGAGAAATTGAAACAGTTTATGTCCAGGATGTGAGAGCTCTAGATATTTTCTCAGCCCTCTTTCTGACCCAGTACAGGTCTATTGTATACTTTCGTATGTATTGTATATCTATATAGTATATAGATATATTGATGACATTCTAACTACTCCCTCCAGATATAGACATTTTTCCCTTAGTTTAACAACTACATTTTATTTTTATACACATTAGTTTGAAACTTTCCCAAAACAGACTACAGTAAAAAGACTGCAACTGGGGAAAATAATAAAATTAAGAGTTCTTCTCCTGACATTATTTGAGAGCGAGTCTGTGAGCAATTGAGCTTCTCAGTTTATATAAGAGACAAAAGTATTTTTTACCATCAGAAAAAGCCCAGGGTAATATGATTTAAACTTGTTCTTTTGGAGAACAAGAACAAGTGATGAAAATATAAACAATTTTTGTGAATCACAGTTAGCAGATAAGTTAGGATGTTGGACAGGAGAATAGCAGGAAAGTATACTTTCTTTATAAAGATGACATGAGATTAATCATCTCAATGAGGCAGAGATTTTTTTTCTCCAGGCCAGTGCCCTCCACATAGCAGGCTGAAATTCTAAGATTTGAATTCTGGAAGTAGGAATACAATAATTAGGCTGCGATGCAATAATTAGATGGAAAATATTCATTTATCTGATTTTCATGCTATCTTTCTTTTTTGGCAGATACTCAAAGTTGCTTACAAAACTTAAAACAAAAACAGAACATTGAATGCAAAAAATAAGAAAAAAACACTAACATTATGTAATAATGAAAAGGCTGGTGAAAGAGACAAAGAGATTTCATAAACATAAATATAATGATCCATAGGTTGGGAACAACACACGACAAAGTTCTTTTCCTAGTGGCAATTGACAGTGAAGAGCTAAGCATGTGCAAAAGGGTCTTTCCTTCATATCTCAACAACTACGCAAAATTGAATAATTAACTAACAAATATATAGGCAAGGAGTTAAAGGCTAGTCTGCTTTATTTTAATTTTGGCTCTTAAGTTGCATTTTGAGATACAGAGTTCAGAAGAAAATTTACAATTAACAAATGAGAAATTCGTGCAAAAGTTCTAGGAAAAAGGCCATCCATTTTTTAATGTTTCAATTGGAAGCAAATGTTGATGCAATATCAACAGCAGGCTGCAGATAAAAACTCAGTTGCAGGTGCAAATTGTGTCTACTTGCTTCTTGCTTCCATCACTTTCATCTTTTTGTGGCTTAACAACTTGCTGTTTGAGTTTCCCTAACCTAGGATAAAGAAAGGGTTAACCTGATATAGGACAGGGAGTGCTGTCAAGGTTTATGTTGGTGCAAAATATAGGGAAAACAGAGTCTTTCAAAAACAGACCATTAAAAAGACTTGGTTAAAATGTCAGACACATCAAGACCAATTTATCACCATGAGGCACAAATGCCAAGGATGGACAACAATGGTTTATTTATACAGAGACAAGAGCGAAGACAAGCAAGACGAGTCCATTGACTTGCCACAACCAATGGCCCATTCATTCTTGGTTTCTTTACACCCCAACAGGACAAATTCTTTCATTAAAATTGTTGAGCCTAACTGGCGCCCCATTGCTTGGCTTCCTCTTGTGCTACTGCTGAGCTTTTCAGGCATAGAAGCATTATATATATTCAAGGGAATGGCCAGATAACAGACATCGACTTTCACATGACCATTTGTTGGGTTCTCACCATACAGGTGCTCTAGGGGCATGCAAAAAATAAAAATCAACCCCCACTTCTTGTGGGAAACCTACAGAAATCTTTTCAATAACAGACTAGACAGTTTCCGGGAGCATGAAACAAGGCCTATTTTTGTGGAAATGTTACTTTGAACAAGAAGGTCTGCTTACACTATCACTGTTTTAAGATTCCCTATTTGATTTCTTACACAATATGAAGCAGTATACTAAGAAGATCCAAGGTTTACCACAAACAATATGTGTAAACTGTTAATTCAGTCTCAGGCATTAGCAGCTACATATATAATCCATCCTATTGCTCAAAAATGATTCTTATACCCTTGGGATTGAAGCCAGACTCTGTGAGTAGCACTTAATTCCTGCTGAAATCATGGGATTCCAGTTCCAATTCCCCACTGTTTTCAGAGGGACTGGTTTTACACAATTGTCTAATATAAACTTTTGAGACTACGTAGTAAGGATTTAAATTCATGAATTAGGCTCATCAATAATCCAGCTAGATTTCAAGTACAAATGACATTGCTAGTGCTCAGTAACTCTTTCAACATTTGGGCTAGGGAACCTTTTGGCCAATCACAAAACATTAGCATCTCTAAATTCATAAGTTCCCAGAAAAGAGTTCTACGAAGTAGAGATTTCCCCCTTCCCAGAATACAAGATTAAACTAAAATCTTCAAGGGATTAGACAACTAATCTCTAAAGGATCAACAACATACAGAGTAATTCCATCTTGGAAATAACTCATTTATTTTTTTAACACTTTTTAAATACTGCTGACCTTCAAGCAACTCCTAGCAATATGTTCTAGAGTGAAATGAACAGAAGGAATTGTTTAATTGTATTCTCAGAAGAACTGAGATAAAAACACTTGTCTTGTGGGCACCAATTATAAAACAAAATGAACATAACATGATAGCCAATAAGAAAAAGAAAACAACACAAGGTTGAGAAGAAATAAAGAGAGGCTTGTATAAGAATGGGATGAATGACAAGTCATTAAGGACAAGTAAAACCAATAGTCCAGATCTGTAGGGATAGTATTAAGAAAGTCCCAAAGGTGTTTTTCCAAAAGACAACTGGACAGTCTTGGTTTTTTTCCCCCCTTTGAAAACATTTTGCTTCTTAACCAAGAGGCTTCTTCAGTTCTGAAGAACTGAACGTTTTCAAAGGAAAAAACAAAGAAAGTCCAGTTGCCTTTGGAAAAAGCACCTTTGGAACAAGCATGAACTGGATGATTGAGAATCTCCATTGACAGTATTAAGAAAGCTAAAGCACAGCTAAAGTCTGATAGGGAAAGCTGAGAGTTGCAATAAAAATAGCTTTCTCAATTTGTCTGAAAGCAAGAAAGCAGGAAAACGTCATGATAGTTAGGAAATACATAGCCAACTTAAAATTATCCAATGAAGGAGGAATTGCCATCATTTTCCAATAATAAAAATCCCAACAACAGAAGAAAGGGATAATAACAATGATTCAGATTAAAAGCACAAAAAAGATACTGTACCTGGCTTCACATAGTACATTCAAAACACACACACACACACTTAAAAAACTTAATTGATGTTACACTGCATTAATAATAATATTATTTCCACAGCACAAGTAGCATAGTTTTACTTCATCACTTAAATTATGCATTGGTTTAATCTCTAAATGATAAGACAGGAATAATTTCAGAGAAGAATAATTTAGATCAGGGGTGTCAAACTGCTGGCCCGCAGGCCGGATGCGTCATAGCGAAACCGTGCCCACCCCATTGCCGGCAATGGAAAAAAAGTCACGATACGTCGTGACACGTCACGTGACATTTCGAGTTTCACACCCCTGGTTTAGATGGTTAGGAGTAAACTAATCTAGAAAACATACCTGTACTGTAGAAAGAATATTGTATAGCTTAGAGAGGAAAGAGAAGAGAGTGTTCCTCAAATACTCAAGACTTGTTTTAGAGGGAAAAAGTAGCAGCAGATTTTGGTTGAGTATTGAGATACCTGCCTGAGCAGTAAGAACAGCAGTTATTCAGATGGTGGCCATCTGTTAGGGTGTTCTACTTTTAGATTTTTTGTAGTGAATGGCAGTTAACCTTTTGAGCTTATAAATCTTCCAATTTTATGATTCTGTACTACATGTTGAGTTACTGGAAGCAATCCTTCCCAATATTTATTTTACAATATTTATAGCTTACCCCAATCTAAATCTGGTTGGGGTACATCAAACTCAGAACAAAATCAGGACATTAAAATCTAATTCATGTGAGCAATGAAATACTGACACAGGTCTTAAGGGTTCATTTCACAAAGACTTTCAGGTCTCAAAGAGAGATCCTCTCAGATGCCCTCTTCAGATGTTTTGCTTTCACCTCTGACATAAAGATGTTCCAGAGGTCACATACAACAGAACCAGGAATTTGAATCAACTCATCAAAATGGAAGAGAAAGCTGATGAAATGGACTTAAAAGGCATTCTTTGGGTTTTCAGAACAAGCGTGGACAGCTTGTTCCTGAACTATCCCAGTGGTTCACCAGGCTTTATGCCAGTGTTCTCAGAAATACTTTGCATGTGAAATGTTTCATTCACAGCTGAACGAACACAGACCACACATAAGCCTGGTGAATGAACACTCGGAAAGTTGTAATTAGAAAAAGAGTATGTGATTTCAATTATGCTGTGACACACAGATGCTCCTCTTGTGTAAAAAAAGTTCTCATTCATGAAGCTGTTCTCTAAGTACTTCAACAAATGCTTCATAGGGCAGTCTGAAGAAGACTGCATGGATAGCACTTGTGTATTTTCCAACTGATGACTTTCTATGAATATGAAACAGCAGTTTATCTCTCCATCCCCTTGGCCTGACTGAAGAGATCAGCTGAAGCCTGTTTACTGTGCTTATGTACTTGGCAACTATAGGTTGCACATCTAATTATCGTCTTGGGAAATGAGAGTAAATATGGAGGCATTTCAAGCCTTAAACTTAATCCTGAATCGTGAAATTCTACATTTTAGAGCGGAAGTACAGAATGTGGGATTAGATGTTCCTTTCCATTAAGTCTACCTTCTTAATGAACATATTGTTCAGACAAATATGAAAATGGAATTGATCCAAGAAGCATTAATGTCATTATGTAAGTGATAGTTTTACTTTAGGTAAATAGCCTCAAAAGGCAAAGATAAGAACTATCAGGAAGTAAACTTAAAAAAAAAAACCATGGGCAAAGTTTTGGATACTTATGACATACAGATGAGACAAAGTCGGTTCCTACCAATAAACCTGCTGGCAAATCACACATTTATGTGGTTTAAAACTTCTATAATGCCACCTGCCCCTTCAAAGAAATATACTTCAATCTCCAATAAAAGGAGAAGGAGAAGAAAAAGGAGAAGTAGTGATTAAGTCTAGATCTATCTTTTCTAGATCACAAGCTGTCTTCAAACCATTATCAGATATTGATACCAAGAGGAGTCTTCTCACTTTTCTCTATTTATCAGATGCCTGCAAAGTAAAGATGCTTGACACTTACTTAAATAATGCAAAGCTGTGAAATAGTAAACAAGGAATAGTTAAAATACAATGCCTCAATTTATATATCTTAAAATTTATTAATGTGCAACTACAAATGATTTAGGGAGAAAAATGGACATTTCAAGATGTTATGGGCACATACACACTGAGGGTATGATTGATTTTAACTTAGTGTAAAGGGCAAATGAGGCCAGACAATCTATCATGGTTTATTTTAGTGCAGTAAAACACAGTTTGGACCCATGACTTGTCATTGGATAATTTCAATGGTGTATAGTGAAGAGGAGTGGAAGATTTAATTACCTCAATTCTACTTTTTTCCTCCAAGCTTCATCTTACCTTCATGAAACTTGTAGTCTAATTCATAGTCACAGAGATATAAGGAATCTTTGGACAAAAACCAACAATCACAAATGCGCTGAATAAGATACCTATCTTTACCTATCATCAAGCCTATCTTGACTATGGCTTATTTCTGCATGTTCAACAAGCCATGACTTAGTACCATGTGTGAATGCTACCTGTAATCTAAGTCAAAGCAGAAATCATTTTAAGAATAGCTTGTTCTTGATCTTTGTCTAAATTCTGTAAGACTAGAAATTCTACAATGTAGAATGTTATACTAAAATAAAATGTGTTAAACCAGCTACATAATTACCATTTGAATGGAAGATCACTTAGAAACAGCCACATCTTCATTTACTAACTTCTAAAAAATAGGGACACTCATAGCAAGGCCTGAAGGATTAATCTGAAACAGCCAGAAGAATGTTTGTAAACTGAGAAATATGATAAAATTATGTGACCACCTCACATCTATAAAACTAACTATAGATAGTTTATAGGCTATATAAATGTTTCAAACAAACAAACAAACGAATGAATGAATAAATAAATAAATGCTACAATTTTCACAACACTGCAGATTCTTAAAAAAAATAAATAGCACTGGATATTTCCTTTACTCTTTATTCCTGTACTTTCAAACTTTTGTTCACACCCATAAAACTTCATACTGTGAAGCTAAGTTGTGAGTCAAAGGGATCATCCCCAAAATTCTTTTTAAAAAGCCCCACAGTGTGAGAAAAGTTGATTCTACACATTGTGGAAAAGTTAGAGGTATTTTGAGGCAATTATTAAGTCCAAACAGATACCACAGTGAAGTCTGTGTAAGTTAAGTATTCTGGAATGTGGTTTAGAGGAGTGCAGATGATCAAAGACACAATCTCATTGGGAAGGACAGAGGAACCGCTAACTCAGCTAATTGACTTAGAGTGATGGTCTGAGAATAGAAACAAATTCCCTAGTAATAAAATATTTAAGGAACACAAAAAATGTTATAATATAGTAACTGATGTGGTAATTATAGGAATTCTGCTGAGTGGAGCTCCCTCCAGACTGAAAGAAGCCTTACACTGCATCCATACTAATATTCGCTCACTCCCATTCTATAGACTTCTTATTTATCATATTCATGTTATTTTTTAATAACATGATTTTCCTCACTTTGTTGTTATAAGCTTATAACATAAGCTAAGGTGAGAGTTTATTATTGGCCAAGATAACTAATGAGAAGGAAATAAATCTTCTGATACTTTTACTTTCTTATCCTATTGGCGGTTGACAATCACAAATGCTATTTGTCGTTTTGAGAATTTTTGAAATAGTTGATATTTTTCATTGCCTGCGTTGAAAATATTCCAATTTCTTTTTTCTGATGGTATTCACAATCTATTTCTCCTTGTCTTTCTCATATTGTGTAAGCTTGGCACAGAATATTTTAATTAATCTTCTATAAATCCTCATTTCAAAGGCTTCTATTCTCCAATAATAGTTTACAGCTGAGAAAAGAACACAAACTAATCTCCTTGGTCCAAGTCCAAATAGATATAATACACTACACTGGAGTAATATTTGAATTCTCGCAAGCATTAACATTTTGGAAACTGCCAACTCTTAAATACACAAGATTACAAAAATACATAGCTTTCGTTTATGTGAATAAACAGCAGTTGTGTTACCCTACCCTATTCACGTACTGCATCTTGCTGCAAACCTTTCAAATATGAGAAACAGCCTTGCTGGATTGGATCCAAAAGTTCTTTCCATTGATAGAAGAATTCTTTCCATTAGGGAAGTTTGTCAGAGCAAGTTAATTTTAGGGTCACCTCCACTAAATTTCTTTGGATTTTACTGATTGGAGAAGTATAATAGAGTAGATATAAGGTAAATAGCTGACATTACTGTCTGGCCTTTTATATAGAATTGAAATAGATAAAATGTACACCAGTTAGCAAGCTTCAGCAAGCATTAACATTTACAAAGAAGAGACATCTATTTGATTTTCCTGTCACTTTTGTTTGGAATGCTTTCCTTATATAAAAGTAAAGGTTTCCACTGTCCAGTTTGTCTGACTCTAGGGCAGAGGTCCCCAACCTGTGGGCCGCGGCCTGGTAGTGGGCTGTGGCCTACTGGCCACCGGACCACAGGACAGCCTGGCCAGTGTGCGTGCGTGTGCACACCCCTTCACTTGTGCTAGCGCCATGGCCACGGAGCGCAAAAACAGGACACTGTGCCACGGGGCGCAAAAATGGGCTGCCACTGCGCCTTGGGGCACAAAAATGGTACGCCACCGCACCTTGGGGTGTGAAAATGGGATGCCACTGAGCCGCCTCGGGGTGTGAAAATGGGATGCCACTGAGCCGCCTCGGGGCGCAAAAACGGGCTACCGCTGCGCCGCGGGGGTCAGAAACAAGGCGCTGCGCCACGTAAGAACGGGGCAGGGTTAGTGAGTATCACGCGGGTGCTAGCCCCACCTCGTTTGTGGCACATGCATGCTCGCAGCCCTGTGCGCGCATGTGCGCGCACATATAAAATGCTTCCCCCTCCCTTTTCCTCCGGTCCGCCAACCGACAAAGATTGGTGACCACTGTTCTAGGGGGCAGTGCTCATCTCTATTTCCTCCTTGAGAGAGCCAGTGTTGTCCAAAGACATTTCTGTGGTCATGTGGCCAGCATGACTATATGCTGAGGCATGCAGAATACCTTCCCATCAAAGTGGTGCCTATTTATCTACTCACATTTACATGTTTTTGAACTGGGGCAAGTAATGGGAGCTCACCCCGTCACACAGCGCTTGGATCGTGAAACTGAACAGCTTTCCAACTGACAAGCTCAGGGTCTTTTACCACTGAGTCATTGCACCCCCCCTTTCTTATACAATACATGCATAAAACAATCCTCCCGTGAATAGAAAGTATTTTTATATATCTTTGGAGCCAATTAAATGCCATTGTTTTGATATGTACTAAGAAGTTCTGCTCTTGATGACAGAGATAATTACAAAGATTAGAACTGGACAGATGATTCCGAAACATAAATATTGTTAGATTATGTATACTAGTTAAGAGCAGATATACAAACTGAATTATAAATCCAGTAACCAGTACACAGCTGTCAATCCATTCATAACTATTATGAAATATTATACATTCAAGGCTATCTAAACATGCAAGAATAGCTAGTACCTGTGAAATTCATCATAAATATTCATGGAATTAATTACCCAACTTTCCATTTCTGCAATCGTTTTGACATTCATCAAGGACACAGCAGCTTCAGAGTGTCTCTATAATTAATATATACTTAGCCACTATAAAATATAAGAATTAATTATGCCCTTTAAAGAATTCAAGGAGCACTTCTTATTAAATCCTTCTTTTGATCAAGAGAGAAAAAAGCTTTATTCCAATGGTATAACTTGTCTTAGCTTTGAACTTTTTCCATTTCTATAATAATGGTCTGGTTATGGAACTAAATGTAACTTACAGCCTTTGAGGATGACAGCATAAGGATCTATTCTGCTATACAGTACAGAATAGCATATATCCTAAAACTAAACACAGAGTCAGACTGGACAGCCATTTGTCTGGAATGGTATAGGCTTGAGCAGGGGGTTTGACTAGAAGAATTGCAGGTCTCTTCCAACTCTATTATACTGTATTCTGTAAGAATTAAATTAGTGTCTTTATTATATCTCCTAGCCTAGCACTTATTTGCACCTAGGAAAACTTACTCATTGTGATCAGATTTAAAAAAAACAAAACAAAACTATTAAACCTTCTCAGTTCTTTTATCTCTCCAAGTTTATGGGAGAGAATTCCTGGCTTTGTCTTCTTGATGTTCACTACTGAGACATCCAATCTCTTTTTATCCAACTTCAGTGATAGCATAAGGAAAACTGATTTTTCTTCACGCATACATACATCTCTTGCAAGTGTGTGCAGCATAATGATTCTCATATAAAAGAACTGTTTGTTACATCCTGATGGGAATTGTTTCAAATGGGCTCTGTCTTCTTCAAACTGATGCCCTCCAGATATGTTGGGTTACAAATCACAGAAAATCCTATCCAACATGACTGGTATTAGAGGAATTGCAGTTTTATATACAATATTGATATTAGCCCTTCAAGACAGTCCAGACCAAAAAAAAAAAACCACTACCAGGAGTATCATTACTTTAAAGTAAGGGAACATTAAACAGAATCTTGCAAGACTCCCTTCTCTCTTTTCAGTCTATGGAAAACTAATGAGGGGCCTTTCTGAAATGCTTCCCAAGCTTTTCCCCCCACCTGCAGACTGAGCTATCTCTTTTCAGACTGTTGCCTAGGCTGCAGTCCTTTCTTCTGTCTCCCAAGGTCATTTGTACATACCATCACAATAGCTGAACATTTGCTGGACAGATTATATTTCATTGAGGTACATGCTGGAAAACTACTGCTAATTACTCTTTCAAAAGTCTTGTTTAAAAAAAGCAGAATATAGGAAAGGGCAACCAAATGAATATGTCAGGAAAGCTGAAACATGTTTTCCTTGAATATTTTCAATTTTCCTTGAATCCTTGGAAAGTTCAAAGGGTCAAAATAAGGGAGCATGTCTGCATAGCTGTCTGCATCTTTCTCTAGGTTCAGCTTAAGAGACCTGAGAAGCAGCTGCTGTTACTGTTGTCACCCAGAACCATTTTGTATTTAAGTCCTGGTTTAAGTACTAAACTTTTGAACTTAAGTTTTTTGAGTTCAAAGCAAATGTTAAGTGCAATTTTCTTTTAGACTTTGTGCTTTAATACATGGAAAATAAAAAAAAAGATAAGGGTGAACTATGCATGTTTCCCGTTTCCACCCATTCACATGTTCAAACAATAGACGTTTTTATAAAAGGAACATAAGCATTATGAGAAAAAGTTTATGTAATGGAAGATCATTTCTCTTTTTCATTGATAATATAGGCAAATGGATAATAGATACCTTAGAATTGGATTAAAATTATCTTGATAAATGGTATAGCACAACCAAAACTCAATTAATGCAATGTATTGTAACTACAGAATTTTTCTTTCACTAAATTAAGAGAAAATATTGAAAATAAACTATTATGATAACATTGACTCATTTCAAGTGTGCAAAGGAATAGAATATTTTTTATTATTGTGTAGATATTAATTACACATTATCAAGACTGCAAACTTTTTTTATGTCATAGATAGAATGGAATATGGAATATGGAATATGGAATGCGCTAATGTCATTTCAAACAATTAATTATTTGTAACTCTACACAAAATTCTATTATGTGTTCATCTATATTTTAGTATCTGTTAATATGTATTCAACTATTGAAGTCCTTGCCCAGCTATTTAGGCTGCAGTTTTTCTAGGGAGCTGGCCCTGGTCCTGAAATGCCACTTATCATTCTACTATGATCAGCTGTGCAGCTGACAACTACCTTTAATAACAATTGCAGCAAGAACTAGCAATTAGCCTACCTTGGCCGATCTCAGAAAAGCTAAGTAAGATCTAATCTGGTTAGTACTCAGATGAAAGATTAGCCAACAATCCCAAAGCAACAGAATAGAGTGGGAAATCGGAAAAAAAAATATTCTAGAAGAAGTCAATAACAAATGATTTCCTAAATTTTCCAAGTAAAAATAGACATGTGACTATGAATTGAGCTCAACTTGATGGATTCTTCCAATTTTTTTCTCTTAATAATGGGTTCACAGATAGAAAAAGGCCTAGATGCATAATAACGTCAGGTATAATTCATGAAAGCAGCATTTGAGTTTAGAAGTTGCACTATCAGCACTGGAAAGAGACACTCTGTTTAAAATACTGTATCTGAGCATGCCTAAGTATCTAAAATATCATGTGTAAAGTGATCCTGTTATCTCCTCTACCGCTTCCCCCAGCTGCATCCAATCTGCAGAAACAAAGCCTCAAAGTCCTATTTATTCTCCCTCTTCTGTACACTTTGCTACTCCTTTGCCTGGACATCACCCTCCCTTCCCCCTCTCCTTAAACTCTTTCTTCTTTGATACAGCATAATAGCCTGTGTCCTGTAACTGCTTTACGCTGTTATTATTCGTCATCACATCTCCAGCTAGAGATCTTAATGCAATTTCAGCAATATTAAAACATTGGAAGCTACCATAGATATATTCAGAAAAAAGATGATATTGTTATTTAGAAATGGATAATAATAAGGGCCAACTATGTCCTTTTTCTGAAGACTCCTCTCTTGAACCCTAGGACAAGTGTACCAGTCTCTCAATTTGTCCCGGATTTAGATACTTATTCCTAAAGGGCAGCTAGCTGTACATTACGCCTGTTCACTTTATAGGAAACACCAGTCATTTCAATGTTAATAATGAATGATAATTAAATAATAAATTTATAAACTATATTATAGCACAATAATAATCATAATAATAACAACTGAAATTGTTCTTAAATTGGGTGCTTTATCAACTTCTCTGAATTTATTATTCCAATATTGTTATTTGAATATTTGTTATTCAAATATTGTACGCCGAGAGCTATGGAAAATTTTCTCTAGAAATCAGTAAATAATTTGTATTCATTTCAGGTTCACTTGAATTTGCATTGTTGATGCCTACGGTTCCTGGTGCTGTTTTATAAATAATACAAAAGTTCTATAAATACCTCCTTCCTTATTAAAAAAATCAGCAACATAAAGTGAGATAGATTTAAATCTTTCATAATCAGTGTATTATAAGCAGGACTTGCTTGTTTAGAGAGGAAAAAGTGACAGTTCACGTCCTTTTAAATTATTTGTGAAAGCCACATGGGGATTTTACCAAGATGTCTTAATTACTGGAGGCCAAAATTTTTGCAGGCTAAAAAGTTACCATGCAGATATATTTTGCAAAGGGGCTCTTAATTTGGCTTTCTGGAAACAAGTCAAAAAAGTTTTCTCCATAGGAATTACAGAAAATCCAGCAGATTAAACTGAACAATATCTAAGAGCTTTGAATCACTGTAGGTGCATATCTGGACATCATACTGCCTTTGGTATATAGTTTTAGCTTTAAAAAGCTTTAAGGCAGCAGGTTTACATCTCCTCCTCTTAAAATGAAAAACAAAAACAAAACCAGGACTTATTTAATGCTATGGTTAGCTTTAGCAGAGGTAGTTTTAATTTGTCCCTACCAAGCTTCAGAGGCTTAACAAATAATGCCAAAATATTTAAAAATTGGGACTTTTTCAACTTCATTGATGCTTGTGGCGACTATTTGCTCCCAAGAAAAGTATGATTTTGATCTTAGATTCTTTACAGCTTCCTCCTTATAGAATTGCCCTGAAGCCCACAGACTTCACCCAAGTCTAAGAATTGGTGTGCAGCATTACTGACCAATGCTGCCACTAAATTTAGGATGGTGGAATTACTTCTTGGTTTACCCAACTACCACTGAAAAGCCACTCCCTGACAGGCAGGAATATCTGTGGTAAAGTGGCCACATCTAACTGTATTTTTATAGTCACCAATCGATACATATGAAAGACAATTCCAACCACAGTGTGTCCCTTGGAACACAGTGGAGAATGGGTTGTGATGCCACACTAGGATGATTGGGGAACGGGGTCCTGCAGTGTTGTGCAAGTGCAGGCAGGTGTGCAGTGCTCTGGCACTTCTTGAGTGTGGGCTGTGGAGAGGTAATCCAGCACCACACAAGCAGGCGGACACTACGGCATGTAAGCCAGGGGTGCCTTGGGATCTAGAATACCCGAGATCTCAGATCCCTTAGTGGGCTCCTCTGGAGAACAAGCAATGGGAATAACTCACGGGAATCACTTCCCTGCCACTTTCCCCATTGACTTTGCTTGTCGGAAACTGGCAGGGAAGGTTGCAAATGGCAACCCTCTGGCTGTGGGACACTGCAACTGCTGCAAGTGCAAACTGGTTGCCAAGCACCTGAATTGTAATCATGTGACCACAGGAGTGCTGTGACAGCCAGAAATTCCAAGAACCGGTTGTAAGTATCACTCAAAGAGTTGCTGAGTGAATGGTCGTTAACCAAGGACTACATATAAGCACACTTCACAGTCTAACTCAGGAGTCTTCAAACTTGGCCCTTTTATGACTTGTGGACTTCAACTCCCAGAATTCCTCAGCCAGCGTGCCTGGCTGAGGAATTCTGGGAGTTGAAGTCCACAAGTCATAAAAGGACCAAGTTTGAAGACCCCTGGTCTAACCGGATAGCACTATAAAAATTATCTGCTGTTGCTATTCTTAGGGATAGAAACAGTGACAGTTGGAAGACTAAAACTACTTTTATTGAATTTGGCTATAATAACAGTATCTTGCAAGTCTGTCTGTGCTATACCTCCTCCCCTTCTTACACTCCACTAAATAATAGAGATATCTGCCTGAGATGCTTCTGAATGTTATCTGCTGGTTCTGGACTTAAAAAATGTTTCATCCCCTTTTGACTAAGCAGCAGTTTCTGCATGTTTGCCTCAATGTCATCTTCTTTACTCTTTACAGCTGGCATTTGGGATGTATTGTTGACATGAGTGCAAACAGAGGCCAAGACACAGGCCCATCAATTGGCACTTCCCTCCAATAACTCCAGTGGTATTAAGTTATAGCTGAAGCCACTTTTTAGTAGATTAATTAGTTTAAGAATCCCTGAGCAACAATCTTTTTTTCCCCATTTAGGACGTTATTATCTTGCCACCTATGCTAGCGGGATGTTAAAGGGGGCAAGCGTTAATAACAATAAAACTAAAATATATCTTTCCTTATAAGGAATCTATGCTTCATGAAATATTACACATTAATGTCTGACACAGTTATTGTTTCTGCCTGACTTTGCTTTCAAACTCTTCCTCTTGGCTCTGCAGGATGAGGCAGGAGGATCATATATGTTCTGTGCTCACCACATTGATTTTGTTAAATTATAATGCAGAGGTGGGGAATGATGGCCCTTTTATGACTTGTGGACTTCAACTCCCAGAATTCCACAAGTCATAAAGGGCCCATTGTCCCCCACTTCTGTTATAATGTCATGGCAAATGTGTACAAGGGCATGATAAATTTTAATATTGCAGCATTTTAATCCCTTTAACACAACCTAGCTATATCACTGAGTTATAAATGAAATGTGCAAGGAATGGCCTTTTTTAAATTGAAAGAATAATTATGACTGCGAAAAATTTCTTAATGGATTTTTTTTTTTAAAAAAAAATCAAATGGTTCTTTTACACTATAATTAATGAATAAATTAATATGCTTTTGAATCCAGGAAGAGATACAGCAATTGTATTGCCTCTTACATTACGTTATACATATATATCTTATGTATTAATCTTTGCATTGCATGGGTTTTATAGGAAACAAAAATCCAAAAATCTTCTTACAATCTACATCTATAAAATGTTGGGTTGAATCCTTATTTAACCACATTTAGGTAGGTGCACTGCAATAAGCTATACTTAAATGTTGTACAACTTAAATCCCATTGATTTTGGTCTATAAATATGGATCTTGGATAGACCAACCTCTTTGCAGTTTTTTTTCCCCCTCTGCATAATTAAGAACTCAAGTCTATTTAATTTTCAGCCATTTATTCAGGACATTTCCTGTTAAGTTACTGTTAATTTTTTTCTGGCACGTATACCAGAATTATATAAGACAGGGGTCCCAAACCCCCGGCCCGCGGCCCACTACCGGGCCTTAAGCCATTCAGAACCGGGCTGCGGAAGCAGCAGCTGAGCACACGCATCCCCACTTATGCAAGCAGTGACTCATGTGCTCCACTTGCGTGAGTGTCGGGTGCAAATGCCCGCCGCTCGCGCAAATGGAACTGCATGCCTGCGGAACCATCCCCTCTCTCCTCCCCCCAGGCCACAAAGCCGGAAAGGTTGGGGAGCTCTGATATAGGAGGATTCATGTTGAGATGTGGCAGAAGCTAAGATGAAACCCTTGCAGGATCTGATTGGGTAATGCATGCTATCTAAAGGGAGCAATGAGTGAGGAACCCAAAAACAGAGGACAAAGTCCAGATAGTCCTGGACATACAACAACCGAGACCAGAATTTCCACTGTTAAGCAAGGTGGCTACTAAGTGAATCTGGCCCAATTTTATGGCCTTTTTGGTGACAATTGTTAAATGAATCACTGTAATTACTAAGTGAATCACATGGTTATTAAGCAAATCCCGCTTTCCCTAATGACTTTGCTTGTCAGTCACAAATGGCCATCACACGCCCCTGGCTGCAACCATCATAAGTACAGGCCGATTGCCAAGTGCTCAACTGTTGATCATGTGACCAGGGGAATGCTGTAACGGTTGTAAGTACAAGGAATAAGTAACTTCGAACAGTGGGTGAACCAATGGTTATAAATTGAGGATTATCTGTATTATTCAGAATCAAAAAGCACATGAAGAGGCATGAACAAAGAATAAGTGAAGAAGCAGGCTAGAGAATAAGAATATGTTTCAGTGCCGGAAGATCATATTGCTTGAGAACAGTTTGGATGGAAGAAAAAGCCGTTATACCATATTCTCCTCCTGTCCAAAGAGATCCAAGGGTCATCGCTAATTAATGAAGTCAATCCAAAATTCAAGGATGTTTCACTGAGCATGTCTTTTGACAAAGACTAGATCACCCCATGAAACAGGCAGTACCAGCAGGAGTCAACCCTGATTCAAAGGTCCCCCCCCCCAAAAAAAAAACTAGATCAGGGGTAGGCAACCTTGGCTCTTTTATGACTCGTGGACTTCAACTCCCAGAATTCCTGAGCCAGCATTTATATATATATATATAAAACAAAGTAATATTGCAGCCACATTTAGCAACATCTCCACTTCAAAATAAATGTAATATTTATTATAGCTACAGAAGTAATATCATCAGGCTTTTTATCGCTGTCCTTAGTTAAGAACAGTATAAATGCATCAGAGGACTGACATAAGCATTTGAATACTATTTTATAGCATACAACCTACAAGGAACAAAAAGCTTAGCAAGGAACTATTATAAGAGCAATGTTCATTTTAGCACACCATGATATGAAAAACAGCAACAAAAGAACTAAAGGATAGTAAATACATCCTTTCAAAGTACCAAATCTGCAGGAATAGATCTTAGTTTTTTTCACTGACATAATAATTCTCTATGTTCAGCAGAGCATTACTTATGCAATACCCCACCAATAATCTGCAGAAGCTCATCTGAGTACATTCGCAAGTTATTATTAATTTGCCTAGAAATTCTTGTTCCTTAACTGAACTGGGCTTTAGACTACAATTCCCATTGCCCCAGGCAACATGGTCAGTATGAAAGGTGTTGGGAATCATAGTCTAAAGCAGTGGTCTCCAACCTTTGTTTCTGTAGACCAGCAGATTGGACGTTCAAATGGAGCTTCGCGCACTCACCTGCCACTTGCATGGCCTGGTTCCCAACAGTTGTAGACCAGGGTTTGGGGACCCCTGATCTAAAGCGTCAGGGGGAGCCAGATTGAGGAAAACTGAACTAAAATATAGCATATAAAGGAGAGAGAGAGAGAAAGAGAGAGAGAGAGAGAGAGAGAGAGAGAGAGTGTAGAGGGAGGATTGTGTGTCTGTGTGTGTGTGAGAGAGAGAGAGAGAGAGAGCGAGCGCATATACAGGGCTCTGCTTCCATATGAAGTCAGCTTCCTATTTTAATGTACAAATTCAGTTTATTTGAAAGGATTTCTTTGGATATATGCTCCATTTAGCAACTGTTGTTGCCACATGGTTATTATACATTTTGCTGCGTGTTATTACCAGTACATGCCATCTTGTAGCACTTTTTCCTATTTCTATTTTTAACCACAAATCCTCAGCCTACATTGGCATAGTATTATTTCTATTATTTACTGCTCACATTATGTATGTCTAATAAGGGGGAAATATAAAGCTTATATTCTTAGATTTCATTATAACAACCGAAAATGACATTAAACATACATTTATACTTGCTTTATCTCCTACTCTTTGATGGAACTTTTTGAAAGCAACAATGCATTTCCAAAGTCCTAACCTCTTTGCCCTAGTCATGCCTTCTGATGAACCAGGTGAAATTAGACAATGCCATGAAGCTACACATGCGGAATCTCACACACACACACACACACACACACAAACATCTATCCTTGATAATCCACTTTCAGTTTCTCAAATAGACAATCTGTTCCGACAGATGAAACTCTTCAAAAGAACTTCGCGGCATTGTTTACCTTAAAGAATCTTTATTTTTAGTAGCATAATATCGCCACTGCATAATCAAAGCCAAAAACTGAATTCCCCTCCCCTGAGCACATAGTATCAAAGCACAATTCCCTCCTCCAATTAACAGTCATAAATCACATTCCCCAATTAGCTTGAAGCACGGGCTTCCTCTCCGGATCTCCAGCCCGCCAATTCCTTATCAGCTCTGGTTACAATAACCTTGTTTCTCACGCTAGGTTTACTGTTGCTATCTCTAGCTGGACTCTCGTTCACATCCCCCCTCCCAGCATCATCTAACTCTAAAAGCAAAAGGAAAAAGATGGCTACATTTCCATCTGTTGTCAATGCAAAAACATCCGATGTTAGCAGCATTGACACAATCTTTGTAAAGAAGATAAAGGAAGATACTTCAAACTAGTTCTTCCTATTATTCCACAACATCTCTTTTACCCCAGCATAACTAACAAAAAGCTGGGTACACAGTAATGTCGGTGACGGGTTTTTAATCCGTCATCTGAAAAAGTAAAGGGTAATCATTTATGTTATTACCCTTTCCCTAAAAATTAACTAGATAGGTTCACACCTTTTTACTGACCATATTCTCATATGTTAGAAATTCCAACATTTAATTTTTTTAAAGCTTCCGCAAAACCAAGACTACAAACTACAGACCTGAAGACGGAGTGTAATGTATTGTGTGGCCAGCTGAGGGCTCAGCTGTTGTTTTTTTTAAAAAATACAGTTTGACCTTCTTTACAGGAAGTGACACTCTGCTTCTTATGAAGATAAAATGAAATCCCTAGTCCATCCTTAAAGTGAACTTTGCTGTCTATACATAGTTACTTTAGCTGCAGAGATTTTTTTAAAAAAACATTGCTAATTCAGGACCTTCGAGCAAGAGACTAACCTCATATTAATACGGTGGCTCTGATTGGTGAGAGAAAGATAGAATCTAGAGCAGGGGTAGGCAACCTTGGCTCTTTTATGACTCGTGGACTTCAACTCCCAGAATTCCTGAGCCAGCTAGAATTGTCTATACCTTCCTGAATTGCACATTGATATCATCTAATAAATCAAGATGTCTTTTGCTGCAACCTATTTAGGAAATACATTAATGTGCATATAGCTTGATATTTAAGCTGTGGTCTTCAATTAGAGAAATTGTAACATCAACCAGAAATGAAGGAGTTAGAGAGAATCCGCTTTGGTGAATGGGTATTTATTAACAGACGATAATTTCCTAAATTAAATAAATACAATAAAATTAGTAGCCAAGTGTAAATTCTCATCAACTGATCAGCGTCTAACTATTCCTTTCAAATAGTTTTGGAGAAAATATTCTTGTAGGAATCCATACAGCTATCCTGAAAACAGAGCAACTTCTCTGGAAGGCCCAACAGAGTTTTTTCTGGTACTTTAAGGCAGGGCCACACAATCTTTAGGCTTGCTGGATTTACTCTGTCTTTTACCTGCATTCCCCTCTTCACCAAGCAAGCTGGGCACAAAAAGAACAGCTGAGGTTGGTGGACATAAGGAACATGCTGTGTCCGTAATTTCATTTATAAGAGAGGGAGGACAATTTTTTTTTGACTGTTGCTATTATTAGACAACTGAGAGTAAGACATGCTTGCCAATCTACTGTTAATCACACAGATTAAATGTCAGTTCGTGTTCAGCTCACTGCGGACTTAAATTGAGTAGCAATCAGCTTATGGGAAGAAACCATTCATTCTGGAGCCTGCATTGCCATTATTATCCCTTCAGGCTTCTAATGTTGCACACCTACTGTCACGTTACTACTGTTTGCATGTTAACTGCACCTCTCACCAATTCTTCATTTTTACATCTAGCTGCATTATTGGCTGTAACAACCGTGGCTTTGCTATCAAGCATAGTTAAGAAAGCAGCAGAAGGGGCAGGGGAAGGGATTTTCCCGGTGTTGGATGTCAGAGTTGTGTATTCTGAATAGCCCATCTTGCACTGGCCTCATGAGAACCAGTGGAGTATCCGGGCTAAGGTGCTGGATTAGGTGTGGGGAGATTCCAGTCCTGCCTCAGGCATTAAAAACTCACCAGATGATTTGGACCAAGCACTTCCTCTCAGCCCAACGCATCTAATAGGATTATAACAGGGTAAAAATAGGAGGATGGAGCATTATGTAAGCTACCTTGAGCTCCTAAATGAAAGTCAGATGATTGCAATGAAGATAATCTGCTGACACATACACTGAAGTCAATATTGATGGGCTGCTCAAATTCAGTTTTGTTTTTTTTGCAGGAGGCAACATATCACCCTTTGTCTCAAAGGGACAAATGTACTAAGCCAGCTGTGCAACACCACTAAGCGCACCCTGCTTCCTTTGTGCCAAACTCACAGCAGTTTTCAAAATCATCTGTAGCTGTCAATCAAACCTCAGCACTATCTGCATTCCACTTGATAACCCTGCTTTTAGAGCTCTTCAGCTCTGCAGCCTTACAATTTGGGTAGAACTATTTTAATGCAGTCATAACTGCTCAGGGTCACTTAGGTGAGATAGGAGGAATATACATTTGACTTATATTTATATAAGTACATCTGTGATATATATATATATATATATATATATATATATATATATATATATATATATATATATATATATATATATATATATTATAGTAAATATTATAAACACAACAGATACAGGATGTTACAAATAACAGATTGCGATGTATAAGTAGTCCTCAACTAGTAGCAACTGTTTGAAGTTAAGACAGACCCTTCCCCCCCCCCCAAAAAAAAACTACTTATGACCCAGTTCCAAAATTCTGATGTCCATCCTACCCCCGTGATCACATGATCACATTTTGGGCACTCAACATCAAGCCTGCATTTATGGCTATTTGTAGGACCCCATAGTCACATGACTGTGATCAACATTTTTGTCAGAAACTGGCGTTTACTTTCAGCTTCTGGTAAAAATCACCCCATACTGAACAATGGACTCACTTAATGACTGCTGAAAAAAAGGTTGTAAAATTGCATCCAGTGACACGATAACCCATGACATACCGTAATTGTGGGGCTCAAGTAGGACTGGTACTCAAGGACTACCTGCTAATTGCTCTGCCAAAATTGCCACTACTGTCCTGCCATTTGAGGGAAACATGTTTTGCCAATCTCTTCTTTGCCACATCTACAAAGTATACACAGATTTCAGTAAGCTTCCAATCAAATTTATTTCATGCCAACATTACAATTTCGTTATTAAGCCCACAGAGTTTAGCAACAGATAATAAAATCATTTTTCACTCAAAATAAATTTACATGCACTCACACACTCTTACTTTATCACCTTTGGGTATTGCCTAATATTTAAAATTTAATTTCCTTAGGTTAAAGACCCTCCTAGCCAGCACTGGTGAATATTTAATGAATTTGCAATGTTCCAGATCAATGGGAAATGAATAAGCTGTCCCCTAGGATGGGAATTACAAAACAGTGAAAGAGACTGAAGCAAAATGCAATGTTTCTTGATGATCACAACAGAATCATATTTGTGAATGGTTCTACTAGTGGGGGAAATTTACTAAATTTAGTTTCTGTGTCACTCACTATTTACAAGCATTCATTATCGTTCTCAAAGCTGCAACCGTGCTCCCTTTGTTCTGCCAAATTCTAATAGAGAAATTGATTTGCCATTCCACCAGGACAATTAGCACTGCGAAAAAGCCAGTCTCTCAAAAGTGTTATCAAAACTGCCAAATTGTGGTGTGTTTCTGTCTGTGTTTCTGTGTGTGTGTGTGTGTGTGTGTGTGTGTGTGTGTGTGAGAGAGAGAGAGAGAGAGAGAGAGAGAGAGAGAGAGAGAGAGAGAGAGAGAGAGAGAGAGAGAGTGTGTGTGTGTGTGTGTGAGAGAGAGAGAGAGAGAGAGAGAGAGAGAGAGAGAGAGAGAGAGAGAGAGAGAGAGAGAGATGCACTTACTAAATGATAGTGTTTAGATAGAAAAATATAAAAGGAAGTATCAGGTGTAAAAACAGTAATCCCAAAATAGTGAGTTGGATTTAACCATGGGATATTTACGCCTTTGATATCAGCTATCATCATCAAAGTATGCAAGGGGGGGTTGGGGGGGAAGCACATAAGCTCATTTTAATTTCAAAGCAGTCTCCTGGGAATAGAACAGAATGGCATGTTGTTTGGTTTGGTTTGAAAAGAAAGAAACAAAAAATCCAAAACCTAATGTGTGTTTATTTTACAAAACGTAACTCTCTTCAAATGATACTTTCTATGGATATTCCTGCATAGTATACAGGGGAAGAGGTGACTCCAGAATCCATTTCCATTTTCTACTGCTGATGGTTCCAGGTATTGCCAGGTATCCCAGGGTGGTTTGCTGCAGAGTCAAATCTTTGAAAGCTATCACTTGTACAATCTTATAGTATATTGAATAAAATGGGAAAATGGAAAGGGCAGCTAAAAGTTTATGAGCTTTACATTTATAGTTCAGTTTTATGCCATTACGGATTATGGATTATAGAAACCAATTGTTAATGATTTTTCTTTACAAATGTAAACCCAGCAAACATGCCGTTTCCCAACTATTAAGTGATTTATGTTTAAAAAAATCAATAAAATATGTGGAAAATAAATGGTCATAAGTCACTTCAGTGCTGTTGCAACTTCAAATGGTCACTAAACAAATTGTTGTAAGTCGAGGACTACCTGTATGGTAAGGTGTAATTTAGAGAAATCCATACTGGATCAGTCATTGCCTGGGTGAACAACTATCATGATCTTGGAATTCCTGCACATCTAGTGAGAAATGGGCTACACAGGACTGTTGATTGAGCAACCAGAGAAATATCTGCAGGACTACTGGAAGAAAAGTTGTCTACCCATCACAAACAAACAAATAATGATCTGCTGCTATTGCAAAGCCAGTCCAGTAAAAAGAGGATATGTGAAAAGAACACACCAGTTCTGGAAAGAACATCATCCAGAATTAGAAATAACGGGAGAGAAGTAAGCAGTGGAGTACCACAAGGTTCCGTCTTAGACCCAGTATTCTTCAATATCTTCATAAATGACTTAGATGGGGGAATTGAAGGGGAACTCATCAACTTTTCAGATGATACCAAACTGACAGGAGTAGCCAACACCCCAGAAGACAAACTCAGGATCCAAAAAGATTTTGACAAACTTGAATAATGGGCCCTATCCAACAAAATGAGTTTCAATGTGGACAAAAGCAAAATCTTACATTTAGGCAGGAAAAACCAAAAGTACAAATAGAGATTGGGCTAGACTTGGCTTAAAAACAGTAACTGTGAGAGGGACCTTGGAGTCCTAGTGGACGATCACTTGATTATGAGCCAGCAGTGTGCAGCAGCAACCAAAAAAACTAATACAATCCTGGGTTGTATAAACAAGATTGTATAAATGGAATCAAGGTCATGTGAAATATTAGTACCGCTTTATAAAACCCTAGTAAGACCACACCTGGAAAACTGCAGCCAATGTTGGTCACCTTATCACAAAAAAGTGTTGAGAGTTTGGAAAAAATTCAGAGAAGAGCAACTAAGATGATCAAAGGCCTGGAGACTAAAACATACGAAGAACGGCTGCAGGACTTGGGTTTGGCTAATCTAAAGAAAAGAAGAAATAGGTATTCTATTCTATTCTATTCTATTCTATTCTATTCTATTCTATTCTATTCTATTCTATTCTATTCTATTCTATTCTATTCTATTCTATTCTATTCTATTCTATTCTATTCTATTCTATTCTATTCTATTCTATTCTATTCTCAATGCCGATAACATGAAATAAAGTATTCACAGAAGTAAAACTGGAAGAACTGCAAAGATCTACCCAGGCAAAGTAACGGAAGCCTGGCCAAAAGTAGTTCAGACTGTAGAGGCAAACCAGGGGGAGTTGGCAGTAAAGGAAGCCAGCGTTGCTAATGAACCATTTTCATTCCCAAACCAGGCAACATTTCCTCTGACTTCTCCTCAGAAAGAACAAAGTCCTCTAATTAAAAAAAAAACCAAGGTATTAAAGAGGTATTAAAACAGAGAATAACTGAGCATCGAGAACAGCACAAAAAGAATAAGACTGCCAGCGTTGAAGCTTGTTACAAAGAAACAGCTAGTACAAGTATTAAAAATGCCAATACTGTATAAATATAACCACCAGTTCACTGCAAGAAATAAACCAACTAATGCACAGCATGGCTGCAGTATAGTTGAATACCTTCAATGGGAAAAAAAAATCAACAAACCAGAAAAGCAAGATTGTAAAATAAGATCAGCATGGTATAATCAGATGCAAACAAGCTAGAGCAGATGAAACAAAAGAAGTTGAAGAACAGAACCAAAGAACACCTGATCAAGTAACACCACCCAGAAACAAGGAAGATCAAGGAAACACTAGAAATAATACAACAGCAAAATAATAGCTGAAGCTAAGATCGTCAGATACAAAGCTGGAATTGCACACTATAAGCAGAATCTCCAATTACAATTGAATCAGAAACATTTCTATCAATCCTAAAATGAAGAGACTTCAATGAATCAATCAATATCTGACAAAGAAGAAACTGTACAGTTCTGGGCCCAGCTATGGAACAACCCAAATAAATACAACAAGAATGCAGCTTGGATAAAGGAAGTGGATAAGCTTTTTTTTAAAAAAACCTGAAATAAAAGAGAATGAAGACCAACTTGAATGTAGCTTGGATTGATTATAAGAAGGCATTCAACTCTCTGCCACATCATTGATAATAAAGTGTCTAGAAATAACAGGAGTCAGTACAAACATCAGAAGCTTTGTGCAGAGATCAATGGCACAATGGAAGACACAGTTGCTGGTCAACAGTGATAGAAAGGGAGAGATTAATATCAAGAGAGGAACCTTTAAAGAAGACTCACTATCACTACTATTTGTCATTTAATTGATTTCTCTGTCAACAATACTGAACAAGTCACACCATGCTTATCAAACATCAAAAACATAAGCTAGGCTATCCAAACTCATTTATATGGACACTGTGAAGCTGCATGGGAAATATCAGCTGAAACAGAAGAGAGAAAACACCAACAGATAGCAAATGCCACCTCTGAAAAGAAGTTGAAGAAACTGTGGACTACCCTAGTTAGCAACTACAAGGAGACCACACAGATTGACAACTAACAGTGGCAGGACAAAATAGTTACAGTGGTGCATTAGAATATCTGCAACAAATACCATTTGCCTGCAAGCAATAACAGGTAGGATCACAAAATAGATAGAGTAAGAGAATGAATAAAGTCCTCTGGGACTTTTGTGGCAAAAAAAAAAAAGGTAGTACCAACAGTAATAGGAAGTCCTATTGGTGCAATCCTAAAAGAACTGGAGCACTACTTGAATACCATCCGCTTTGACAAAACCATCATCAGTCAATTGCAAAAGGCAGCTTTACCTGGAACACCTTACATCCTGTAGCAATAATTTTTAACACCATCAAACAACAATATCTGTCTCTCCCAGGTCCTTGAGAAGGACTCTGTAGGAGATTAAAAAATGCCACGTCCAGTCTATACATCAAGCTCATTATGCCTAACCATAATAATTGTTATATGTCACCCAACTCCACTATCTGGGTGGTTGACAAATTGTCAAAAACATTTAAAAACTAGGAATAAAACAAAGAAACAAAAAAAAAAAACCCACACAAAAAAATTCACAACACAAAATAAAGGAGCAAGGATGGCAGAGAAAACAAACACAGATGGGAACAAAAAAGAAAAAAAGAAAAAAAAATGGAGTGTCATGCCAATCATCCTCATCAAAGGCCTGGGTGAACAGCCATGTCTTCAGGGCCCTTTGAAAAACTAGTAAGGTGAGGGCCATTTGAATCTCAGGGGGGGACCTCAGAGGGCAGGCTCAGGAGGTCCATCTCTTTGGGGCCATCTGGAGACAGCCCTGGCAGGCAGATAAAGAGCATGAATTAATTTTTAAAAATGATATAAAAAATAGATGTGCTATGTGTCCATGAAACTAAAAGAAAGAGTAGTTATACTATACCTGAATGAAAATGCTCTGATCTTATGTAACATGACTACATGCATTGAAGTGAAATATAGATTTAATTATACATTAAAAAGCTAAAATTAATGTCAGAAAGTATGTTACATGGGTTGCTGTGCACCTGTAGGAAGATCAGCAATAGCTACATGTTATGCTCCAGTGAATAATGATAACAGAAGAATGAGATATTTGGGGGGGGGGAATAGTTCAGCGTTCTGGATGAATGTAATCCAGGGAAAATTATTCTGCTAGGTGATACTAATAGACGAGTGGGAATAAGACACAAAAGAGTATAGCTAAGATGCCTGGTTGATTTAGAGACTCAAGAATATATAACAATGATGAGTGATGAGGATCTTTTTTTCTTTTCTTTTTTTAAAGTCTGCTGATTTTGAATATATGGTTTAAATATAAGCCTATTCATACTTAATGTATGTGGAATGTATATACTACTAAAACTCTTGTGTCTGTTTGTAACCTTCAATTGGTGCATCATAGAACAACAAGAAGAGGGAGTCAAGCTATTCTCCAAAGCGCCTGAAGGCAGGACAAGAAGCAACGGATGGAAACTAATCAAGGAGAGAAGCAACCTAGAACTAAGGAGAAACTTCCTGACAGTTAGAACAATTAACCAGTGGAACAACCTGCCTCCAGAAGCGGTGAATGCTCCAACACTGGAAGTTTTTAAGAAGAGACTGGAGAGCCATTTGTCCGAAATGGTGTAGGGTTTCCTGCCTGAGCAGGGGGTTGGACTCGATAGATAAGATAGATAAATAACCTTTATTGTCATTTTTATATTGTGGGCACAATGGCACACATAAAAAAAATGAAATTTAGTTGCCCGCTCTCAAAGTGAAACATATACATGACACACACCTAAACATACTATGTACAACATATATATAGACCCGCATCCCTACATATACATAGCAAATAAATATTAAATACTGTCCATCTTGAATATATAACGCAAGGAGGAAGTTTGAGAGTTCGCAAGGTTAATGCTGTATGGAATGAAACTATGGCTGAATCTGGATGTTCTGCTACGGATATCACGAAGCCTCCTCCCAGAAGGTAACAAGGAAAACAGGTTGTGAAGAGGATGTGTAGTGTCCCAGAAAATCTTGCGGGCCCTGCTCAAGCAACGCTTCTGTGCTATGTCCTGGATGGTAGGGAGGGAACTGCCAATGATCTTTTCGGCCATCCTCACCACTCTCTGCACTGCCTTCCTGTCTGAAGCAGTGATGCCTCCAAACCAGACTGTGATGCTGTATGACAGGATGCTCTCGATTGTCCCCCTGTAGAAAGTGGTCAGGACCGGGGAAGGAAGATGTGCTTTTCTCATGCGGCGCAGAAAATGCAGGCGCTGCTGTGCCCGCTTCACCAGTTTCTCACTGTTTAGCGACCAAGTCAGCCTACTCGTTAGCTGCACACCCAGGAATTTGATGCTGGTAACCATCTCCACAGGTGAATCATTAATGCACAGAGAAGTGTGGCTGTGCCTGCCTTTTCTGAAATCAACAATGATCTCTTTGGTTTTTCTTGTATTTAAAACTAGGCTGTTTTCCTTGCACCAGATCACCAACCCCTCAACCTCCTTGCAGTAAACTTCCACCTTGTCATCCTGAATAAGGCCCACTACTGTTGTATCATCTGCGAACTTCACAATATGGTTGGTGGCAAACCTAGCACAGCAGTCATGGGTCAACAGTGTGAACAGCAGCGGACTTAAGACGCAGCCCTGAGGAGAACCTGTGCTCAAGAAAATGGTATTTGAGGTATTTGTTCCAACTCGCACATATTGGGGCCTGTTGGTAAGAAAATCCAGAATCCAGTTGCACAAAGGAGTGTTTAAGCCTAAAAGGCCCAGTTTGTCTACTAGATGCTGGGGAATGATTGTGTTAAACGCCGAACTGAAGTCGACAAACAGCAAACGCACATGCGTATTTCTTTCCTCCAAGTGCTTCAGGCTCAGATGGAGAACGGAAGAAATAGCATCCTCCGTAGAGCGATTTGGTCGGTAGGCAAACTGAAGCGGGTCAAATGCTGGCGGGAGGCTAGATACAATAGTGTCGTTTATCAGCTTCTCAAAGCATTTCATGATGGTGGATGTCAGTGCAACCGGACGGTAATCATTGAGGCCTGTAATTGTGGACTTTTTTGGCACTGGCAAGATGATGGCCATCTTAAAACACGATGGGACCACTGCCTGCTGCAATGAGAGGTTGAAAATATCAGTGAGAACACAAGCCAGCTCCTCTGCGCATTCCCTGAGGACACGTCCAGGGATGTTATCTGGGCCTGCTGCTTTCCGAATGTTAACTGTCTGCAATGTTTTCCGGACAGAGGTGACATCAAAGCTAGGCACTTGCTCATCAGGATGGGGCACAGCTTTCCTAGCAGGAGTACTATTTGATGCCTCAAATCTACCAAAGAATGCATTCAGTTTGTTTAGGAAGTCTGTGTCATCCTTACATCTCGATGGAGCCACCTTGTAATCCGTAATGGCCTGGATCCCTTGCCACATTTGCCTGGTGTTTGTTTGGTCCTGAAAAAAGTTCTGAATTTTCTGGCAATGGGCTTGCTTTGCACCTTTTACGGCACTTTTCAGATGTGCTCTGGCTGTTCTAAGTGCCAGCATGTCCCCAGATTTAAAAGCCACATTCCGTGCTTTCAGCATCTTGCGGACCTCATAAGTCAGCCACGGTTTTTCATTCGCCCTCACAACAAAGCTTTTCAGGACACAGACATCTTCTATGCACTTTTGGATATATGCAGACACCGTGGTGGCATACTCCTCAACATTTGTATGTTGGTTATCAGTAGCTGCTTCCTTAAACATGCCCCAATCTGTACATTCAAAGCAGTCTTGTAATGCTTCTATAGCACCCTCTGTCCAAATCCTCACCTGCTTTACTGTATGTTTCACTCTGACTAGTAAAGGTTTATATGCTGGAATAAGCAGCACTGAGAGATGGTCAGAGGAGCCCAGGTGAGGGCGGGGGATAGCTTTGAAAGCCTTCTTGATGTTGGAATAAGCAAGATCCAGTGTATTGTCCCCTCTGGTTGCAAAGTCCACATATTGATGGAAATGTGGCAGGGTAGCTTTCAAATCCACTTGGTTAAAGTCTCCCACAGCAATAAATGCACCCTCTGGGTGAGTAGTTTGTAAGTCACTGATGGTATGGTGGAGAACCTTCAGGGCCTCTTCTCTGTTTGCATCAGGGGGGATATACACAGCTGTGATAATGGTAACAGAGAATTCTCTAGGCAGATAGAAGGGTCTGCATTTGATGGTCAGAAGCTCCACAAGGTCCCTTCCAACTTTATTATTATTATTATTATTATTATTATTATTATTATTATTATTATTATTATTATTATTATTATTATTATTATTATTATTATTATTATTATTATTATTATTATTATTATTATTATTATTATTATTATTATTATTATTATTATTATTATTATTAAGTTTTGAATCAACATATTTCAAATGTCAAGCACCAGGAAAATCAGGAGATCCAGGCAATTCAAATGGGTATAAAGATTTATTGCAACTTTAAGCTTGCAAGCTTAAGCTTTCTACAAGAATCTGATTAGTGGTAAACAAAAGTCACTGGAATTCAAGGTAGGCTGGAGAGAGATCTCTTGTGCGTGCGAAGGGATTCATGATTGATGACAAGTTTGGCCCCTCCCTTGGGCTCGTCATCTCCTACATCAAATGAGCTAACCTAAAGGACATGTCCAAAATCCATGGGATTGAAATTGGCTAAGTTGTGATTGCTTCAGTGCTGCTTTGGCCACACTCCCTGCCAGCTTTTTACAAAGAAAATCACTGAGGCAATAGCAATAGCACTTAGATTTATATACTGCTTCACAGTGCTTTTACAGCCCTCTCTAAGCGGTTTACAGAGTCAGCATATTACCCCCCAACAATCTGGGTCCTCATTTTACCGACCTTAGAAGGATGGGCAGGAAATGGAAGAAATGGGCAGGAAGTCAGAAGCTGCTCCCGCCCTCACTGCATTTTTTGCATGCCCATGGTCATTCTGTTTCTCTGTTTAGGCAAGGAAATATTTCTGAAACAATGATCCAATAGTATAAATCTAAAAGCATAATTGATTTGATTTTTTTAAAATTAAGGAATTAGCGGATGAATTCAAGGATCCTGAGGGCTATAAGCATGAAAGAGACTATTAGCTGGTAATATAAAAAAACTGATATTAGGGGGTAATAGATAATGAAATAAAAGAAACAGAGTGACAGAAAACAATGAAAATAGAACTGCAGGATGAGAAAGTACCAGTTCTGTATCAAAAAAAGTAACTGAAGCTAAACTAATTTTCTAGCAGAATGAATAGAAAATGAACATAGGATTACTTGGAACAGAGAGAAAAATATTATGCTATCAAGTGGCATAGAAATGTATGTATATATATTTATATGTAGGTCTTTGGTAATTCGGGTTTTCTCCCGTGTAAAATTGAAAGTGTCTTGGCAACGTTTCGACAAAGTCCCATTCGTCATCTTCAGGCTGGTGTCTTCGGCTTCGTGCTTCTAGGAGCAATGTGTGATCGCAGCTGTTTCTTCCTTTTAACTGCCAGTGGAGGTATGAACTGATTGGATGGGAGCTTGGCTGTGTTCTGATTGGGTGGAGGTGTGTTCTGATTGGTTAGGGGCTTGGCTGTGCTCTGATTGGATGGGGGGTTGGCTGTGCTCTGATTGGCGGGGTGTGTGCTCTGCTTGGGTGGGGGCCCTGTTGTGCTCAGATTAGTCTGAGTTGCAGGGGGACTTGAGATGGAGAGCTGCATTGCTGTTGTTTAGCTTCGCGTTCGTGGTCGTGCCACATCCTCAAGGTGGGTGTCAGTTTGCTTCACGTATGAAATGGAGGGGTTTAAAATGGCCAATGATGCAGCTGTGGTCTGGTTTCTGGTCTGTGGTCGTGCCTCATCATCGGTGCGGGTTTGAGTCTGCTTTTTGCGTGGATGTGTGGTGGTGACATCATGTGTGGTCTTCGTGAGTGTGGGTCCAGTGTTGCTCCTTGTGCTAGGGATTTGTCTGTCAATAAGGCTGGGTTTCCAAATGGCTGGTAGGCGGGAGGTATCATCTCGTTTATTCATGCTGTGTGGGCGTTTCTCTATCTCGATGGCTTCTCTGATTATTCTGTTGTTAAAGTGTTCAGTTTTGGCAATAGTTCTGGTATTTTTAAAGTCAATTTTATGTCCTGTGGCTTTGAGGTGTTGGACCAGGGAGGAAGTTGGTTCCTCTTTTCTGACTGAACCAACTTCCTCCCTGGTCCAACACCTCAAAGCCACAGGACATAAAATTGACTTTAAAAATACCAGAACTATTGCCAAAACTGAACACTTTAACAACAGAATAATCAGAGAAGCCATCGAGATAGAAAAACGCCCACACAGCATGAATAAACGAGATGATACCTCCCGCCTACCAGCCATTTGGAAACCCAGCCTTATTGACAGACGAATCCCTAGCACAAGGAGCGATACTGGACCCACACTCACGAAGACCACACATGATGTCACCACCACACATCCACGCAAAAACCAGACTCAAACCCGCACCGATGATGAGGCACGACCGCAGACCAGAAACCAGACCACAGCTGCATCATTGGCCATTTTAAACCCCTCCATTCCATACGTGAAGCAAACCGACACCCACCTTGAAGATGTGGCACGACCACGAACGCGAAGCCAAACTACAGCAATGCAGCTCTCCATCTCAAATTCCCCTGCAACTCAGACTAATCCTAGCACAACAGGGCCCCCATCCAATCAGAGCACAGCCAACTGCCCATCCAATCAGAGCACAGCCAACCCCCCATCCAATCAGAGCACAGCCAAGCCCCTAATCAATCAGAACACACCTCCACCCAATCAGAACACAGCCAAGCTCCCATCCAATCAGTTCATACCTCCACTGGCAGTTAAAAGGAAGAAACAGCTGCGATCACACATTACTCCTAGAAGCACGAAGCCGAAGACACCAGCCTGAAGATGACGAATGGGACTTCGTCGAAACGTTGCCAAGACACTTTCAATTTTACACGGGAGAAAACCCGAATTACCAAAGACCTACATACAAACACCCGTGAAAACCTCAGAAAACATATATTTATATCTATCTACATATATACACATACATGCATAATGTGTAAGTATGTACACACACACACACACACACACACACAAACATTCAGAGCTATGGACTTGAAAATTAACGAATCAAAGATTAGTTTGGCATAACCCATATAATGGAAATAGATTGAAAATTATGTATAAATGTTGATAAATTAGAGCAAACAGAAGAAATGTGATAAAATGTTTTCTAAAGATAAGGAAATTGATGGAGAAATTTTAAGATGTGCCAAAGGTGGTAGAAAAGTAGTGGGCAGCACATAGTTTGTTGTGAGGAATGAGTACTGGCTGCACATAATAATGGTAGAATAAATGGCTATGCATAGGAGCATGCTTCTGCCCACACTATTATGTACACACGCAATGGGAATGGCTGGATAAATGTAGAAGTAATTTGAATGCAATGGTCTGTGGGCAGTAAAACAAGAAGCTAGGGGCTCAAGAATGAATGAGAGCTGAACGTATGTGGACTGAATGCAAGTGAGTGACTGGTGTGAAAAAAGTATATTGAGGTGATTTAGTTATAGAGAGAGCCCAGAATTGCAAAACAGATACACGAAGGAAGAGTTAATGGGCTGAGAAGAAGGAGAAGATCAGGCAGAAGTGGCTGGATGGGATTGATGAAATGGTAAAAAAAGAAAAAGAAAATAGAAATGTAAAGAACACCAAGCAATGTATGAAGCAGTGGATGGATGTGGTGAAAGCAAGGCTGGCTTACAAAGACAGAAAGGTATAGAGAGACACAGTGGAGAGTACTGGTGTAAACTAGACTTAGCAACACATCCTTTTTCTTTTATTATCTCATTTAATTTCTTCTGCTTACTGTTTTTACTGCCTTTCTGCACTTTACATATTACTGTTAGCTTGAAAGTGAACAGCTTGGGGAGTGAATATCCATATGGCATATGTAGGTGCGCTCCTGAACAGTTATTCTACTACTACAATAGAAGTTAACTTATCCTTGCTTAAGAGTAGCGTGCATGTAAGTATGTTTGTCATATGTTCCGTCACCAGTCGTTTTCAAAATTATTACAAAGCCATGCTCCAGAATTGCATAGCAAGAATACTCACTGCATATCAATTCAGATTCATCCGATCCATCTGAACATTCCTCCTCACCGTCACACTTCCATCTAGATGGGATGCAGTGACCATTGTTGCAGGTAAAATCAGACTCTGCACAGGTCTTCTTGGCTGAAAGGAGAGAAGGAGGGGTTGTTTTTTTTAAAGGAAAAAGAATAGTTCAACTGGACAGTAAATCATTCTTTGATTTTTAGAGGCACAGTAATCAATCAAAAACGCTTCTTACATCTCAAAGTTGCACAATTCATCTATTACTAGATCATAAGGAATCAATGTTTCACTAGCTTGAACTGGGCATGCCTTCACCAAGGGAATTTAGAGCCTAACAGCTTTGGGAATAGAAGAATGAAAAAGAAAAGAAAAACCCATAACCTCTTCCAAAATTGTATCTATGGATATTGCCATGAGTAAGCTATGTTTTCAGAAAGCAATAAATGGAATAAGATTTCTATATGCTTGCCTGTCTTGTTCCCTGAATCACAACTGCGGTACAGGTAATAATTCTTGGTTTTCTTGTGTTTCTGTCAGGCACAAGAAACCAGGACCCAGGATATGGTTCAAAAGTATTGCAAGTTTATTTCATGCTACCTATACACAAGAATCTGAACAACTAACGGTCAAGGCAAATTGGCGGCAGATAAGAATCAACAGAATTTACAGGGGGCTGGACTTAGCTCTCTTATGGAAGCACAGGGACTCTAAACTGATGGTGCGTTTGACTCTGCTCTCGGGCTCAGCCTGATCATCTCCTACAATTTCACTACCATTTTCCACCCCTATTTTAATATTTAATGACTACGGGCCTCACAGTTTAAGGATTGATATTATATTACAGTTAGGCCACGCTGTGTTTTGCTCCTGTGCAACTGACAGATTGGATGACAAATTGTGATTTTAATATAGATTCTATCTTTTATTTATTATTTTATTCTAAAAAAATTTAACTGGATATTCCTTGAGTGTTTTTAACTTGTTCTGGTCTCTGGTCTTTGATTATAATAAACACTGACTTGACTTCCACTCCCAACCGGCATTAGCAAACTGGAGGATGTCAGTAGCTTTGGAGGGCACCAGATCAAGGAAAATTATTTTCAGAGATACTTTGAATAGTGCATAGTTTCACATCGCTTGGGTTGAGAGGCTTCAATTAGGAAGTATGGTAAAATGAGGGTTCTTAAAATTTTGTGAGAAGGAAGCAACAAATCCATTACAACTCAATGGGTTTAAAAGCAGTAAAAATATATTCTACTAATTTACTCAGTTGGAATCAGTAGACCATCAGTTTAAAAATAGCTAAAAATAAAAATTAAATTTTTCCACCCAATGAGGCGATCATATATGTCTAACTAAAGCCCATTCTCTAGAGACAAGAAGAGCAGCATTAAAAGATAGAGGGCCAAATTTTAAATACAGTATTGTATTAATGAACACTGAAAATACAAACCTTCCCATCTGATAAACTATCATTTTTATCATAAAATGTACAGTTTCCTTATTGTGACATCCTAGGAAATGTTAGGCTTTCTTCAAACTGTATTGTAAGTACAAACAAGCGTACCATGAGGAATGGAGCATATTGCTTCCTGTGCACAAATCACATGAATTATGAATTATCAACAGCAGATAGTTATCCTTGGTGGCCCAAGCTGATGGTTATGTAGTAAGGCAGAAAAAATATTGAAGCAGCCTCCAGATTTATGTTCTTATTTTTAAAACTTTTGCTTGACAACCTCAACCTTTTCTATTGATTTATTAGCTAATTTAATCTCAAGTAAGTGGGGTTTTCCATGTAAAAGCGTATCACAGATCTTGTGCTTGCTATGGAGTTATTATTCTGAAATCAGATCAGACAGTCAAGTATTATGTGCAGACAGTCAAGTATTATGTTCAAATGAGAGAATGAAACATCTTGTGCTCCAGATGTTTTAGATAAAGCAAGCCTGCACTCCTTTGCCAAGGGTCATGCTAGCTACAGCTAGGAGTGATTGAAATTAGAATTTCTGGAGAAATAACTTTCTCAGAACTCTGATTAGCTAGACCAGGGGTAGGCAACCTTGGCTCTTTTATGACTCGTGGACTTCAACTCCCAGAATTCCTGAGCATGGCTGGCTCAGGAATTCTGGGAGTCGAAGTCCACGAGTCATAAAAGAGCCAAGGTTGCCTACCCCTGAGCTAGACTTAAGGAGGTTGAAATAATAACACAAGAATTTCAATCAGTATTCTGTTTTTAGATGAAAAACCTATATATAGGCAACTTAGTGCCAGTAGCTTTTTCTCACATTCTTTCTAAATAATGGAAAGGACACCTGTCTCTTTGTGGAGGAGGAGCACAATGCACCTATGGACTGTTTTAAAAACCAGTTTGGCCTTCTTAAAACTTGGAGACATTAGCCTGCCTACCTCAGACAGAGAGTATTACTATGGATTATGGCTCTTCAGATGCTATCTTGATTCAGACATCAGTTTCAGAATGTATGGTGGAAATATAGTTTGTTTTCTGCTTGGCTTCATGAAGGGCAGGGATGGGCAATTAATTTTCCCAAGGGGCCAGTGGGACTGTTGTGAAGAGTTGAACCAATGTAACCTCAACTCCGTCACCTCAACTTCTCAAGCTGCTGCAGGCCAGGAGTGAGCACTTTCTCTTCTCATTTTCCCATGGCTGCCAGTTGACAGAAAGAGTGCATGGTGACTGTGCAGAGCCAGATCCCACTACCTCTTCTTCTGCCCCCTGCAGTGCATTTATTTACATTTGATTTCTAATTTCTGATTGACCTCACGTGGGTGGGACAGGGAGAGTCCAAAGGTCCAGATGTGGCTTTGGGGACCATAAAATGCCCAGTTCTGATATAGGGACTAGCCTTGAAACTCAACAGCAATTTGAGCTATTCAGATTTTAGCTATTTGATTTGTTTTCAAATGAATTCTGTCTTCAGGAGAGTATTAGCTACTATGGGCAATAAGACCTTTTCTCAAATATTTCCAAACATTGTATTATAAACATATATTGTGTTGTATAATTTTGTCTGCTGAGCTAGATAATAGAAAATTTCAGCATGAATGGAAAATAATGAGAAAAATAAAGCAGGTATCCATATTATCTCCATAAGACTATTATGATTTTACCCTCTGCAGGTTATATTTTCATACTATGACATTACAGTGATTTAATGTTTTTCAAAGAAGCTCGCAATAATTTTAATATGCAGATTGTATACTAACATTGTTCTCTGATCGTTTCTACGTTCAGCCTCAAAACTTTTCCTTCAGGACAGATTAAAACTATTTATTATAATAAAGCGTTATAGCTTTAATAGCCTTCATAACATGCATGGCCAGACATTTTTACCATTTTGATCTGCTTTTCTTTTCTGCACCATTCATCCCAAAATGTTCCAATATACTTACTCCTGACTTGGTAATGCCCCAGCCTTGGCATGACAAAGCCATTTCCCCACTGATCTACCAATAATACCCTGGCTGTTATCTTTGACGAAAAGGGCTGCTGGCAGCACCGGGGTCTGCCAATGATCCTGAATAATGGAGATACAAAGCTCCCTCCACCACACAAACACGCTGGTAGCAGATGGTGCCATGGATTGCTTTGTTCCCTTGACAGGGTTCTTTGAAAGCACAATTAATTTATTATCAGGCATCACAAAGAAGGAAAAGACATATAATACTGGCAAAGAACCATCCAACGGCATTTTGAAGGTGTTAATATGCTTGGTTTGCATCCTCACAATCAGATAGCCTGTAAGGTCTTTTTCCTTGCAATGCCCAACATCTGCTGATAAACTATAAGGATGGTAAGTAAACCTGCTCAGGAGGGGCAAAAGAAATCAATTCAGTTTTTCAGCTCAATGGAAGCCACCTGAGTATCTTCAATGGACACTACAGAGAAACAGAAAAGTCCGAGTGGTGATTATTTTTACTGCATGAATTCAGGGATCTTAAAATACAAGCTCCCAACAGTACAAATCCCTCTTTCAATTAAAACAAGCATATTTAAACAAATGCTATTGAATATGATTAATCTAAATGCCAACAATTTAATCTGCCCCAGTTGCTAAAAGCAATACTTCTCTAGGGAAGACATAGACCTATGGCAGAGGTAGGCAACCTTGGCTCTTTTATGACTCGTGGACTTCAACTCCCAGAATTCCTGAGCCAGCTTGGCTCAGCTTGGAAACCTTTCCCTTTTCCCTCAGCATGGCTGGCTCAGGAATTCTGGGAGTTGAAGTCCACGAGTCATAAAAGAGCCAAGGTTGCCTACCCCTGACCTATGGCAAGGCAATACCATACCCCACTCCAATCTTTATGATGTCAATTATTTATCATTTGTAAATCACTCATTTATGTACAAAGTACATTTAATTACAATTATCTTACTCATTCCACCCTAAACCTGCAAGGTGCATTGCTGCATGCTCCCTTTAAGAAGCAGAAACTGAGACCCATAGTATACCTTGACCACATTTATCTCAGGCTACTACCAGCAATTTGAGGCTTTCAGCCAGCCTTCAAGAATACAAAACCAAGGAGGCAGGAATTATCAACCAATCTTTCCTTGCTGAACTTCTCCTGAGCATAAAAGAGAGAAGTCTTTGAAGCAGTGCCTCCTTTGAAGAATGCATTTCAGAATCCTTGTGGTCCATACCTGCCTACTCAAAAATAATTTAAATCAGCCATAATTCACATCTATATGCAAATGACATATTTGAATCAAAATATGAATGGAAAAAGGCATAAAAATAGGCTCAGAAAGTGCGCGTGAATGACAAATGTCTATAAGAGAAAAAAAGAAATCTATTATATCATGTTTGGGGTGGAGAAATTTAAACAAAAATCCATGCCTTCCAGCCATGTCCTCTTTAAATCAGATCTATATATTGTATATAGTAAACAACCAATTAAGAAATACAGTAGGAAATTTATTGGGTTCCTTTAATTTATTTTTCTTCCCAACACGCAGTTACAATCATTGTTTTAGCAAGCTAGAATGTGGAAGACACCCAGGTGAGCTGTCATGGCAACTCTGAATTTTAAGAAAAGAAAAAAAATTAGCATCATGGATAATTTTTTTTAATGCAATGGGGAAATTTGGATTCAGGGGATAGACTTCTTTTTGTTTTATTTTAGGAAGAAAACAAAGTGATTTATGCCTTTTTTCACAGACTTGGAAAATTCCTGTAATAATTCTATATGAAGTACCTTTATGAATTATTCTTGGGACGTCCTACAGATTGTTTTGACTCAACTTCCATGTCTTATTTATTATTTATTGCATTGTACCAGACAATATGTGTCTCATAGGAATGAGACTAAAGTGGGTATATATATTATAACAATCCATCATTCTAGATATAATACTAGAAAACTCTTTTGTCCCTACCATTGCAGTCGGGGCAGTGCTAACAATTGTAGCCAAATATGATCTGGCATGAAAAAATGGGAAAATATGATTTAAAAGATGCAGATTCTGCATACAAATGTATAAAGTCCAATACTAACTCTGGGGCTTTCTTCTCAGAAGATATATATATAACAATACACTACAAAATAGGCACTAGAGATTTTCTTATGGGAGAAACAAACAGTACAAAAATAAAAGGAAATATTGTTTAATTATTCGTGGATCACAGTAAGACTTTTCATTTTTGAAACACAAGCATATAGTACTAAAGTATGGGATAATAATTGAAACATAAAATATTAATATTTACGATCAAATTCTACATGTGGACTCTCAAATTTTCATTGCGTCTTAAGATTATTTAGCGAAACTACAATATCAAAAAAGTAAAACTTTAACACAAGCACCAACCATTTGGCTGAATGTGTAACTTGAATTTCACAGAATTTCCCACATGAAACAGAAAGACATAATTTAAAAAGTTCTGAAAAATTTCACATGAACTACATAAGCTGCCGAATAACTTTCCTAACCAGATGTTTTTTCAGAAATGCTGGGAATACTTTTCCCACAATCTGTTCCCTGAGAAGTTAAGGCTACTGTGGAAAAGTATCTCTGTGACTGTTTTTCTGCTGTAATCTCCCAATGTAACTAAAACCTCTAGAGATTTAACTGCTATTCATGGAGCAAGAAGAAACAGCAGTAGCAATCATATGTTAATTTTTGCAAATGGTAGGAAAAGCTAAACTCATCCCATGGGTAGTACCTTTTCAAAAATATCATAAAGATGATGTGGGAAAGCTTTGGTGAACTTATGATTACCAACCATTCCTCTTGGTTACAATTACTTTACCTGGCAGCATATACAAATAGCTTAGTTTTATTCCATGGAGCAGAACAAGAAGGATGAAACTAGAAACCAATCAGAAGAGATCAGACTATAAAGCCCAGCCAAGATTTATACAGTCCTAGCTATAACCATCGTTCAGTTGGTGACAGAATATAAAGGAAGCTTAGCAAGTTGCAAAAGCTGTTTTGATTAATAATATTATAAAGAACAAGATAGAAAATTCTAGCAGTTTATCTCTGACAATTTCAAATACTCCCCAAAGAGGCATGAACAAATAAGCATCTCAAAGGGCATTTAAAGCAGTTACTAGGGGAGAATCTGTTCTTTTGTGCATAGAATTTCAGAACTGGTGGGGAAGGATAGCGTCTTTGTTTAATGATTTAAAAGCAGGAGAAGATAAAAAGAAAGGGAGTTACACTACTGTATATAAATGACCACTGGAAGGGCAGCCATCTGTTCTGAATTATAGGATTACTCAATAAGGCAATGCCAAATCCTGAAAGCTGCAACAAATCGGTGGAAATCAGCAAAAATTGAATGATCAGAGAGTAGGGAATGATCCAAAGAATGATTTTGAAGAGAAAAAATATATTGGAAGTCCAGGAAAATTGGTTACCATGAGATAAGATGCAGTGCTCTTGAGGAGAACATTCTGAAAACCTGAGGTAAAAAGATCCACCATGGTTCTTCACGTGGCTGCAAGAAGGTCCAGAATCAGCAGCATGTATCCCAGTAGGCTTCCTCAGGGAAGGAGGAAGAGACCAAGAATGCCAACAAAGATCTATGAGAGTTCCTTAGCATGCTTAGGTCTGAAGATAAGGTAGTTTGCCAAATTCAACTCAGCTGCTTTCTGTTGTTATCTCCTTGTTCGCTCTGAAATCTGGAAATGGCATTTGGAATTTCACTCACCAGCTATCATAGTCTGAAATAACTGGGGCCGAAAAGGGTCCAGTTTGCAAGATACTGTATTTTCAAAAAGATGTAAAAATATGACCCTTCAGGGAAGCATCTTGGGATGCTTGAAGATTCTGCTATGAATGGTGATATAACATGGCAATGAAGTAAAAAAGATGTTGAGACTCTACAAAGAGTGTAGAGAAGAGCAACAAAGATGATTAGCAGACTGGAGGCTAAAACATATAAGGAACGGTTGCTGGAATTGAGTTTAATGAAGAGAAGGACTAGGGGTGACATGATAGCAGTATTCCAATATCTCAAAGAAGAGGGAGTCAAGCTATTCTCCAAAGCGCCTGAAGGCAGGACAAGAAGCAATTGATGGAAAGTAATCAAGGAGAGAAGCAACCTAGAAATTTCCTGACAGGAGAAATTTCCTGACAGTTAGAACAATTAATCAGTAGAACAATCTGCCTCCAAAAGTTGTGAATGCTCCAACACTGGAAGTTTTTAAGAAGAGTCTGGACAAGCATTTGTCTGAAATGGTATCTCCTGCCTGAGCAGGGATTTGGACCAGAAGACCTCCAAGGTCCCTTCCAACTCTGTTATTCTGTTATATTTCTTTTTGTTTTGCAGTCTTTGAAAATGGAGTGGCATTTAAGATAAAGACAATTGTTTCCAATTTGTAAAATGCTTACACATCTTGCTTTTTATTGGGAAGGGAATCCCGTTGAGTCAGTCTTGACTCCTGAAACCTACCTGGACAATCTCTACTTTTGAGGAAGTATTTTGCCATTGTCACTTCCTTGGGCTGAGAATGAGTGACTGGCCCAAAGACAACCAACTGGCTTTGTGCCTAAAGCAGGACTAGAAATCACAGTCTTCTGATTTCTAGCTTGATGCCTTTAATTAAATTTGGTTTCATATTGCTCCTTGGAACCTAAAAATAGTTCTGTGCAAGCAATCTGTAATCTGTGAAGTAATCTGCAGCAACTCTGTGCAGCAAAATGGTGCAAATGTTGTTCCTCACAGCAGGTCCTTAAACCAAATGTGGAGTGTTTTTTTTGCCTTGGATAATCCCAGGAAAGGCAGAATTTGATTTGCCAAGAAGAGTGGTGTATGGGACCACACAAGCTGTGGATTAACTTCTGCTCTTCAAATCCAGATTAAATATTAAATCCAAATCCAGAATCACCCTGGGAGGGATGGGCAGCATACAAGTTTGATAAATAAATAACTGCAAAGTCCTAATAAAAATATTTTATAAAAATGTACTACTATACATTTGCTTGCTGAAATATTGGAGCGCCCACAGGAAAGAATATGGAAACAAATATAAAGCCTTGCTTAGAATTTATTATATGCCTTGCAAATGTCTGAATAAACTCATGAGATATTGAATTCAATATACATATGCCCATGGTTTACTTTTTAAAAAAGGATGTGTGTGTACTCTACATACATATTTATCAGGAGTCTGCACACCAAGGGAGAGCTTCTGCTTATGTAAATCCAGTTATAGAGACAAAAGGGAAGAGCTATGTCAAGGGATATAACTCTGGTTATTGCATTATTACAGCATCTCAGAAGATAATCAAAAGAAAATGCAGGGACTGAAATAGTGAAATTTATGCTAAGTCCAAGGCAGCTGTTCCATGTTAGTGCAATAAATTTTAAGACACACATAGGACCAAGCAGGCTAAAAATGAAATGTACAAGTAGGAGCCAATATATATATATATATTCCACAATCAAGTTTATAAGAAAGATAATCATATGAAATAGAAAGAAGAAAAATAGTTCATCACAATTTGTGTCCCCCGATGTTAAGAAACGTAGAATGTTATTTCTGGAACATAATTTTAGGAGACCTACCTGTTTAAATGCTTAGATTCTAGACCAGGGGTGTCAAACTCACAATGTCATGTGATGTGTCGCGACTTATCGCAACTTTTTTGCCATTGCTGGCAATGGGGTGGGCACGGTTTTGCTATGATGCATCCAGCCCATGGGACGGCAGTTTGACACCCCTGTTCTAGACTGAAATCCTATTTCAGGAAAGAAGATCATACACAAGTATCAACCTGGTGTGAAAGGGCAATCCATCTTTAATTTAACACAGTTTTTCCCCCCAGTAAATTTCTAATGAGGATTTTTACAGAATTCCTTAAATTGAAGTATAGCGTATAATGGCAATATATATATATATATATATAGAGAGAGAGAAAACCTGGAAACACACAGCAAGTTCAAATAAGAGGAAAATGTGTATAGAATGCTCTCAGTTTAAGGGCTTGCAGCGAAGTGAGATTAACATCATGACGGCAACACGCTTGCAAGGATGAAATGGTGGAAACTCTGCCATAATGTGATTGTGACTGATGCAACTATGCAAATGCTGGTTTTTTGGACCCCTTTCCATCACTTCTTCTGCAGATAGATGCCTGTCAATTTAAGGGTATTTAGCAATCAAAACCAGCTGTCTTAAGAGGGAGAAGAATATATAGACTAGAACTGCTTAACTCATACTTTGCATCAGTCTTCACACACACAAAAACTATAGCCCAACATACCAAAAAAACCACTGCAAAAGACAAACTAGAAACAAAAATTAAAATAAGCAAGAAAATGGTAAGAGAACACCTATCCAACCTTGACGAGTATAAATCACCGGGACCCGACAGATTACATCCCAGAGTTCTGAAGGAGCTGGCAGATGTTATCTCAGAACCATTGCACCACATCTTTCATAAATCCTGGAGCACTGGGGAAGTACCTGAGGATTGGAAAAGGGCTGATGTGGTTCCCATCTTCAAGAAAGGGAAAAAAACGGACCCAGGAAACTACAGACCAATCAGTTTAACATCAATACCTGGAAAGATCCTAGAAAAGATAATAAAAAACCCCAGATCTGCGAACAACTAGAAGCAAACAAATTTATAACTAGTAGCCAGCACGGGTTTGTTAAAAACAGAACATGCCAAACCAATCTTATTTCATTCTTCGACAAAGTGACTAAACTAATAGACCAGCGAAATGCCGTGGACGTATTGTACTTAATTTCAGTAGGGCATTTAATAAAGTAGACCACAACCTACTCCTTGGTAAGCTAGAAAAAGGTGGAATAGACAACATCACCACCAGATGGATCGGTAGCTGGCTGGCAAACCGTATTCAATGAGTAGTCCACAATGGCACCACATCCACATAGAAGTAAGCGGTGGGGTACCACAAGGTTCCGTCTTAGGCCCAGTACTCTTCAATATATTCATCAATGACTTAGATGAGGGAATTGAAGGGGAACTCATCAAATTTGCAGATGACACCAAACTGGCAGGAGTAACCAACATCTCAGAAGACAAACTCAGGATACAAAAAGATCTTGACAAACTTGAACAATGGGCCCTATCCAACAAAATGAGTTTCAATATGGAGAAAAGTTTTACATTAAGGCAGCAAAAAATCAAAGATACAAGTACAGATTGGGTGAGACCTGGCTTAAAAACAGCAACTGTGAGAGGGACCTTGGAGTCCTAGTGGACGATCACTTCACTATGAGCCAGCAGTGTGTAGCAGCAATCAAAAAAGCTAATACAATCATGGGTTGTATAAACAGAGGCATAGAATCAAGATCACACGAAGTATTAGTACTGCTTTATAAAACCCTAGTAAGACCACACCTGGAATACTGCAGCCAATGTTGGTCACCATATCACAAAAAAGAGGTTGAGAGTTTGGGAAAAAATCAGAGAAGAGCGACTAAGATGATCAAAGGCCTGGAGACTGAAACATACGAAGAACGGCTGCGGGACCTGGGTTTGGCTAGTCTAAAGAAAAGAAGAAATATAGGAGACATGATTGCAGTATTCCAGTATTTGAGGGGCTGCCACAAAGAAGAGGAGGTCACGTTATTCACCAAAGCACCAGAGGGAAGGACGAGAAACAATGGTTGGAAACTGATCAAAGAGAGAAGCAACCTGGAATTAAGGAGAAACTTCCTGACAGTGAGGACAATTAACCAGTGGAACAGCTTGCCTCCAGAAATCGTGGGCGCTCCATCACTGGAGATTTTAAAGAAGAGACTAGACAGTCACTTGTCTGGTATAGGTTCTCCTGCTTGAGTAGGGGGCTGATCTAGAAGACCTCCAAGGTTCTGTTCTATTCTATTCTATTCTATTCTATTCTATTCTATTCTTGCTGCCTGAGAAGAGAAAGTGGTCAAGTTCCACTTTCAAGCAGAGAACAAAATTATGTCTTTATTTTCCCATGTTTTTCCCACGTCAACTTTGAGAACAAGGTTTAATCACAACCAGTTAAAAGGTCCATGTTCCAAAGGCTGAAATCAGAAGTATTTTGTAAATTTTAAAATGGTTTACATTTGAAATGTTCCATTTTAAATTCAAAACAAATGATTATTCTGGAGGTGTTTCAAGACTGAAACAGTTTTCTGAAACTCAAAGCAGTTCCAGAATAGTTGAATTGTCTTATTGTGAACTTAACATGTTTCCAAATCAAAACTTTTGCACATGTCTAAATGCTGTTTATCACATTCTCTGAAACATGAAAGTTATTAATCAGCTGATCAGGCACAACACTGAGGCTTGATGAGTTTTTCTCCACTCTCTAAAAATATTTATATAGCTATATAACTATTAGCATGATATGTCGGACTGCAGCACAAGTGTAGTTCCTAACTGGTTGCCAAGATTCCCATTTAACATTTTATAACCTACTTTCCTCTGTCCGACAATTATACCAGTAAGAGCCAAAATTCCAAGAATAAGAGCTTAATTATTCTGGGTTCTAACAACATAGAATAAAGCTTAAAGCTTATTGAGGTTCCTCTCTGCAATCTTACATTAAACAAGATAAAGATGGCATTATTTTGAGATTCTTTCTCACATTTTCTCAAACTAGTTGCTCTTTCTCACATTTTCTCAAACTAGTTGCTCTTTCTCCTCTCTTAATGAATCCATTCTTTCATTCTCTTAAGTATCTGGTGGTCTATAGGGAAAAACAGGCTTTGATTCAATCCAAAGAAAACTGAGAACCTGTGGGGACTCTCCTTTAATTCCAGATGGGAGTCAGTCGAAAAGACAGAACTGGTACATAATTTAGGGGGATTTTATGCTCCCAATGGAAGAATAGGTGGCACCTCTAGCTCTTGCAGATATATCTGTATTTATGGATGCATCTCTGTACATATATAAGCTGCACTAGCTCCCTATATATTTCTGGGTGTAACTCAAAGTGCTGCTGGCACTTATGAAATCCCTCACAGAATTCCTGGTTATTTGTGGAACTGCTGGACTTTCATTGTCCCATGAAATCTGGTGGGGCGGGGGAGTTTCCTTCTTTGAAACCAGCTGGTGGGATCCAGGAAAAAGAGCCTTTCTTGTCATGGTACCTGCCCTATGGACCATTATTTCCCTGAGGTTTGAATGGCCCCAGGCTGCCGGCCCTCTGTAAGGCCATGAAAACCTAGTTTTTTCTCCAAGCACTGGTCTATAACATGAGCTGAACCTATTCAAAATGAAAGATTTCTGAATAAATTATACAATATAAAATGGTTGGCCTCAGTTATTCTGCCATCATTTTAGTTTATAACAACAACAACAACAACAACAATAATGGAAAAGACCTTGGAGGTCATCTAGTCCAACCCCCTGCTCAGGCAGGAAACCCTATACCATTTCAGACAAATGGCTGTCTAATCTCTTCTTAAAAACTTCCAGTGTTGGAGCATTCACAACTTCTGGAGGCAGATTGTTCCACTGATTAATTATACTAAGTGTCAGGAAATTTCTCCTTAGTTCTCGGTTGCTTCTCTCTTTGGTTAGTTTCCATCCATTGCTTCTTGTCCTGCCTTCAGGTACTTTGGAGAATAGCTTGATTCTCTCTTCTTTGTGGCAACCCCTGAGATATTGGAACACTGCTATCATGTCACCCCTCGTCCTTCCCTTCATTAAACCAGACATACCTAATTCCAGCAACCGTTCCTTATATGTCTAGTCCCCTAATCACCTATGTTGCTCTTTTCTGTACTCTTTCTAGAATCTCAACATCTTTTTTACATCGTGGTGACCAAAACTGGATGCAGTATGCAGTTTGTTATTATTTTTCATTTTATATGCATGTTAACTTTTGTTTAGTTATCTTGTGGTTTTTTTATACTTAGTTGTAGAACACCAGAGTTGGGTGACCATATAAATCGAATATATAAATATAAATTTCTATAATTAAATTTAGACAATGAAAAAATGGGGGTGACATTGTTTTTGACTAATTATTAGGTTGTGGATCAAAAATATCTGGAAATGTGCTTCACTTTCTGGGATTCACAGTATATGTCTGGTACATTCATTAGATTTATTATGAAGAAGATACAAAGAATGGATTGCTGCTTATCAGCAGCCTTCTGAAAAGGTTAGTCATAAAACAGTTTCCTAATATGGACTGTAAAAGAGGTTAAGCTATTCAATGATGAAGGAAGTGATCCCTCTGCGACTGAACTATTGAAAACTCAAGCTGAAGGAAAAAATTAAAAATTTGGCTTATGACCCTTGAAAGACGGGGTTTAATTTGCATTGCTCAAAGCCACGCTTTGCGTTTTTCATTCTTTGCAGACACAAAATAAGGGCAGATTGGCAATGCAGAATAGAAAGAGTCATTCTGCCTATCAGCAAAAATGAGATAATCAAAGATGACAAAAAGGAACATATCTGACAGATGCAACAGGAAGGCCTCCCAATGAATGGAATTGGCAGAGGGTTTGCATAAAGCACAACAGACCACAATGCAGAAAGTACCAAGAAACTGTCAGTCGTCCCTCGCAATTTGTTCATATACAATAAAGAACAAGGATTTGGAACCAAAGAGTGTTGGGTTTATTCATGAGAGCGCACTTCACTTTGCATTTGACTGAACCTGTTTTCCAGTGAAACTGGCTGAATTATACATAAAAGCCATTTTAATAATGTTCTCCAATGCCAAAATTAGTTGCAAACTGAACAGCAGGTCCATCTTCTACTCCAAGCCTGTTAACAGTGGAAGAAAGCCAAATAAATGTCTATTAATAACAAAGTGCTGGTTTCCTTCGTTTTCATGCTCATACAATAAACTGAATAATTAGAACAACAGAAGGATTTACTTTACTACTGCCAATGTAGCATTCAGCAAAACAGAATATTAACACTCTCCTCTTAAAACTATTTTTAATTTATTTATTTGCATCATGCCTTTATTATTTTTATAAAATAACTCAAGGCGGCAAACCTATCTAATACTTTTTTTCCCCTCAACAACCCTGTGAGGTGGGTTGGGCTGACAGAGAATGACTGGCCAAGACACCCAGTTGTCTTTCATGGCTAAAACTAGAACTCATGGTCTCCTGCTTTCTAGCCTGGTGCTTTAATCACTAGATCAAATCTATTGGAATGTTATTACATCCAAATTTAGATATAATGTGAAGATGTCAATAATTGATTAGGTTACGTAACAAGGAGAATGTTTCAATGTCCCTTTCTTCGCTTTGCATATTCCTTTTGAAAGCATGTTATTTTCATGAATCCTAGCCTTCAGGATTTTTTAAAAAAATTTATAAACATTGTTATTTTAAAAAATTAAGAATTAACATTTGAAATGTATAGACTACTATTCTATTGAAAACATTGATATAAGAGCCGTGGTGCCACAGTGATTAGAATGCAGTATTGCAGGCTAATTCTGCCGACTGCCAGCAGTTCGATTCTCACCGGCTCAAGGTTGACTCAGCCTTCCATCCTTCTGAGGTCGGTAAAATGAGGACCCAGATTGTTGGAGGCAATATGCTAACTCTGTAAAATTGCTTAGAGAGGGCTTTAAAGCACTGTGAAGCGGCATATTTTACTGCTCTTAAACGCCACCTAATCTATGAAAGTTTCCTTGCCAAAGAATACAGAACAAGAACTAATAAAACCACCAGCATTTAATTTCATTTTAGCGGGCATTTCCAATCTTAAGTCTGGAAATTCAACACATGGACTTTACCATCCCATCGTTATAGGATAGGATGCGATACAATATAAGCTATGAATTTTGTCTTAAGGTTCTCAGTTTTTCTTCTGCATTAGGCAAGCGATTTACCCCCACATCTCAGCTCTCTATTTGCAGCATGGGAACAATGCCCAGCCTTCTTCCTTAGAGTCTTGCACTAAAGATTATAATTACGTAACAAAACCTATTTGAATAAAAATGTTATATATTGAATGCATCTCATTAGTGTGCATCATTCCGACAGCTGCTGGTTATTATACTAAGTTTTTCTGTGATCTACAAATTTAGGAGTCTGAAATATGTTTTTTCTCAAATGTTTAGAAATAATCATTCAATGTACATTCTGCTCATCTTCTCAAATGATGCATTCTTTCAACTCACTGCTAAGAAGACTCCTCGGTACTTCATGTTTAAGATATAGGTCAGAATTTTAGAACAATTAAAAAAACCTGAACTCCAGACAAATCCCACACATTATTAAAACATGCTAACTGTGTAACTTGGCAGATCAACTGAATTTCAGGACTACTCCTGACAATCCATTCATCAAAATGCATTATTTATGTCTGGAAGCCATGGTTACAGTTTATGAAATTTCAGCAATTATGTCAAATTAATCTTAGCTACTACCATCAACATGCTTGTTTGTTTGCCGCTGTGCCCAATAATCTCCTCCTTCCCCAAATGGTTGCTGATAAAAGCACAGTGGTACTAGCATAGACTCCTTTCTTCTCAGAATGATAGCGTAAAATCAGTTGTCTCTTCTGAATTTGTCTATGGAGGTTCTCAGTCAACCAGGTCATGGTTGTCCCAAAGGTGCTTTTTCAAGAGCCAACGGGACTTCCTTTGTTTTTCCTTGAAGATGTTTTGCTTCTTATCCAAGAAGCTTCTTCAGCTCTGACTGAATGGTGGGAAGTGGAAGGATTTATATTTGAAAAGGGGCGTTGTCTTACCTGAACGCCTTTTCTCAGCGTGATGAATGGAGAATCCACCAATGGGTTAACTTGGACCTCCTGCCCACGTAGACCAAAACAATCAAAGCTGCCACGCCCGTCTGGCTGAGAGCACGCCCCCAGTTTCGAAAAGGGCGAAGCCAATGACTGTACGACGTGTTGGCTCCCAGACCCTAAACACTGGACCTGACTGCGTCCAAGGGATGGGTGTGGATTCTCCATTCATCACGCTGAGAAAAGACATTCAGGTAAGACAACGCCCCTTCTCCAGCGTGAAGAATGGAGAATCCACCAATGGGACTTACCAAAGCCCTAATGTCCCTATGGGAGGGGAGCAGACTGGGCCAGTGTCCCTGCCGCCGGCACCACTTGTTGCAGTACCCTGCGGCCAAAAGAGGCCTCCGCCGAGGCAAACTTATCAAGTCGATAATGGCGCACAAAAGGGGAAGGCGAGGACCACGTCGCTGCCCTGCAAATGTCCTCAATGCTGGCCTGTGTGGCCCATGCTGCAGAGGTAGCAGCACTGCGAGTGGAATGGGCCATCAAGTGACCTGGAACCGCTAAGGAACCACTCGTGACCTGGAACCGCTAAGGAACCGCTCGGAAATACAGGCTCTAATCCACCTGTCAATGGTAGAAGAAGACACCTTCTTACCTTTGGAGGCCGGATGGAAGGAAACAAAGAGGGCTTCAGATCTACGAAAAGACTCCGTCCACTTGATGTAACAGCGTAATGCTCTGCGAACATCGAGAGTGTGCCATTGCCGTTCCAATGTATGAGACGGATTAGGGCAAAAGTTTGGTAACACGATCTCCTGTGCCCTGTGAAAAATGGTGTTAACTTTAGGAACAAATGAGGGGTCCAAGCGCAGGACCACTCTGTCCGTGTGAAAAACACACAAGTCCTCTCTGACAGAAAGAGCTGCCAGTTCCGAGATACGCCTAGCCGAGGTAACTGCAACCAAGAAAGCAACCTTAAGAGACAAGGACCTAATGGGTTCGAAAGGCGCCTGAGAAAGGGCCTGTAAGACCCTGGGCAACTCCCAAGTGGGATAACTATGTACTACTGGTGGTCTACTATTGGTGACCCCTTTGATAAAGGATCGTACCTTGGGGTGATGGGCCAGTGGCTCCAAGGTATCACAGGTAAACACCGTGGCCAGAGCCGCGACCTGTTGGCGAATAGTGTTGGGCGCCAAGCCCTTATCAACACCCTCCAACAGATAGTCTAATATCCGTGGAATGGTTACCTCTGAGATAGCTAAGTGATTGCTGTCACACCAACGGCAGAAATGTCTCCAAGTGGAGTCATAAATGCGATTGGTCGCCGGTCTCCGGGAGGCCTGAATCATAGAAATCACTCCTGAGGAATAAGATTCTTGGGCTAAGGCCCTGCGTTCAAGTGCCAGGCAGCTAACTGAAGCCACTGAGGCTCCGGGTGTTGTATTACTCCCTGCACTAGTCGTATCCGATCTGGAGCAATCCTCCATGGAGGGACCATGGAGAGGCTCACGAGGTCGGCAAACCACGGTCGTCTCGGCCAGTGCGGGGCAATGAATATGACCTCTGCCTGTTCCTGCAATATTTTCCTGATAACTGCTGGGATCAGAGGGAGAGGTGGAAAGGCATACAGCAGTCCCCCTGGCCAAGGGCTGCGAATAGCGTCCGTCCTCTCCGCCCCCGGAGAGGGGAACCTGGAAAAGAATCTTTGAAGTTGGGAGTTCGCCGGAGAGGCAAATAAGTCCAGGACCGGCAACCCAAACCTCTCCGATATCTCCCTGAAGAGATCCGGATGTAGACTCCATTCTGAATGGTCTACTGTCGCCCGGCTTAAAAAATCCGCCTGACGATTTGCCTCCCCCGAGATGTGTTCAGCTTTCAGGGAAAGGAGATTGTTTTCTGCCCAGGACCCCAATAACATGGCCTTGGCCATGAGAGATTGGGATCGGGTACCGCCCTGACGGTTCACATGGGCTTTTGCCGCCACGTTGTCCGTGAGGACCAGCACGTGTTGCCCCGCAATCTGGTTGCAGAAGTGGCGAAGATGAATGGCTCTCAGTTCCAGCCAGTTGATGTTGTGTGTCAGATCTGCTCTGGACCACCGACCCTGAGCCAACAGAGATTGGAAATGGGCCCCCCCAGCCAAACAGACTGGCGTCTGTGGTCAATGTTAGCCTGCTGGGCTCCTTGAATAGTGACCCTCTTGTCACCTCTGGGGAAGCCCACCACAGAAGGGATCTTAGGGTCTGAAGAGGAACCCGTACCCTTTGGTTGGAAGAGCTTGTGCCCAGTCTTTGGAATGGGAGCAAGAACCATTGAAGGTGTCTGGAGTGTAGTCTGGCCCAAGGCACTATCTCTAAGCAAGATATCATCTTTCCCAATAACTGGGAGAGGATAGCCAGTGTTACTACACGTTTCCTGTGGATTTTGAGAACCATGTCTCGAATGCTGTTTTGACGGTCTCGAGACAGATAGACCCGGCAAAGGTCTGTGTCTATTATCGCGCCCAAGTGTAGTAGGCGTGTTGAGGGAGTCAACTGACTTTTTTGAAAGTTGACTGAGAAACCATGATCCTGAAGAGTCCTTATGGTGAGGGCCAGTTCCGCCTGGGCGGCCAGAGCGGAGGACGACTGGATGAGAATGTCATCCAGGTAACATTGGACGCGCACCGGTACTAACCGTAGGTGTGCGGCAAGTACCACCAGGATCTTGGTGAAGACCCTGGGAGCCAAGGATAGGCCGAACGGGAGGGCTCTGTATTGGTAATGGTTGTTGGAATAGCAAAACCGGAGATATTGCCGATGGTTTGGATGTATAGGGATGTGGAGGTACGCCTCCGTAAGGTCTATGGATGTCAGAAAGTCCCCCCGTCTTACGCTTGCCAAGATGGACTGAAGCGTCTGCATCTTGAACTTTCTGTACGACAGGTGAGAGTTCAGGCCCTTGAGGTCTAGTATCGCCCTCCATCCCCCTGAGGCCTTTGGAACAATGAATAGGATGGAGTAAAAACCCTGTTTCAGCTGATCGACTGGTACCCGTTCTATGGCTCGTATGTGTAACAGATGCAGAATGGCCTCCCCCAGGAGGGTCTTCCTGACTGGATTCCTGGGGAGGGGACAGGAAACAAAGCGCCGGGGTGGCCTGGCCACGAACTCCAGAGACAGCCCGTCCCTGATGGTGCTTAGCACCCAAGAGTCCGTGGTCGTGGTCTCCCATTGGTGGAGAAAGTAAGTTAGTCTGCCACCTATGGGAGCCTCCCTCCCTGAGTCACCTGGATCTACGGAAGGGACGGCCGCCCCTGCCTCGAAAGGACCTCTTACCCTGGGCCTGCTGTCTGTATCTGTCCCTGTACCCGGACCGGTCAAATGAACGGTCCGGGCCAGCGGGAAATGGCCGGGAGACCTGTGCTGAGGCCGAATCTGATCCCGTCCGAAAGGGCTGCCGACGGGTGTACGGGGAGAAACCACGGCCAGGTCTCCTGGAAAGGTGATAGAGAACCCTCCATTTCTCCCTGTTTTCAACTAAGTAGGGGGTCTGGGCCTCCCCAAAGAGACGGGCGCCGCGGTATGGGGCGGAAGCTACGCGCCATTTGTGTCTAGTCTCGGCCTTCCAATTTCTGAGCCATAGGAGCCTGCGTGCGGAGACGTTGGATGCTATGGCACGGGCAGAGAATCTGGCAGCCTGCAAGGATACGTCCGTCATGTACTGCGATGCGGCCATTAGCTTCGTCAAGTCCTGATGGACTCTTACCTCTTCCGGGGGAATTCTAGCCTGTAATTGGCGGAGCCACATAAGAGAGACCCTGGCGAAGAATGAGGCTGAAGTAGAAGCTCTTATTGACCAAGCTGAAGCTTGGTGTGTCCTGCGTAAAGAAGCCTCGGATTTCTTATCCTTGGGCTTCAACGCCTCCGCCATATCTCCAGGTACCCTGGAATCAGAATATAAAGGCATTAAAGACTCATCAACCTCAGGCACCTCCAGGGCCTCATTCAGGACCGGTTCCGTGTCAAGCAACTTGCGGTCTATTCCCCCAGTAGAGGGAGGAGCACTTGGGGCCTCCCATTGTCCCCTAATGGATTTCAAAAACATGGGGGGGGCAAGGTATATGTTTGTGTAGCACCACTGGTTCTGAAAACAACGGGTCCGTGTCCTGGCCAGGAAGCTGTTCAGGCACCTGTTCAGGTACCGAAGGCTGAACCGAATGTATCTTACCGGTCGCACAGGCCTTGCGGAGCAGGGACGGAAATAGCGAGGGATTAAAGAGTCCTATTAGAGGAGGAGGTTCCTGAGTAGGCTCCTCATCGTCCGACCACTCTCCCTCCGCCTGACTGTACTCCGCGTATTCCGAGCCCCCGCTGGCAGAGGAGTGAGGAGGTGAATCAGAAATTGGGTACTGGAGGGCACCGGACCTCGATGGGTCAGGTGATGGCATAGGGATCATGGGAGCGGGAGCCACTTGAGGACGCCTCATGGGCGTCATGGCTTGAGCAACTGCCTGAGAAACCAATTCTTGCAGATGAGTTTTGAAGGATGGATCCTCCAGCTCACGAAGCCCCGCTGCTGTGGGGGTAAAGGTGGCAGTTGGAGCCTGGCCCACCAGGGGTGATCTCTCAAGGGGTCGGAGCCCCGCTGCAGTTGGGGTAAATGTGGCTTCTGGAGCCTTAGGGTCCTGAAGCCCCTGTTCCTCTTCAAAGAGGGAAAGGAGTTCCTGATAAGGACCAGTTGAAGGGGCCCCCTCTGAATCCCACTCTGGGGACCATGGGGCCTGGGGCTCAGGTTGAGGGCCACAAGGTAGTGTCACCATTGTGGTAGGGGGCGGCTTAACCGTCTCCCCTATAGCCAGTCTTTGTGCACGGGAGAACTGTCTCTCCAGGGCACGATGCCTACGGCTGGCCTGTTTGTCGGCCGCTTTGGAGGCTGCTTTCTTTGAGCCGGCCTTGGTCTTGGCCTTGATTTTTGCAGCTGCCTCCTGACTAGAGGACTTACGCTTTCCGTGTCCACTGGAGGTGGAAGCCTGTGGCTCAGTGTTATCTGCCATTGTAAAGCGAGAGTTTTCAGTGGGGTGCTGAAGTGTCTCGGTCTGCAAGAGATGCGGCTGTTAACCACCAAGGTGGGACTGGCCTCCAGGTGGATCAGTGATGGTCCGGCCCACCGGCAAGCGCGGACTCACACTTAGCGACGGATGTCACGGATCACCAGCGATGATGAGACTGAGCGTGAGACCTACTTTGAGGCCAATTTCACGCTTAGTGACGGGATCAACACGTGTCTCACTTAGTGACGGCAAGCTCAGTATTGACCGTTCACTAGATGCAGACTATGGCAACAGGCTATGACTGGCAATGCCTAATGACTGTAATTGTGTGGCGTGTAAATACAATACAGGGGACCCCTATGTCCCTGGAAATAAGGCCCCAACTGGCAATGATGAAAGGCCTGATTAGTGAAAAAATCCCTGGACTCAACTCAGACTGATGATTCTGAAACGGGACAAAATAAAAAGGTGTGGCCTTTGATTCCCTGTTTGTGTGAATTAAGATGGTGGTCGCCAAGGGAAAATGAAAGTAAACTGATCGGCCTCTTTTTGATCAGGAAAAGGCCGGCCTGAATGCTGGTGAAATGGGAAGGTGAAACCGAAACAAATTCTTGCTGTGCTCCACGCGGCGCCAAAAATGGAGGCCGCAATGCTTGGTTAGAAATTTGGACACCCTGGGACAGCTGGAGAATAAGGAGCACCCCCCTCACACCAACAGCTCTCCCAAAATTGAACCAGCACTTCACAGGATCACAATAAGGCAGCCGATTGAGTCGCGGTGGCCAAAATGGCGGCCGCGACGATCAGCCAAAAATTCCGAAGACCCAAGCGGTCCGAAGAGGAGGGGGACGCACTCCCTCCCCCAAGGGACACCCCCCAGAGAAGCCTAGAAGGCGAGACAAGCAAAGAAACAAAGGCAAAGCTGATGGGGATCAGATCGCCTCGCGGCACCCAAAACGGCAGCCGCGATGATCAGCTGTGGGGGGGAAGCACGAACTCAACCAAAAAGGCACTCACAACAACTAAAACTTTTTTCCCTTCTAGAAACAGCGCTGATCCCAGCGCTGGTCAGATGAGAAACAAAAAGCAATGAAAGAATCCACCAATGGAATAGTTATAAATAAAACCTGATTCTCAAATCGCTGGGAGCCAAAACTACCACGTCTGTCTGGGCTGAAGACCAAAACAAAACTGGGGGCATGCTCTCAGCCAGACGGGCGTGGCAGCTTTGATTGTTTTGGTCTACATGGGCAGGAGGTCCAAGTTAACCCATTGGTGGATTCTCCATTCTTCATGCTGGAGAACAGGTACATTGCTACCTAAACCAAAATAATTTTCTTAATCTTCAGAGTTTTTTTTTAAAAAAAGAGTCCTATAAATGTTGAAAGATTATAAAAAACAATTTATCTCACAACCATTTCTGGTGTTCTCCTTAAGCCTATTATTTCCCTGCAATTTAACAGTTAATCTGAATAAAGGATAAGAATGAGGTGGAAGCATTGCAGAATTCTTAATAAGACCATTTTATCAAACAGTTTCTGCCTGTTTCATCCAAACTGCGAGCCTTCCGGTATACATGGCAGGAGAGAACCGAATGGCAGATGTTCTCCATAGCAACTCTTCTTCTTCAGAATAGTCGAAGAATAGTCCTTACCTTCATGGACTTTTAGAAGCAGGGGAAAATCTGGCTGTTCTGAAGGCCTTCAGAGATTACTGACAACTAGCAACTCTGTGTTTAATACATTTTAGCTTTTTTTATTTTTCATACTTAAATTGGAAATTTAGATTTACTACAGGTAGGCCTCAACCTACGACCACAATTGAGCCCAAAATTTCTGTTGTTATATGAGGACATTTGTTAAGTGAATTTTTCCCCTTTTTACAACCTTTTTTACATCAGTTGTTAAGTGAATCACTGCAGTTGATAAGTTAGTAACCTGGTTCTTAAGTGAACGTGGCTTCCCCATTGACTGTGCTTGTCAGAAGGTCGCAAAAGGGGATCATGTGACCTTGGGACACAGCAAAGGTCATAAGTATGAACCAGTTGCTGAGCATCTGAATTTTGATCACATGATCATGGGGATGTCACAAAGGTCATAACTGTGAAAAATGGTCGTAAGTCACTGTTTTCAGTGCCGTTGTAACTTTGGTCATTAAATGAACTGTTGTTAAGTCGAGGACTACCTGTACTTTAATTACAGGTAGTCCTTCTTACAACAGTTCATTTAGTGACTGTTCGAAGTTACAATGGCACTGAAAAAAGTTGACTTATGACCATTTTTCACATGACTGTTGCAGTGTCCCTGTGGTCATGTGGTCAAAATTCAGAATGCTTGGCAAGTAATTCATATTTATGATGGTTGAAGTGTCCTGGTATCACCTTTTGCGACCTTCTGACAAGCAAGTTAGTGGGAAAGCCAGATTCACTTAACAGCCATGTTACTAACTTAATAACTGCAGGGATTCAGTTAACAACTCTGGCAAGAAAGATTGTAAAATGAAGCAAAACTAACTTAACAACTTTCTCACTTAGCAACAAAAATTTTGGGCTTAATTGTGTGTTGTAGGTCGAGGACTACCTATATTGTATTGGATTTTTTATAATACAGGAGCCCAGCTTTCAAGATCTACTGCCTACTGTCTTTGAATATTCTTCTTTCAATCAAGGAAGCAAGCAAGAGTAGACAAGTGTAAGGACCGAAATATTAATGTGCTGCAGGTAGCTGCCTATAAACTAAGGTCTATTATACAGAGTCATGCAATCAGGGCATTATAACCAGTAGTTAAAGAAGCATCTTGAACTTGCTTAATAGAACACATGTTTTCTTCCCTCTGTCCATGTTCTCAAAACAGCTCTAGATATTTTAAATCCCTAGAAGGAAGAGAATTACTCATTCATTACCAATTTCCTCAGTTCTATTCCTAATTCCTTTAAGGGTGTAAATTTAGCCCAACTAAGTAGCATATGGTGATTTTTATCTAATACTGTATGTAAAGAGAAACAGAGGATGTGTAATATCAGTTGCTTGGTGGTAAGTCATTTTTATTGCAATGGCTTTTTATGTGATCTAACTCAGTCTTCATCAAAGTAGAGGATGTAATTTAGGGTTTGCTAATTATCAACTGGTTGCCTTCTCTCCTTCTGACTATATCAGTTTATATAAACAATAAAAATTTGGATGTGAGTGTATTCATGGCTGCTATATTGGCATCTTTTGCTTACTAGAGTTCCAGTTAAACGAAACCAGAGCTTTGTGGAGGTCCGGAAGTGGAACAGAATGGATTCAGACTGAATTGCTCCACCCTGGGAAGTAAGCATCTGCCCTGAGTTATGCCACTCTATTATCATAACCTTAATCTTGAAATCTGACACTTTCAGTGATGCCAACAAGGATGTTGTCAATTTCATCTACAGTATGTTTACTACAAATCTAACAGTGTTGAAAATATTAGCTTTGCTTGTGAAAGTAGAAGCCTGTTTAATTCCTTGTTCAATTTTCCACATGACGATCAGGAAAACACTGAAAGCTAAGTTACACTATTAAGGAAAATTTTATAGCTCCAAAGCATTCTTGCCAAAAGGTGTCACAAAGCTGTCAAAAGTTACTGAAATGTTCACAAAACTTCAGAAATGGAAAAACTGACTTCTATCATACATGGATATTTTGTAGAATAAATACGTTAGAAATCAATAATAAATGGACTTCGCTGTTAGCACAATTGTTCATGCTTTTTGTGTAAAGAGTGCAAGAGATAATGAAATAGCATTAGATTTGGTTATGCCTGTAGCCAACCTATTGAAATTAATGGAACTTAAATCAGTCACGACTATCTTGCTAAGCCTGGATCTAACTCACTGCTTCAAGTCTAAGAGTCCAAAAACTATTCGTACTGTAACTGAATTGCTCAGCTGGAAATTAAGACTGCTTAAGCACCAACTCCAACTGGGCAACATTATAACATCTTTGTCTTTCAGAAATACTCAAAACCCATAGCTGTCACAACTTTTTTCTGTTTTCAAACTTTCCAAAGCCAAAGGCTCTGGCAGTCTTTGCATGTGAAAAGATTTCATTCTATTCCCAAGACTTGTTTATAGTTAATGTCCAGAACAAGAATAACTTATGTTTCCTAGGGAGTCAGAACTCAAGGACTCAGCAGTCATGAATTACAAGGCCAATAATTGTTTGGGTGTGAATGTGTGTGTGTGTATGTGCGCGCATGCTTCCCCTCCTCTCTCTTGTTCCATTTCTTTGCCCCTGCCAATAACATTTTTCCTGAGTACAGCTCCTGTTGACTCTTCTGATGATTAATAGTAGCTGTTGTTTACACAGTTGTCACTTAAATTTGCATGCAGGGTTAGTCAACATCCAACTTTGCTGTAGCACCCAAAGAATAATTTGTATTCCAATGGTTGGAGTTGTCTTGGTAACGCATAGGTGACTGGAAAACATGTATGGAGGGGAAGTTTCATTCTGCCATTGCTCACTAATCTCCATGTGGCTTATAACAATCTGCACAGTATTTGGTAGCTATGGTGCCTTTTAACTTGACCTCACCACCTTCCAAGTCTTTGTGTGGTCTGCCTTATTCTGCCCTCCCACCCTCAGGCTGAGTCTGAAGACCTAGCGAATTAACACCAAAGCTATTTCTTAAGCTCATGCCACAATTCACATCCCTCATGTCACCTAAGCTGCTGACAGACCAAAAATTATACTATAGATATCTGAAAGCTCTATTTCATAGAGGGCACAGAAAAATTATAAATATATAAATATAGATAAAATTCAGAGAGTAAAGTGTTCTTACCAAGGACACAGCAGCTACTTTTCCTGGTTATTTCAAGCAGCCTTAAATTGCAAAACTCAAAGCAAAGTTGATTTTTCTTATTTGTAGATAGAGTATCTGGTTTTTGGCTTCTTGCAACCCTGAATCTGGAGGTCTTTCAGTTTCTAATAGTCTTTCACGCCACCCTTTTTGTAGTTGTTAATTTTATTTGTTGAAATGATAAAATATGAAATGATTTTTGATTAGAAAGAGGCCATGCAGTGGAAAAACCTAAATATGTTACAGTAATCAAAATGAGCAAAATGTAACCCCATCTAAATTAACAGAAAAAAGGATCCCTATGGTAACTATAAATGCCTATATAAAATTAATTCAGTCTCCTCTTCTCATTTTTAGAACGAGTGATTTAAAAAAACATTTAAAACCATCCGGCCTCTCTAACAGAATGTTCTTGATAAGTCTGCAGCAATTATGTCCACGCTGCTTTAAATATACATTGAGGTTTCACTTTAAGATATATCCCTCTCTCCTGTGCAGAATCTTCTCATCAGATATAAGCACCAAGCTCTCACTCTTAATATTTAGGAAGTGTTCAAAAGCAAGGGTCTTTGTAAATCTGAGGACTGAAGCACAATGAATATTATAGTTGCTTTGATGTTACAAGGTATTATGGCTTTAACTATGTTGATTGCATGTATTATGTAACACAGGGGTCCTCAACCTTGGCAAATTTAAGACTTGTGGACTTCAACTCCCAGAATTTCACATTCAATTCAGCCTCCCAGAATTCTGGGAGTTGAAGTCCACAAGTCTTAAAGTTGTCAAGGTTGGAGACCCCTGGTGTAAAGCCTTTAGCAGAGACATAGACATGAGGGTAGTAGACAGTTACTAATATGGAATGGTCAACAATAGTTAATACAGCTAAATAAAGCAGGGACAAAGTGTTCAAAACAAGGCTGAATTGAATGTGAAATTCTGGGAGTTGAAGTCCACAAGTCTTAAAGTTGCCAAGGTTGAGGACCCCTGATATAATAACATTATAAAAATGGTAAAATGATCAAAATTAAAATTATATATAAGCTGCTTAGGAGAGCAGTTTGGTATTGTGCTTAAGACACTGGGCTAGAAATGGGAGACCCTGAGTTCTACTCCAGCCTTTGGTACAATGCCAGTAAGGTGATCTTGGGCCAGTCACTTTCTCTCAGCCTTAGGAAATACACAATGGTAAACCACTTCCAAAAAAACCTTGTCAAGAAAACTGCAGGGATTTGTCCAGGGAGTTACCAGGAGTCAATAGTAACTTGAAGGTATTGGGCTGGTATAACTAGTTTTAGCCAGAGAAACCCCATTTTGCTTCCTTAGTGACCATTTGAAGTTCTGACGGACCCCTCAAAATGTACTTACAATCCGATTCAAATTTTCGATGGCTGGACCCACCACTGCCTGGTCACGTGATCACATTTGGGCTGCTCAGCAACCGGCCGACATTTACAACCATTTGCAGTGTCCACGACTTACAGCATTTTTTTTGCTGATAAACCAGGCTTTATCTCCAATTTCCAGCAAAAAACACCCACTGCAGTCAATGAGTTCACTGAACAACTTTTCAGAGTTTGCGTTTAAAAAAAAAAAGGTTATAAAATTGGTCATGGTCTTGTGATGACCCACTTAACGCCTGGCAAGACTTACGACTGTAATTCTGGGCTCAATTACAGTTATAAGTGAAGGACTACCTGTACTTCAATGTTTAGATATTTTCCCTTTGGGCCTCTTGTCTTTGCCCTAAGATTCCTGGAAGGCCACAAGATAGTCTTCTCAAAGAACATGTTCCACCAAAAACCAGGTAAAAAGGTAAAGGAGTCCCTACGCATTTCATTCTGCTAGTTGTTGCTGACTATAGCCAGCCATGCTCATCTCCGTTTCAAGGCTGTGTGAAGACATTTCCACAGTCATGTGGTCAGCATGATGTCACAGAGCGCTGTTACCTTTCCACCGAAGTGGTGGCTATTTATCTACTCGCATTTGCATTCTTTCGAACTGCTAGGTTGGCAGGGGCTGGAGCAAAGACGGGAGCTCACCCCATCGCGTGGCACTAGGGCCGGCTTTCCAGCCAACAAGCCCAGCATTTTAACCGCTGAGCCACCATACCATCACCTAAACCAGGACAGCAATGGAAACAAGGTTAGCCCCTCTGCCTGATACTAAAAAAATTAAGTAGAATGTGTGAACTTCCCTTTTCCTGTTACAGATAAGTTAGCTAAGAAGTTTTGCACACAAGGACAGGGGCTGCGATATTAAGTCTGCCTCTTGAGAGGGCAACCCTCCATCAGGGGTGTGACTAATGTACTGCTTGTTGTCTATTGCTGGTCAAAGATCATGTGTTCCTGTTTTCAGAAGTCTATAAAAGCTATGCTAATTTGTGTACTGAGGCTCTCAGTTTGTGGTTTAGTCGCCAGAGCATACCTCTTTATCCCTGTAATAAACAGATACAAAATTGTGTGATAATTGGCTCCTTCATACCAGGTAAAAACAATGATTCCAGCATTTGACTGGGTCAATCTACAGTTTGGCCAACAAAGGTACCCAAAAAGCTGCTTAGAGTCAAATGACAAAGTACTTATGATAAATAAAATAAATAAAAAGTATAGTGGCAGAAGAGAGCTACAGTAGCAAAACATTTTGTCTGCTACAATTTCTTATGCATAGAATAACTGGAAATACTTTATATTATACTGCACTAGGATGAGCTGTTCCAAAACATCTATCATTTCACTAACATAACTTCAAGCAAACTTTGAGCAAGTGAATAGTTCTCACCAACAGGCTATATAGGACTTTTCCCTTTCATGATCCCTTAGATCAATTTGGATGTCACCCTAAAACCTTTCCAACTTTCCTTTTTTCCAGACTTCAGGTAAAGAGCTCCATTTTCTTTCTCCAAACAGAAGCCCGAAACTGAAGCAGGCTGCTGAATGCTTTAAAATAGTAGCAAGAAGGCATTTGTGTAAAAATGAGTGGCTAGCAGCAAAACGAAAATGAACATTACACCACCACCACAACAAACTTTGAAGAGAACTTAAAAGTACTGGATAAGTCATAGAAAGCCAGAACAACCCAAAGAGAAACGTTATGCATCTCAGACTACGGTGTGTATTCAGGCTAGAGTACTATGGGTTAGTTCTACAACTTTAAATGTTTTCTAAGGTCTTCATCTTCTTCCTGGCTTTAGATTTTCTCAGTATTCCTGTATTCAAACGAAAGGATGATTCCTTTACAGATTTGAATTTCAAATGATTTTGGAATGTAACTATAAATTTTACTTGAATTTAAATATTCTGGAAATCATTAGGTTAATCTAGGATTCAAATTAACTGAAGTATAGAGATTAGGCAGCTCTTTTTTTTTATTATTGTTTTAATACAATAGAAATGGGGTGGTTGGGGGGAGGAACACAAAGCTTAGAAGAACAAGAAATAAAAAAACTCCTATAACTACAAAAAGTACCAGCAACAATTATGCATGTTTAAAAAAAGATATACAGTTTAATTTTTAAACGTCAAATCTTGACCACACAGAATCACCTTGTCCAGTTCTTCCACTGCATAAAGAATTAATCCAAAAACTGAGAAAGAACACATTCAATCAAGTCAGCTTTTGGCTGTAAGCATTTTTCTAAGAAGATAAAAAAAAACCTTTTTTTGTAACAATACAGACGGCAAAGATCTTCAGGAATAGATAATTAAACAAGCAATTTCATAAATTAAAGTTGTCACAGGAAATAATAATTTATGCATATGTAATATACATCATACACAAACATTTACATTAAGCACCACTGTGATATAGATTGCCTCAGTCAGGCTTAAAAAATCCATTTTTAGATTTCTAACATTGTCCAAATACTATATTTTATGGAACAACTGTAATTTTATAGATGCCCTTTCTCAGAAGCATCCCTGATCCTTTGGGAATTCTCTCAGGACTTGAAAATCTTTTCTGACCTTAGATGTTGAAACTTAATAGATTCCTGCTTCCTACTGTCAAGTTCTGAACACATTCCAAGTCAGTTGCCTTCATGCCCTTATCCATCACCCCAAGGGCTCTAAAGCCTGTCTGAAACAAGTCACACATTGTATGCACTAAGATTACTGCAGCCAATAGAAAGAAAGAAAGAAAGGAAGGAAGGAAGGAAGAAAGAAAGAAAGAAAGAAAGAAAGAGAGAGAGAGAAAGAGAGAAAGAAAGAAAGAAAGAAAGAAAGAAAGAAAGAAAGAAAGAAAGAAAGAAAGAAAGAAAGAAAGAAAGAAAGAAAGAAAGAAAGAAAGAAAGTCAGTCATCCCTACAATTGAAGGGCGACAATGTTCTCTAAACTTCCAGGCAAGCAGTGACCATAATATACAACAGCAATGAGAGGCAATGGGCTGAACAGTAATGAGAGGTAATGGGCATCATTTTAACTCACCTTTAGTTCAATAGATGCAGTAAGAATAACATTCTCAGAAAATCTCAACCAAAGTCAGGAGTTGCAAATTATTGTAAGGTGTTGGCAGACTACAAATAACTTTATTTTAATGTAGCTATCCTGTTACAGCATAGATTGGAAGATTCAATCTCAATGTCACCAATCCACAAATTAAGTCTGACTTAAGTCTTGAAGTCATTCAGACAAAACAAAAGTGAAAACGAGAGAGACTTCCATTCCAGCTCATGAGCTCAAAATTTAATTCGAGTTATTTTAGCTGCATGGTCCTGAACAAACAGAAAATTTCACCGGAGAAATCTGATTAATTAAAACAAGGAAGCAAAAGCCACAGAACTAGTGAAATGGGTTGGAGAGATAAACACAAGGACCAAAAGTTCCATTTGCTCATTGAATTGGGAATTCTGCAACATCATCAAGGAATGACAGCAAGTGGCCGAGGAAGCAGTTTGCCCAATCCCAAATGAGGGGAACTGCAGAAGGGGCAAGACAACAGACTGGTCTAGTCTGGTCTTATGGTTTAAGGAGGTCAGTCTGTTGCACAACATTGATCTTTCTTCAGCCTTAAAAAAAGAAATGTTTGAACTTAATTCCTTGCATCAAAGAGTTACGAAATAATTATTTCCCCCAAAATCACGTCCATTTAAGATTAAAACTATAAGAAAGCTATAGTGGAAAATAATATTTGAAATCTCATTCCAGATGAGTTCTACTCTTGGTGACTTCAATGGCACACCCATATATTTCTTAACAGTGTACCGGTCTGGTCACATGATCAAAATTCAGATGCCTGGCAACTGATTCATATTTCTGTCAGTAGCAATGTCTTGGGGGTCAGGAGATCACCTTTTGCAACCTTCTGACGAGGAAAATCAATAGGGAAGCCAGATTCACTTACCAACTGTGGCAAGAAAGGTCGTAAAATGGGACAAAACTCACTTAACAAAGGTCTCACTTAGCAACAGAAATTTTGGGCTGAATTGTGGTCATATGTCAAGGACTACCTCTACAAATAGACTTTCACAATATGTTGTAGTTTAAGCCCTGGAACTTCCTTTTCTAGCTGTTAGTATGTTATAGTGATTCACTTCACTCTGCTTTGTTTGCTTTGTTCTTTTAAATTTTGCTGGTCATTGCCCAAATAAATATTACTGATTGTTGTTTTAAACCCAGCAAGGTTGAGTGTGTGATGTCACATTGCTAGGCTTGCTACTTATTGTAGTTCATCCAATATTGCTGCAAAAATTTGTTTCATTTGAACAGAGTTTGTGCTAGAGGCCAGTATTTAGGTTTAGCGGAACATGTCCATTACTTTTGTAGGATATGCAATAGTTAATGATGTCTAAAATTTGTTTTTTCTTCTTTTTATTTTATCTCCATTATGTCCTCAGACAGCACTTAGGCATTTTAAAAACAGCATTATGTATTAGCTCAGCGAACACTTTTCTATTGTGTCTGTTTATATGTGGAACAACTGCATTTACCGCTACTCTCTAATTCATCATTTAGACCTTCTATTTCTTTACCTAGACAGTCCTTGCTTAATGACCATTTGTTCAGCGACAATTTGAAATTACAATGGAACTGAACGAAGGGACTTACGACTGGTGCCCATATGGCCGTTGCAGTGCTCTCCAGTCCCATGGATTTTTGGCAATCCATTTTCACTTATGGTGAGTTGCCAGTACCCCACAATTATGTGGTTGCCATGTGCAATCTTCCCTGACAGCTTTCCCACAAAGTCAAACAATCACTTGGATTTTGAGAGGGACTTTTTTTACCCAGCCTCCTTAACAGCAAAAGCGTTGCCTCAATTCTGTCCCAAAGGGTGGTCCCTCTCCATCAAGCAGCATATTTGCTCTAAAGGAGGCTCAAGGAGTTCCTTCTCCCATGGACGGGAGGAAATCTCAGCGCTGGACACTGCAGCTTCTTTTATTCACTCCAGCACTGCAGTTCCCTTCTGCATACAGAGGGGGAGCTGCCTACCCTCCTTCAGGAGGCAGTTTTTTGCTTCACCCACCTACAGTAACTACCGCAACGGGAGAGCCAGGATTGCAGTTGTTGAGCAAGGTGGTTCACGTGAATGTCTCACTTAGCAACTGCAATGACATATGACCTACATTCTGGGTTCAAATTGAGGACTATTCAAAGAATAGATTAGGCATTGAAATCAAATGAAAGAAAATCAACATCTCCTAGAATGATCTGAGTGTAACCTAATAAAACTCTTTCATCGCAGGCTTACCAGACAATGTAAAAATTCAGCAAATTTTAAAGGTTGCTTGCTTGTGGCAGATACACTTGCATGCTCATAGAGAACCAGACCATTAACAAAGATCAACAAAAGTCTGCTTTTGGGTTACATTTTCTTCTGGAGAAATATTATCTCAGGAGAGTCTCCAATAACTTTATGTGGATCTTAACTTCAAAAGCTATCTTTAAGATTTGCAATGCTACTTCAAATCTGATGTCCATCCACGTGGAAATCAAAGTGAGATAGTAGGGCTAGCTGCCAGGGAATTCTGGGAAATATGGACTAGTATTACCTGGACAGCATGTAGTTGGCAAGGCAAGGGGGTCCTGCTGTTTTTTACAGGGATAGAAAAGGAATGCATCACTTAGTAATGGAACCACATAGGAGAAAGGTCTTCTACTTATGTTACAAGAATTGCTAGTCTGTTTACAAAGGTATTTTTTAAAATCTAATCTCTGGGTAGGCAGGTTGGGGATTAGAATTCTGTATTAAATATGGAGGTGGAATAAAATACTTGGTCTGTTCTCCACCAACCTGCTTGATTACCAGCAAGCTACTAAATAAGGCTATAGGACAGTGGTGGCGAACCTATGGCACGGGTGCCAGAGGCGGCACTCAGAGCCCTCTCTGTGGGCACGCGTGCCGTCGCCCCAGTCCTAGGCCTTCAGCTGGGTTTTATAAAACCTTTTCGCTTTAGGCCTCCGCCACCGTGTGCAAAAAAAAAAAAAGGTTCAATCAGTCAATTTCAACTTCTCGCGGGAAAAAAAAAGATCTTGCAGAATTGGAATTGATTGATTGAACTTTTTAGTCCCACCCTATCTGCTGTTACCACAGCAGCCACGCCCACCCAATTGGCCACACCCAGCCAATGGGCCACACCCAGCCAATGGGCCACACCCACCTGGCACTCGACGATGCATAAGTGGGTTTTGGGTTGCAGTTTGGGCACTCAGTCTCTAAAAGGTTCGCCATCACTGCTATAGAATATAAAATTAAGGGCAATTTAGAAAAAATAATCCCATACGCTTTTTCGTAACAATCAATATTAAACGTAGCCAAGAACATCAAAATGAACCAGGCTTTATTTCATGTAAAAATATTTTTACTTTGAACTGGGATAACCTAGAATATTATTATTATCATCATCATTGTGGCGCCAATAACATAGTTGAAAAGGATGTACTACATTCAGATTAGTGACTGCCAATGATATCATCAAAATATTTTCATAAAAAATGGACAATACACAGAGCATAATAGACCCACTAATGCTGCTCCATATTATCACTGTTCCCACATTCTCCCAACTGGGTGCCACTTCAAATGTACTCTGATGAGAAGCCACAATCACCCAGATTCTTGGGAATTATAGTTCCGATATATCTAGAGACCATCAGCCTGGGAAAGTTAGCAGAAAACAATCAATTCCATGCCAAAGAATTCACCACAATCCCAGAATCCAAATGCAATTTTTAAGATGCCCTCAGCTATTACAACTTTTAAAAGTTTTTACAGTAGGAGACAGAAGGAATATTGAACTGGATTACTTTTTATTTTGAGCTAGGGCATGCTTACATTTCTGTTCTGTCAAGATAATGATTTAGAAGCTAACCAGCTTGTATAATGTGAGATGAATGATGCGATGTTAGGAATGACTCAGCAGGAGTCTGTATCCCTTTAAGACAGGCATGTCAAACTCGTGATGTCATATGACATCACGCGATGTATCGGAACTTTTCCCCATTGCTGGCAATGGGGTAGGCACGGTTTCAGCGTGATGCATCCAGCCCGCGGCCGGCAGTTTGACATGCTTGCTTTAAGAGCTTGAGTATAAAAGGGAAGGCCTTGCTAGAGTCTCTCTCGTCCGTTTCCTGCTGTAATTGCTGTATGTTGGAGTTTGCTGAATTAGCACCTGTATGCATTTTGTTCCTAGTGTATTATGCTACAATTTTCATATTTCTCAAACAGCATGGCTAAGATTATAAAAATATAACAAATTGGGAGCAAATATTTTAAATATTGAGGAGCTTAGTCAGAACAGACCTGGAAGGGACCTTGGAGGTCTTCTAGTCCAACCCCCTGCTCAAGCAGGTGACCCTATACCATTTCAGACAGGTGGCTGTCCAGTCTTTTCTTAAAAACCTTGAGTGATGAAGCACCTACAACGTCTGAAGGCAAGCTGTTCCACTGGTTAATTGTTCTCACTGTTAGGAAGTTTCTTGTTAATTCCAGGTTGTTTCTCTCCTTGATTAGTTTCCATCCATTGTTTCTTGTCTTGCCTTCTGGTGTTTTGGAAAATAAGCTGGCATCTACAATTATAACTATCTCTCCTAAATGATATATTTTTTAAAAAAAAAACTCCACAAATCAAGCAGTTTTAAGTTCGTACAGGAAAAGACGGGGCATATAAAAAAAAATATATTTATGTGTAGATCTGTTGTGAGACATCCACTTTGATGTAGTGGTTAAGGCATCTGACTAGAAACCAGAAGACCATGTGTTCCAGTCCTGCCTTTAGCATGAAGCCTGCTGGATGACCTTGGACCAGTCACTTTCTCTCAGCCCCAGGAAGGAGGCAATGGTAAGCCACGTCTTTCTGAAAAACTTTATCAAGAAAACTGCAGGGACTTGTTCAAGGAATATCCAAGAATCGGACACAATTGAATGAAAGAAAAAAAGAGCTGTCACAACATGCATCTGACTGAATTCTGGTTGCATTATTATATTTATGTAATTGAAGAATATCTATCTAATAATCTTGAATGGGACAATACAAGTTACTTACACATTCCATCTGTTATTATGTCCTAGGATTCAAAGGCTTGGCATTGTTACTCAGTGCAGAATGCATTACAAAATATTTGTTTGACTTCTCTTTTTCATCTAATTTCTAAATCTACGCAGGTCAAATTAAAAAATCTTTGGTTTTCGTACATTAAGTTAAATAACAGATTATATGGGTCCAACAATAAGTTTACTGATTAAATTGGAACAAAGCGAAGTGTCTTTCTCTAATAACTCCCATTTAAAAGACTGGGGGGAAAAATCCTAGCAAAATATTCCAGATACCTATACCTTTCCAGAAATAGCAAACAAACTAGTTAAAAGTAACTAAGTTATAAAAGTTATAAAAAGTAACTTAGTTATAAAACGAATTTAGATTTGGTCTTGTATCCAATTCAAGTATAGAACAAAGCTTGCCTACTGAAAATGTAATCTAGCAATTCCTGCTTCCTCACTGTGCCATGACAAGGAAGTATAATAACCCATTCTTGTGACATACAACTCTGCAGAACTAATTTAGGATATTCTTTATATTCAGAAAACTCCTCCTTCTAAAAACAAGAGGAACTTCCAAAGATTGTATCAAATATTCTGACCACTTCCACCAACCAGCCATCTAGATCAGGGGTCCTCAACCTTGGCAACTTTAAGACTTGTGGACTTCAAGGTTCAGGACCCCTGATCTAGATAAATTGGATTCATTTTCTTCACAAAACAGTCAAATTATTTGATGTTCTCAGTCTTTTTTAGAATAGGGAAAGTTAATTGCATGGATATAATGTCACAGGTTATTTTGAGTTCAGATTTGGCTCCTGGCAAATCTATGTACATACATTCTTTTGCTAGGCATTTTTAGTAGCCGATATCGTTCGTGGCAATTTGTGACCAAAGCAGTCCCATCATAGACTTCCCATTAATGGGGAAAAAACAATCACAAAATGGTAGATATTGATTGAGGACAGGGCAATTTCAGCTCCTACAGAAAAGTTTACAGCTGGTTTAAAACATGGGAGAATGTTATACATACATATCTTGATGCCAAGAAAATATATGCTCACAATAATATAAAACTTCATTTATTATTCATTTCAATGGGGTTCTTCAACACACTTAAATGAAATTTCTGGAAATTATTCTTTCACAATTTTAATGTGCAGAACACTTGTGCCTTTCTGCTTATACAAAAGAATTTATCCTGGAATTTTACGTATCACAGGGAAGAAGGTGTAGACTTATTTTCCACAGTGCCCCAGAACTAATGAATGGAAACTTTAGAAAGAGAAAAGGAGGATCTGGACAGACCTGAACACTGGGCACTATCTAACAAACTGAAATTCAATGGTGAAAAAAGTAAGGTTCTACATTTAGGCAAGAAAAACCAAATGTACAGGTATAGTATAGGGGGTACCTTGCTCAATAGCAGTAACTGTGAGAGGGACCTCGGAGTCCTAGTGGACAATCACTTAAATATGAGCCAGCAGTGTGCTGTAGCTGCCAAAAAGGCCAACACAGTGCTAGGCTGCATTAACAGAGGGATAGAATCAAGATCACGTGAAGTATTAATACCACTTTACAATGCCTTGGTAAGGCCACACTTGGAATACTGCATCCAGTTTTGGTCACCACGATGTAAAAAAGACGTTGAGACTCTAGAAAGAGTACAGAGAAGAGCAACAAAGATGATTAGGGGACTGGAGGCTAAAGCATATAAGGAACGGTTGCTGGAATTGGGTATGTCTAGTTTAATGAAGAGAAGGACGAGGGGGGACATGATAGCAGTGTTCCAATATCTCAGGGGCTGCACAAAGAAGAGAGAGTCAAGCTTTTCCAAGCGCCTGAAGGCAGACAAGAAGCAACGGATGGAAACAATCAAGGAGAGAAGCAACCTAGAACTAAGGAGAAACTTCCTGACAGTTAGAACAATTAACCAGTGGAACAACCTGCCTCCAGAAGCGGTGAATGCTCCAACACTGGAAGTTTTTAAGAAGAGACTGGACAGCCATTTTGTCTGAAATGGTATAGGGTTTCCTGCCTGAGCAGGGGGTTGGACTAGATGACCTCCAAGGTCCCTTCCAACTTTATTATTATTATTATTATTATTATTATTATTATTATTATTATTATTATTATTATTATTATTATTATTATTATTATTATTATTATTATTATTATTATTATTAAAATCAAATTCAAAATAAAGAGGAATTTCCAGATTGCGAGAGCAATTAAGCAATGTCTAGCCAGGGGTAGGCAACCTTGGCTCTTTTATGCCTTGTGGACATCAACTCCCAGAATTCCTGAGCCAACCAGTGATGATCTAGATTCTAGAATCATCACTGGAGATTTTCAAACCAAGCGTGGACAGCAATTTGGGATGGCCTGTTGATTTCTATAATTGGCAGGAAGCTGGACTAGAAGACCTCCACAATGCCTTCCAACCTTAGGATTCTTAAATACAGGCTGTTTGTTCTTCAACAGACACATACTGCACCTCCCTCTGCTGTGTGTATACGTGTATGCATATGCATATATGTATATATTTTCTTCCATGTTCTATCTCTACTTAAATTCTACACTAACAGAGAATTTTAACACAATTCTGTTTAGCGTATCTTGACAGATAAATAATTTCAGCTATGAAGGTATCAGGCGGAAAATGCAGGAGAGAAGAGGTTCAAAGAAGAAAGGACTGATAACAATATGAAGCACCACTGGAAGAAAATAGCATTACATTTTTATTGTGAAAGTGTTGAGAAGTTTCAAAGAAATATTTATTTCAATACAGTGTGGCCTAAACATGCTCCCCATCACACACAGCCTTATAATAAGCGCATTTACATCTTTTGTATTTAAAGGAAAACAAACTGATCCTTTATGAATAACTTCTTAATACCCCATTTATGAATAACGTATGAACACTAGACATATTGAATGACATTTTAAAGAGGTTAAGTTGATGCACTGGATTTACAAAGAGTGTTAAAGTATAGGAAAAAAACAGCATAACTGATGCCATCCCCCCCCCCCCTGTGAAATCTGGTAACAGATACCAACAGTGAATTTTCTGTAAGGCAGTATTACCTTAAATGTAAGACCTTATGTATACTTGTGAAAATATTTTACAAGTATATATTTAAAATGTTAAGAAGTCATAGTTATGAATAAATTTAAAATAGGAAAGGTGACTGTAGGACAGTTACTTAACTCTTTAACAAATTTCCACATGACTTGCATAATTTCTAAACAAGCTGTAAGAGCTCTAAGAGACTGAATAAGTGAGCCTGGCATAATCATCACAAAGCCAACAATTAGAAATACTAGAGGCTTAAGCAAAAGACACCTAAAAAAAAAAAGCAACCATCCATTGTCCAAAAAAAAGAAAAAGAAACCATTCTTTTTTTCTTTTTTATATAGCACTAGGATGATTCATGGGTGATTTCCAAAATAGGTGCCCAGCAGATTCCAATCTGCATAGTTTCAATTAGTGACCATGTTAGAAACCTTCTGATCCATGATCAGAGGTGGGATATATAATATTCTTTGGCTCTTGAGGGACATGCTAGGGGATGCAGCCCAAAACCTGAACAGTACCAGAAGCAGTCATAGCCAGGGAAATGTTAAATTTGTGTTTAATATAGTTTTGTTAAGTATGATCTATATTTGCCATATATTAATCAAAGTAATTACAGAGTCTATCTGGGGTAGTGTGACTCCATCCAAAAGTGGTTTATCATTCCTGCTGTTGGTAACAGGGTAGCATTGAAATGTTGAATATTTCCAAGGCAGAATTCCAATTTAACTTATAAATGTTACTATATATAAATGCTGATTTAGTCAAACTATTGAAATAAAATGTTACTTCAATAATTGAAGAAGAATCCCTTAATGGTAAAATAGAATTTCGCTGGCAGATGTATTGAAAAAAATGAGACATTTTCATTTTCATGCACAATTACAAATGACCAGCTAAAGTTAAATATAGCCTCTAAATTAAATCACTGAACAATATGAGGCTACGTCAAATTACCTTCCTGACATATTTGCAGCATAAGCAAAGCTTGGACGTTAGAAGACCACCAAGTCAAAATTAATTACGGTGAAGAAATAGAGGTTCATCCAAGCAATACTACCAAATATAGGGGATCAAAATCAGAGGGGTCAGGACCAGCAAACACTAGAGAAGACAGTTTCCCCACAATTCTCAATGATTCAGAATCCTCCCTCAAACAATCAAAGTTTTTTTTTCCATATTAGAATAAAAGTGAAAACTGAACTATCTGAACATATTTTTTTACCACGCTTTTCCCTTTGATCTTCACAGCTATTTAATGGGTTTATTCCCATCACTGTGTTGCTGCTACAGTTCTCAAAAAAAAAAAGGGACAGAAGATATTTCTTTTATATGTAATGCAACACCCTGAACTTTTTCCTTTACACCTTTAATCCACTTATAGGATAGAAGAATAAAATAGGAACTGTTTTGCCCCTTGCTGACAGCAGGCTCAAGAGGAAAACGGCTAATATTTGCCGGATTACCTAAAAACTAAACCAAGCAAAAAAAGAAAATCTCAATATATTTGACCAATAAGAGCCATTAGAATAACAAACAATTCAACTACCTTTGAAAGAGAGTGACCCAGCAAAAATGAGAGGAGGGAGAACAGAGCGAGAGAACAGAGCAACTTCAGAACAAAAGAAAGGAAAACTGTAAAGCTTCACAGCAGGAGAAGCTGCTACAAAAGCCCCCAGAAGTTTTCAGGGAAGAGGTGGTGTTATTTAAAGGTTTGATTAACAGCTAACCACTTGTACTTTAGGTTTTTTATTTCCCACGAGCCTTGACATTCTGGAGCCTTGACATTCTGAATGCCACATGAGCACTAGGAAGAAACAACATTAGCTTCTACAAATAAAAGCCTACCCCTGCCCATGCTGAGAAAATGCAGCAATGATTTCTGTACAATCAAAATAATCCTTGTGGCTTTAGGCTTAGATGCAGTCAGCATCCTCGGCCACCAAATTGGGCTTGTATGATTTTTTTTTATTTTTTTTTTGGTAGCAACTTAGGATCTTCAGAAAAAATACCTTGAGAGATTTTTTGAGCCCCTGAACTGTTGATGAAATATTTAGATTGTCAGCATTGAAACAGAAACAGCACCAGAGCTACTGGTTTCCCTATCTTGTCTATCAACCAAAGCGGATCACATTGCACATCCTTTTGATCCAGAACAGAATTTGAAAGGACCATCAAGGCTATAAAGCCTCATGTACTCAGCACAGGAATCACAATTTAATGCATCACCCACAGTTGGCTTTCTACTAATGTTAGCCAGAAACATTTCCAATGCAGGAGAACCAGCCATCTCCCTAAATAATTGGGTCCACTGTCATGCTGTTCTTACTCTTAGAAAGTTTTCTTAGCATTTTCCCAACATTCAAGAGGCATCTGCCATCCAAATGTAAGCTTTTTGTCTATCTATAGTACCATTGTTGCTTTAAAAGACTCCTATGTTACTCTTATTTGTTCATTTTGTATAGCATTAATATATTTATTACCATATGTGTATCTGTTGCACACACACAATTTGAATGTGTTAATATTACACAAAATGCCATTTCACTTCCCCCCCAGCCTGACTCTATTTTCTCTACTTCCTAGTAGTTTCTTAGGAAAATATAAAAATATGACATAGATATACCTTCCATATTTTTCTACATTCCCCCCCCCCAAAAAAAAACACCCCATCTGTTTAACTGCACCTGCCTCAGGGCTCTTATGGGCTTAGGGTTTCAATTTCATTAGTTGAAAACATATACGTTCTTTCATGGTTCAGAGAATTTTCTGCCTACAGAATCATAAGGAATTATTTATCTTAGGTTCTGCTTTGATTGTATTTAAGTTCAAGCAAAATATCTGGAGATTACCCTGAATAAAGGCACTGCTAACAATCAAAGTCTTTGGATCAAAATGAAATCCTTCAAGGCATTTCATTCAATGTATGCACTCTTTCTCCCTTCAAATCAATACAATGCATTCATTTGTAATTATATTTTTACAAAGGACCAAGAACATTCAGAAAGTCTTTCAGATATGTAGCAGACTAATTGTCAAAGCTGCTGATTGACAAGCCTGCATCTTTGCAGCCAGCCAATTTGTCAGCAATGTATCAATCTGGTACTGCTACTTTAAAGTTAGAATCAATATGTATAGAACCCTTAGCTATTGCATGGCAGGTTGCTTGGTTAAGTTAACAGAAAAGGAAGTCAGTTTTCTCCAGTTGAAAAATCTCAGTATTTGCACACTAAAAAGATTTTCATCAAGTGTAACAGAGCTCTGTCCCAGAGGCATGCAGAGGTTTCAACACCTTTGTCAATAGGACAAGGAAGACATTGCACCATTGTGAAACATCACAATGCATGTAAAAAAGGGAAGGCCTTATGCTGCAGCAAAATTTGCTTCACAACAATGTGGCATTGCTTTCATCTTTTTAACTGCCTTTATCCCTTTAACTGCCTCTCCATGGACATTCTTGTCCCCATAACCATGGCTGCGGAACTTATAGGAGTAATCACTTTGGCCAAGCTGTCATAGAAAATTTGCATTTATGGTTTAGGGTTAGGGTTAGGGTTCAGCATTTCAAGTTGCTGAAAAAAGCTTAAGTAGTTTTAACACTCTTTAATTTGATAATAGCCTCTTGAAGCAGAACAGATTGAAGGATGATGACTGACTAATACTTCAAAAGGTTAAAAAAAAAAAAAAGCTAAAGGTTTCCCATGCCCTGTCATGTTCGACTCTAAGTATTGGTGCTCATCTCTGTTTCCTAGCTGAGGCAGTCAGCATTGACCGAAGATGCTTCCCTGGTCATATGGTCGACATGACTATAAGCCGAGACACATGAAATACTGTTACCTTGCCACTGAAGTGGTACCTATTTATCTACTCGCATATACATGCTTTCAAACTGCTAGATGGGCAGGAGCTGAGGCAAGAACGGGAGCTCACCCTATCATGCAGTGCTTGGGTCTTGAACTGCCAACCTTATGGTCAACAATCCCAGCATCTCAACTGCTAGGCCACCAATGCTAGCCTGAGCTTAATTTAGAGCACTAATTTAACTGTCTCTCTAATTTAGATTGTTAAACTGCTGCCTCACACTGGCCCCTATCCCTACCTCACATTGTTGCTGTTAGTTGCGAAGTCGTGTCCGACCCATCGCGACCCCATGGACAACGTTCCTCTAGGTCTTCCTGTCCTCTACCATCTTCTGGAGTCCATTTAAGCTCACGCCTACTGCTTCAGTGACTCCATCCAGCCACCTCATTCTCTGTCGTCCCCTTCTTCTATTGCCCTCAATCTTTCCCAGCATTAGGCTCTTCTCCAGTGAGTCCTTCCTTCTCATTGGGTGGCCAAAGTACTTGAGTTTCAACTTCAGTATCTGGCCTTCTAAGGAGCAGTCAGGGTTGATCTCCTCTAGGACTGACCGGTTTGATCGCCTTGCAGTCCAAGGGACTCGCAGGAGTCTTCTTCAGCACCATAGTTCAAAGGCCTCAATTCTTTTGCGTTCAGCCTTTCTTATGGTCCAACTTTCACAGCCATACATTGCAACTGGGAAAACCATGGCCTTGACTATACGTCACATACTTCTATCAAAATTTTGAATCCTTTTAAGTCTGAAGCACACTTCAAGATTGTAATTTAAAAAATGCCTGAGAGTTTGGGTTACGTTGCTGAAGAATTCTGGGCTTGCCATGGCTTCACCCCACAAGTGGTGAAGTCTTGAGCAAATTACACAGTGGTAAATCAGATGGTAAATCAACAGGACAGCCCTTTCCCACCTTGGAAAAAGGCTACTGACTGACAACCTACCAACGCATCATCTCCTATAGAAGTCTTGGTGATACCAAGGAACCACCTGAGGCCAGTCAACAGAGAGAGGTTGCTTGAGGTAAATTTCATCAATACCAGTAGTGAACCAGGCTCTCAATCAATTTGCCCACAAGATTATCAGGGAAATCCCCAAGCACCAATTGGAAACCAGAAAGATCCATAAGGTATCAGGAGCAGACTATTGAATGGATCCAATCTGCAGAGGAAACAGATCATATCTGGACCAAGGAATGAACTGACTATGAAATAAGTCAGTGCATACAGCAACTAACCTGGAAGTGAAAACAAAGTACAACATATGTCAGTTGAATATACAGTAGATGCTTTCAATAAAAAACTGATCCATAGAGTGGATTCCAGAGCTTTAACAATTCTCAAAACGTGAGGAATAGTTATCATAACAAACAGTGATAGGCACAGCTTTCTTATGGGAATGGGTCTATCTTTTTTTAGTAGCAATTCGAAACACAAAGTAGATTACAGAACACAGCAGTCATTGAAACAGCCTCTAACAGGCAACCAAGATACATGGGCATTCCTAAATGCATGTTTCTGAACACAATCTTTTACCCAGACCTATTCAGGCTTCATTGGGAGATATACCTGTTGAATGTACAGGTAGTCCTCAACTACAACAGTTCATTTAGCAACCGTTCAAAGTTACAATGGCACTGAAAAAAGGGACTTATGACCATTTTTCACACTGATGACCATTGCAGCATCCCCTTAATCATGTGATCAGAATTCAAATGCTTGGCAACTGATTCATAGTTATGACGACTGCAGTGTCCTGGGGTCATGTAATCACCTTTCACCACCTTCTGACAAGCAAAGTCAATGGGGAAGCCAGATTCACTTAACAACTAGGTTACTAACTTATTAACTGCAGGGATTCACTTAACAACTGTGGCAATAAAGGTCATAAAATGGGGCAAAACTCACTTAACAAATGTCTCATTTAGCAACAAAAATTTTGACCTCAATTGTGGTCATAAGTCAAGGACTACTTGTATACAGCATGAACTGTTCTAGCTGCTGAAATAGTGTCTCTTTTCCCTTCCTCTCACCTTTACTATTAATCTGTTTCAGAAAATCCTATTGCACACCTATGTTCGAAGAACGTACCTTAGTATCTTGAAGGTATATAGTAAACACAACTCTTCTTTGACTGGCATTTATTGATTTTGGATTCTATTACTTATCATTAACTTCATAATGCTTTTTATTTATTCACAAATTGTGTTCCATACATTGCAATAAATTCTCCACTGTTTATAACTCCAACAGATGCAAACCGCTAAGACAATAAATCTTTCAGAAAATGGGATGGACTGAAATGATAGAAAGTACCCTACACAGCCCTCTGTTAACATAGGATATCAAAGCCAACAACACTTTTGGCCATGATGATTAATTGAAAGATCTTCCTCCCTTTAATAGTAGCAAACAGAATTTTGAAGTAGGCTACTTCATAAGAACATCATTAAAGCGGAACAAGGTAGAATTATCTCTGTCTAGCTCTTTCATTATTTAAAATTTTGAGAGTCTGCACTGCAACCTTTGCATATTAATGCACTCAAGAGAGAACGATGTAAAACAAAACTATTCCCTTGAAATAAATAAAGCTATGCTTTTGCATGGAAGCCAGGAGATGTTTCCCTATCCAACACCATCTGAATCAGCTGTGACTTGCAGATCAGAATGCATCTTCAATGTTTTTAGAAGTGGAAAACTTGTCAATTATTCCCATGCTTCTCATTTACTATATATCAATCAAATAACAAATCCATCATCGCTCCTCTAAGGCAAAGCTTCTTTCCGGTGTCATTGATGAGACTTAGATTTTTTCCCAGTTTCTATAACAAAGCAATCCATCATTTATTTTTTATGCCCTTTCATATAATTAAAAATTATTTTAATGAGAGCCCTGGGACGACTGGTCCTTTTTTTCTCAATACAAACCTGCATTTTGCCAATATTAAGCACACTTACTCATTCGAGATTGCTTAATGATTGGCACAGGCCACTAAGGAATTAAGGAATTTTGTGGAAGGGCAAAAAAACTGAATGGAATTGAATACTTTATTTGGCCAAGTGTGATTAGACACACGAGGAATTTGTCTTTGGTGCAGAAGCTCTCAGTATATATGCAAAGCCACAGAATAATAATAACCAAGATATTAATAATACCAATAAGAGGTGAGTAGTAAAGAAGATAATAATAAGGATAAATAATAATAATAATAATAAACATGGATGTAGTATGCATAGACATTAGACAAAAAGAAGACAGAATTCTATCTATGTCTAAATATATTCAGTAGGAAACATCAGCATATATATGTACATTCACTGCATATATATCACACTCACACCCACAAGGGAAGCAGAGTCTCCTGCAGCCACTGAAATACCAAAAACATTTTTAACACCAGGGTATTAGGATTATCCTGGCAGGCAAAGAGTTTTATGGAGTTCTGAGGAGCTGCATTCGTCCATCAGACTTTTTAATTTCCCACATGAACGCCTCTGTTAGCTCACGGTGTGTTTGGGCACGCTATAGTTCCACTGAGCAAGTGCCTGACCCAACTATGGCAACATTCCCCAGTGAATACCCAAATTAATAATTAGTGCTCTTTCCCAGCAATATTCAGGTGCCGTTTCTCACGCAGATGGCTAATTTGCACGGGGCTGTTTACGCCAGACAATTAGCTGACTTTCTCTCAAACTAAATTACTTTCAACGAGCATAAACCTGAAGAGTCAGCTTTCTGTAGGTAGGAGGCACATGAAAGAGAGAGAGAGCAATGGAGGGTTACAGGCATTCTCGGGATGGCTGGGCTGAAAACATTCAAATCTTTTTTCTGTCACACTGCAGAATTGCCATTGTTCTGTACTCTAAACTGAAATCCCCTCAGGGGAGCAAAAATAAGCAAAATATTTTACGAACAATAGTTTTTTTATCCAAATTCATCGGGAAGTTATATTCACGGCTTCAATGGAGCTACACAAACATTTCAGGGAGTACTCAAATTCTTCATTCATTTTCTTTAGTTGGGCTGATTTGTCATGGTGTTGCTTCCAAGTTTCTTCTGTCTGTATCTCTCTCTATTTTAAAATAATTAATGTAAGTGGTGCTAGATCATTTTTAGCTAGTTTGGTGTAGTGGTGAAGATGTCAGACTGGAAACCAGGAAACTATGAGTTCTACTTTTGCCTTGAGCATGAAGCCTACTGGGTGACTTTGGGCCAGTCACTTTCTCTCAGCACTAGGAAGGAGGCAATGGCAAACCTCTTCTGAAAAACCTTGCCAAGAAAATGGCAGGGACTTGTTCAAGGAATACCCAAGAATCAGACACAACTGAACAGGAAAAAAAAAAGTAAGAATGTTTCTCAGCATTACTGAATGAAAAACACAGGAGCAAAGCAATGGAGAAAAATTTACCAGTACCGTTTTGCCTCTTTGGTCAGGAAAAATTCTCTTAGAGCTTACTGTTAATTACTTGCATATTTCCCCAGTTCTCTTAGAAGGAGTCGATGTGGAGACCCAAAAATTGTTTAGAGATATTTTTTCAACCTTCTCCTAATTCATATATCTATGCTATAAGATCCAATGATGTGAAGTTCACCATTGCTGACAACAAGAATAGTATTATTAGCCTAACAGAGATATTAATTCCGCATTGCTTGTTCACTGATGAGCCTTTGCTGAATACACTGTAATAGGTTTGGGGGTAGAATGAGAACTTTCACAGAAATTTAGAGAAGTAAGACAAGCTGGATAAAACTATTTCAGAGAAAGAAAAACAATGTTGTAAGACCTTCTGAGTTGTTTTTTTTTTGTGGCAATAGAGATATGTATTTTATCCTTTCTTAAAATATTAGCCATAAACAAGTTATTGTTATATACCAGTAACTGGGTGAAGAATTAACATCTCTTTTTTTCAGATTTATTACAATTAGCAATAACACTTAGACTTACTTACCACTCCATAATGCTTTACAGCATTCTCTGAGCAGTTTACAATGTCAGCATATTGCCCCCAACAATCTGGGTCTTCATTTTAACAATCTCGGAAAGATGGAAGGCTGAATCAACCTTGAGCCAGTCAGGATTGAACTCCTAACTATAGCAGAGTTAGCCTGCAATACTGCATTCTAACCACTGTGCCACCACAGCTCCTTTTTTCGGATTTATCAGTTATTCTTAGTGGAAATAACATATTAGAACTAGGAACTCTGCAAATTATTTCATTGCTTTTAGGTGCAGCCTGCTTTATCATTCACTGATTACTGTTTCTCCACAATAATTACCTTGTTAGATTGTCAAGGAATGTGTTAATTTCATTCCAACACTTATAATCATTAGAGTAAGTTCACTCTAGTTATTCATGCTGATTCTTAGAGTTTTCTAGTCAGCATCAGAGTTCTCAATTCCCAAGCAAAATTTAATGTGCTCTATGTGGCTGACCAAACTCTGTAAGAGTTGGGACTAAGCTATTTCAAATCAAATCAATCTTGATTGCTATAATGAACCAGCCCAAAATAAATATAACAGCAGGCCTAAGGAGAAAAACCAATATATTCAAGATTAACAACTTACCACTGTCTTTTAAAACACGACCAATTACCTCTTCATTCCATACTTCACCCCATTTTCCATAAACTCATCTCTAAATCTTTAGCTCTCTTTACTAACCAGCAAAGATCCAGTAAAAATTAACAAAAATACTTACTAACATACATACATAATCTCCCTTTCCATTTAGTCTGTTCCCCCATCCCTTTCTTAACAATTAAACATTGCAAAAAACTTCTAAAATTATTAAACATTACCAGAAATAATAACCCCTTTATATATCAAAAGCTAATCTATTACACCAGTGGCCCCCAATCTTTTGGCCGCCAGGGGCCAGTGCTGTGGAGAGAGGTTTTTCCGTGGACCGGAGGGGGCGTGGTTTCGTATGCTGCCTGCATCATGTGGATGGGGCTTTGCTTGTGTGCATGGCCCGATTTCTGGCATGCCGGTCCATGGACTGGGGGCTGGGGACCCCTACATTACACCATTAGACACTTCCAAAATAAAAACTATCCAATCAAGATAACCATTAAGCATCACCAGAAACAAAAACTCATTATTTAACCATAATCAGATAATCCAGTAATATTTTTTCCTTCTTTTCCCCCAACCAACCTTAAGTCCCATAAATAAAATTCCAACTCCTGTTTGCTTCTAATATCCACAAGATGGATAGCAAGTAAATATAATAATAATAATAATAATAATAATAATAATAATAATAATAATAATAATAATAATAATAATAATAATAATAATAATAATAATAATAATAATAATAATAATATAATTCCACAATGTCTTTTTGCCATTTTTAAATGATTATCCAATTGCATTTGTAACTGCAATATTTTCATCTCTTTCTTATAAACTTTCATTTTTAAATCCCCCTTAGAATTCACCTCAGTTATCTCCAAAGGAATTTGTTCATCTTCAGTACTAGCTTTTGGTTCTAGTAAAGAGTTGAAAAGTTCAAGCAGTTTACAGGTCCATGAATCAAACATTACTTTGAAAGTAGCCATCTTGTGCTCTAGTAATCAACCTTGAAAGTCTTGTTTTGTAACAATATCTTGATTTTTTTTCCACACAAGAGATTCTTTCTAATTAACTTCAAAGACTTTCTTTAAATCAGGGGTGTCAAACTGCTGGCCTGTGGGCCGGATGCGTCATCTGGAAGCCGCACCCACCCCATTGCCGGCAATGGCAAAACCGTCCCGATACGTTGCGCGACGTCACGTGACGTCGCGAGTTTGACATGTCTGCTTTAAATCAATTTCATAAGGTCTTTAACAATTATAAAGCTTTCCAGAAACAACTCTGAAATCACCTTTTTGTTGCATATTACAAGAAATTACATAAAATAAAGATTTTACTAATGTGAAAATATGTGATGTTCTTTCTTTTTAAAAGAAGAGAATACCATCCAGTGCCTGATAGAATTGTGATTCTTAAAGAAACAATCAGAAAGGTAAAAGATGGAGATGGGCAGTTCAGAAATGCGGAAAAAAAATAAACCCCCAAAACTGATTTAAAAGATGAGGTTTGGTTGAACCTTGAGTGCTGAAAGGTTGCATCTAGTGTTTAGAGCAGCGGCTTCCAACCTTTTCTATACCCCACAACCTTAGAACGCTTCTGATGTATTCTCGCACCCTCTTACAAAAGTTCAAAATAACAGCAATGAATTATGCATATACACTATAATTTTGAAAACCCAAGTTTTTGCACCCCCTGTAATATTGTCTCGCACCCCCAGGGGGGTGCGAGCACTTCTGGTTGGGAACCCCTGGTTTAGAGCATGACGGAACCTGCAACTTCCAGCTAATTGCAAGTAACTGCAAAAATATGGGCTTCTGCTATCTGCTTATAAAAATCAGCCATCTGAATCAAGATACATGTGGGCAGTCTACCAAACTCTTCTTCCAGAGAGAATTTCAGCACTTTCAGCTTCCAAATTCAACTACAAGATCCCCACTAAAAATGTGGGAGTTGGTTCTCCTCGTCTCACCAGAGGATATCTCCCTCCTGTTCAAAGCACATCTTTTGATGATGCAGTATCTGCTATTTGGAATGAGTTGCCCTCTGTAGCTCCCACTTTGATGGCATTCCAGAAAACCTTAAAGAACAGGCTGTTTTCCAGAACTCAGGAGAGAATAAAAGGAGCCCCATTTTAAATGTGTTTTCTTTGGTTTTCCCTGTTGTTGACTGGACTTCCCTTTTTGTTTGTTATTTATTATTTAGAGTATTTTCTTATCTTTGGTATATTGTGAGCCATCCAGAAGCAGTCTAGTACTGGGGGCTGCTGAAGTTGAATTAAATAAGTAAATAAATAAATTACTGTGGTTGATGTGGTATTTTGGAATATATTACTATAATTTGAGAATATTTATTCCTCTGGACTCATATTTGTTGTCATTTGTGGTAAAGAAGGGCAGGTTCATAAACTCTGAACCAATGTTGAATTTAGATAATGATAATGATTTTGGATGATTGTTTTAGAACTGTGGTGCTTCGGTATGATTATCTTCCTAAAAACACAAAAGAGGGAGTAATAAATCTAGACTTCAGTATCAAATGAGAAATCAGTAAAAGATACCACATTGTGATCTACAGAAAAAAACCTGATTGGGAGTGTTGATAATTGTTCCTTCTCATCCATATCACTGTTGCCATCTACCTTATCAGCCACAGCATCTTTAGCTATCTCATTCTCTGTTATTATGTGGTATCCAGGATCACTTTCGTCTTATAATAACCATTGCAAAACAGCTTCTTCACATCTTTCCACTTTGTCAACCTTCTTTATGTTTTTATGGTAATCACTGGGTTCAAATCCTTCAAACTATAAGTCAACATTCACATTATAAAGTAATTATATTTTCAGTCATTTGTCAACACTTGAATTGCTGACTTTTTGCAGTGTTAGGATATGCCTCGTGAATGAAAGAGGCAGGTTTCATAAAACATAATCAGTACTTTGATTTACTCAAAGTATAATATGATTTAGGGTTGATAGAAATGACTACATGACTACAGAAAATTATTGTATATGCATATGCACTGAATTTGTATTCCATTGCAATCATGTCACAGGCTGTGAAAGGTCTACTTGGAAAAGAGGATGTAGGTCTGTGAAATTTCCTTCCAAGGGATGCTTCCCTGCCTTATGTCCCTAAGGCATGTCATCAGCTCCCCAAAAGTTCATTTTTTGCTAAAACTATTATTCTGTGAATGAGATTGTCTTTGATTAATAGAACTTTTGATTAACACGTTTTGTGCTTGCTTCCTTGTAATAATTAAAAGCATCATGTTACCTTGCATCAATATCTTTTAATTAGACCTGATTTTCAAAGATTTTTTTAATATGAGAATTAAGTAGTCTGAAAAGGGGGGAGAGTAGCAAAATAGGGTGATTTGGCCCACAGAAATTTTCCATCTCCAACACACTGCACTGCAGCCTAAAACTTACAAAGCTAGAGTTATTGAGCTGAATTCAGCTTCAGGCAATTTTTTATTATAAATATTTTTTTAAAAGCACAAGAACCTAGTATCTGAACCTGTTCTTACTAAGCTCAGGTAATCTATATGATGTCATAATAGTTTATTATTACAAAACCCGTGATAGAGGTTATAAATAATTTAAAAGTTAGATAATTTATTAAACTGAAAGGATTGTCCAAATTATCACTATGAAAGATAGTAGGTCATTTTTTAAAAAATCTGGCGCACAAATACACACACATGTACATCTATGTGCTCATAATCTTGTGACTAAAAATGCTATTTTAATGGCAGATTTGTTAAATCTGAAGTTTTTATGAATAAATAGGTTCAGAGAAGGAAAGGTGAAACAGGGAATTTAAATGGAACATTAAGTTTTGCCTGTATCTGGGTCAAAGAACAAAGGGTAGTACTCATAGATTATTACCAAAGCAGTAATTACAACACACATAATCCATCTTCTCTTTTTGCCATGGCCAGATAAGAAGACAGCAAACCACTTGCTGCTATGCCAATAATCTTTACACTCATGCACATTTCCAGTTACATCTATTTCAACCAGTGGGAAAACAGACTTTGAGGCGTACCTTTTATATATACTGAAATGGCTTTTCACATTCTCATGCATTCACATGTATGCCCAGTCTGAATAAGAAACATTTGTTCTAAAACATTTGGAGGAAACCCCCACAAGCCAATATTTAATGCTCTATTTAACATCATTTCAAAAGAAAAAAAAACTATGCTCAGTGTGTCAAACATGCACAAATCATATTTATATTTAGTATTTTTTTCACAGCTCTTTATTCCACAAAAGACCCTAATCACAAAGAGAAAAATGGGCTGTCCCAAAACTGCTGAACTGAGCAACCTTCATTAAGTATGAACATTATGTTTGATCAGAAGATACATATATCTCCTAGTCAACAATAGTATAAGAAAATAGTACTTTAGTTTATAACTATTATACATTCATTTTCAATGAAATAAATAATTCCACTTGGAATGAAAGAAAGACTTTTGATTATAGTGAATTAAGATTAAACTTGTAACACTGGAGTACAATATTAAATTTGATTATTCTTAGTTATGTGGGTTTAAGGAATGAAGTTTATGATTAACTGTATTTTCAATGAGATTTATGTAAGTATGTAAAGATGATGTGTATTTAAGATTAGGATTTTTTTGTTATGATGGAGGAAAATAATGGAGGAAATATGGCATACTTTTTAGGATTATATTAGTGAGGTAATAAAATCCACAGAGATGAAACAAATATAAAAATTAGTAACGAAAGAATGGATTTGGGAAAATGAATTGATGGAGACAGTGAAATTAGCTTTTTAAAAGTTTTTGTTATGCTTATTTTTAAACTAGAGATTAGTTTAAAAATAAATTATTTTTGAAATAATGACATAACTGGATTTGTTTAAGATTGTACAAATATTGCATATGCTGTTAAATGTAGATATTGATTATGTTATGTTTAATATAAAGAGATTGCCTTATTATACATTTCTGACTGGATTGAGGAAAGTCGGAAGTCTTTCTTTTTATTTATTTGTTTGTTTATTCCGCTTTCCCCCTCCCCAAATTTTTTAACATTTCCCCTTTTTGACACCTTCTCCCCCTTTTTTGTTGCTAAGTTGTATTTTATCTTCTCTGAAATTTAATAAAGTTGTGTTTTTTTTTAAAGAAAAAAGAAAAAACTGTGGGAAGATCTTTGTTTTTAATGACTAGAAGGGTTTGGTGGGCATAAAAGGTAGGGAGGAAAAACAGAATGTGGTTTAGACTCCTGCAGTGCTGCTTAATTGAAGCTACAGAGAAAAGAATTGATTTAACTCATCAGGAATTTTAGCTATTCTAGCTCTCTCTGAGAGAAAATACACTGAGACTTGGATGCTAAAATAATGTCCATTGGTTTGTTGTGCCTCTCCAAAGAAATTAATGAAGCAATTCAAGGCATCTTCCCAGCCTACTCATACAAGGGCACGTGTACTCAGGGATTTCTTTGTGTTGAATCTCAACTGAAATGGGTATTGTGTGCTATTTATATAAACTCTTAGTCTACTATGCCTATCATGCAGCTTAAAGGACTGCCGACAACTTCTGATGTCATGCTACACATGTTTGCCTTTAAGGATAACATATAATTTCATTGCACACAACAGCTGTTGCTACAGATACTGAATGGAATGGCTTCAATGCACGGATATAAAACGAAGCACATGCGAACGCTTGAGAGGACTCAGGATGAAACAATACATAGTATGTTATAAACATAACTTGTAGTGTGTGACCTTTTAGGTATTGTTGAATTATACCTCAATTACGGGCGGCCATACAGAATTGATTCATCATCACTTAACAACCACAATGGCGACCAGCAACTCTGTTGTTATGACAGACCTACGACTTCACTTCTCTTGTGAACATTAAGTGAATTACTCATGGGTGTTAAGCAAGACAACCTATGACCTGCAACTTGCGATGTGCGAGTAGGATAAGACTGAACTTCTCCCTGTGCATTAATGATCTTGACAGGATTGGGACACAATTATATAAAAAAGGGACCTACATTTACATAGCTATGGTTAGTCTTTGCTTTTCCAGCACCTCAGCACTGTTTCACTAGGAAATCTATTTAACTATTTAACATGACTATACTTCAGCTTGTTTCATTTGCTTTTTGGTTCAGAGAATGGGTGAAGTCCTACCGAGTGTCCCTTAAACAACAACCTGCAAACCATGACAATCAGAATCCACTTTTATCACTGCCCCATAGCAATTAACAAACACCATTTCAGCCAGAAAGTTGGCTCTTTCTAATTCTTCTTTTTCAACTTCTTCTTGATCATTCACCTATAAGAGCAAAAAAACAAAATCCGGACTGTATTAAAAGAAGCTGGTGAAAGGAGCTCGTGATCAGGATTATAGGTCTCTGACAAGCAGTATTAAGATGCCAGCAACCCAGCAGTCAACGTCTTACTTGGACTTTATCCCATCTTTCCCCCAGTCTTTCAAAAAGACCTTCAACAGAGGAATACGAGGGACTTCTTCCCCCTAAGTTGTCATGACAATGGCAGGAGGGGATGCATCTATGAAGCAGACATTAACCAAGTTGGCTTTAAAGCCCTCACGCTTGGGTTTTTCTTCCCCACCCACCTACTACAGAGAATTTCAATGACTGCATTTAGCTGTCGCTTGCAAATCATTTCTCTTTTTTTTCCACACGGCATTAGAGGTCTCCGGCCATTGTATGCTGAGGAATGCTGGCAGACAGATGATAGAAAAACACAAGCTCCTAATAGAAGGTATACAAGCTGGGGGTGGGGAATATTCAGGCTTCTGGTTAAAGCTGTAATGCTGGAAGTTCCTTATGACCATTAATAGACTGGTATCCTGTTCTCCAGGCAATCCATTAATCCAACATGTACCTCATAATGTCCCTCATTCGTTCTATTCATCAATGTTATAAATTTTTTACTTTCACCAAGGCACAGGCACCAATTCTATTCCATCGCTGCCATCGCTGACTAAAAGGCTTGCTATTATGCATGTTGTATTTGCAAAGTGTTAACACAAATCCCTTGCCTCCTCGGCTGATATGCACTGTGCATCTTTTACTCTGTCTCATAGTAACTGCCACCGCCTGCTGCACAGAGCAAGCACGGTCCAGCCAACTCTATTCATTTCTAGTTCCTCCCTTTAGAAAGTGATGCTCTTTCCATCGTTAATATACTATGCATGGAAGCATTCAGCTATTTTTCCCCCCACATCATCATTAGCTTGAGCTAAACTGATTTCTGGTTTATGAGACTGGTGCTGGGTCCTACAGAACCTTTGGGGAGGCTCCCTTTAAGATGCTTGAGTAGAAACAAAAAGATCTGTTTTATTATAACATACATTTTCTTCAGTAATATCCCAAAACAGATGACCGTACTTTGCTTACTTTACACAATCCATCACAGGAAAGATCACAAGGCATGTCTGGGAAGTACTAATTAAAACCTTTCTTTTTCTTGCTGCAAGATCATCCAACCAACCCAATAATCAAAACAGTTTGCTGCTTTTAATAACTTACCTTTAACAGGGAAATATGCTGGCGGCTTAATTATATGGATAGACCTATTTTCACAATCTTGCTTACAAATTTGCCAAACTGGCATGTAACCAATAAAAGTGATGGGAAGGCGGGGCAGAAAGAAAAAAAAACCCATCCGTTTATTTTTTAAAAAATGTCATCAAAATGTAACTATAAACAACGTTAGGTACCAGCCACCAAAGACAACCTTAGAAATTCAAGACCACACTGTGATGTAATCAGAAACATCATGATGCACACAAAGGAATTTCAACTAAATTCTACTTTAGAGTGAACATCAAAAAAAGGTGCTTTTACTCAGTGCCGGATTCACCTGCCAGGGTTATAATACTTGAGGAAGTACTCTCACTTAAAAAATGAAAGTGCTTGTCCTGCAGTTTTTAAATGGAAAGCACAGTGCAGTGTTGACTGTCTCTGACTTCTCCACCTTATTACTTAAATGGCCGGTAGTTTTTTTTAAAGTAGAAATAAGCAGAAAATCATAAATGGAGCTTGCAGTCCCAGCAAGCTACACAGATGGAATACAAAATGGGCTGGCAAAGGCAGTCATGTATCTGTAATCGGGGGGGAAAAAATGCACATTATCTCGGTTTCCTCACTTAAAGTATCCTCCAGCAGGGTTTAAATTTTGTAAGCTGATCCTTTCATTTCCAGCTTTGAAAATGACATAGTGCCAAATTTCAGCTGAAGTTAAATATCATATTTACCCAAAAGGAAGACTAGCTGCAATGTAAGACAACTATCTCCCAGGAGTAGATAGAAAAAAGATGACACAACCAAGAATCTTGTATAAGGCTTTGTTATCCAGACTTATCAACTTAAAGATTTCCCATCTCCAGGTAAAAAGAGCCCTCCAGATACTTTGCCAATTAATGTGTTTATGTGAAATGCTTGCTTAAGGGTGTGTACAGATATATCTGCCAGCAAACACATTCCCCAAAAGCGCAGAATCAGGATGCAGAGTAAATTTATATTAGCTACATTAATAATGAATACGTGAAGGGAAAACACCACAGCGGCAGAGTATGACTGCCTGCAGATACAGTGCCTGCTGAGCATAAAGACTGTTCTGAAGAAGGAGCAGCTATGGGGGTTGCAAAAGGAGCACGAGGGAAATGCCAGAGAACAGCCAAGAGAAGCCTACGGCACAGAGAAGCACCTGCTGGATTCCCTTATCAAACCTTCGCAAGCAAACTCCTGCCCCTTCCCTGTAGCCTGGCTTCAATCCAACTCATTGCCCAGGCAGAAAAGAGAGCTGATTCCTCATGCTAGAAAGAGAAATTGGAGCCTGAGCCAGTTTAGAGCTGCTTATAAGGCCCCAGCTGAGGCTGAAAGGTTTACTGATGACAGAACAGGAGAACAAGCTTCAAATTGCCACTGTCGGAACGGTTTAGCTCCTTGGTTGGGCACCGTATTTTGAAAGTTACATTGAGTTCTTAACTTAGATTAGGGAGAGATACTTCTTAGTGAAAGACAAATCCTAACTCCAAAATGTGCAAAGTTCTAGTCCCACCTAATTTTGAGAGGGTTGTGTCGCAGAGGATGGAGCATTGGTGTAGAGGACACGTATGGATCATGCTTTGACTAGGGCCAGGTTCTCATTTCTTCTGTCCTCTACAGTAGGTTTCTTATTATGACTTTGAGCTTAGAAATGACTGTGAAGGCTCCAAGCAAGGAGTTTGGGGTTCATGAAGCTGTGGAACCTCATCCATGTCTTATCTAATCCTAACCAGCACAAGGTCCTGATGAAACTGTTCAGGAGCCTGGACCAAGAGTCCTTTTCTAACCTATACTATATGTATACTATTCCCTTTTGCTAATCATATTTAAGGCAAAGTTTATAAACCATAGACATACTTTTTAAAAATCAGTAGTAAATACATCCAGTATTGATCAATAATCAGCATGCCAAAACTCTTTTTTTTTTCTCATTTTCCAGCTGACTTGAAACATTCTTTTCTCTACTTCAGGTCCTTCAAAATCTTTGTCTCTTCCCAGAGGGGGACATGATATCTTCTTACATAATTTGGAGACCAGCAGGTTGAAGAAGACTGCTTTAAACACATCATATACTTGAAGCATGGAACTGTGAAATAGAACTCTGTCTGGGTTTTCTAGTCTTTTCTATAATGTCTTTAGACTGTTCAGGTCACTAAATTAATACTGATTAATTTTTGAAATAGAGTAATAGTTGAAAACCCTATACGTCCCCCCCCCATGTCTCATATAGGCTCATAACACTGATTTATTCACATTAAATCATAAATTAACAATAAAGGATGTTGGACCCTATATTTACAAAACCTCAACCTGACTCCTGTCACATGTACTGTTGTCCCCTATGTGTAAGCAAATACTACACACAGATGGGCAAACAAAAATAATGAGATAAAGTTGAAATGATACATTTTTTTCCATTTGGTTTGCATCCTTATTGCAACCAAACCATAATGATCCCTACTTTCACACTCCCACTTGCCTTCTATCATTAAGCCATAAACTGTCAGGCAAAACTAGATGACAAAATTAAATAGCTGCTCTGTAAACTGAGCAGCACTAGAGAAAAGAGGAAGGAAAGCAAGCACATAGTAAACAGAGGTTTGCCAAATGATATATTAACTCCTCTGGATAAAGATGCTCAAATAGGACACAACGTATGGTAAGTGGGGCTCCGAAGCAACCTAAGTGAGACAAAAGATAAGTTTTGACATTTTAATTAGCCTGTAATAGTCTATGGAGATTCTCAGTTATACAGGTCATATTTGTCCCAAAGATGCTTTTTCACGAGGCATCTGGACTTTTTCTTTGAAGACGTTTCGCTTCTCATCCAAGAAGCTTCTTCAAGCGAAACATCTTCAAAGAAAAATAAGAAAGTCCAGTTGCCTCATGAAAAAACATCTTTGGGATATAGCCTGTAATAGCTACCATAATAAAAACTGTAATTCCAGAATGCCTAAAGATCTATCCATGTATTTCTCAGAAAGATGAAGGTTTGATTTCTATCTAGGTGGGATCCAGATTCTTTGTCGGAGTAATTAGAATTTATGACAGGATCCTGGATTATCTGCTATCCATCCCTGTCCTATCACTCCCTATTGGCTTGGATAAACTAGTAGCATCATATATAGTATTTCACAATATAAATCTGCTACACTATTAGGAGGTTTAATGTTACAATAAATAGCAAGTTCATCAGACTTTTAAAAATCCACACTCCACCTCTGCCTTAGTTTGCAAAAGTATTAAGCAAGTTTCAAGCACTCAAATGAGCAAAGTTAATATAATTGGTAGTGACAGGTCTAAATGCCTTTCTGAGAACAACTGATTTGAGCAAATTCTTTTTGTGTCTCTAGCAGAAAGGAAGAAAGAGACATCAACACAAAAAGCCCAAATGAAAAATGACCTATAATTTCCCTATAAATCTCATGTAAACACACTGCCGGTACCAGCATTTGGTACCATCCAGCTCAGCTGCACACAAATGATATGAACTAATTCTTTTTCCTCTCATCTGGATAGCTGTCAGCTCACAGGAACAAAACAACCTGTTGGTACAGCATGGACTTGATTTATAAAATCATACTGAGTAGGTATGATATTCATTACTTCTTGCTACTCGTGATTTGTAGTCATAATATGCCAATTTAATTACAAAATATTGTTCCCCTTGGTATCATTTTACTATCATAAAGCTTCTTCAGCCCACAAAAATCTCTGCTTTCATCCTTGCTCAAGTGCCAAGTTCAATACTTTAGTCCCACTTGAACTGGGATTCATTACAATTATCTTTTGCTAGATATTGCTTAAGCTTATTGCACCGGCTGTTCCAGTAGAAACTGCCCAAACCATACCTGAATAATAATACTGCTGTATTTTTCCCACTAACATAATGCTGAATAAAATCTTAAAGATGTGATCATAGTCACTATACCTGGGAGTTGAGTGTACTTACTCACATTCAAAGTAGCCCAACACCTGAAATAAAAAATGATTGGAATATATAACTTCAGTAATATGTTGTTACTGTGATCTCTGCAGCCCTAGTAGTCATAGACCCATCACAATATTTGCTTGTTTCTGGCTTAAAATAGAAGTACAGACACAAGCAAAATTCTGATATGGCAGTTTCCAGATCCAAACTGTGCTAAACTAGGATAATGTTTGGTATGGACAAAAGTACTTTCATGTTTAGAAGTGGCAGAGAGATGAACACGATTACTTCTTTCCACCCAATTAACTTTCTTCATTTCCCTTCTCAAGCTGTTCAATGTGCCTCGAAAGAAGCTGTAATATTAACAGAAAAGAACTTCTAGAACACTGTTTTTCAAACTTGGCAACGTGTGGTCTCCAACTCCCATGATGGCTAGGGAATTCTGGGAATTGAAGTCCAGACTCCAGTTGCCAACATAACGTTGTCAAGCTTGAAAAGCATCATTCTAGAGGAAACCAGGAAGTATACAGGGGGGAAAAGGATTTAAGACAGAATTCCTGTCCCTACTTGCATTTAATGACAGCATTAATCATGTTCTGATAATGCTAATCTACTTCCTTAGCTGCACCAAATGGTTCCCCAAGATCTCCTTCCTTCCTTCCTTCCTTCCTTCCTTCCTTCCTTCCTTCCTTCCTTCCTTCCTTCCTTCCTTCCTTCCTTCTTCCCAACAACTTCTTTCTACATTTCTAAAGGAGACAACATTTTTTTCATTGGAAAAGAAAAGAAGGCAAATTTTGCTAATCCATTTTATCAGTCTTTGAAACACACACACACACACACACACACACACACCCCTTATGGTGCAATAGCCCTGTTATTCTTCATATAAGTCCCCAAAAGTAATGAGGAATATTGAACTGGGCTTTTTTTGTTGTTCTATTTTTTTTTTGGCTTGTTTGCCAGGTGGTCAGTTTCCCCCTTCCCTAGTTGAAGAAGACAATACTTCTCAGTTCTTCTGAGAAATAGTAGGTGTCTGTTTCCCTGTCTCTTTATTTCACATTATTTTAACTTGAGATAGCCAGATGGAATATGGGAAAAGAGACAAACCACCCTGAATGTTACAGCCCTGGCCTAGGACCTGTTTTCAGATGAGGAGATTGACAGAAGTGGAGCTCAAACTCTCAGAAGGCAGCAGCCCAGTCATTGGAGCTGCCAGCTGTACCAGAGCCAATCACCTCACTTTGACAGACCTGACAAGTTTACAGGGCCCCTCAGCAGTGCCACATGGCTGGACTGGATTTTATGACTATTCTTACAATGGTCATAAAGCAAGTCACTATACTCATAAAGTAAATCTTATTGTTAAGCAAATCACGTAGTCATTAAGTCCATTTGGTTGTTAAACGACCGGTAGTTAAGCCGAGGACTACCCGACTTACAACATTTCGTTTAGTGACTGTTCAAAGTTACAATGGCACTGAAAAAAGTGACTTATGACTGTTTTTCACACTTATGACCATTGAAGCATCTCCATGGCCACGTGATCAAAATTCAAACACTTGGCAACTGACTCATATTTATGATGGCTGCAGGTCCTGGGTTCATGTGATCACTTTTTGCAACCTTCTGACAAGCAAAGTCAACAGGGAAGCCAGATTCACATAATAACCATGCTACTAATTTAACAACCGCAATGATTCACTTAACAACTGTGGCAAGAGAGGCCATAAAAGGGAGCGAAACTCACTTAACAACTGTTCTCGCTTAGCAACAGAAATTTTGGACTCAACTATAGTCATAAGTCAAGGACTACCTGTACTTAAGTCTTAGACAGAGGCATTTCATGAAGATTCAGGATTAGAGACCTGAACTTCAAAAATGTTAGAGGCTAGCCAAAAAACATGTGATGCCAGCAGTGGAGCAGACTCTACAGCCATTGTTTTGATTGTCAGCTGTGCACTGAATGGAAGCTCCATGTGGCTTATTTATTATGCTCATTCCCTTTGATCAGTGCCGAGAACAGCTTATGAAAAACTCAATTTTTGCCCCTGAATAACCTGTGTGGCCACATTTTGAACCCTGATTTCTTCTAACCCCGCCTCTTTTCCTCTAGTGGGTTTGTCACCTGATAGACAGCTTAATGATCTCAATTCCTGCTTGCCTAGTGGATTGCAAATACAATTTGACCACAAAGGTACCGAGAAAGAGGTTTTTCAAAGGCTGCTTTATTTCAGCTAGCTGAAATGGAGACCCAGCTTGCTTATCTTTGGCCCGTAGCAGATTTATAACCTTCTAATTGCTTTCTGGCAGCCAGCTGAGCTGGCATAGAAAATATCAGGTTAAATCCTGAACTTGGATCTGCCCCATTCTTGCTGCTGTGCCGTGACTGGTGGATATATTCCCACACTGACTGGTGAAGTACTGAAAGGGGACTTCAGCAAAGCCAGAGGAGAAAACACTGTCATTTTGCCCATCATGAACAACATACTCACCAATCAGGGCACCATCTGTGACTCAGAACAAACTCAACAGAGGCAGGACAGGGTTTTAATGAGGCCAGCAAATCGCTTTGTTTTGTGCTGATTCAAGGACAGATAGAGAGCACTTTAATCCCATAGAGGAGAAAGGACCCATAGAAAAAGATTCAGCTTAAAAAAGGCATGCAAGTGATCAACAAGAACACCATAGCAGCCCATTTTCAGTGAAGGCATGCTGGGCTGAAGTACCTCTTTACTGCGATTCTTGTATTGAAGAATTTGCACAATTTAACTAGAAAACTAAAGTTTAGCATAAAGCTTTAAGTCTATTTCTATTCCCTATCAGTTTCTCCTGTGGTTCTCCACTTGCTAATGCATGCAAATCAATTCCATTTCTTATGACATAATCACTCTTAATAATAACCAAACTAGATTTTCTGCTTGAACTTGCATAACCAATAATATCAAATAAAACTAGCATTAATCCGCTTTTTATCTTTAGGACTGATCATCTCAAAAAAAAAGCGCTATTAGGAACTGCAAAGAGACTTATTATTTACCCAGCTGATCAACACTTCAATTGCTCCCTTTCAGCTTATCTTGATAGGGGGCAATCATTTATCTGTTCCATTCCATTTATGTGAATTCAGTTGCTGACACCTGCAATGATGCTTGGGAGTAAGGCAAATCAATTTGCCATCTCACAATTTCAAAAATATTGATGATCTCATCCAAGATGAAAGCAAGAAATAGAAAAGAAACACATTTTAAAACTGGCTTAAAGGGAAAAAGGAAAGTACACTGGTGTTTTGCTCATTCAAACTTCAAAAAAGAGGTACTGCTAGACTTTCTAAAAGGTTATTTACATATATATTGCAAAATCATTTTTAGGAAAGTTCTTAAGTCTTAAGAACAAATTATGTTGAATGGGTAAAAAGATACCAGCTTCTAATTGCATCTATTACCAACTGCATATAATTTTGATATTAGTATATCTATATTGTTCAAAATGTGCACTAATACTTGTTGCTGAAGTGTTACATATTTCAACAGGGTAGGATATGGTACATTTCCTGCTCCCATTTCACAGACAGATTGAACATCAGCTATGCTGTTCACAATCTCAACATACACATATCTGACCAAATGAATTCCAAAAGTCTTAAAATAGGCCAGATTCCTAAAACCATATTTCAGCCACTTATGAAGCGACCTGATCCATGTTTACTATATTTCTATTATGTGTTACTCAGAAGCTAGCATGTCTTTTTGCTCGCAATTTTCTCTAGATTTGCCTCTTCCTTGAAATGTTAGTGATAAGGAGAAAACTATGTCAACCCAATTTGTCAAGTACAGGCCAAGCACATGACTCAGATGGAGACTGGAATTTTCTGGACCCTGACAAAATGTAGCTGGTCATATTGTGCCAGATGTTGAACATTCATTACAATCAACCACTTTTCTACTCTCTAATCCATGCCATTCAGACGCCTTCAGGAAATGATGCAGTATAATCCCTGGGCTGATTTTTAATTAAAGAAACTGCATTAGAAATTCTCCAGGCCTTCAAGCGTTTGCCTCTCAAAATGTAACCAAAAGATGTTGATGAGCCTATTGTTCCACACTTTTACTACTTTATTTAAATGGTTAGAATTACCGCATGGTTTTGTGCAGACCTTGGTATGCACATGTATCACCTCTCCTGCGGGAGCTGCATTGATTGCCGATTTGCTTCTGGGTGCAATTCAAGATGCTGGTTGTCACCTTTAAGCCCTTCATGGCTTGGGACCAGGTTATCTCAGGGACCGTCTCTTGCTGATCACATCTACTCGACCCACTAGACCAGAGAGGCAAGGAATGTTGTGGGTCTCGTCCCCTAAGGAAATACATCTGGCGGGACCCAGAAGAAGGGCCTTCTCCTTGGTGGCTCCCTCCCTCTGGAAAATCATTCCTTCAGAAATTAGACTGGCCCCCACTCTAACATTCTTTTGGAAGGCCCTGAAGACATGGTTCTGCCAGCGGGCGTGGGGAACCCAGAGGAGGATAGAGCTGGTTAAATGGCTGGTATGAATGGGTGGGAGGTTATTTTTATTTATTTATTTATTTTTATTTCTTTTATATTGTGTTTTTATGTCCTGTAAACCGCCTAGAGTCACCATGAGATTACTATATCCTCAAAAATGAAAAGGTTTGACACTATCCACAATGTAGGACTGGTTAGTGAAGATGATGGAACATGCGGAGATGGCTAAATTAACTTGATCAGAGAAAAGCAATATCTACATTTATGGCTGTCAGGAAACCCCTTATAGACCTTTTACAAGAAAAAGAAAAAAAATGCACTTATGATTTGAGGTTTCGATGATTAGGAAAAAAGGACAAGAGAAAGAAGTGAAGTTTTATTTTAATAATCATAGAGTAAGAAATAATTTTGTAATTGTATTGATACAATTGGTGGCGCAGTGGTTAGAATGCAGTATTCTGCTGAATGCCAGGAGTTCGATTCACACGGCTCAAGGCTGACTCAGCCTTCCATCTTTTCGAGGTCGGTAAAATGAGGACCCAGATTGTTGGGGGGCAATATGCTGACTCTGTAAACTGCTTAGAGAGGGCTATAAAGCACTATGAAGCACTATGTAAGTTTAAATGCTATTGCTATATTTACTGCAAAATGAGCCTTGTCGGCCTCTCAGTCCGTGGTGGGGGAGAAGAGAGTGGCAAGGGCAGGCCCGCTGCCAAGTGCCCAAATGTTGATCATCTAACCACGGGGGTGCTGCAACCGACAGAACGGCAGGAAGGAGTCGTAAGTACCTTCATTCAGCATTGTCATAATTTCAAATGGTTGCTAAATGAACGGTTGTAAGTCGAGGACTACCTGTATGCAGGACTCAGCTGCTAATATGAATAGACTTATATTGTGCAGATATTAATACCTACATATGAGCTTAGTTCTGAAAACAGACTTATACTACTCTTGAAACAGTAAAGTAGAACTAATTTACTCTAACAACTTTTATCTAAGAGAATGTATTACCTTCGGGGTAATAGTACAGCATACATAACAATATTTCTAGTCTGTAACAGAGCCCATTCTTTTCTCTCATTTCCCATTTGTTTCACAAATAAAACAAAGCCTAAGATAGAATGTTCCATTTTCATTCAATTAATGTAACATTTAATTTTGTGCTTATTGTTAATCTTCTGAGCGCTCAGATTATGAAATGATTATCTTACTCTAATAGGTCTTTGAAAAAGAGCAGCTAATTGTTCTGAATAGCCGTACAAGAGTGCTCTTTAATTTACTATAGTCTCCCACATACTAACCTTTATGCTTCTCTACACCCATCTAATGATCCTAGCCCCTCCTTTTAAATTCTTTTACATTCTTGTTTTTATATGTACTTTGCGTTTTAATATATTTGCTGGCTTTTCATAATATTTTTTTAGACTCTTATGCTTTTTAATTGACCGTACTCCACCTTTCTTATGCTGGTCTATGACCATAATAAAAATATGATTTGATTTGTTATGAATAGCCAGCCTGTACTTACAATACTGCAGCCTCCCTGCCAATCTAAATGGTAGACAATATCTTAAGTGTGAATACCATGTATGGGCCTTGGCACATATTCTGAGGAGATGACTCAGGAGAACTCCACCTTCTGGCAGGGAAAATGTTGTTCTTTTAAAACTAGAGACAAAACTCAGAGAAATGGAGCAAGAAATTAATGTGTCTGACCTGAGGAAAAAAATGGGATGTAACATTTCTTCAATATCTCTAATAAAAGGGTGAATTATTCCAAGTGAGGTCCAGGGGGAAAAAAGCAGGGGACTTTGTTTCAAGATACCCCTAAGAATGTAATATAGAATGTCTTACAGGCTCAGGGAAAACAGAGAAGGGAGCATCACTATTACACAGGGAAGCAGGGACATTACATAACAGATTCTTGAATGCTGGGTAGAGAGGATGCATGAGAGAAATTCAGAGTAATTCTGCCTTAATTACAGAAGGTATAAATTGAATTGGAAAATTGCTTTGGCAGACTTTCAAGATTCTGTTACCCTACTAGCCACAAAAGTCATTTCAGAAATCCAGAAATTGTTTCCTGACCTTTGCATGTCTCAAGGGGCTTGACAAAGAAGCAGGTAAAAATTCTCCTCTATTCCAGAAAATCTCAGGTTGGGATGGAGAAATTCTATTTGCAAATAGATTAACACTATCTTGTGACCTGCTCGCAGTATTATTATTTTTCATTGAATTTTCTCTTTGTTTTTTTTTCCTTTTCATTGTTTCTAAGCTGTGTTTACTTCTTTTAACATGAAGGTTTGCATTTACGGTATTTAAAGTTTTAAAAACAATACAGTTTTGATTTTGTTTATCTCTTGTGAGATTGGTTTAAATCCCAAAATGGAGGATGAAAGAGGAAGAGCTGAAATTCCTAGTTATATGCCTTTATACTAGAAAACAAGAAGATTACATTATAATAATTATTTTCCCCAAACTTTTCTCTTTTCATAACCAGCAAGGCAACATAGTCGGTGAGAACTCTTATCTCTCTCATATATCTTGGGTTAGAAAAGGGAGAATGCCAGGGTGCTTCATTTCCTAGAAAACAGGTGCATTAAAAATGCCAAGCAAGGAGACAGAGCTAGGGTATGTAGACCCAAGGGGGATTCTGAGAGAAAAGATATTAAATTTCAAACATTTCTCTTTATGAACTCTGCTATCCCATTACACGAATACTAATTATTATTGCTTTTGCTTCTGTTTCTGTATTCAAACACTCACTGAGTGTTGGTAAAAGGCTTGACTATTCCAAAAATAAATACAGAATTTGACAGATAAAATTTTAAGCTATTATAAATTTTGTTTTCTCTTTTCTTGCTCCTTCCTATTCACTACACCTCATATTTTCAAACTATGTTTTGAATGGCTAAGATACCATGGAAGGCATGAGGGTGCATTTTAATGATAAAAAGGGCTTTGTCAGCAGAAACACTCTACTAGACTTCATGAGTTAAAGCTGCAATTTTTGTTCTAGGCCAGACCTTGCTCCAGATTCATCACCACAAAGCAAGCTTCATCTATATTACAAGTTCAAATCATGTACTTTTCTTTATAGCAGGGGTGTCAAACTCACAATGTCACGTGATGTGTTGCGACGTATCGCGACTTTTTTCCCATTGCCGGCAATAGGGTGGGCGCGGTTTTGTCATAACGCATCCGGCCCGTGGGCCGGCAGTTTGACACCCCTGCTTTATAGTTAATATATATCAAACGTGGAGAAACTAAAAGGAATTACTGAACTGATCTGTGTTGCTCAAAACTGGGATAGGACCTAAGGGAGAAGTTTCAGATGCCTTCTACATGTGTGTGGTTACTTCCAAACTATTGAGAACCATTCCCACAAAAAACAGGATTCTCTTGGATTAACTCAAATCTAGTAAGCCACCATTGCCAAAAACTCTGACTACAGTAGTCATTGCTATGCATAATGAGTTCACTCCATAAATTGTTCCATAACCATTACTCTTCTAAAGTATTATCTTCATTATGAATAATGGATTCTTTAAAACTACATTAGCACTAAGATTGATTTGACATTGTGAATAACAATTTTCACTGCACAAAGTAACATTTACTCCAGGTATTAACCAATTCAAGCCTCTTGTATAGTAGCACCCTTGCTTCTCAACAATGAGAAATTAACATCTACTATTTTAAAACAGTATTTTAAAACTGCAATCAATGTTTGGTTTCTGATCTTTTTCCTTTTCTCCCATTACTTGATTGTTCTCTTTTTAACCATGAGGATAAATATGTTCACGATACAGAATACGAAAATAAATAATTGAATAAAAACAGAAATTTAATTATATATTTAGTTACAGAAGTCTTTCTTTTTTGAAAATCAAAGCAAATCCCACGAAGCAGAAAGAACTCTAAGCTGAAGTTTCTGATTTGGAAATCCTTTTGTTTTTCTTCTCTGTTTCTGTCTTTGTGTGTGTGTAGCACAGTCTCTTATTTAAATAAAAACAGTAGATAAGACCATTACTAAAAAAAGGAAGGAATGGAAAGTCATTTAGGTTTTACATACAGAAGACAGGAGAAAAAATATGTGCTGTTATAAACAGAGGTCGTATTTGAATTCCTTCAAAATGGCTTCATGGTTTTGTCACGACAAATCTCCTTATCCGACTCTTCATATCCTATGACATTCTTGCAGTGTTCTGCTGTATCAGCCGAGTATCAGCTAAGACAGAGATTAGCAGAACTCAACATTCACTGATCCTTTGCCTGAACAAAATCCACATCAGGATTGTCGTGGCAAAGATGAAACCAGAGTCCCAAAAGAGTTTTGAGGCAGGGGGTGGGAAGATTTCAGAAATTCTTTTATCATTTTAGAGGATTATGGTGTCTCAAGAGTTTGAGAATTTCTGACCCAATGAAAGTTTGCTCACACAGCAATTAATTTCAATTAACAGTTCAGTTGATGGCTGTCTGAGAAAGAAGCTAAGTGTGAACTACTAATGACCCACACTTTAGTAAGGATACGGCAACTGCACATACAGTTTGTCCAAGAATGTTCAAGACACCAGAAGTAGCAAAACCAATCTTATGAGGTGCAGAAAATTATATGTAAAAATTAACACTTGTCAAAATGTCAGTCTAAAAATAAGTAATGGATATTCTTAAAGTAAGACTCTACTTCAATCAATCAATCAGAATAGAGCTGGAAGGGACCTTGGAGGTCTTCTAGTCCAGTGCTTTTCAACCTTTTCACAATAAACCACAATAAGCCATTTTTAGGACATGACAATATTCGAGTACCACCAGTGCTTAGCAAGGTGTCAAACACTTGATGACCAAAATAAAAAGGGGAAAAAGTGCCGGTTTTATTTACTTCGGTGGTGGTTCCTTTGCTGAATCACTTTCCCTTTACACTGACAAATGTATGATGAATTTATCCATATGTATTAATATGCATCACTACCTTGGTGGTCAGCTGGCTGGTCGACCCTTCTTCCTCTCTCCCTCTCCTCTCTTTCTCTCTTTCACTGCCTGCTGGGCTCTCCTTCCACAGCCTCTGATCCTTCGTTGATCCTTCTGCTTGTCGCACAGAAGTCTCTCCTCTTCTCCCTCTCTCTTTCTCCATCCCCTTCTCTTTCCCTGTCTTTTTTTCCTCTTCCTCTGCCGCTAAAACCTCATCCTTTTATATCCTCTCCTCTCTGCCCCCTCCTCCTCCTTTTCTCTTCCAGGTGCGCCACTCTCTGGGGCTCAGAGAGAGCTCCAGCGTCAGTTGCTACCCCAGCCTCACTCCCCCAAGTGGTCACCCACTCCTTGACTGGCCATTGCACGCAGGACTGATCAGCTGGAGCTGTGCAGTCTGATGCTGGGCCCTCAGCAGAGCCCGGCAACACCGCAGCTCCAGCTGAGTCTCTCAACCCCAAGGACTGTCTGCTGCTCCGGGTGATAGCAGAGGCTGCTGGAAGCGCCAATCAGCTGGAGCTGTGTGTGCTGATTCTGGGCCCTCAGCAGAGCTTCGCAGCTCCAGCTGACTCTCTTCCAGGCCTGTGCGGCACTTCAACTCATCAGCACTGCCACCGCTTCAGCTCATCCCACCAGCTACACTTGTCTAGGTCTCATACCACTTGCCAGGTGCTGAAAAGTCCTGTTCTAATCCAATCTCCTGCTGCAAGCAGGAGACCCTATACCATTTCAGACAGGTGGTGCTCCAGTCTTTTCTTAAAAACCTCCAGTGATGAAGCACCCACAACTTCTGAAGGCAAGCTGTTCCAGTAGTTAATTGTCTTCACTTCCTTAATTCCAGGTTGCTTCTCTCCTTGATTACTTTCCATGTATTGTTTCTTGTCTTGCTTTGTTTCTGATGCTTTGGAAAATAGGCTCTTCTTTGTGGCAGCCTCTCAAATACTGGAATACTGCTATCATACTTTAAAGCTTCTAATTACAATGCCATTTCAAAAAACAATATTTTTTTTACAAATTATCCTGAATGCAAACTTACAACTTTAGAGGTAATCACTTTTGTAGTGGTTCTATTTCTCCAACAGTTCCAAACTGTGGTGGCTGGGGAGGGGAGGGTAACTTTGGTAACCCTGATGTGTGGGGTGCTCTCTCCCCTGCTCTTTAATCCCCATATGAAAGTACTAGGAGAAGTCATCTACTGATAATACCTAACTGTACATTGCTAGTTGCAGGCTGTGGGACAAATGCTACCTTTTCCATTTGTTGGAACCTGAAGATCTAGTTACAGTGACTTGTGCCCTTATCAAAACCTGGTTGGACCACTATAATGCTCTCTAGCTGGGACTGTCCTGAAAACTATATGGAAACTAAAAATTGGTTCAACATGTTGTGCCTCATCCTTTCTGAAGTACGCGTAACACAGGTTTTCAAACTCTGAGCGGATTGCTGATTGGCACCCAGATACCTGAAGGGCCACCTACTCTCTGCAGTACTGCCCTGCCCAGTTAGATCAAACAAAAAGAATCGGATTCTACATTTTGGGGAGATTAAGAGGTCTAATGTGAGAAAGCACCATGTTTCAGGGCAGAGTTGCCATTAAAGAACCTGCTCTCCTGGTAGAGATCAGGCTAGTTCACTCCTGGTTGATGTTCTGGAAGTTATGAAAAAATGCAGTTATTTCAGAAAGACTTTCCCCAGTTTTACCACGAAATTCTATTTTTATCTTTGCATTATGTTTGATTGCTGCCATCTCATTGTCGTTATTGTTTTTTTTTATATTCTGCATATATTCTACCACAGGTCTTTTGATTGCAGCAAGATATAAATGTTTAAAATAAATAAAAGATATAATGTTTTAACCACTAAGACTTAAACAAATGTGTGATGGGCCTTGAGACAATCTAAGCAATTCAGCATTATGGGGGTTGGGGTGTTCCCATTGTCTGCCAGAGCAAGGAGTAGAAAACTGCTCTAATTTCTGCCACACACTTACAATGTAGAAGAATTCAATTAAGCAATAAGAGATTGCTTTAATTAGATTGTTAATGGACTCTTTGGTTCCAATAAGTAATATTGCCTATTTTAATCCACAATTGCAATCTTTTCCAGGACCCCACAAGCAAACTTGTCTCCTAAAACTTTCTTGGCTAATTTGTAGGTTAGGGTTAGGCAGTGGTGGGATTCAAATATGTGAACAACCGGTTCTCTGTGTGGATGCCGCTTCTGGAAGTCCATTCCAGGCCTGGGCAACAAAAAATTAGCTACCAGTTTTGCCGAACTGGTACAAACTGGCTGAATCCCACCACTGGGGGTTAGGGTTAGGAATGTAACATATTTAAAAGCGTACACATTCTGCTGTGGATGCTTGTAATCAAGGAAGTGAAGGAGCAACAAAAGCCCTAAAGGCAACAGTGATTAATCCTATAGCTAGGTCACCTTGAAGAGAAAAAAAATGAAATTTAGAGGGGGGGAAAAAAGCTGAAAATGCCAGTGAAATTTTTAGTTATAGTAAAATTATACATTGCAGCGCACAGGAGACTAAGGTTTCCATTAAAGGTTCTGCTATAAATATTTTAAAAACCTTTTATAAGAGCACAGGTCAAATGTCAGAACATATTCTTGCTTAATATACTGCAGAAAGTGTCTTTACTGCTATGGGAAACCTTAAATAATTCTGCTCTAGTCTCTCAAATACAGAAAGTTGATTCCACTATGCACAGGATGATGGGTTGGGGTTGGGACTGGGGTGAAGATCAAGGGGGAGGAAAGGGAAAACTGTGCTATACATATAATGTGTTAAACTAGAAAGAGCATAATGCAGAGATCATTGTGCAAGAATGAGTTAAACTGACAGATTGTGACAAAGTACTTTGCACTGTGTTTTAAGGATTATCCAAGTTTTATCTTTATTTAAATTGATGTCTGTACTTCATAATCACCACCGCTGTAATAGATAGAATGTATACCAGAAGATATTTGTTACTCTCAAAAATTAAAAATAATCTGCAAGCTATTTTACATTTATGTTTATCTCATATTTCATGTGATAATTAAAAAAGCTGGAATTATTATAGTATTTTCCCCCCAACTGCTCCATGCAGCAAACCAAATTAGAGCATCCAAAACAGATGCCTCTTCAGTCACTGCTTGAACACAACCACTGAACGGAAGGCCATTACTTTCTTTGGTAATTGGTTCCACCATGCCTTCATTTCTTAGAGGCACCTAATTATACAAGTTTCCATTTATAGATTATGTTTAGCACATTCATGGCAACTTAAAATAGTAAGAAGTCACTCAGTATTGCAAAAAAAAAAAAAAAAACTTTGCCCTTGCTAGACTATTTTAACCACTTACTCCCTGTCATTTTGGTTTCAAGGGAAACTTGTTATTCTAAACTTTTTATAGGCAAATGCTGTCTGGATGCAACAAACTGCAACTCTCCTCACCCTCAGATATGAGTCTGTAAGGCAGACTGTGGAGGAATATTCCTGCACTTCTAAAAGGGGCATGCTGAAGGTAACTGTTCCAAAAAGATACATTTTTGTTAAAAGACTGCCAGGAGGGATGTCTTGGAACCATCTTCCTTTATATTTACAAACAGGTGATATAGGAGATGCCCAGGCTGAGACCGGGGGGGCGGGGGGTAGGGGTATCAAACACATCATCAGTCTCGAGTCTCTTCGTGCCCACAAGAGATCTAAGTCCCGCCCACCTTGAATCTTGCTGACTCTTATCTACTGCCTACTTGCTTTGACCGTTAGTAATTCAGAATCTTGTGGAGAGCAGAAGCATACAATAAACGTATATTCTTTCGAACTGTCTGGACGTCTGATTTCCTGTGCTTGACAGATCCATTCTGTGCTTCCTCAGAAAAGCAAAGCTCTAAGGGAACATCAGTTTGAATAACCAAAAAAGTTTAGTATTGAATGAAAAGATTCACATGATCTTCAGGTTTTTCTGGAATTCCTCCGTGATTAGCATGTTAGATAAGATGAAGGCATTCAGCTTCTTTGTCATGATGGACTTTCTACAGTTGCAGAATGCAGCTCTTTAAAGTCTAGGCTTTACCTTAGATAGTAAGGTCTTATGGGCCTGCATTGCGATTTTTTAAATATATATATATATATTCAATAACACAGTCCTCGATCTCCGGGAGAAATATAAACCAGCTGTTTATTGTTAAAAAGTTTAAAACAATAAAAACAACTATTTACAATATTAAAACAACTTAGCTTTCGCTGGTCCTCTGCCAGCGTCCTCAGAGTAAAGTTTTGGGGTGGAAATTACTTTTATAAACCTTGCTAGCCTAACTGCTTACTCATTGACCGTGTGATAGGGCCATCCGTCCTGGCTGACCGTAATTGCCTTAATTGTCCCGCCTCCTCTTTTTTGCACTCCAGTTCTCCAACCTTCCTCCCTCCCATCCTTGTCAATCCCCTCCTTCCTGGCGTTGCCGCCGTTGGCTTGCTTTCCAGCTGCTCCCCCGTACTCGTTCTGGGCCTTACACCCAGATCCGGTGTCTTAGATGCCTTCCCATTGCCGCTCCCCTCCTTTCCATCCCGTTTGTCTGCCCGTTGTTCCTGTCTTCCACTATCTATCCCTATTAGTGCTATTTCCTCCGATTTCCTTCCGCGCTTGGATGTGCGTGCGCACAGCCGTATCCCGTCCCTCTGCCTCGTCTGCCTACGATCAGCTGGGCTATCTGCCGGCTCACTCCTGAATTCACCTCCTCTCATCCTTGCAGATCCTATCCTTCCTAATGTTGCTGCCGTTGGTGCGTTAGCCAACTGCCTCACCTTCCCCCCCTCCTTCTTATCCCTTTGAACCATCCGCTGTACCTGCCTTCCATTATCTATCCCTCTGGGTCCTATTCCTTCCAATCTTTCTGCATGCCTGGGTGTGCGCATGCACAGCCGCATCCTATCCTTCTGCCTCATCTGCCTAAGCTCAGCTGAGCCACCTGCTGCCTCGCCCTCAGTTCCACCCTCTCCCTTCCTTACCGATCTTATCCTTCCTGGTGTCATCGCTCCTGATGCGCCTTCCACCCCCACCCCCACACGCGTTTTGGGTCGCGCGGCTAGGTCTGGCATCCTCACTGCCCCCCCATTGGCCATTCCGGGCCGCACGTCCAGATATGCTTTTAATGTCTGATATGCCAGGGGCAATTCTACGTGTCGATTAATCGAGCCCGCATCTGAGAACCAGGCCTCCTTCAGTAGGCGCCCTCCTTTGGAGGCATCCTGGGCGATGGCTTTTGCCCCCATGAAGTCAAATGAGTGTCCATTATTCACCATATGCGTCCATATTTGGGGATTGACAAGGATGGGAGGGAGGAAGGTTGGAGAACTGGAGTGCAAAAAAGAGGAGGCGGGACAATTAAGGCAATTACGGTCAGCCAGGACGGATGGCCCTATCACACGGTCAATGAGTAAGCAGTTAGGCTAGCAAGGTTTATAAAAGTAATTTCCACCCCAAAACTTTACTCTGAGGACGCTGGCAGAGGACCAGCGAAAGCTAAGTTGTTTTAATATTGTAAATAGTTGTTTTTATTGTTTTAAACTTTTTAACAATAAACAGCTGGTTTATATTTCTCCCGGAGATCGAGGACTGTGTTATTGAACAGATATGCCCGGGATTCGTATTTTTGCAGTTATCAAAGACATATATATATATGTATATATGTTTTCTGAGGTTTTCACGGGTGTTTGTATGTAGGTCTTTGGTAATTCGGGTTTTCTCCCGTGTAAAATTGAAAGTGTCTTGGCAACGTTTCGACGAAGTCCCATTCGTCATCTTCAGGCTGGTGTCTTCGGCTTCGTGCTTCTAGGAGCAATGTGTGATCGCAGCTGTTTCTTCCTTTTAACTGCCAGTGGAGGTATGAACTGATTGGATGGGAGCTTGGCTGTGTTCTGATTGGGTGGAGGTGTGTTCTGATTGGTTAGGGACTACAGCAATGCAGCTCTCCATCTCAAATTCCCCTGCAACTCAGACTAATCCTAGCACAACAGGGCCCCCACCCAAGCAGAGCACACCCCCATCCAATCAGAGCACAGCCAACCCCCCATCCAATCAGAGCACAGCCAAGCCCCTAACCAATCAGAACACACCTCCACCCAATCAGAACACAGCCAAGCTCCCATCCAATCAGTTCATACCTCCACTGGCAGTTAAAAGGAAGAAACAGCTGCGATCACACATTGCTCCTAGAAGCACGAAGCCGAAGACACCAGCCTGAAGATGACGAATGGGACTTCGTCGAAATGTTGCCAAGACACTTTCAATTTTACACAGGAAAAAACCCGAATTACCAAAGACCTACATATATATATATATATATATATATATATATATATATATATATATATATACACACATACACACACACACACACACACACATATATATATATATATATACACACATACATACATACATACATACATACATACATACATATATATATATATATATATATATATATATATATATATATGTTTTCTGAGGTTTTCACGGGTGTTTGTATGTAGGTCTTTGGTAATTCGGGTTTTCTCCCGTGTAAAATTGGAAGTGTCTTGGCGACGTTTCGATGAAGTCTCATTCGTCATCTTCAGGCTGGTGTCTCTTCGGCCTCGTGCTTCTAGTTTCTCTTATCTGATCTATGGAAACAAATTAAATGACTATTTTTGTTATTGCTGCTTTAGCGGAAAGCTAATGCAATTACTTAGGCGATGCGGATAAACAATTTTCCTTCCAGAGTCTGAAGCACCAGATTCAAAATAGCAAGAACGGGGGAGGTTGTAATTCCCTGCTTTCTGCAAGTGAGCTGTAATGGATTTGGGAAAGAGCACCAGAAGACTGCCTGCTTGACCCAGTCCATACTGCAGAAACCAAGATAGCACTGCTGTCCTTGAGCGTGAAAAAAGAGGCTGCAAAGAGATGTGTATAAATTCCTCCTCAGGCTTAACATGGTTTTCATCGGACACAATGAAAGCTGGTATGAAATAAATCTCAAGAGAGATCCACAGCTTCAAGAGCAATTAGGTTTCTTCATTTTCTGGGCCAGATGGCCTACAGAGACTTTAAAGTACAAATATGATTACGGTCAGGTGATAGAATTGAAATACTTTCTCTTCTCCAAGAGGAAATCTCAGCAAAGTTTAAAGCCAAAGTAGTAACTGGAATGTGTGGAATGTTTCAAGGATTCAAAAATTTGTTTCCAGGGAACTCAGCAGTTGCAGATCAAGGCTAGAAACTTTCGCTCTAATAAGCTCAAAGTATTCCATGTTTAAAACTCAGGGATTGTGATTGAACCTGGGAAGAATTCCACCCTAGTGACATCTAGAAGAATGGATGCTTGATAAACTCAAAACATGACTTTCCTACAATGATAACAGGTGTGAATTTTGCTTGCTTGAAAAAACTGAGAGATTTCACTGAGAGAACAAAAATATACCAGTAAAAATAGAATATCTGTAGCTCAGGATTGAAATGAAAAGTCCTTGGTGCTCTATGAGCTTGATTGTTTCCTTGCAGACTTTTTCATTACCCAAACTAGATAACATCATCAGTGCTAGTTGACTAGCACTGATGGTGTTACCTAGTTGGGTAATGAAACATCTCCAAGAAGACAACCAAGTTCAGAGAGCACCAAGGAGCCCTCAAGGAAAATATAGCTCGGCATCCTATGAATTGAATCTAAAAGCAGTGGTAACAATTTTCAATGACAAGCATCCCAGCTGCAACATCTTCTTTGTTAAAGGAATGAAAAATAAACAACTCTGATATGAATAAGATAATCAGACGAGTTTCTTCATATTCCTAAAATTGCCCTGCTTTTCTTTATGAGATGCAAAGTTTCCCAATGCTATAATTCTGTATAAATACTTACATTTAGATAGTTCCTGTTACAGATGCGGCAATTTGCAAAAGATTTCTAATTTCCCTTACATGAATTCCTCCATCCATGAGCTACGTTTCTTCAGAGCTAAAATCAAATGGCTTTCCTTTAAAGAAATAATTTCAGCATCTACATAGCAAACATCTCTTTCCCACATTATTAGCCCTACTGGTACAATCTCATCTCTAAAATATTGAGAGGTAAAGAAAAATGTACTATCCCTCCTGAGTGGGAGGGCAAATAGCAAAATCTGGGAACTTATTTTGCTGATGTGGTTCTTGCAGAAGTTAGAACTTTGCTCTTCCAGGATACTCAATCTGAACATGTATTAATTTGGCCAGGAGGAATTATCCCATCAAGCAAATGGCCAAACCCAACATTTGGCCCATTTACTAAACCATAAAAAGTTAGTTCTAATCTGAAGCAATCCCAGAGCTCTTTAGAAGTAAAATAATTTCCCAGGATCATTATGTTATTGGAACAGCTAAACAGGTCTCAGAATTCCTAGAGAGGTTCTGTGACTAATGGAATTTCCCCTAAAGCTCCATTTCTGTCTAGTTTTTGCATACATATATATCCTCAGTCAATGACAATGATTTGGATTCGGATTTAACCTAATCTCAATTATCAAACCCTAATTCTAATCATGTCTGCCAGCTTCCTATCTTCCCATTGCTACTGCGCTCAGCATTATCACAAACCATTAGTGTACTGGCCAGGACCTTCTTTCCCGCCAATGCAGCCGGAGCTTCTCTTCCACCCCACCCAGGACCTCCATTCATGCATCAACAAGAGCTTCTATTCATGCCCCTCCCGGGGCCTTCTTCTGTGAAAGAAGCCTGGTGCATGAAAGCCCCCTGCTGCACCCAGCGCAAAAGAAGGACACAGCTAGAAAACCCTTCTTTCATGCCAGCACAGCCAGGGCATCGTCTCATATGCTGAGCTTCTTTCTAGGTGGGACACAAGAGAAACCCTGGCTGCACTGGTTTGAAAGAAGGAGGCATAAAAGGTCCCAGCTGGTACACTAGTGGAGCATGGCACAGAGGGCATGGTGGCACCCAGCAATGAGGATAGCTGGCAGCAGTAGGTAAGCAGACAGTCAAAAGGTGGTCGTAAATACAGTGGGTCCCACATGAATTTTGTTCAGGTGAAATTTTAAATCATTTTTTTTTAATTTAAGAAAGTTATAAACAGACAAAGAGACCAGAGGAATTTAAAACTTTTGTGCTTTTGCTTTAAGATTTGAAAAATTAAGTACATAATTAAATAATATACCCAGGAAACAACTGAGATGGAATTAAATCCATATTACGGACTGAGGTTCTCAGAATGTTGCAAATGGACATCAGAGGGGACTAAAGGACCAGGCAGAAAGAAAAAAAACAACGGGGGGGGGGGAGTGAGAGGAAGATGCATCCATCAGTGTTCAAACTAAGGTTTCAAATTGGCCAACCCTGATATAACTTTTGAATTACCTAAAGAGACCTTTGAAATCTTATAAAGTTAAGTATTGGGGTTTCTAAGATATCGTACAGGTTTCAATATTTAAACCTTTAGAAGATGTTAAAAACCAACTTTTATATGACACAATATAATAGAATTTAAAAAGTGTGGAATATAGTAAAACTAAAATGTTTACTTAAATGGAAAAACCAAAGATATATTAAGAAAAAAATCTTGGAAAAGGATAATTTGCAACAAGAAATCTTGTTGCAAAATCCGAAGAATTTTGTGGCATGCCAAAAACTGATGAAAGACCAAATCCTGTGAAACCCCTTGAATGAATTAAAAGCCAAGAGAGTCAACCATAAAAGGAAGGAGTATAAAGTTGGACTATTTGATCAGGAATAAAGTAGCTAGGTTACAAGAATAAGAGGGGGTTTTTTTGCTTGCAATTTTAAAAGAGGATGAAGAGTTATTATATTATCTTATGCTTGTAATGAAGGCTGGGAGTAACCTCTTTTATTATTCCCTTTGTTTCTTTTCCTTTTTAGACTCTCTATTTTCTTTTTCTTTCTTTCCTTTGCACCTTTTAAACTTCTTTCTTATCTTTTATCTTTTAGTTTAATTTATATTTGTTTTTAGAATAGAATATCTTTACTGTCATTGTGTAATTCACAACGAAATTAAGTTATTATTATTAGGTCTATTTAAAAATTTCAATAAAAGTTATAAAAAAAATCAGTATGTCACCTTAATATAAGTGTGTGTGTGTGTGTGTGTGTGTGTCTGTACATGCACACCAATTTACACATATACATAGGTATATGTATGTACACATATACATACACTAAGCGTTTGGGTGTAACATAGGACAGAGAGAAACTATGGTAGGCTTTTAAAATTCTGTTTCCCTACCCTACAACAAAAAAGACCATAGCTTCTGTTTCTTAAAAAGCTTTCCTCAACTTTGACTCTTCTCAGTCTAGCCTAAAGACAAATGGCCTCTCACCTGAATACAAACTATGCCTGCCCTTTTTAAAGCTTTTTTTTAAAGATCAGACAAGGTCGGATAGATGCAGACACCTGCCAGCTAACATGGGCTTCCCATGTTCTCAGATGGAGTTGGAAACTTTGCAAGGCCAGAAAGAAATTTCCCTAAAGATACATACCCCCCCTAAAAAAAAAAATGTACAAGTTGTAATTAAGGAATGTAATCTTGACAATAAAATTGCATTTCTTTTCAAAATCCAAGCTTCTGTTTGAGGTAAAGCTCTAACATAGACAACTGCATACTAATTATAAAAAGTTTTCACAATAAGAAGTACTGAACTCTAGATAATGAATTAACATCAAAGAACAAAGGCCTAAGTTTCGCAATACAAAAAAAAATCTTTAGATAATTCATATGATTAAAAATGCCATGGGTTCTCTCTACTATCAGAATTGTAGCTAGGCAAGATCAGCTTTCCTGCCATGAGTAATTCCTAGCAGAATGAATTCACGTCTTTTTTCACAAGAAAGTTAAAAGAAAAAGAATCACTGTTAACAGTTTGTCAATTGGGGGTACTGCCTCATAGTGGACATTCTCTGGTCTTAAATTAAAATTTATGTTTAATAAATGCGTTTTTCATCGTTAAATTATTTTAATTTGCTTCTCTGCCTTTAAATATCTATCACCCCCAAAAGTAGAATGCATCATTAAACTTAAACAAAAACCTTCTAATAATTCTTGATGCTGGCATAGGTTCCCTCTCCACCTGCAATTTGAATTGGCACTATAAAGCTGTAATGACCCAAATGTGTTCCCTTAATCCCAACCCGGAATTTAACCCATCTTCTGTCACCACTTCTCATTCCAGATAAAAGATACTATCATTATTTTTTTTCCTCTGGAAAGAGATTTGCCTTGTATTTATCTATGAAGCATGCCAAAGAAATGTTGACGCTAGCTTCCAGATATTCGGATTTTTATTTATTTATTCTATTTATACAGCCTTTCATCTTGCCCAGCGTCATCAATAAAATAGCAAGCAACAGAGACAATAAAAGGCTATAATTTTAGGGATAGAACTCCAGACAGATGAAAGGGTAAAAGAGAAATCTGCAGTAGTTAAAATCTTCACTGCTCCTCTTCTTCTCCAGGACACATTCATCTTCAGGGACCAATTGCTGCTCTTTCTTAGCTAGAATATATACTAGTGTCAGCAGAAAAGGGCTGAAAGACATCAAGAAAGTGGGCACATCCGCATAATCAAAGACTCGCCCTTTTGTAAAGTTTGTCACGTGTAAAAAAAATGTGAGGCTTCAATAGTGTGGTTGTGCCTGTGATCTTGACTTTTTGACCCCCTCCCCAAAGCTATTTCCTGAGACTGCAACAGGTGGCAAAATGGGGAACATAGCTGAACTCCATGCTTACAGCCTGTAATGGGATTTTTTTTTTTTTGGCTCACTTTAAAACTTATCAAAAGAGAGAGACTGCAAAAAGGGGATTATTCCTTTCATAGTCGTGTACAAATGTACAGTGCAACCTTCCTTTCAGCCTTCATAGAAAGTTGGAGAAAGACCCCCAAATTTTCCACAGAGGTGCCTTCTCTGCAGGTGCCTGTCTGGTCCCCTAAACAGTGGCATTATCATTCAAATTTGAAGCTTAGGTTCACAAAGGGAGCAAGCCCCAGGAAGCAATCTGGAGGGGGACAACTTTTTAAACCAACAAAAACTTGTGAACCAAATAACAAACACTCAATTCATAAGTGCTGTAGTTAACAAGAAGAGTCAAGGCCTAATCTACCATGTTAATTGAATTTAAATTTTGGAGTTGGGAGATTTTTAGCGCTTGCATTATGTATATATGTTTTAAAAAAAACACTTATCCTTTCAAGGCAAAGAGCCAATGCAGCCAAGAAAAGACAGGAAACGCAGTTTGGAAAAAGCTAGTGACTATTCAAAAAAAGAGGCTTTCATCTGTAGAATGAAGGGCACAATTGATTTTCAAGATAGCTGGTTTTTCTTCAGCTCATTCTCCCACTGCAGTGCAAATTTTAACTTAATTTTTCTTTACTAAATGCAATTTCAGCGAAGAATTTCCCACAATCTTATTCCCAGCATTAATATAAAATAGCAATATAAAATACCCTGGAGTAACAAACCTTTGCATAAAGTCAGCTTAAATTATATGCATGCCTTCTGCACTGTATGATCATATAAATTAAAGCAAACACAGTTGCTTTAGGATCACTCCCTTAACTGGAAAGAGATTTCATAATATTGGCTCATATGATTTAAAGAGAGTTTATGTACCTAAAGGGGTAGTTATTAATTAATTAATTAATTGATTAATTAATAAGCAGATTGTATGGTGTTCAGGTATTAAAACATACAGGATGGTTTTTAAAAAAAATCAACTATTTTATTGTATAATTGCTATACCACTTGCAAACTAGTTTGCAAACTTGAAAATATGAAATAGACCAAATCACTTTTACAGATCACTCAGGCCAAATTCTTCCCCAAACAGATTTCTTGAACCATTAAGGCCACACAGAGGAAACCTGTCCCAGAATCAAATAACAGACATGTTAGTACAGACCATATCCATATAGCTCTAAAAATCTATATATCTTCCATTCTTACACATCTGCTGGGGTACTGAACCAGAACTGAGCATGCAAGAATGGCAAGAAGAGATGAAATGCAGAAGTTATGCTTCACAATTAAGATTTAGAGCACTTCACAGCTGTTAAAATTTAACAGAGGAGGAATACTGGGAGCGATAGCGATGTGCAAAAGTCCTTATCCAATGGGATTCTACTTTGCTATTTCTTTTTTATTATTATTATTTCTTTTTTTAAAAAAATTTTTTTTTAACATAATAATTTTTATTGAATACAAAAAAAAAAAAGATTAAAAAACATTGAACATAGTGTATCATCTTTGACATACATCTTTGTCTAAACATTCCTTATTATACACATACTTTATACATTTCAGATATTCTTCCTCTATTTACATCCCTTCTAATGACCTTCCTTCTTTTTTTTCCTTCCATTTGTAAAATTTATTCCAGCTTAAATAGTATTCTGTTTCCTCCTGATTTTTTAATTCTTTCGTCAACTTATCCAATTCTGCGCAATACAAAATTTTCCTTATTAACGCATCTCCACTAGGCACTTCATTTGTTTTCCAATTTTGGGCAAACAAAATTCTTGCCGCCGTTATTACATGAATAATTAAGTATATATCATCTTTGTTTATATTTTTTTCTAATATGCCAAGTAGTAGCATCTCTGGTTTATATTGAGTTTTTTGACCCGTCATTTCTGTTATCCAATTCCAAACCCTCTGCCAATAAACCTGTACCTCTTTGCAAGCCCACCAAACATGGAAAAAAGTACCCTTTTCCCTTTTACACTTCCAACAAAGTGGTGAGTAGCCACTATACATTTTTGCGAGCCTGGCCGGTGGCAGGTGCCATCTAAAGAGCATCTTATAGAGATTTTCCTTGTAATTTGATGCCAATGTAATTTTGCAATTACGTTCCCAGATTTGCTGCCATTGGTCCATGTTTATAGCGTGCCCCAAATCTATTGCCCAGGTAACCATTGTTTCTTTAACTTGTTCTTCAAATAATTTATATTCTAACATATATTTATATATTTTTTTGATTTGTTTTTTCTCCGGGCCTAATAATATTTTATCAAGCCCCGTATCTTGTCTATTAATTCCCCATTCTTTCTTGTCTTTCACGTATCTTGCTTGTATCTGAAGGTAAGACCACCATTCCAAAGCAATCCCCTGTTGTCTCAACTCTTGCCTTTGCTTTAGATATCCTTCCTCTGACAGGATATCTTTGTATATGATAACCCTATCTTGCCTATAAAGGTTGGGGTATATAACTGCTTCTAATGGTGAGAACCAGCCTGGGAGTTTTGTATAGTGTTGGCATTTAACTATATTCCAGCTTTTTATTAGTTCTTGCCGGACTTTATGCCTCAGGAAATATTGATGGTTCCTACTTTTATCTGTCCATAGGTGGGCATGCCAGCCCTGCTGGAGATCGTGCCCCTCTAATAGTAAACATCTTTTATTTTCCAATGTTATCCAATCCCTGATCCACGTCAGGGCCGCCGCTTGGTAGTATAACTCCCAATCCGGGAAGCCTAATCCCCCTTTTTCTTTAGCATCCTGTAGAGACTTTTGCTTTATCCTCGCCTTCCTTCCTTGCCATACAAAATCTAAAGTTAACTTATTCAACTCTTTAAAGAATTTTTTATCTAATTGGATTGGAATATTTTGGAATAGAAAGATAATTTTGGGTAAAATATTCATTTTCACCGCTGAGATTCTTCCTAGAAATGAAAGATGTAGATTTCTCCAGCGGTCTAGGTCAACTTTTATACGTTTAACTAATTTTCCGTAGTTATCCTCTCTAATTGATGAGCAACGTGCTGACATAACAATGCCCAAATATTTTATTTTAGTAACTACTTGTATTCCTAATTTTTCCCCAAGATTTTCTTTTTGCGTGTTAGTCATATTTTTTGCTATGATCTTTGTTTTATTTCTATTTATTTTCAAGCCTGCCACCTCTCCATATTCCTCCAATAGTTCAAAAAGCTTCTGACCTGATTGCACGGGATCTTCCAAAATAAATACTAAATCATCGGCATATGCTTGGAGTTTATATTTTTCCTTTTTAATCTCAAGCCCTTTAATTTGCTCTTCTTGCCTTACAGTCCTAGCTAAAATCTCCAATGTATATATAAACAATAATGGCGAGAGAGGACACCCTTGTCTTGTACCTTTCTGAATATTGAATTTATTGGTGGCCTCACCGTTTATTATAATCTGGGCATTCTGTTCGGAATATATTGCAGCTATAACATTTAAAAAATTTTCTCCAACATCCATTAATTTCAGTTGTTGGATCAGAAATAGCCAATTAACATTATCAAATGCCTTCTGTGCGTCCAAAAATAAGAGTGCCATTTGGCAATCGCTATGTGATTCGTAGTATTCCAATATGTCTAAAATTGTCCTTATATTCCGCTTAGTCTGCCTATTTGGGAGGAAGCCATTTTGGTCACTATGTATGAAGTCAATTAAATAATTTTTAAATCTCTCTGCCATTATTGATGCGAAGATCTTATAATCGACGTTTAGTAGGGAGATAGGCCTATAATTTTGTATCTGTGTTCTCTCTACATCTTCTTTTGGTATTAATACTATATTTGCCTCTAACCAGGATTTAGGTATTTTTGCCTCAGTTAAAACATCATTGAAAACTTCTAATAGGTGTTCATTAAGTACATTTTGGTGTTCTTTATATAATTCCGCTGGTATTCCATCTGGGCCGGCCGCTTTATTAATTTTTTGTTTACTTATAGCCGTAGTTATTTCAATCATACTTATTTCCTCATTTAACATTATTTTTTTTTCCTCTGGTATCTTCGGTGTATCTGTCTTTTCCAAATAGTCTATTATCTTTTCTACACTTTGTCCCTCACTCCTCTTATATAAATTTTCATAATATCTTTGAGCAATTCCCCTTTTAATTATCTCATCATGTTGAATCTCTCCTTCCTCATCTTGCAAATTAACAATCTGTTGCTTCTCTTTCTGCCTTCTCAGTTTATACGCCAACCATCTTCCAGGTTTATTCGCGTGTTCAAAATTATTTTGCTTGGCAGCCTTAAGTTGTTGTGCTAACTTTTCCGAGTCTTCTAGACAAAGTTTGTGTTTAATTAATTCCATTTTACTTTTCAAACTTTTATTATTTAGGTCACCCTGATATTGTGTTTCAGCCTGCTTATATTCTTCTTCCAGTCTTATCCTGTGTTGTTTTTTTTCCTTATTTCTCTTGGCCATATATGAGATTGCAACTCCCCTCATGTATGCTTTAGCTGTATCCCAAGTATTCTGCAAAGATGTATCCCCATTCTTATTCGTTTGAAAGAAAAAGTGCATTTCTTTCTCCATCTTTTCCTTAAACTCTTTTTCTCTAATAATCACTCTTTGAAGAGTCCATCTTGGCCGGCTCCGTTGCCCTTTCCAGCAACAACTTATAGGATTATGGTCCGCCCAAAGACTAGGTTCTATATTAATTCCTTGAATTTCCGAATCTAATTTTTTTGAAAGCCATAACATATCAATCCTGGTCCACGAGTTATGTCTATTAGAGTAATATGTATATTCCCTTTTATCTATATTTCTTTCCCTCCAAGCATCTTGCAAATTAAGGTCTGTGCACATCTCAAAAAAAGTTCTGGGAAGTATTTTTTTGTTTCCTTTCCTTGCCCCATTACTTTTATGGTCTTTTGTTCTATCTACTATGGCATTGAAATCTCCAATCATACAAAACCCATCTCCCTCTAAGTCGCTAAGCTTGCTGTGTAGATCCTTAAAAAAAGATACTTGGGCTCCGTTTGGTGCGTAAACTACGACAATTATTATATTTTTTTTGTTTAGATTAGCCTCCACTATCAAGATCCTTCCCTCTTTGTCCTTATAGATTTGTTTGGAAGCAAACAAATATCTACTTTGCTATTTCTTATGGTTTTCTGTCTTTGGTTACAAATTTCAGTTCTACAAACACTCATTTGGCTCATTTTACATTTCATGATTTTATAGCCTATAATTAATAAAAAAAACTTTATTACTATATCATTATATTAATGGAATTGCAACTTTTTAATTATTTTGTCAGTCTCTGAAAGTGCATTCCTCTGAAATGGATGGGAAAATAGCCTAAAATAACAATAAAATAGTATTAATAGGTATTATTATTATTATTGCTAAGGCATAGAGCCAAACAATTGGTTTTATAATTGTATCTTATGGAATACACAATCGCAGTGCCATAATGCAGAGTATTTCTGTTCAGGAGATCAGATTTTTTAAAAATCCATTTCACTTCTGCCTCTATCCTTTGGTCTTCACATTCATCTCTCCCCTTTCTTTCCAAATAGTGAGCATTTCACTTCCCTTCAGCATGCTTAATCCTCACTGACTGAATTTCTTACTTAGGAGACGGAAAACCTTGAGGAGCTTTCTGAAGGTTTTGTACTTCTACAAACTTCAAGGTTTCCCCAAACTTGCTAGTTCATCCTTGTTTTGTGCAAAAAGCGCTATTTTGACTACATCAAGACTGATACATGGATTTGACAGTTTCTAAAACGCATAAATAGCTTATAAAGTTTTATTTTTGATATACGGCAAGATGACATACCCCAAAATTGCTCTAAAAACTACATTTTAAAAGATGAATTTAAAATTCCATACTGTACAGGTAGTCCTTGTTTAGTGATGTGATGGACGACAGAGAAGTGTCAGTTTTCCAGGAAGGAGGAACGCATTCCAAAGAGGGGGGTAACACAATAGAGAACACAGCCCAAGCTGGATAGGAGGCAGAGGAAGAGAATTTAGATAGCCACTCTCTAAAAATCTCTCACGGTATATCTGTTAGGGCAGGGGTCCCCAACCCCCGGTCCATGGACCGGTACCGGGCTGCAGCATGCCAGCAACCAGACCGCAAAAACAAACAAAGCCCCATCTGCAGGCAGCACACAAACCATGCCCCCTCAGGTCCGTGAAAAAACCTCTCTCCACGTAACCAGTCCCTGGTGCCCAAAAGATTGGGGACCGCTGTGTTAGGGCGACAGCAATAAAAGTTTAGCCTGGCAGGATTCTATCTATTGGATGTAAGCAAATAAAGAACTGAACTTTAGCTGGATATGTTCTATGTCATTCTAGGGCAACTTGGTTATTAAGGGAAGTGATCGCTAAATGAAACCGCAACTGTACATATAATCTTATTTCAGTTTTCCTTTACAAATCTGCAAAGTTCATAAAGGTGAGAATCGATAATAAAATTAGTTTTTATCACCATTGTAACTGAATGGTTGCTAAATGAGGAAGAAACTCAACAAGGACTACTTATATCATTAATACACAATATCTCATTCTATGGAATATTGCAATGCAATATTCTAGTCGTACATTCATAAGATGAAACGGAAGACAAAAAACTCAACTGCAATCCATATAGAAGGAATTTCATTGCACTTTACAGGTTTGGGGGGGACATACAAGGCCATTAATTTTCTTTTAAAAAGTAACCAGCTCAGAAACATAGCTCAGGTGCAACCAAAGAACAGCACTTCCCACATTTTCTATCCTGCCAGTAAATCAGTAAACAGCTTTATTTTGGCTTCTATTCTCCATTTTCTTATTCTGTACAATGCCAAAGTCTACCAGACACTACAACGGTTTAATGAGCAGCTGAAGCACGGTTTTGATAGTCTAGCTGCCTTTTGAAATCCTTTTTATTATTCACAAGACTTCAAGAGATTTTTTTAAAAAAAAAATTGGCATTCTGAAATGAGGAAAAAAGCATAGCATGTCCTCTGCAAAACTTCTGAATCTTTGTCTGATAGGAGAAGTGCTGTGCAGGACTCATCAGGCAAAGAAATATGCCTCAAGTTTTCCTTTTGCAGTTCAGACTGTAAAGAAATTTCTATTTCTTTCTGCTCAGCTTTAGCTATAGAAATAGCAACTAATTACCACATACCTGTTCAGGAAAGAAAAGTTAAATGCTGCTAGCCGAATGAATAGGAAATGATACACTGTTCCATTAAAAAAAGGGAGGGACAAAACCAGAACAAAGATTAGAAGTTTCCAATAAAGGTAGATGATAAATTTATTGTGTGCTAAGATATATAGAGATACAATTAACATACATACATAGGAGTGTAATCTTTCCCAGGCTAGTGAACATCAACAACCATTTTTGGAGGTTTTCAGAAATCTCCCTTGTTTGAATCATGACACCCTTCCACATATCTGTGTTCTGAACAGAACTGAAGAAGCTTCTTGGATGAGAAGCAAAATGTCTTCAAAGAAAAACAAAGAAAGTCCAGTTGCCTTTTGAAAAAACACCTTTGGGATGGCCTGGATGACAGCCAAGTTTCGAAAAACCAAGGCATTCAGTAATAATATTTCAAAATCAGGTGGGATGTGAACAAGCCAATATTGGAAAATTCTTCTCTGTTTCCAGGACTTTATGGAGAAATTTGGAAGGGCAACAGAAGTCTAGAGACCAGAACTCTATCACAGGGGTCCCCAACCCCCGGTCCGTGGACCAGTACCGGGCTGCAGCATGCCAGCAACCAGTCTGCACAAACAAGGAAAGCCCCATCCACAGGATGCAGGCAGCACACAAAACCACGCCCCCTCCATGGAAAAACCTCTCTCCACGTAACCGGTCCCTGGTGCCCAAAAGGTTGGGGACCTCTGCTCTATCATATAGAGTACTGATGTATGACTGGACTTTAGCTAGCAAAGAGCAAAACATTTATCTATTATATAGATAAATGTTTTGCTCTCTGCTAGATAAGGTCCAGTCATACATCACATAAGATCATAATATTTTTTAAACTATTATTTGGTGAAATGTTTGAATGAAGAAACATTAATGACTTTGTAGAATTTGCCATACTAAAAAAAAACAGGAAGTCTGCTTTAGTCTTACTCCCTTACTTCCTTTCAGGCTCTAATAAGTACAAGTCCAGAAAGATATCAGAGTGCTGAGTAATTGGGGAGATTTGAGATCTGTCAGAAATCCATCTTAAACCTCAGGTAGGGAAAAGCAGAACGCTCATTTGTAAAAACACACACAACCCTACGCTAAAAAAAAGCTTCTAAAAATATGGATACAGACTGTTGTCCAGCACTTGCAGTAATTTTCTAATCATTTCTCACAATTCACACAAATTGTGAATTTACTGCAAGTTCCTAAAGCTCTTAATTCTTCAGGAGACTGGTTGTTGCCATTCTTTCAGAGATTGCTGAAAGTATTCAAATCTCTATTAGGATTATTAGATTTCCCCCCCATCCTATTCCCATCTTGTCAGGGTAGATTTCCATAATGCTTTGGGGTAATTGCACACTATACCCTGCTTTGACCAAAGATTATTTGGTGACTCCATTCATACTCTAATGGTGGGAGACATGGCTCCATCTCACTGTAACTTCCTAATTATCCTGGCAGATAATTTAAAGTGAGGAAAGTAGATGATTCCAGGCTACCCACCATATCGGAATAGCAACACAAATGCAGGTGGACTTCACAATGGAGTCCTTTTAGCAAGTTTGAAAATTTTCAAGGACTGTGTATTTATAACAATATTTATAACATCTTCAGTACTTGACTGAGTACAGTTAACTGATTGAATAAATGATCTGCTCTGTAAAATCTCATCTACAGTTGGGATTATTGTGTACTATGAAGAATTGCAGCCAGTTACTATGCAATGCTGTGGACATATAATGGAACATATAAGTTTGTATGTGACAAACTTAACATATAAAATTGCCCTTCCAGGAAGTGAAAACATTTGAGTGTGATCTCTGAAAACTACACAAAGGCTCTGTCAACTGTATAAACGCTTTATGCACACAAGATCTCTGTCCTCTCCTGCACCTCCTAGACACAACAAAACTGGCTGATTTTCCCCAAATTAAAATAAGATCTCTCAGTTTAGAAGTCTCAAGATTATGCTTGGTCTACACCATCAGCAAAGAGGGCAAAGCCAATTTTCCAGTTAAGATCTGTACCAAAATGAAGGGGTGTCCTGTCTTCTGTCTGTACAGAATCCAAATAAAAGACTGGAAAAAGATCAGAGCGGAGAAATCATCCAAATTGTATTAGCAATTATTTAAAGGGTCAAATAGATGGAAAGGATCAGGACAGGCAGCTAGGAGGTTTTCCAGCAAAATAAAAATGCTGAGCCTGAACTCCTGATGCATTCATCAAAACAGGTGAAATATATTTGGCTTCCTGTAAATTGAGATGAAAACATTCTGGCAGGTGTTTCATGGAGAGGCAGCTACAAATAATCCAAGTCATAAACAACTCAGCATGCCATCCTTGGCAGAATGCCCTTTTCTGAACATCGGGGCTTTGTCACTGTTTTTTTTTTTTTAAGCCTTCTTAGGCATCAACTTTGGTTCTAACACAGTAAACTTCTTCCACCCTAATCTCTAGAAGAGAAGAGAGAGCCAATCAAAGCAATCATTGCTTTTCCACCAATGAGAAGTAGTATTTCCAAACTTCTCTTGTAATGTCTAAAATAATAATGTAATTCAAAATGAAAAAGGGTAAGCACTGTGCTGGATCTCATGAACTAGAAGGTATTGCTCTAGCTTGATGTGATGTTGTACATAGATTTCAGAGATGACACTCAAATGCTTTCATTTCCTGGAAGGGCAATTTCACACGTTAAGTTTGCCACTTATGTTCCATTATATAATTTCCACAGTATTGAATCCTAACTTGCATCAATTCTTCATAGTACATATAAGGCCAACTGTGGATGAGCTTTTACTGAACAGTTCGTTTATTCAATCAGTTAACTGTACTCAATCAAGTACTGAGGATGTTATAAATATTGTTATAAATACACAGTCCTTGAAACTTTTCAAACTTGCTAAATCACAATTCATTTTACATAGTCATAAAAGCTCATATAATGGATTTTGTGCGTGTAGCATGGAACTTCAATTATTTTATAGACATGTAATAGAGATTTCATGAGAGTTCCCTTGTATATATATCTCAGTCTATACTGGGGTAGGCAACTTTGGCTCTTTTATGACTCGTGGACTTCAACTCCCAGAATTCCTCAGTCAGCTATGCTGTCTGGGGAATTCTGGGAGTTGAAGTTCACAAGTCTGAATGTTGCCAAGGTTGGACACGCCTGGCATAGGCCCCTGTGGGTCATTTGAGGTTAAACTTAAGGATAAGAATTTCTTTGGGATCTCCAAAGAAGTAGTACTGTAATGCTAGATTTTTGTCAAAGCTCAGAATCAATGATGCAACCTTCTACTCAGAAGAAGGTATGACTAGGTAGGATCCTACTGAGATCTACAGTAGAAAAAGATGTTTGAATAGTCAGCCTTATCATAAGACTCTTCAGTTCCTGGTGTAATGAGTTCTATGGCAAAATCTTCTCACCTAACCTTGTAGTCTAGCATTCTCCACTCTGAGGGTATTCAACGATCGTCCTACCAAACCAAGTCTTTGATAAGCCGGGTTTTGTTGTCCAGGCTTCTGCCTTTGTGCTCAGCACTTGCTTCTGTGGCTTGTGTTTTCCAACTAGGGTTGGGAAAAGTTGGCAAAAACTCACATGGATCATGGATCTTCCACATATGTAATTTAGAATTCAGTTTAATAAATTGAAGCTCTTACTTTGCAAAACCACAATAACAACACCCCTCTGCAGTTAATGTTCACCAGGATTAATACACTGTCATGCTAACAAGAATTATTTTTCTAACAACTATTAGGAGCTACTTAGCAAAGAAAATTTAAACCATTATAGCCCAGCATATATATTCATATCTATTACCATTATCTATCAGCAGGATGTGCAACAGTTGACCGATTTATAGCCAACCTTCAATTCCTGTTTATACAAAGGATGCTCCATTAGACTGACTCATTTCTAAAGAAATTCCTCCTCCTCTATTAGCTAACCTGATATACTGCCATTTGTCAAAACTGAAAGTGATCCAGCATAATAACCTTTAAATATATTTGAACCTGGCTACCTTTTCTTATTAAATTGCAGATTGGGCAAAGACGGACAATGGGGAACATAAGAATCTCAGTTATATGCAGTCAAGATACCTTCCACAAAGTATCTTTCTTAGGAACAATGGTTTGAGAAGCTAGAAACACGGTTACACAAAAAGCTGTCAAGCTAATATCCTTGTGGTATCCTTGGGGCTTTCTGAGCTTGTTTGTTTGTCTTTTGCAGATGCTTTGTTATCAAACTAGATAACATCATCAGTGTTAATAAAGTGTAGAGTTTGCTCTCATTTTATGTTCTAGTGGCTTGCCAAGACTGGTTTTGATGGTTCCTTGAGTGAGCTGTTGTTTACTATTAGCTTGTTTGGCAGTCCCTTGATTGGGGTATTTTTTGCCTCTTGATTGTTGGTCTAATGTTAATCTTGGTGATGATTGTTGGTCTAATGTTAACCTTGGTGTTGACGTCTGCTCATTTGGGTATTGATTGCTGGTGAGGTGGTGCTTTGATCTTTTGGTTTTCTTTTTGGTTTTTTGATTGTCTCTTTTGAATTGTATGTAAATTTTGATGTTTATGCGCCTGTTAGCAGTTCAATCCTGAGCTACAAATATTATTCTCTTCTATCATATTAATATCCTTGTTCTTTAACTATGAAGGAAAGGACTACTTGCCTTCCTACTTTTGCCATCTATATTGTTCTCTGTTTGTCAAATGTCTACTAGTATCAATTAGAACAAAAAGTTAATAAGAAAATAGACCTACCAGGCTGAGAAGGCTATTTTTAGATAAGTCCTAACTTCTGCTCCCTTGTGGTAGAAGCCAAAACAGTAATTCACCAGGGAGAAGCTAGCTATGACCTTTCATTCTCTTAAAGGGTCCACATTAGGACTACTATATCTAGGTTACAAAAAATGTGCACTACTACATTGCTGCCTTACATTCGTTATTCAGATATTTGTAGTCTGAAACTGGTAAGCTCTTAGAGAAAACGTATTTCTGTAATCAAGCAGACTATGAGCTTCTAGTATGTTACCTACCAATATATACAAATGTCTTAAAATCTGTGTTTTGCTTCATCATTTCCCAATTCTTTTTTTAAATTTTAACAATGCTCCAGTTTATGTTCTAGTTTTTTTTCTTCACAGTAACAGAGAATATAGTTAAAATGAAGAAAGGTTAGTCAGCTGGGAATGTTAATTTAATCTGAAGCCAAGCAATGCCAGCTTTACCACTACAAGCAATTGATGTTTACTCTGTAGGTAGTTGATACTGATCTCTTAAGGAGATGGAGTCATTTTAGCTATATAGTTTAGACCAGTCCCTGTTTTGGAATTTACTTCACAGGGTTCATATAAGGACAAAGGACAATCAGCTACATTCTCTCGAGCCTTAAATGTTCCCTTGAATCAAGTTTGATTCTTTGGATTTGTATGAATAGGCCCATATTATTTTATGTAATAATATGGAACCAGTTAGCCACGGACATTTTCCATGCTTCTGGCATGTTTTTCCAACTTGTCATCCTAGTACTGTCTCATTCAAATACAGTGGTACGTCGGTACTTTGTGTTAATTCTTTCTGGGAGATGCGATGGGTACTAAAAAGGATGCGTCCTAAAGAAACCATGTGACTTACCACATAATCCTTTATTTTGGCTGGACGAACTTTCTGTCTGTCCCTTTTCCTATGTCAGCAACCTTCCTAGCATGGCTGACTTCCTGTCCATTCCCCAGAGCTCTCCCTCTCTTCCTTTAGCAGTGGGTCGAGTACTAAACAAAGGCCGAGTACCAGGACAACATTTTCACGTCAAAATGCATCAAGAACCAAATTCGACTAGTTTTCAAGCAGTCAAGTACCAAGGCACCACTGTATTAAGTACTAACCAGCTTGAGTTTGCTTAGCTTTTTGGGCAACAGCCAAGGTCAGCTGGGGCAGCCATCTCCTATGGCTAGTCTTCCTTAAAACACACAATAAAAGCATCAAATAAAAAGTCTGCTAAAGATGAGAACTGAATGGATTTATTTTTAAGATTATCATTCAGACTTATTAATCAAAAAAACTTTCCTTTCTTCTGAGTAAGGACCCCTTAGTATTTTTTTAAAAAAAACAAACCATTTTTTAAAGCTGAAGTAAAAAAAAGTTCATGAACTTTTCCAACTAAATTGTAGTGATGATAATTTTATACACCAAACCAAGAGGAAATCAGTGTAATTATATATGCCAGTTTATAGCAATTTATTTCACAGTTGTTACATTCTTTCTTAACAGATATCAAGAATCCATGTATTTTTTCCTATGATATTCACAACAAAACAAAGCAATCTGTGTTGTGCAAATGCATTCCTTTTGAAGGACTATTATAATGACAATAGTGTTTAGGGATATCTTGTACATAACTTGCTCATTTCTGTTTTAATACTGAACTGGGCTTATATTCTATAATATTAAACATTAAGAACCTATTGCCAAACTGCAGTGACTTATTCTGCTAAAGTCCAATGTCTTGTAGTCAAGTTACTAATGAGTAGAAAAGGGAGGAATGATCAAAGTATCTCTCTTGCAGTTATTAACATCTGTGATAAATTGCATAGCTCATTAAATCTGTCACAAGAGAAAAAGCTGAGCTCAATTAGAGCTAAATACTAGCAAGCATGAAACAAGTCTCTTACTTGGCCAAAGAAATATGACCATGAACAAGCCATTACTTTCCAAGTAATCAGTTCACAAAACTAATCCAACAGTCATAATTTAGTCACACTGAGTCCAGGCAGAATTTAGATTTGCCTCATTTTTGCTATATAAAACAGTGCTGTAGCTAGTCTTCTCACTAACAGGGAAAATCACTGTACAGAAAATGTATTTATGAACGAAGCATTTATTGTGTTAGCCTCCATTTACCTCATTGTAGATTTGTAGCTTTGTCATTCTAGAAACTTTGTATCAAGCTTGGGACTTTTAAAAACTCCAGTAGATTATAATGTTACAAAATTGGTTCCTCTAAACATGCTGAACATATGATCATTTCTGGTTAACAGCTATCTTTTGGGCCAAGTTGATTACCTTCCAGTTTAGTTTAATGTGTGAATCTAACCAATGAATAATTTAATCCAACATTGTGTTTCTGACAAGAAATGCCACAATCTTTCTAGAATTTCACAACCAATAGCTACGCTACTCATTTGTCCCTAGCAGTTGCCTCACTCTCAGCAATTACAATTTATGAAAGCCTTCCATAAGCTGGCACTTCCCAGATCCTGGAACGACAACTCCCAGAATTCCCAGCCAACATGGAATTGGTTCCTAAATGTGACACTGCTCCTTCCTCATCACTGAGGTAAAAGCAGGAGATATTAATGAAGAAAACATGCAACTCATAGACCCTGACTAAGAATTCCTTACTTACACCAATATAGCAATTAAGAACCAGAGTCCACTTTTTAATGTGAAGAAATGACAAGGAATGGAGATAAACTCATTTTTACAACTCAACAGAGGCATTTTGGGTGAACTAGACCAGGGGTCCTCAACCTCTGGGCCGCGGCCCACTAGTGGGCCATGAGGCATTTGAAACCAGGCCGCGGAAATGCCAGGTGAGCATGCACACACGCATCCCCACTTGCACGAGCAGCGAGTGGGCGCACATGCATGCTGCTTGTGCAAATGGAGCTGCGCACGCATACCTGCCAGCCGCTCATACGGAACCATCCCCTCTTCCCCTCCCCCCCTCCCCCGCTGGTCCGCAAGGTCGGAAAAGTTGGGGAACTCTGAACAACACAATACATAATTTGTACAGGACCATGAAAATAAATTCCTCCATGGAAAGCTGCTGACACAGTAAGATAAATTGCATGCAGTCTGGTTATTCTGAGATGTCATAACAACATAGACAATGGTCTTCTGTAGAAAAGTGCTGAAGTCTGAAGTCAGATGACAAGATCATCTTCCTCTTTATTAGGAATGGGCAAAAAGTCCTATTTTGCAAAATGTTACGTCAAATATTTGAAACTATTTACAGAACAATGCTCCAGACTAGAGTTAGTACACATGCTCGAAAAACCCTTAAGCTTCTCAGTCCACTTTTATTAAAAAGAGCTTTTAAGTTCGTCTTGATTCTTAGTGACTATGTAATTTTGTTCTCGGGAAACAAAATGGAAATCATCGCTGGTGCCTTTTCCTTGGACATTTTGTTTTGCCTTCCTAGCCCTGGGATTTCCTAATTTTACTTATCTTTTCAAGATCTGTTAAGGTCAGTTGAATATTTGTCAACTCTGTAAGCCTATTTCCTTAATTCATGGTTTTTAAACTTAGCTTGTTTCATTAAATCAGAGTGAAAATTTACCACCAGAAAGAGATTTAAAACACACAAAAGAAAAATTTCCTCCAACAGCATATATGTGAACAGTGGATGTGTTACTACAAGGGATTCTATGAGCCATAAACCTAATTTTATCTCTGAATTGGGGGTACAATACCCCTAATGCTAGTTGCAGGGGACAGTGGTGGGAGATTAAGGAGATCTCCATCCTTTCCCTGCAAATACTGGGTGGACCTCGGATTGTCCACCTTGAGAAACCAGCAGGGCTATTCTTAGCTATACAGTAATTTGAGTTTCACATGTCAGAACAAGCTGCAACTAACCTAAAACAGTAGTGAAACTTTTCAAAAACTCAAAGGAAGGGGAGAGAGGAAACCACAGAAGTTCAAAACTGTCAGAAGTTCATTCCCGAATGCAGCCAATACATGTGTCTAGAAGCAGCACTCAGCATAACAGAATTGCATCACCCAGAAGCAAACTCGGGGAAAACGTGGGTTAATTTCCTCCCGATTGACATATTTTGCCAAGTGTCAGGGCAGTGATTAGGTGCCCAAGCAACTGGTTCTTTTAGATCTAGACACAATGAACATGTCACTGAATAAGGAAACTTTAAGCTTTATTGTTTAACTGTAGCAAACGGATTTAAAAGCATAACATAAAAAAGCATACATACCAAGCAAGGTGATATTTAAATCTCTTATAATCTGCCAGGAGGTACTTATCAGAAGATTTAACCCTTTAATGGAACTCTGCTGGGTTGCTCTAAACACATTAGATCCCTACTAATGTATTTAGAGGAATCCAGGGATCCTGAATACGTATCTACCATAATCAGCATATATATTGCCATTTTCCATGTCAGGGTAGGGGTCCAATATTATCTATTTGTCAAATTGCCCTGAACCCTTCTCCTGTACCAGGGGTCCAGAACCTCCGGTCCATGAACCGGCACTGGTCCGTGGCATGCCAGAAACCGGGCTGCACAAACAAGCAAAGCCACATCCACTGGTTGCAGGCAGCGTGTGAAACCACGCCCCCTCTGGTCCGCAGAAAAACTTCTCTCCACGGAACCGGTCCCTGGTGCCCAAAGGTTTGGGGGCCACTGCCCTACACAATTTCCCTATTAAATAAATGCAGGTACTTTAGCTGATGGCACAGTTCACATCTAGTGGCAAAGGAACAAGGAATACTTCTGTTTATGGTGCTTTAATTTTATAAACTGAACAGTTATAGTTACAGCTTGTTTCTCTGTTAAATCCACCCTCTGCTGATCTTTATAAGCAATCATTACTTCAGGTTGCTGCTGTAACATTTCTGAGTATTTGCTCCCAAATATTACAGAGCACACTGAGAAAGACTCATCCTAGACCACCCATTGACTTCTGCCCCTTCTTCCTTCCCATTCCTAGTAACTGCCTGCATTTAAGCACTGCACTGGGAGTTGAATCTCTAAATTGTGCCAACTCATGCTGCCATGACACTAGTGGGGGTCACCCGGTTTAATATTTGAGCCACTGGCCCTCATAAATTGTGCTAGGCCAACCAGGAATATAATTCTGGCCACTATCACCTGACCTAGCAGATTTTCTGCCCAGAAGTGCATTATCACTGGATCCCACCTATTTCCCCAATATGTTTAAGTATATCCAAGTTAAAACATAAAGAATAATAAGTTCATTTCTTTGCAGTTCATACAACATGGAAAGAACATCTGTGAATGCGCCACTTGAAAACTGTAATGAGTCAAATTGGTCATATTTTTTAAAAGATAGATAACAGATGGAGCTCACAATCTTGGCCATGGGGATATAATAATAATATTATAGTAATACTCCACTGTGGGTTACTAGGTAGAAAGGCACTTGGAGGTTAGTAGCCCTGGCTTGAGAACCATGTTGTGTGAAACCTGCTTTACTGTATATGCAACTGATAAATTGGCCAGATTGGGCACAATTATGCATAGCCCTCAAAGTGGAACCGGCACCTGGAAGAGAAATGGAGCAGAGAACCTCATCAGATGTCAGATTAAATTATCCATGGCAATATCTTGGCCCTAGGTGTTTCTGTGATGTAATTCCTTTTATTTTTCATTCTTATGCTATCCTAATTATACCAATAGAAGAAAATGTTGACATTATTGTGCCTAACCTTATATTAATTTTATTTCCTTTCTGTATGCCTAACTGATGCAGGAAAAAGATGGGTGGGCAATGGATGACCCTTGGGTGTTCCCATGGGTGCTCTGCCAGCAAATTTCCATGAAAGAACATACAACTATCTTGTCCTAACCTGTTCTCTCACAGAAACAATGGTTCCCAGGTATCCAAGGCAAATGCAGAGAACTGGAGAAGGAACCTGGATGATATTGGGCCAGAAAATCTATTTTTCTATTCCTAGCAATCAAAGCAATTTTATGTTAAAGTGGACCACTTAAATCAGGGGTGTCAAACTGCCGGCCCGCGGACCAGACGCGTCATCGGGGATGACTGCCGGCAATGGGGGAAAAGCTCCAATACATTGTGCAATGTCACGTGACGTCGCAAGTTTGACATGTCTGACTTAAATACTTTTCAAATTCTTTATAAGCAAAAAATGGGTCATACAAAAATATTGGTAGATTACCAGTTGGCACCACCCTAAGGAAGAAAAATAAGAAGAGACAGCTATATAACAATACATATCACTTTTCTGTTTTAATTTACAACTCATCAAATACAAGTTACATATTCTTCTACAATTATTTTATTAAGAGATCCACCTCATTTACTAATAAAAGTCTCACTAAGGTATATTTATGTTAGTATAAGTATTACTACCTGTAACATATCTTTATTCCAATGCAATATATGGGCAGTACCTAAATATAATTCTTGGATGCAAACCAGGCACAACATGATCTCTTCCAGAGATAATATTAGAGTGAATTGGTACTATTACAGGGATTATTAATTCAATAGATATAGAAGCCTTAGAAAATAAAGTAGCATGTTTAGATCATCTGATTAAAGTGATGTTACAGAAAAGCAGATGTTGCAAACATGAAATGTACTCCATCAAAATATAGAAGTAATAATGGAATACTTCAATTTAACTTCATATATTATCAATGAACAAATCTAGGTCAATATATGTTTTCTATTGTGACAAAATGTACTTTACTTCAATTAGGAAATATTATGAAATTAGAACATGATATTCAAGGTTGGTCTAATGGAGAAACTAATAAGTGGAAAGATATAATTAAAGATATTGATGTAAATTGGGAATGGATTAGAGTAACCCGATTTGAAAAACAGTATCAGTGTTTTAACAGTGTTAAAATTAATTATGGATAGGCAACTATAGTTGCTCCTTTATCTTCCACTCCCTGATTTAACTGCTAATCATTTGTAGATCCCTCACTTTGATTCACAATTAGCCACAGAGGAATCCTTTATTATAACTGACTGATCTGAACAATGGGGCTTTCAAAAATGGCCTTGTCCAATTCATACCATTCTGTTTGAACCATGTGCTTATAATTTTAGGAACGCTACATGTATATAAATTCAATTACATGGTGAAACTCCTCAAATCATTGATAATGGTAGAGCGTGTGTCTGTGTAGTATCTCTAGACCTAGTTAATTGAGAGGATGGAAGTCTATCTCATCCACCTGTTAGAGAATGCTATGTAATGTATCCCAAATTCGGACTGCCATTGGATATTATGTAGCAACCAATCATGAAACAAAAACATTAGGATGTGGAGCTAAAGAATGAAAACTTATGCTTCCCCTAGGATTTAATATCAGCTCAATAGTTCAGTTAATATGGAAAAGCAGTCAAATTCAATCCTAGTTGCAAGCCTATCTAAAACTGATAAAGGAATGATATTAAGAATTAAGTATGAATATGCTGAATTAGTTAGAGTTACTCAAGATATTGAGGATTTAACCATTCACTGTCAATAAGATATTTTTTTCAGGAAGGAGTCCAACTATGGCCAATATTTTAAGTCTGGCGTGGCATGCAATAATTATTTCTGTAATATGTTAAAATTAAATGATAATAATGTACAATTTATTATTTAGAGATTGGATTTTATGAAAAGCAACAATGTGAAGGTAAAATAAAATATGTCAGGGGTGGAATATAGTGGCAATACAGAAAACCAATATTATGTCAAAGAATTTAGTGACATATGTTGATTTCTCTCATATTAAGAAAAGTCCAGAAGTTTAGAGCTCATTCTGACTTAATCTGCTTGTTTTTATCTCTTGCTTGCTGAATAAAGGAGAAGGAGAGTGAATCCTCACATAGTTGTAAAGCTGTGAAAATCTCACACTTTCAATTCCAATCCCATTGTAATGTGCCACCCAGTCAAGGTCTAGTAGTTCTAAAATCTCCTGACCATAAAAGGGCTATGATGTCAGAGTACCAGGTTTTGATTTCACCAGGAGCCCTGGTGGCGCAACAGTTAGAAGGGGCGTTGTCTTACCTGAATGCCTTTTCTCAGCATGATGAATGGAGAATCCACCGATGGGTTGAATCTGACCTCCTGCCCATTTAGACCAAGTCAGTCAAAGCTGCCATGCCTGTCCTGGCTCAGGCCACGCCCCCAGTTTCGATGAGGACGAAGCAATGACTGCATGACGTGTTGGCTCCCAGATCCCTAACACTGTGCCCGACTGCGCAAAAGGGATGGGTGTGGATTCTCCATTGATCATGCTGAGAAAAGGCGTTCAGGTAAGACAATGCCCCTTCTCCAGCATGAAGAATGGAGAATCCACCGATGGGACATACCAAAGCCCTACTGTCCCTCTGGGTGGGAAGCAGCTTGGGCCAGTATCCCTGTCGCCGGCACCACTTGCTGTAGTACCCTGTGACCAAAAGAAGCCTCCGCCGAGGCAAACCTATCAAGTTTATAGTGGCGCACAAAGGGGGAAGGCGAGGACCAAGTCACCGCCCTACAGATGTCAATTATAGAGGCCTGTGTAGCCCATGCCGCAGATGTAGCAGCACTTTGAGTGGAATGCGCCGTCACATGCCGCGGAGCCGGCAAGGAACACACCTGATACGCTTCCGCAATACACGCCCTGATCCACCTGCCAATGGTGGAAGATGAAACCTTCTGACCCTTAAGAGGCCGGTTGGAATGAGATAAAAAGGGCTTCAGATTTGCGAAAAGGCGCAGTCTGCTTGACATAATATCACAATGCCCTGCGGACATCCAAAGTGTGCCATTGTCGTTCCCGATCATGGGACGGGTTGGGACAAAAATCAGGCAACACAACCTCCTGCGCCCTATGGAAAACTGTATTGACCTTGGGAATAAAGGAGGGGTCTAAATGCAGGACCACCTATCCGTATGAAAAACACATAGGTCCTCTCTGACTGAAAGAGCTGCCAGCTCTGAGATACGCCTGGCCGAAGTATCTGTGTCAACAACATGGAGGTAAAATAATTATGCTATGTGCTTATACATTTCAAATTCCAAAGAATATGTCCGCAGAGCAGCAGGCATAAGAATTAAGAGAGGAATCATGCCATATTATCAGAGGAAATGCCTAAATTCACTATATTCTTTGTTTTATTTCATGACTCTATTATTCACATTCCTCTCTGATTTTAAATTCCTGCCTTTTTTCCTTTCCTTTTCACTGTAAGGTAAAACAGGAGAAGGCAAATATAATTCTACAGAATTCCTGCCTCCCCGAGGGGCAAATCAAAGTAGTCTTGGTTTAAAAATCAGGAGCCTGATAGCACTTTTTCCAACTGACAAATTTTAATAAAAATGTTTTAAAAGCCTGTGCCTTTTAATAAAATGTGTTAGTCAAAAAAGGTGCTACCAGACTCCTGGTTCTTAGCCACCATAGTCTAACGCAGTTCTCCTTTTACAATGTCTGCAAGAAGCTCTTGATTTAAAGCAAGAGACGAGAGTGCAAAATCACAGCTCTGCTTGCCTACTATCAGTTGAATGCCAATACTACAGAGACACAAACTCCCACATCTCCCCCCCACTCTGCCCCCCCCCTGCCAACATTTAACCAAGTGCTGAGGCAATACCCCAGCCCTGAAAAAGCACAATGCAGCAGATGCTCACTGGCCTGGTTTCAAAGGAATTTTTAATGTACACAAACACCTTTTAAAATGCTGCTATAGGGGTAAGCCTATTTGTTTACAAGATTGCAATTCTGCTGCATTAAGCAGGGGAAGAAGCCAAATATACCCAGGGGGATGTCTCCACAGCCCAAAACATTCAGATGCACCACAGGGCAGGTTTCCAGAACATCTGTTCCACCAACTTAATTAGTTCTTTTACCCAAGCAAATAATCATCTGAGATGCTAACATCCAAGAAGAAAAGTCAGTGGAGTCTAAGCCCTTTAGGACATGATTTTAAAAGAAAAATGATAAGCACTTAAAGTAGAATAACTTGATCTGGTCCATGGATGACTGAGTCTCAAAAGTTAATGGAAAAACTTATTGATTACTAAAGTAATCTGGGAGCTATTCTTTATTTTCAAAGCTGGGCAGAAATGTTTTTTATCTTACCTTGGGCTTTTTCAATTGAGAGATACAGACAAAGAGAGAGTAGATAAGCAATGTAAAATGGCCATTATCCAAGTCTTGGCTATAGAATTGTATGAGTTTTCTGCTTGCTTTGAAAACATCCCAGAACTTAAGCAAGGATAGGGATGCTATTGGTCTACCACAAAACTGAAAAGGTTTTAAGAAACAATTTATTAAGAGAATATCAGCTACTGAATATTTTATATTGCCCTGTCCACTCTCTTTTTTTCTTCATTTTCTCTAGTTTAAAAAAAGAAATTATGATCAAGCAGAAACTTTTTTCAGTATCTCCCATTATTCAGCTGAGACAAAAGCAAATAAAGGATGTGTTTTTAGCATAGTACTAATTAATAGGGCATAAAACTAAACGTAAATACAGGCAATCCTTGACTTACAACCACAACTGAGCTCAACATTTCCATTGCTATATGGGACACTTGTTAAGTGGGCTTTTGCTCATTTTACAACCTTTCCTGCCATAGCTGTTAAGTGAATCACTATAGCTGTTAAGTTAGTAATAGGTTGTAAAGTGAATCTGGCTTCCCCATTGACTTTGCATGTCAGAAGGGCACAAAGGGTGATCACATGACACACACACACCCCAAATACTGCAGCCATCATAAATATAAGCCAGTTGCCAAGTGTCCAAATTCTAATCACATGGCCGTGGGGATGCCGCAACCGTTTTAAGGTGAAAAATTGTCATAAGTCGTTCTTTCAGTGCTTTCGTAACTTCAAATGGCCACTAAATGAATGGTCTAGGACAGGGGTAGGCAACCTTGGCTCTTTTATGACTCGTGGACTTCAACTCCCAGAATTCCTGAGTCAGCATGGATGACTCAGAAATTCTGGGAGTTGAAGTCCACGAGTCATAAAAGAGCCAAGGTTGCCTACCCCTGGTCTAGGACTACCTGTAGGTTGCTGCAGTTCAATAATACATGGCCAACCTTGGCCAATTCTCCCTAAACAACGTTAGCATTTCAATGAGAAATCCCCAGGAGCTACATGCTGGTTAAAAAAATCCTGTGAGAAAACAATGGCAAGAGGATTAATCAAGCTCAACTTATACAAGTTTCTGCTACATTGAGAAGGAATTGTTTTGATTGTTCAGTTTTCACAAGGTAGAACTTTCTGACATCAATCAAGAGTCTAAATCAGGGGTAGACAACCTTGGCTCTTTTATGACTCGTGGAGCCATGCTGGCTCAGGAATTCTGGGAGTTGAAGTCCACGAGTCATAAAAGAGCCAAGGTTGCCTATCCCTGGTCTAAATGATACATTCTGGCTGAGCATATGGTGGGTCCAGATGGAGATAACATACACACACACACACACACACACACTTAAATATTCCTCAGTAAGAATAGACATTTCATTGTTTGATGTGATGGTTCAAACCCATGTTAGCTTATCAATATTAAAGTGCTTCATGACAGCAATAAATAGAGGTAGAGCTGTAAGGAATACATTTGGAGATAAATGAACTCTAGTGGAAATTATCCTGATAGCTAATCAGAAGAAGCCTTTTTAAATCCGAACCATCCTTCCCAAAGTGGCTATCAACAAGTTTTTCCTATAATGAGTTCTACTTAACTCTTCTGTTGGGTTATTAGAATGAGATTTGGGGGCACTCATTAGAACGAGAGTGAGCAGCAGGATCCGCATTCAAGGTAATGCTGTGGCAAACATTTTGCCAATTTTGCCTCCCCTGCCTAGAAACCGAGAAGACCCAGTGACATCTATGGGGGGAGGGGGCATGAAGAAAAGTCCCACTGATAAAGCTCCACCCCTTTATTGCTGCACGCGTATATGAAAGGAGGGTGCAGGCAAACTTGCTTTCATTGCTTTGATCAGATCATTTCTATCTCAACTGAGGTGGGAAACATCTTTTTAAAAATCTGCAAACCACTGTGGGGATTTTTTGGCTGAAGGGAGGAAGATAGACTAAATAGATCAGACCAGAACATTTTACGGCCTGCAAGTCACATCCGGCCCACAGGTTGTTTCTGTCTAGCCCACAGTGATGGGTGGCGGTGGTGGGGCAGCAACAGAGCCAGGGGATGGGGGCGTTGTCAGGGAGACGACATCAGCGGGGGGGGCAGCCCTCCACAAAAGTCCCAATTTCTCATCTGGCCGCTTGAAAAAATTAATTGCTCACCCCAGAACAGATACACGTGGGCCATAAGAAAGACAATACAGGTGCTCCTCGAATTACAATAGCTCATTCAGTGACTGTTCAAAGTTACAACGGCACTGAAAAAAGCGACTTAGGACTGTTTCTCACACTTATATCTATTGCAGTGTCCCCATGGTCACATGGTCAAAATTCAGACGTTTGGCAACTGACTCATATTTATGACAGTTGCAATGTCCCAGGGTCATGTGATCAGCTTTTACTACCTTCTGAAAAGCAAAGCCAGTGGGGAATCAGGATTCACTTAATAACCATGTTACTAACTTAACAATTGCAATGATTTATTTAACAACTTAAGATATGCAGATGATACCACTCTAATGGCAGAAAGTGAAGAGGAACTAAAGAGCCTCTTGATGTGGGTGAAGAAGGAGAGTGCAAAAGTTGGTTTGAAACTCAACATAAAGAAAACCAAGATCATGGCATCCGGCCCTCTCAATTCCTGGCAAAAAATGGGGAAGAAATGGAGGTAGTGACAGATTTTATCTTCCTGGGCTCCAAGATCACCACAGATGGGGACTGCAGCCAAGAAATTAAAAGACGCTTGCTCCTGGGGGTATTTAGACAGCATACTAAAAAGCAGAGACATCACCCTGCCAACAAAAGTGCGTATAGTCAAGGCCATGGTTTTCCCAGTTGTAATGTATGGCTGTGAAAGTTGAACCATAAGAAAGGCTGAGTGCAAAAGAATTGAGGCCTTTGAACTATGGTGCTGGAGAAGACTCCTGCGAGTCCCTTGGACTGCAAGGTGATCAAATCGGTCAGTCCTAGAGGAGATCAACCCTGACTGCTCTTTAGAAGGCCAGATCCTGGTTGAAACTCAAGTACTTTGGCCACCTAATGAGAAGGAAGGACTCACTGGAGAAGAGCCTAATGCTGGGAAAGATGGAGGGCAATAGAAGAAGGGGACGACAGAGAATGAGGTGGCTGGATGGAGTCACTGAGGCAGTGGGCGTGAGCTTAAATGGACTCCAGGAGATGGTGGAGGACAGGAAGGCCTGGAGGAATGTTGTCCATGGGTCGGACACGACTTTGCAACTAACAACAACAACAAATTTAACAACTTTTCTTGGCAAGAAAAGTCATAAAATGGGGCAAACCTCATTTAAGAAATGTTTCACTTAGCAACATAAATTTTGGGCTCAATTGTGGTCGTAACTCAAGGACTAATATGTAAGAAATTTTAAATTACCAGAAAACACAGTGGCTGTTGTCTGAGGAACAGTTCCTGGTACAAAAAATATAATCCATTTGCATCTAAAATCAAATAATTGAATGCGGGATTGATCCAATTTTTGTTTAAGGATGACTAAGAAATACTTGAGAAAAAGCATCTTCTCCTCAGTGCAGATGGGGAAAGAAAGATAATACTAAAGCTAGCAGAAATCAGATGTAGAAGATAATGGCACAGAAGTCAGAAATGACAAATCTATTTGTTGAATTACATAGTAATAAAACTAAGATTAGTACAGAATGGAGAGGACAAATGAACAAAATTCAGAGGCTGGAATTTTGGAATCCTGATCGAATCAAGTTCTAGATTGGAAATGTATTTATCTACCCTGTTTTATTACTGAAGAAAATAATATGACACAATTTCACAATTTCTATCCACAGGATAGAAATTCCATAGAATACATGTGAAAAACGAGCTTAAACATAATGCATAGCAACAAACTAAAGCAAACTCTTTCCTTCTCCACCCCCAAACACACTTCAAATTATCGACCAAGGATAGCTAATCAGAGTATCTTGCACATTTTCAACCTCTCATTTTTCACTGAATGTGGAATATTTTATCAAGGGTTGAGTGAAGGAAGGGAGACCTTAAGAAGGACAAGAAGCTCAAGTGATTGGTGTATTGTTTTGCCACAACTAGCCATGATAGCTGAATGAACATTTTTATGCTAAGTGAAAACAAATCAACCAATGTTGCCAAATCTGGCTGTATCATCAAGGATTCAGCTATCAAAATTATTTCTGATTAGTTACTGAACTATGCCACTAGCTCCATATTAAAGAATGGCTCTTTTGATTGGAAACTCTTTCTGTTCCAAATTCTCCAAATATGCAAATAACCAAGCATTTCATAACAGCAGTCAGAAATCTACTAGGATCATCAAAGGACTTCACATAAAAACATTGATCTAAAATTGAACCGTCTCTTACCAAGAGACAATTGATCAATCAATAAAGGACAGTCTGTATGCAACATCACATTATTTCACATTTCACATTTCCTGTCTCATCTATTATTTCCAAGCAAATTTTGGAAGTCAAATAATCACACATTTTCTAACTTTCAGATTTTAATTTTCATGGCTTGGAGGAAATTTTGATTGATAGGCCAACAGTTTCCTTTTGTTGTTTGCAGTTCCCACTTGCAAAGGGGAGCAAAATAGTGGACATTCTTTTCTCATTTAATCATGGAAACTGATTAGGTTTTGAACATAACAAAACAAGGACAAAACATCATTTTGTAAATGTTCTCAATGTCACAGGCAAATCTTATGATTACTTTCCTCCCAACCACAGATTTGTTTTGAGGAGGGGAGGAATATCAGGACCAGACCACAGTACAATAATTTCCAAATAACTCTGGATATAATTGCACTACACTTTTTAATAGCAGCATTACCTGTCTGGTTATACAGAAAGATTCCTTCTCAATTTAAACTAGCATTTCAGATACAAATGTGTTTCTTGGTCCTATTCACTGATGCTGTGGATTAGATCTAGAATAGAACTGCAACAGTGAAATGAACAGACAAAATTGTTTAAATCAAATAAATAAAGAAAACATGTTTAGAAGTAAAGCAAATGCTGCAGTATGAAACTATGACCCTTCCCTAATATGTTGATGAAGATTCTCAGTCATCCAGGTAGAGTTGTCTGGAAGTTGAATCACGGCAACTGGACTAAGCTGTATATTACTGTAATCAAGGTTTGGATGCCTGCTAACTTATTCCATATGCATATATTAATATAGGGAATGTGAGAGCTGTGGATACATAATATATACACCATTCAAATGTTAACACAAGATGCACCTGAATTCTAACAGCAATAAGGAAGCACTGAATTTTATAGCAGTTGTGGCCAGATAGGTATTGCAAGTTTTTGTAAAATCTTTTCTTTCTTGGAACATATATCCCGTCTCACTGAGTCAGAAACATATTAATCATTCTATTATTTAGCATTGCAGGTGAACCTGGTCATGGAAGATGCTTTTGAACAAAAGGCTTTTACGTTTGAATGCCAGATGCCCTGGTTTGATGAATCTGATGCTACAAACCACGCAGCAAGTTCAGAGTCAGGTCCAGTTGTATAAGCAAAAGTAACACAGGTTAAAAGAAATATTTATGCATTTTGACATTCCTCCCTGAACTCTAGCTGATCTTGCTGTTCCACTTTAACACAACAGCAGACACTACTAAATGGAAGAAGTTATGGAGGAAGCCACCAGCACAATGAAGCCTAACTAAGCCTATCAGAATTATTAGTCCTAGTCTATATACCATACTGATTTATTAACTACAGGGTGTATTTTAAAGCTGTATATCAAAGGATGATCAGTACTATCAGTGATAAATGGGATTAATTCATATTTTATGTTTCAACTGCAATGACTGATTATATTAAACTATGAGGTCTACCAGAAAAAGGCTCTTCAAAAAGTAATGTTAACCCAGAGGCAAACTCCAGAATCAAACTTGAGAAATATGTAATTCTAAGATCAATGTGGATCTTTGTATCTAGATGGGATCAACCTATTCTCTAAGCACCTGAAGGCAAGACAAGAAGCAGTGGATAGAAACAAATCAAGAACCAAGGAGGAATTTTCTGACAGAACAATTAATCAGTGAAACAATCTGCCTCCAGAAGTTGTGGGTGCTCCAATACTGGAGGTTTTTAAGTAGAGACTGAATAACCATTTGTCTTGAAATGGAATAGGGTTTCCTGCTTGAGCAAGGGGTTGGACTAGAAGACCTCCTGCCCTCAGGTACAATGGAGAATAAATCTCTTCCCTGTAACAGCCCTTCAAGTATTGGAAGACTGCTACAGTGCCTCCCTTGAGCCTTCTCTTCATTAGGCAAAACATACGTAGTTCCCTTAGCCATTCATCTTATGATTTAATTTCCAGACCCATTATCATCTTTGTTGTTCTTCTCTGCATTCTTTCTAGGCCTCAGCAACTTTCTTGTATGGTGGTGATACTGGATGCAGTATTACAAATGGGGCCCCACCAGCGCAGTATAGAACAATACTATCACTTCTTGTGATCTTGATGCTATCCTTCTGTTGATGCAGCCTAGGACTATATTGGCTTTTTTGGCAGCTGCAGCACACTGGTGATTCATATGTAAGTGATGATCCACCAGGACACTTAGATCCCTTTCAGAGGCGCTACTGTTGAGCCAGGTATTGCCTATGCTATACCTGTACATTTGATTTTCCTTCTGACCTTACTCTTCTCACCAGTGAACTGCATCTTGTTGGATAGGGTTCAATGCTCATATCTGTCAAGATCCTTGAGAGTCTTGAGTCTATCTTCCAAAGTATTAGTATTTCCCCTCAGCTTTGATCATCTACACATTTGATGCAAATCCCCTCATCTAGGTCACCTATGAAGACACTGAAGATTCCTGGGCCCAAGTCAGAACTTTAAGATACCCCACTGCATGCTTCCCTCCATGTAGAAGTAATTCCATTGAGGACTACACACTGAGTACGACTGACCAGCAAATCCATCTGAGGGTGGTACTATCTATCCCACACTGTTCTATCTTACCAAGAAGTAGGCTGAGCTCTACTTTATCAAATGCCTTACTGAAGTCTAAGTATACCACATCCATGGTCCACTAATTTAGTCAAAGAAGGCAATAAGGTTTGTTTAGTATGCCCCACTTTTAACAAACCTATGCTGGCTTCTAGGAATTTGGCTTCTACTTGGAATATCTGAACCCAGATTACTGCTCTAATCAAGTTCAATATTTTCTATATTGATTGGCAATTCAATAGTTCTCCAAGATTTCAAATTTTGTGTCTTTCATAACCTTAGTTACTTACCAGGCCTGAATCTGGGTTTTTCTGTATTAAGGACGTTAGTGAATCATTAATGAGTTATGGTTTAACACAAGCATTTTCTTGCATCTGATGGTCAATGGAAAGGCATCAGTTAGCAGAGAAAGAGACTGATTTTCATTCATCTATATATGACCTTCTGTTAGGGCTATTTCTAGGAAATCATAAAAGGGTCACGCTGCAGTTTTGCACTTCCAATAAGCTACAGACACCAGCTGATTCTTTGGAGGGCAGACCATTGATATTCACAGTAGACTGAAGCTTATGGCATTCAACTGTTCCTTGGGGCATGCGGAATGATATTACATCTGGAAGGAATTAGCCCAGGGAGAACAATAACGTTAATCCTAGTTTAATCAGCCAACCCCTCTTAGCAGCTGACATAATGATAGCATACAGGTTCAGCAGAAGCAGTTTGGAAAGACCCTTTTAGTATTGCAGTCTCCCAAAACAACTAAGACAGAGTTGACATAGACTAACTCTGCTCTGCTGGACAAGAATGGAGTGGAAGGCATTTTTAATAAGCTTCCCTGCAAAAAAAAAAAAAAGTCCTAATGCAGTGGTGGCGAACCTATGGCACGGGTGCCAGAGGCGGCACTCAGAGCCCTCTCTGTGGGCACACGTGCCATCGCCCCAGTCCTAGGCCTTCAGCTGGGTTTTATAAAACCTTTTCGCTTTAGGCCTCCGCCGCCGTGTGCAAAAAAAAAAAAAGGTTCAATCAGTCAATTTCAACTTCTTGCGGGGAAAAAAAAGATCTTGCAAAGTTGGAATTGATTGATTGAACTTTTTAGTTCCACCCAGTCTGCCATTACCACCGCAGCCACGCCCACCCAATGGGCCACACCCAGCCAATGGGCCACACCCAGCCAATGGGCCACATCCACCTGGCACTCGACGATGCATAAGTGGGTTTTGGGTTGCAGTTTGGGCACTCAGTCTCTAAAAGGTTCGCCATCACTGTCCTAATGCAATGAATACCACACCAATGTTAAAAATAGTCAAGGAAACAAATACTCCGGAGTTGATTTTAAAAGGGAAAATCCATACTACAGTTAATATAAAGTGTGCAGATTATCTTTTTTTTTTTTTTTGGGCATGAGCATTAAAGTTCAAGATCTAGAGGTGGACCTCTGTGCATACATTTGTTTCCCCCCTTCTCCATGCAAGTACAGAGAAAAAAAATGCAAGATGACCCTTCTTCATTGAAAATGGAATTTTCTTTTATTGTCTTGGGGAATATTATTCCTTATCAATCTATGTGTTAGGATTCCAATCCAGATCTGAATTTCATAATTTTACAGCAAAGTATAAATCAAAAGGTCATCTATTTCTTACATCTCAAACACGTCCATGTGTTTTGACCTTGAATTGATTAAACAAGAGGAGTTCCATTTGTCTGCCATTGCAGAGTTTATAAAGTAGTCTATAAAAATGCCCTGAAATGTGGGGATGAACAAATTCAAGTTGTTTTCTTGGCAAAGTACATTTTCCAAGTTGTCTTTTCACTTCCCAATATTGCCTAAAGCCCTGGGATTTCTTAGCAACTTCCTACTGAATATTAATCAGAACTAACTCTCAGTTTCTAAAGATCAATCAAAGTCACCTAAGTGTCAGCCCCCAAACTAGGGATATACATATTTTATGTATGTTTGTTAAAAATAGAACATGTAGTTTACAACACCCATACTAAATAATGATAAAGGGATTGCCTACAAATCCAATTCATAAGGTAAGTCCCACTTAAGCCCACCTGGGTCAAAGATTCAGTGGATCCCATTAATAAGAAATGAATCGAAATATACATAGATCTGCCAAAATTACTGGGCATTAGCAGATTTGGAGGTGATAGCAATCCCAAGAAGGAACAGGTATGTTGGGGGAGGGACAGTAGAAAGATTTCAGTTATTATGACTCCACTTTCTACCACAGTTAATGGATTTTTAGAAAGTGAATATGGCCAAAAATGTCATATAAATGCAAAACATGCCTTCTCCCTCAATTCTGCAAATAGTTCCTGAATACTGCATGGCATTATAAAAATGAAGAAACAGTCTCTGTACTACCACCAGAAAAAAAAATCTGAACAGAAAAATGCCAGACAGTAATTCTAGCAAATCTGCTTATAAACCTGAAAAATATTCAGATTTTTGTGATAATACATTTAAAAAACACAATTCTGAAACTTCCCTAAATGGGTATATATTTTTCCTTATTTTTTGCAACAAGTATAATTCCATTTTCTCCAAGAAAGGAGTGATTTATTGAAGCTGAACTGGCATTCCCAATTTGGTCCAGCATTTTAATCTGCTATATTATACACTGCAGATCATCGCATCAGCGTTAGAGTCATAAAATGTCATACAAACTAGCAACATCTATCTTATGCAAAGCAACAAACATTTTAAAGATGCCACTTTACATTGAATTGCCTATATTTTCTACACCATAGGCAATGGCTTCCAACCATTGTTTAATAAAATAAAGAATGTTTATAATGTGCATTTCTTTTCACAAGCATTCAAACAATCAACATTTCCCCTTTCCTGTGCTCAAATTTATATCAATATTCAAGAAGTGAACTCTACATAAATATCTGAAATAAGTTTAGGCTCATCACTTTTTATGTCTTCTCAAATACACAGAAAAGGTCTGGGAGTCTACCCAAGAGAGTTGGAATCAGGTCCTGGTGCCAGGGAAAAAAATGAATCAAAATGAAAATAGTCCTCAAGGCTATGAAGAGTTTTATCTGTCCCAACAAAGCACACTTTACAATGTTCAAGCAAGTAGCAATACAAGCCTTCAGCACAGACCTAGAAGTAATAATGCTCTTTAATCACAATCTTTATTTCCTAAAAATCTTTATTTAATGTTTTCTTTCGATTTACCACATTCCAAGAGACTTATGAGCACAGTTTAAGGTTGTTTTTTAAAAATGCATTCCTCAGCCTGCCAGCCAGCCATCTTGATCCCCATACAAATCCCTGATCACCTAGTCAGCATCATAATGTAATATTTGCTTTCAAGGGGCCGTATTTTCTCATTTTCCAGGCAAGCAGCATCAGGCCTTTTCTGAGCCATACATGTAAAGCAAGATTAAAAACTGTGGGATGTCTAGTTGCTGATATCTCCATGCAGGAAAAGAAAACCTGAAACTGCCGAGACAGAATTACAGTGGCAACACAGAATATAAGAAGTATGAACATGAAAAAGCTCAACCCCGTAGAAGATCAAAAGAATCAATTACACACTAGTATCTTAGTCATAAGAAAATTGAAATGGACTGAAATTGAATACTTTCATCAGAAGATCCTACTGTTTACTATTCAGGACACAAAAATTAAGGACATGGCATTTCTTTGCCAGGAAGGATACAATGGAATCAGTGACTGAATATCTCTTAGACTATTACAAAGTCATCCACTTTCTATGATACGAACTTGAGCATATACCTAACATTTTCCAGAAGAAAACCAGGAATCAGAAATTGCTTTGAAGTCCTGAATTTCATTGGTAGGGAACTAGAAGAAATGTGCAGTGAAATCAAAAAAGGCATTTTAAAAGATATTCAGATGTTTTGATGTTTCTATGTATACAAAGTTAGAAATGTGCAAGCAACAGCTTCTTCTGACACCCTATAGAAGCAAAAACTGCATTTGAATAAGCAGGAAAAAGATTATTGATGCTTTTAAATATTTATGCTGAAGACGACTAGAGATATTCTAGAAGATATTATGAATAGCCAAACAAACACCAATGGGTAATAGAACGAATCAATCCAGAGTTCTTATTCAAGACACAAAAGACTACGCTCAAATTATCATAATTCAAAACACATTATGAAAAGACCTAGCTCTCTTGAGAAGAGATACTGGGAATGAAAGGAAAGGAAAGAGGACAACCAACAGCAAGAAGCATGGACACAATTACAGCAGTGAAGTGTGCATTGTTGAAAGACCAGGTTGGGAAAGAGTATCCTGGATAAAATTCATCTTGATGGCCCATAAATCAGTTCTATAATGAGATATCTGATATTTTAGGGCCACATAAATCTTGCAATTCATATGTTTCTTTTAGACATCCCACCCCTACCACTATAGTTATAAAGTAAAATTGAAACATGTTTAGTGACATTCACTAATGTATTCTAAAAATCAATTAATATCAGCATTTCAGCTTGGAAATTCTAATATAGTGTAGTGATGCATGGTAGAATGAATGAAATGAAATGAAACTTTTTTTCCTCTGTAATATTTTGCTTATTCAAATATTTTTAGAATAGCCAATTACTATTTATGACTTTCATCTCCCACAAAAATGAGCAATCTTATACAAAGAGGACATTAATTGGCCTTGAATGTACCCCTTTTTATAGCAGGAAAATAGTAAACAGGCATTTATGTTATGGATGGTCATTCAGGCAGAAACAGCATCTGTACACTACATAGAATCTGAGAAGTTTCAAGCATCCACCAATGGACAATAGCTTGTATCTTACTACCAGAAAAAAAATGTAAGCTCCTCAAAGATATCTGGATAGATCAAACTGAACAGGATTATCAATCAATATATTTTCCATGTTTGCCCCCAGAAGTCTTCAAAGACTTCTCCTACCTCATCCACACATATGATCATGCAGGAAACTATGCCATTATTCACAATTCACAACTTTCTGTACCCTGGGATCTTCCACTTGTGTTGGGACTGTAGCTTCCAGAATTCCCAGTTATTAGCCATATGGATTGGGAATTTTAGGAATTGCAATGCTAATATACCCAAAGCTGTATACAATACCTGTGATAATAAATATACTGTAAATAACATTTTTTTTAAAAAAATGTACGTCAAGTTTAGAAATGAACTTGAAGTTAACTGATTGCATACAGTTAATGTATATCAAGTTTAGACTCTGGATGATTGCAAACAGTTAATGTATTCCTGTAATTCTTTTGGGAACAATCCAGAAGTAGTTTGCCACATTAGCCTTCTGGAATCTTTTTCAACTTAGCAGTTTAGTCAACAGCCCTGGTCACATGCTAGCTACTAGGGCTGTGCAGCATTTAGAGCCGAGAAGAAGGTACTTCAGAGAGTTTATTGGTACATATGTAGCACTTGCTACAAGTCTTTAAATCAAATCCACTTTTCCTAAGATTGTGCTGCAATTTCAGAGGACAGCTGCACAATACCAGGAAAAGACATGGCTACGTTAAAGAGTTCACTTACAGTCCTTTGAACTTTCCCACACACCTTTTTTTTTCCAAATCCAAATCACTGCAGAGCCCCCTGGGTATCTTACCAAGGATTAACTATGTTTGACCCAGGTTAGTTTTTCTGATTCAGCCAAGGTGAGCTAAAAGGCAGGCACAGCCACACTTCTCTGTGCATTAATGATTCTCCTGTGGAGATGGTTACCAGCATCAAATTCCTGGGTGTGCAGCTAACGAGTAGGCTGACTTGGTCGCTAAACAGTGAGAAACTGGTGAAGCGGGCACAGCAGCGCCTGCATTTTCTGCGCCGCATGAGAAAAGCACATCTTCCTTCCCCTGTCCTGACCACTTTCTACAGGGGGACAATCGAGAGCATCCTGTCATACAGCATCACAGTCTGGTTTGGAGGCATCACTGCTTCAGACAGGAAGGCAGTGCAGAGAGTGGTGAGGATGGCCGAAAAGATCATTGGCAGTTCCCTCCCTACCATCCAGGACATAGCACAGAAGCGTTGCTTGAGCAGGGCCCGCAAGATTTTCTGGGACACTACACATCCTCTCCACAACCTGTTTTCCCTGTTACCTTCTGGGAGGAGGCTTCGTGGTATCCGTAGCAGAACATCCAGATTCAGCCATAGTTTCATTCCATACAGCATTAACCTTGCGAACTCTCAAACTTCCTCCTTGCGTTATATATTCAAGATGGACAGTATTTAATATTTATTTGCTATGTATATGTAGGGATGTGGGTCTATATATTATGTTGTACATAGTATGTTTAGGTGTGTGTCATGTATATGTTTCACTTTGAGAGCGGGCAACTAAATTTCATTATTTTATGTGTGCCATTGTGCCCACAATATAAAAAATGACAATAAAGGTTATTTATTTATTATTTATTTATGCTGCCATCTAGCTGATTAGAAATGCCACTCAGCATGAAAAAGCTACGCTTAGTTTGCTGGGCTAGAAACTGGGAAACGGTGAGTTCTAGTCCCATCTTAAGCAAGAAACCAACTGGTTTTTGGTTCAGTCACATCATCTCAGCCTTAGAAAGAAGCCAACTGCTTCTAAAAATAATACCAAGAAAACTATAAGCTAAGACTGACTTGAAGGTAGAAACAAACAAACAAACAAAACAAAAATCTAAGTTTACAGAACCACACTGGGATCCTCAGCACTTACCTGAACAGCACTTTCATAAACAGCTTTCTGTGAGTGCAAACACTACACAAGTAATATAATTCCAATCTTTTGTGGAACTTCAGACATGCATTTCAGAATGAAATGCAATCTAAGGCCAATTACCTTGAAAAGACATTTCAAAGAGATTTATTTATTTCCACGACCACTTTTTGCACCATAGTGACTCAAAATGTAAAAGGAAATATAAAACAGATAATTCAAAACCAAACCAAAATTAAGTGTAAAAAGTAATAAATATAATAAATATAATAATGTAATGTAATGTAATGTAATGTAATAATAAGCATAATATTATAATATCGAGCCATCTGGATTTCACTAATTTCATACCGCCATCCCTATGCCTGGGTCAAACAATCAAATTTTCAACACTTTCCAGAAGCTAGCAGTGTCAGGACCAATCAGAACTCTGGTGGTCAGGTGTTCCAGAGGACAAATACCACAACAAAAAGGCAAACTTCCTGGGTTCTGCAAGATGACATTCTTTAATTCACGAGACACAAAGCATGCCCCTCTTTCCATATCTAACAAGATGCTGAGATATCCCTGGAAGGAGACATTCCTCCAAGTAAGGTTATGAAAGGTTTTATAGGTGACAAGCAGCACCTTAAATTGCACTTGCAAGCCTATAGGAACCAGTGCAACTCATGCAGCAAATGTGTAATCAAACACCCATTATTGTCCGTGCCACCGCATTCTGGACAAATTGCAACTTCTAGATGTTCTTCAAGGGCAGCCCAATATGCAATGCATTGCAGTAATCCATTGAAGAAGTGATCAAAGCATGAATGGCCACCTATGAGAAAAATCAATAGTGAATGCTATATGCAGAGGGGAAAAAAGAGGGGAGAGTTACTGCCTGTAGATCAGGAGTGTCAAACTGCCGGCCCACGGGCCGGACGCATCACACCAAAACCACGCCCACCCCATTGCTGGCAATAGGAAAAAAGCCGCGATACGTTGCGACACGTCACGTGACATCACGAGTTTGACACCCGTGCTGTAGATATTGCTTCAAAGTTGAACCATTGGTTTCCTGGTCTAATCCAAAAGAATTTGAACTGCTCTCTTTGAATTAAGACAGCTATTCATTGATCAACATGATGCAACCTTATCTTGCATCGTAGTAACTTTCCTCGATCAGATACTCCCTATTTAAGTTGGGCCAATCTCTTTAGCCATGATGATTCAGAGTTATGGAAGTTTAAGGCCAATATACCTGAAGGACATGAGGTTATGGAAAACTGCAAACGAAAGGGAAATAGAATATTTCACATTCAGATTGCCTAAAATTTTATTTCATCTATATTAAAAAAACAAAATGCAGAATATTAAGTCTCTTACATATAATCTGCCTCAAGAGAAACCAGAGATTTTGTATCCCAGTAAATTAAGATCTATTAAAGAGATCCTACACTTGCCAGGTGACAAAATAAGTGTCTTAAGTGCGAGAGAGACTTACCCAAAGTGATTTACGCACAAAGCAAAGTTGTGTAGTACAGGTAGTCCTCAACTTACAACCATTCATTTAGTGACCGTTTGAAGTTACAATGGCACTGTAAAGTTACAATGGCACTAATTACCATTTTTCACAATACCGTTGCAGCATCCCCCAGTCATGTGATCAAAATTCTGATGCTTGGCAACTGGCTCATATTTATGACAGTTGCAGTGTCCCGAGGTCATGTGATCACTTTTTGCGATCTGACAAGCAAAGTCAATAGGGACACCAGATTCACTTAACAACCGTGTTACTGAATCTTATTCAGAATTTTTATTAGATGCTTTAAGGTTGCTCACAGGGAAAAATCTTCACTGGGTCAGATCTGGCAAAGGAAGGCAGGTGTGGAAGATTACTCTAAATAATTTGGTTCAAGCTATACTAACAGAAGAATGTGGCAGTAGAAGCTACACTGCAAACATTAATTCCAGTTTTCTCAAAGAAATATTTCATTATATTCTGGAACCCATGGCCTTTCCTTTTTAGCCATAGGAAACACATAATAGGTCAAAGGCATGAAACATCATATAAAGAGGTCCATCCACAGCTTGTTCCATAAAGTTCATTCTTCGGCATTGCCTAGCTAAAAATAATTTGTCCCTGGTAAAAATTATCTTTTTCTCTGCTGCAAGCTTGTCGAGAGACAGAGAAATCTAAATGTCTTCTTTAACTGAAACTGCCTCACTCCCACAAACCTATTCATATCTACAGCACAAATGTGAATAATACATATTCTCTTAGAATATTTTGTTTCCTAAGAGCTTTGCCAAGGACACTAAAGCTTTTATCACTGATGTTTCTGCTTAAGAAAAAAACAGTTCTTTAATCAGGATCACATTGTCTTGTAAAGCACAGCTGTTGTCAATTGTAAATATTCTAAAGAACTACCACTATCAACTACCACCTCTCTTGGCTGCTGTCTATGAAAGCCAACATCAAATGAATAAACAAAAATCTAGTGAAATTAATAGCAGTTCATAGAAGAAAGTGATCTCTAGGACTGGCTTTCTATTCAAAAGTTACATCAGCCATGGCCATTTCAAAGAAAACTGCCTTTCTAACAGCTCAATTCAGATTATTACGGCAAAGAGGATATACTGCAGATTCTACTACTACGCAGTTCTTTCTCTTAATCATAGTGAGATGGAATGTAGTCCAAAGTTGCAACTTTGAGTGTCTGATAGGCAGGAAGAGGGCAAAAGCAGATCCTCAGCAATTCTTATGTCCCATTGGGGTTTTCCTGCAGCGGTGTTGGGTGAGCAAGCAGGCATTCCCTTGGCATCTTGGTCGGATGCCTTATTAACAGTAACCTGCCAGATTAAAACAACTAATCTCTCATATCCGGTTAATCCCAAAAAAGCTAAACAGGACAATAACTAGGTAAGTGCTTAGAGGGGAGACCACCAAGAATCTCACCACCAAAGTTGTAAGATTAAAAAAAGAATCTCAGAAGGCAGCAATGATAAACTGTTTCCATATTGTTGCAAAAAAACAGTAAAATAGTTACAACCCCTTTGGTTTTTCCTAATGAGAAATTGCTTTATCTCCCTCCAGTTTAGAAGTATACTTACACTAGTTCAGAAATAATGCTTAATTGTAATTAACATAAATCAGAGGAAAGGATATGGAAGGAATGCACAGACTGATTTTAGTTCTAACTTTAAGTGATAACCTGCACGCTTTGATTATGACTGCCTCATCAACCATTGCTAACCTTCTGGACTGGATAAACCATTAAGCTAATCAGGCTACAGTCTAAAATACCAGATCAACTGGGACGCCTGCTGTGGTGGGGATTTTCCAAGGTCAAACTGGATAAAGATTATTAGACCGAATTGGTTTCAGTTCTTTAAATTGCTTGTTGCACAGAGCAAAGCATTAATTCAATGCAGAAACTGAAATTATTGCATTTTTATAAGCATCAAGCATGTGAGAACATCAATGTATTCACGTCTAACAAAGCATAGGTAACAATAATTGGTAGCATAATTGTGTGCGTTTCCCTTCAGATTTTATCTTCCTTCCCTTCTTCCTTCCTCCCTCTCCATCCAAAGGAAAAAAAAGGTGGCGGAAGAAAACAGTTTCTTGACCATCTGAAGAACCAGTGGTCAAAACCAAGGATATCCTTTTGTAGAATCTTGTCACTGAATAGCTTTACAGAAACTCATCCAAAAGTAAGACTCCAGTATTTCATACTATCCTTCAAAACATTGAGTATGGTCCACTTCCCCCCCCCCCCGAAAATGTGTCACCAGATTATCATTTTTAAGGAACTGATTAAACATATTAGGGAGTGGCCTATATGTTTAATTCAGTTGCAAATTAAACCACATCACAGTTCATTTTTTGTCTTAGTCATACTGCACCCATTTGTTCTAGTCACACATCCATTTCGCATGTGGCCCTCAATAAAACACTCCCTTGTGATGTGCAGACCACCACTAAAAAAAAAGCTACACATTCCAATGTTACAAAAACACCAACTTTTTGACAAACATCCTTTTCATCAGGAAACCATAATTTTAGCCTCTATTTCCCTGCATTGGGCTCAACAACATATAGAATTATTTTCAAACCTTTGGGGGTTATTCCACAATAGACTAATACAGAGAGGATGGTTAGCTTTAATAGCCAAATCTTATCTACCGTGCATAGATGGGCAAAACTGAGGAGGGGCTGACTTAGAGCTGGCTGCTGAAAAGAGCCCCTTAAAGTTAACTTTCCTCTCATATCAAGCAAGCGCTGGGACAGCCAGGAAGTGGGAGCTCAGGAACAGCAAGACTCTGTTCAAAGGCTGCTTTGAAGAAGAACAGCAAGTACGGCCAGCTAATCCAGCTCCACTTTGTTTTCCCCCACAGGAAAAAAATAATAATTTGTTCATTATGCCCCTTAAATATATTGCTTCCTTTTTAAATTAGGAAACATTTATTTAGCTATGCCTACAAGGGGTAATTTATTTTATAAGCCGATCCAGGCTGTTATTTCTGGAAATAAAGATAATGCAGCAAGTGAACATTTAAAGTTTTTGAAGCAGCTAAGATTCTGAGTGTAAATGTTTGCTTCTGGCTTGCCCCTAAGCAGTGAAGTATAAATAGCAGCAATTATAAAGATGCTGGGGAAAAAGACTGCCTTCTCCATAGTAATTCATAGTTTATTAGTAAAGTATCGATTCATTTTATATATCTAGTAGAAAAATAAAACAAAATTAAAAGTGGTGCTTTGTTTCCAGCTCTCTTAGATCAGTAAGCCCTTCAATCACCCCTAAGGCTACGGAAAACTAGGGCCACAGTCTGCAAGTGATGGAGCCAGAACCCATTTTGGTTCAGGTCCCACATTTTACCTAACAACCCTCTTTAAAACTAAAAAAAAGGAGGCCAGCTGAAATGTTTGAGCCCATCCCCTCATTCTAGAGCAGTGTTTTTCAGACTTGGCAACATGTAAGATGCGCGACTTCAACTCCCAGAATTCCTCAGCCAGCATGCTAGCTGGAGAATTCTGGGGGTTGAAGTCATACAGTACATCCTACACATTAACAAGTTTGAAAAGAAAATCCCTCTGATCTAGATGGTGTAACAGTAGACCCCAGATAATTCTTGTACATTTTTTGCATCCTGTCCTAAATCCAAAGGCCTATCTTAGCACTCATATTCTGCCTTTAAGCAAGTGGCTTCAATCAGCTGCTTTAGGCATACGAACATGAAGAGGAGACAAAAGTAACTTTAGTGGGGATCAAGAGAAGCAATATTCAAAGGCCTATCATTAGATATAGAGATCAAACTGAAAAAAAGAAATTTATTATCGTTAAAAGTGTTTTTCCTAGTTGGACAACACCACTTAAGTATGACATGCCTTGAAAGGATTGTCCTTTTTATGAACCAAAAAACTGTTTAAAGGTGTGTTTAAAGGTGTGTTTACAAGATTCAACATGCATCCTGTATATGACTATAGAATGATGGCAGGGAGATTGCTTTTAAAGCCGAAAGAAGAAGCGAACTCTTTTCTCATCTCACCAGTTTCTCCCAATCATCACACGTTCACCCATAGCTCAGCATGAAATTATGGAGCAATCTAGATGGGTAATTTAGATTTTATTATGCTTCGCCAGGCATATCCAGTTTTTTCAGGGAAAGAGCAACAAACTGGGGCTGAGGATCCAGGAGAACTGAAAGTATCTTCTGAATTATTTAATGAGGTTGTTGTAAGCCTGAAAAATCAACAGTCTGATAAATTCTTGAATGTTTGCATAGGGATGACTACATACTCCAATGAAACCGAACTGCAATAGCTGTTTACACCTTGAAGCTCATAAAAATGTTACCCTCACACTAATATTCCGGCTTTTCTATTTCAGATACAGTGGAATGCTTTGTTTCTCTTCCAAATGATTCTCTACGCAGTAAACATCTATGACAGTGAGACCAGGAAGCAATAATCTATGGCACTAATATTTCATTTCATTTCCATCTGCAGGGAATCTGAGATTTGGAGAACATTCAATTGCGTGAATAAAAGTTGCAGTACTACACAACTATTTTCCAACTGCAAGGACCAGCCTCAAATAGCCCAGAATTATCCAGGTGTCTAGTAGCAGGGGAGAAGCAAAGCATAAATAGCAGAAATGAGCAGTTTTCTATTATTTGCTCCCACCCCTTTAGCTTCTAGCCTAAGCCTTTGTCATTGGCTGGAATAACCACTGAGAACCTCATAAACTGCAATAGTATTTCTTCATTATTTATCTAGATTACTATCAATCTTCAGAGAAACGCTTATAATTTAACCTCACCCTTAAACCAGGAACCTTACAGTTTCCTCTACAAATTGAACCAACATAGTTTAAAAAAAAAACATCTTTCACTGGTCAATAAACTATCTTTTGCCATTAACAAGCAATGCATTTTTAAAAACACTTAACATCAATCAGCTGTTTGTCAAGTTTACATAACACAATTATTTAACAACTATCCCAAAAAGGTACAAGCTAATAGTAAAAAACATGCCCGAAAGCACCAAGTTCAAGTTTCTCATGCAGTCATGATGCTCATTGTGACTATGGACTATCTGTCCCCAGTCTACAGGATTGTTTTTTGGAATATGGGGAGAAAATAGAAATAAGGATCACTGTTTGGAGTCCCTTAGCAGAAAATTAATACTCAGTTCATCCCAACTCCAACCACAATCCATCTTCCTAAATCTCAATTACAAAACTTTTGTTAGCTGCCTAAGAGTGAATCTAGAAAGTTTATCATCCATGATACAATTTATTCAAAAGCTCTAATCTTTAAAAGGGCAAAATTCCATCACAGGAATTTTAGTCACAATGACTAAATAATTTATCCTTAATAGCATAAATAAATAGACCTGCCCTCTCTGCATTTCCAAGTACGGATCAGGAAGCATTTGAATAGGACGGTGTGAATTTATGCATGCACATTCTGAAATAAATGCCACTGAATTTAATGATACTGAGCCCACCTGAATTGACATTTCCCAGTAGACAGCAATCATTCTTGAGCCTAATAGAATTATCATCATGACTTAGCAATACCGGTAATAAATGGCTTTAAGTGAGTAAATTTAGACTGCCAGCCCAACTTTCCACAACTGCCCTCCCCTGAGCCAAGGACAGGAAGGCATGGCCTTAAAGGGGAAGAAGGAAGAAAGGCTGTCGCAAAGTATGTCCAATAGAATTCAACCCCGCTCCTCTTTCTTATGGGAGACCGGTACCATGTGACCTATCTGGCATTTCTCCAGCAGCCAATCACAAAAATCCCGGCAGAAGAGGCACTTCCATTCATAAAGAGAGCGGATGCCTGCCACAGAAGTTTGAAGCAGGTATTTATTCCACCCGTTCATTTTTGTAAAGGACAAAAAAAAAAAAACCCGTTCAGCTGCTTATTCTAAACACTGCACGAAACGCTGAAATCCCACTAGATTTTAACGAACGCTGACAGGGGTAGAGCTATATATAATCCTACTTTCCGCAGAAAGGGCTACTTTTGACACCAGTTCTAATCCAGTTCTTCCTACAACTGGGATAATGAGGATTTGTCACTGGCAAAACACCCCGGAGGCGCACTTCATCCCATTTCTTCCACCGGAGAACAACTTGTGCAGGGGCTGCTTCCACAACCACCCCCTTCGCTGCTTAACTGACTTTCATTTCTCTCCAACCCGGCGACCTAGTCACCTGCCCCTCTTGCTACGAGAGAAAGGGCCACCCACTGCTACTCACGGCAGTCTGCTTCGTCACTATTATCCAAGCAATCATCATCCTCGTCACATTTCCAAATGGAAGGGATGCACCGCTCGTTCCGGCACTGAAACTGGTTCTCTTCGCACTCCTTCCCGGAGCCTGCGAGCGGTAAAGAGAGAGAGACCCATCCAGTATTTCGAATTTTACGGAAAAACAAAGGTACAAGAAGAGAAAAAGCGCGTGCACGCACGCACACATACACACACACACGCACCCCGCCGATTTCTCGCAATTCCTTTCTTAGCCGGCAGCCTTCAGCGCGCTAGGCCACGATTCTTGCTTTCCCTAGAAAACGCACAAAGACTATTTGCAAGGAAGCATCTCCCCCCTCAAAGAACGCGCGCCGTTCTTCCCAGGGCGGGCCACTTTTAGGAAGATGTGACCGATCCTATATTCCTTGGATGAGGAGGAGATCGGCAAGCAGGTGGACAACAAAGGATCGTTCCAAGCCAAGAAGGGCGCAGAAAAGATGCGGAGTCTCCTCGCTCTTTCCTTTCCCCCGCAAGAATCCTACACACACTCGGGTATTGCTCGTATAGGGGGGGCGACGGCAAGCTGTCGCGCATTTATTCCTCTAATTCCTGGTTGCATTTAAACCGGGGCAGGGGCGGGAGAAGAGGAACGAAGAATGAATGGGCAGATGGCGAACGAAAACCGCTTTGGAACAGATGATGGTCGCAAGTCAGACCCGTCCGCCTCCAGGTTAGCTTAAAGATACTCTCTCTAGGAGCACCGAGTGGCACCCTACCAAATTGCTCCGGGACGTTTAGGATGATTTACCTGCACACAGGGGTCTCTAGGCAATACCAAGCCACACAATAGCTCTGTCTGGCCTGTTTACACACACACACACACACACCCCTGCACACAATCGGATTCCCTCCCGTGTGGGGTCGCGTAACGCCAGCCACACGAGTTCCAAGCAGCGGCACCAGCCCGGCACCGGCGAACGCGTGGCGCTCACTTGCTCGGGAGCTCTGAGCCAAGCCGCCCGGTCCTCCCCCTTCGCAGCCCGACCCACCTTTGGCGCTGTGAAGCTTGATCAGGAGCAGATGCAAGAGCAGCAGCCTGGTCAGAACTGGCCGACACATCGCGCGTCCCTTCCTCGCTGGCTCTCGATCCCAAGCCCCACGCGCTACCTTGCAGCCTGTTAACTGCGGGCGGGCGGATGTTTTCTCCGCCGTGTGTGCATTTCAACCCGGCTAGTGACGCTCCCCACAGGGCGGGATTTCAGCGAGCGAGCCAGACCTGAGCATGCCCGCCCATAGGCGACCTGGAGGCGGGACCATGTGGCCCGACCACGCGAAGCAGGACCGCCCTCTTTTTCGATTTGGAAACCTCGGCGGCAAAGCGCTCTAGTACCACCTCTTGTGATTATGTAGGCAGATTAAAGTCTTTGGCTGGTGGAGGATTTTTTTTTTTTTTTTAATCGCCATCAGTTCGGTTCCAGGTGGTGAACGATATTTAGCCATGCGTCAATGCTTACCATCTCTGTGCCGTCTTTCTACCAATGGGAGTCGAGGCGATTAATCGTATTAACCAAAGCCTAATCCTGAAAAGATAAAATCAGATTCGAGGTGACTAAACAGTTTGTAATAGTATGAGCAGTTGGATTTCACAGCCAGGTTTTAGGATAGCTTGCAGAGTCAGCTATCTGCAACATTCATGCAACATTTCTTTTGCATAGTGGACTGGGTCCTGAATGTGTCCAGAAAAATCCGAGACATCCAGTAGTTCTACATGAATACAATTAGGGAGCAAGATAGGATGCCCATCAAATGCCATTTCTGGAAGCAAACAGGAAAGTTTGCAAGGTGAGATGGGCTGCAAACAAATTTAATAGATAAAATAAAACAAAAATAAATAAAATGGAACATAGAATTCTTTATTGGCCAAGTGTGATTGGGCACACAAGGAATTTGTCTCCGGTGCATAACCTTTCTGTACATACAAGCAATAAGTGATAAACCATCGTAAAAATACATTCATCATAAATCATAAGATACAACACTTAGTGACAGCCATAGGATACTAAATAAGCAATCAACATAAATCATACTAGGATATTAAATAAAACAATATCAATCGTATGATACAAGCAACAAAGTTATAGTCATAAGTAGATAAGGAGATAGGTAATAGGAAATATGAGAAGAAGAATAGTAATATAGCCTTACTAGATAGTTTAAAAGTTCAGAACATGGCTTTTTTATTTAAAAAAAATATTTAGTTCGATTACTGAAAGCACCTTATTGAGATATCAAATATCAAGGACATAATTCTGTAATGTATAAATTTTGGTTATTTTTATGTATCATATAAGGTACAAACATGCATTTCATATATTTAAAGTTTTATTATGTAGTTACCATTTATTCTATTTGGTCTGAAAAATCTGGACTCCTCATGTAAAATTATGGCATAATTCATAATTCATAAGCATAGTTATGGCACTATTCAACCAGGAATTCAAATTTGGCCCCCCAGAAAGTCCTCGCAGATGTAACTAGAATCTTGCTAGTCAGATGTGAAAAATCTAAGGCAGAACAAATGTACTATGGTGGTGGTTCTCAACCTTTTCTTCACCAGAGACCCCCTTTAAATATCTTTTGTGGCCACGGACTATGGCCACGGACCACCAAGGCGTAACTCAAGATTTAAATCATAACATTTCATCAAACCTTTGCGGACCCCCTGTGATAACATCACGCCCCCCCCATGGATCCACAGACCACAGGTTGAGAACTGTTGACCTCCCGGAATTAGGGGACAGCATAGGAAGTATGAATTGTGAATATGTGTAGATGGCCCTGCTGTCTTTGGGCACTTGCAGAGTCATGGATGCAGGGTCATGAAAGGACAGCACCACCTGGAAACACCCGGTTCTTTAGGGAAACACCCAAAAGGGAACATTTTTTAGCTACTTCTGCTTTCTTCCTTCTTATCTACAGTGTGCCAGCCTTACAGGGTGAAGTCTTTATCTTATGTGTGTCAGCTTTGTTGGGTGGATTGCTTATGTAATCAAAAAGTATAAAAATAGGGATTTTCTGTCATTCGGGGCTTCTCTCTTTTTGCGGGGCCCGTCTTTGTTCAGCTGAATAAAAACGTAAAGCTTAAAGGCAACTTCTGGTTTCCTGTACTTTTTTATCAAGCAACACCTCAGAGCCTGTGCAACAGAACCACTGTACTAAGGTATTCTTATCTATTTCAAATATTTCACAGAGTACAGTATTTTGTTTTTATATGAAAACAAGGCTCCTAAACCTTAGCTTAGAATTCGTTATGCTTACTCTGGCACACAGTTCCAATTTAGGAAAATTTGCCATCTTTTTAAAATGGCAAATAAACCCTCCTGTTAACATTTGCCACTTTAACAAATGAGCGTTTGGGGAGGTGCATAGTAACATCTGATTATTAGAAGCAATTAAGAGAATATTATCATTTTTACTGCTGCAGTATGATGGCAATATGTCAGAAAGTTCTAAACATTTTTGCTTTCAGATTACATTTACTATGGAGGGAGGCAAAGTGAGTGGGTTAGGATTAAGAAGTGGCAGAGCCAAAATTAGGCTACGTTTGATTTTTTTTTAAAAAATTAATTAATTAAATAATTCTTTTCCCTATTAAAATGCAATACCAACTTTGGGAGGAGCTTAACAACCTCCTTCAAAGTTTAGAAGGGAATAATGAACTTACAATTGCAGCTCCATTCAGTCGCCCCGACTCTACCCTGAATAAAGGGAATAAAAGGTCGTAAAAAGAAAAAAAAAGAATTTACAATTGCAGAATTCTGGGTTGGTCTGCTTGCTGGAGAATTCTGGGTGATAAAGTCCATACATGTGAAAGTTATTGTACTGAGCCTGGGAAACAGTACTCTGGATGAATCAGGTTGAAGAAGAGATGTTGATCTTCCTAGGCTATCTCAGACCATTGTCCCCAGTTTCAAGAAGCACATATACAGTCCAGTTGGGCAGCCAACCCAGAGTTGGCCTTTTCCCTTTATCCCATAGCTCTGACAAATATTAAACTCTGACTGCAGTCAGAAGAAGACATGACATCACTCTTATCATATCCTTGGGGAAAAGGAAGCTTTGGATTCCAACCACATAATTAGAAAGACCAGGACATAATACTTCAATATTCTGAGATCTCCTGGCTGTGTTGATAATTGCTTGGATGGTGCCAAGCTATTTTGTGTTTATTTTTTGCATTTTATGTATTTTATTGTAAGCTTGCTAAATTCACGTACATGAGATGGGTAGCTGTACAGATCACAGAAATAAATAAATTATTTGAACCTGAGACCTATCATCTACTGACTTTCCATAGATTTCTCTCGCTGTTTGTTCAGAGTCCATTCATGCTTCATCTTCATCCTTCAGTTCAATTCCTTTTTTGTTCATGTGTATTCTAACAACCTGGCCCAGATATGAAAATTATCAAAAGTTCTTGTTGTATAATACAGTGTCTGGCATTAAATACAAACCAAAGTTGTGTTGTATTTATTTATAAAGAAACCAAAGCAAACTATATAATTTTAAAACACTTTTCCAAGGAGTGACATGCTTGTTTACCTAGTTCTGAATATCTGGTGAAATATGTTGCCACTAAATGCCTTGCAGCGATTAGGGAATGTAATTTTTCCTCTCTCCCATAGAAAAGTAAATGAGTGTAATGATGTTTGCCGAAGCTAAAAAATAACCATCTTTGAAGGGAAGCTTTACTGAAAAGTAGAATAAGTCCAATGTCCATTGATTCATTCATTCACTTATTCATTCGAGACCACCCAACTCCAGAAAGATGGGACAGCTCACAATATAAATAAATAATACGAATACATGAAAAATATAAAGAATAAAAACAAGATAAATAGGAAAAAGATAAGAGAGAACACAGCCAAGCTGGAAAAGAAAAAAAAGGAAAAACAAAATGACAAAGCTGGTTAACAACAGAAAAAAAACACATAAAACCAACATCCAGCCAGGGGCTGCAGCTGCCCCAGTCCTTTAACACAGACGATTGTCATTTTGTATCTTCCTTCTTTATTTAGCAATTTAATAATATTTGCATGATTGAGTTAGACATTTTAGAGACTCAAAATTGCAAGTACGAGATACATAAAAAAGAGCAGTATACTTCTTCCATAATACCAGTTGCTAAAGGTTTCATTTGCTGTGGCTTATAAGATGTATGGTGCACTTTGCTCACTGCTAATTGCTGTGCAATTATCCAAATCGATGAAAGAAACCTCATGGTCATAATGACACTCTTTGTGCTCGCCCATGTTTCTCAGAACTGTCCTTGCTGATATCCATGAAGGCCAGCTGAATTCCAGGGTATTTCCAAGGTAAAACATAAACCCACATGATTAAAAATGTTTACCATCCCTGCTGCGAAACCTGGGGGGGGGAAGGGGGCTATGGAACTGTAAAGGTAATAAAGTCTACAATGAACAAATCCAGACTATGTTCAGCAAAGACCACCAACCTGACACCATAATGTTACCTAGTTGGCCAGCCTCTCCCCATGGCCTCTTTTTGTGGTATTGAGGATCATCTCTTTCATCCTTACTCCTGAAAATTGACATCATAGTTTCCCATCATTTTGAGTTGGGAAAGAGATGAACATGGTAATATAAGCCCTAAATTGGTACATCACTGTTAAAAGAGAAAGAAAATCCAAATCTTCCACCCCAACCTCAGCACTGATCCCATGTGTGATGCTGCCCTTAAGGTACCAAAACGTATTAATTAATTAATTAACTACTAAAAATAGACTCTTTTTGCCTTAAATTGTGGACTCCTTCCACAAAATTAAGCAAGCCCTGAAAGATGGCTTCATTATTTTCTTGTTTTGGTAACTGCAGTTAGATGCTGCAATTTGTGGCACCTCACTTCTCAGCTCTAAGCAACCTACAATATAATACAAAACACACACACAATATAAAGAAAACATAAAAGTGACAATTACTAAATCAATACATAGTATTGAAAATAATACTCTGATTTTTTTTATAAAAAAAAATCAGGGAACCTCCTGCAATCCCCCACACCTGATGTAAGGTAAAATGTACCTATAAAAGTAATTTGTCAAAACGTTTTATGCTTTACATTCTGATCTGGAATGTTCAGTTCAAATTAACAGTTTAATTTTAAATAACTGAAGGGGAAATTGGTTTGGCTCTTGGTTACCTCACAACTAATCAACAATCAAGAGGGAAAAAGATTGAATGGGATTAAAAGGATAAAAAAGAGTCATGCAGATAGGTTGATTTTCTGGTCTAGCTGACATATTATTATATCTTCCTGCTTGCCCACCAGTTAATTTCATTAAATATTACCTCAAGTTACAAAACTGACATGTCCATAAGGCTGTATTATTACACTGTGACTCCAAGCTCTATGACGGCATAATTGTTTTGATGGTTGTATCATCCTGACATCCCGATTACAAAATTCTCATTTGCTAAACCAACTGCAAAAAGTATCCAATATGAGCAATTTGAAGAACAACTCCTGGCACTTCATCTTGAAAAAAAATGAGAGGAATGTCATTTCAAAGCTTTATAAAAAATTAAATAGCCTGGATGGCACTTCCATAACAATTTCAGAAGTTACCGCTGTCAGTGTGCTTTAAATTACAGATAAATTATTCTCCAGAGAGTCAACGTTGCCAGAATGTCATCAGCCTCAAAGCAACACAAAAAAAGCCAAATGAAGCTTTAGAAGAACTGGTTATCAGCAGTGTGTGGCTCTCCTGCTGCACATCCCTCAATTGCGCATATAAAGTCATGCAAGTGACAAAGAATGTGGATCCATACAAAAACAACTTTGAAAAGAAGCCGTACTTCTTTTGCTGCCTCTGTGGCTTTGCTTATGGGCAGACCTTAAGACTTTTGAAGAAAAAAGACTACTGCCTATCATTGTTTTTCTAGCAGATCACTGAAGGCATCTGAAGGCATTGTCTATGGTGCATGGTTGAACTTCTTTCTCTTACTCCTTGCCTTTCATTGGCTATGATTTCTGAGAATTGGGGAGTTACAATTCTATAGGCCTTAAGTGTATCAAGTCTGGTGAAGACTGCTTTGACAATGTTAATATTAATGGTCTCATCCTAATACCTCTCAAACTGCCCTAGTAATATTTTTTGAAAGCCATGTCCTCGTGATCCTGCCTTTGTCTCATCCCTAGCCTACATCTTAAAGTCATCTTTAGTTGTTCCAGGTTTCAATATGTTTTTTCTTCTTCTTGCTATGGGCATAGCATAGTGTCCCTCCTTAGCAACATAGCTGATGACAAGATTAGGAGTTGTGATCTGTCTAGCTCCTATTGACCATTTTACATTTCTGTAATCCTTTATGAGGTTTAGCGCTGTTTTTGAAAGAGCCCGGGGATCTCCTTAGAACACCAGCTCCATAAAACTAAGAGAGCTGTCATCAATGAGTCCTTCACAGGTTGTCTGCTGCTTGGGGTTGTTGTGTGGCAATGTATTGTGTGGCTAGTCTAAAGAAAAGAAGGACTAGGGATGACATGATAGCAGTATTCCAGAATTTGAGAGGTTGCTACAAAGGGTAGGGGGTAAACTTATTTTCCAAAGCACCAGAAGGCAAGGCAAGAAACAATGAATGGAAACTAATCAAGGAGAGAAGCAACCTGGAATTAAGGAGAAACTTCCTAACAGTGAGAATAATTAACCGCTGGAAATGCTTGCCGTCAGACATTGTGGGTGCTTCAGCACTGGAGATTTTTAAGAAGAGATTGGTCAATCACTTGTCTGAAATAGTATAGGGCAGTGATGGCGAACCTTTTAGAGACCGAGTGCCCAAAAACCCCCGCTCTGCCTCCCGTCCTGCCTGCTCCGCCCCATCCTGCCCTGCCCCGCCTACCCGCAGGGCCATGCATCGCCTCCATGGCCCGCCACAGCAGATCGCCCAGGCAGCCCTGCAGCGCCATGGCAGCCATGCCCTCCGCACACTATGGGGCGCGAGGGCGGAGTCTTGTCCCTGCTACCCGGCTATGTCCTTGGCTGCGCTGCTCTGTGCAGGCTGTGCCCAGGGGCGACTCTCCTCCAGGGGGGCTGCTGGTGAGGAGGGAGCCACGGGGGGAGGCGGGGCTGGGGCGACGGCATGCGTGCGTGCCCACAGAGAGGACTCCGAGTGCCGCCTCTGGCACGCGTGCCATAGGTTGGCCACCACTGGTATAGGGTCTCCTGCTTGAGCAGGGGGGTTGGACTAGAAGACCTCAAAAGTCCCTTCCAGCTCTGTTCTGATTCTGAATAAACTGCCATTAACACAATCATGAGACAGCTCCATTTCACACCTGTCTGTCATATTGCAATAATATGTGGGAACAACCTTGGAAGACAGGAAGAAGAGCCGCAGCCTAGGCAATGGCCTGATAAATGAAACCTAAATATGAAGGAGGAGTGGGAGTAGAGAAAAAGTCTCAGAAGAGTCCCTCCTTAATTTTTGGGAGAATAAAAGTAAGGGAGGGAACAAGTACTTTCAGACTTGCAAAATTAAGTTACTGTGACCTTACAATAAAGGTAGTATTAGTGGTCCTGGGTACTTCGTCTCTGAATTAACTCAAAAGACTGAGAGGGCCCCAGACTTGGATACAAAACCAGGTTTTCAAGGCCTTTCAAAAGGCCCTGGCAGAGGATGACAGACCAACATAGTCTACTCAAGTTTAAACAAAAAGATTTTCAATATATGTGTGCTCTGTGATTTATTTATTGATCAGTTTGTCATAGTTATATGGCCACCCATCTCACAAAATTCTGAATGGCTTACAATAAAAAAAACCCATTAAAAACAACAATTAATACATTAATATATAATTAAAAGGCATGGAGAGATTATCAGGTCTTATAGACAATGGAGCCATCTCATTAGCTTGTGATGATGATTTAGCATGATCTTAATACTAAAGCCAGAATTATCATGGTCAAGAGGGAAATTTGGAGGGTCCAGTTGGGAATGGAAGTCACTTGAATATTGTATTCCTGAATAAGCACATTCTGAACATTCACATACTTGCTTTTTATTAACTTCTGAGAGAAGATATGCCATGAAGTATACATTTAAATTTGGATAAATACTATCTACTTTTCTGATAGTTGAAGTCTCCTGACATTATCTTCTTTTATCTTCTTCCACAGATGAACAAAGAGAAGATGGAAGTGCCATTGCTGCACTACAGGGGCTGATCAGTGTGGGGTCTTCTTCTCTTTGAAGCCATGCAGACAGCTAATTTCTTTTTGTTAGAGCAACATAAACAAGTTATAACAAAGAAGCTATACCGCTATTTACCAGAAAACAAGGCTAAAGGGAATAGGAGCTGAGAAAGCTGCTATTCAAACAAATTTGCAGGCTTCTTGATCTGAAGCCACCCTTATCTCAATAGAACTTGGAGATGTATATTACTGTACTGTATTTAGCTTATGAATAGACAAATCTTGCGAAGACAGTACCAGAAACATGACTTCTGCCAGAGCCAACCTAAAATCTCCCTCTGCCTTAAGGATATGTATTTATCAAATGAGAAATCAAATTAGGTGAAATTTTACTTTATATTGGAATTATTTCTCCTTACTTCTGCCTGTAACTGTTTTTTTCCCATGAAACAGGCTCCTGTGAGGAAACCTGTCCAAATATAAAACAACCATCTGGTAGATTTGTGTTTGTCCAAATTTCATTTCCCTAACATGGAGTTTACAAAACACAGACAGAATTCACGTTCTGGATTCCTTTCAACCTCTGTCAAATTAGCCAGCTTACAAGGATTCAGGAGGAAAGTATCTAGTTAAAAACAGAGGAACTGAGTGGAGTGGCTTAATTATTGTTTAAAAAAAAAAATAGAACACAATTGGCTGTACAATATCAACTGTGATTCAGTGAACATTTGCGGTCAGCTATGAAGTGGAAAGATACGTTGTGAAGAATGACCTTTTGGAAAAGAAAGATCTGAATGCGTACTATGGAGTTACTGTGGAGTCAATGAAAGCACTGGAAATAAAAGAGTATCTGGAAGGGGGTATAAATCAGATATCTCTTGTCTCTGAACAGGAATCATTCAGAGCTTTCTGCATAGTTTGAGCTAAAACCTTGACCGTTTTAGGTCTAGATAAGGTCTAGAGAATTACAGTCCAAATATTTTGAATTACAATTCCCACCAGCTCAAGAAAGAGGTGAAAGAGATTTTGGAGGGCAACAAAGGGTTCCCCTCTTCTGGTCAAGACAATAATCTTTGCAGTTTGGTTTGTGATATTCTTCTTCAATAAACAGTCTTTAATAATAGTATGAAAAATAAAGGCACAATTTATTTAAAGAGTGATCCTTTCACCAGCCAACTTTGGTTTCATTCAGCAACATGTGAAGTTACCCAAGAGATCATCTTAAATGACATTAGTTCAATGTTAACCTGCCATTCTGCACAAGGACTTTTGGTTGTCTCTCAGTGACTACACTTTAACTATTGTTTTCTTTTATTATTTTAAGGCTGGTATCCTATTTTGAGATCCACCAGTCTGGGGAGGATTATTATGATTCTAATAATACATGAGTACAAATAGTCCTTATTTAGCAAGCAGAATTGGGAATGGCAATTCAGTTGTTAAGCAAAGCAATTGCTAACTGAAACAGTGCCTAAATGAGGCTTACCTATACATTAAACTGAGACCCACTTTGATGTAGTGGTTAAGACATAAGCTGGAAACCTGGAAATTGCGAGTTCTAGTCCTGCCTTAGCCATTAAGCCATTTCAGTGACTTTGGATCGGTCACTTTCTAGGAAGGAGGCAATGTCAAACCACTTCCAAATCTTGTCAGGAAAACTGCAGGGACTTGTCCAGATAGTTTCCAAGAGTCAACACTGACTTGCAGCAAAAATACAAAAACCATTCATAAAATGGTGATATAATAAACAAATGGTACAATAAAATCAGGTAGGAAAATTAAGTAGCTTAAGACTTGATTTCTTATATTTTGTACATACTGGTTTTATAAATAATGTTTTCACTTGCATAGAGTATTAGCATAATTGACCAGAATAAAATCCCTCATTTGTTTAAATACTTGCTGTCTGTGTCTGTATCAGCTCCAGTTCTAATCTACTCTCTGACTCATCTTTTACCAAGGCAGAATAAAGATGGGCTATGTAAGCAGAGCAAATTCAGCTAGCATACATTGTGCCACCTCACAAACTGGAGCAAACCATGTTAAGCTAGCTGTGTGGATGTGCCCAATGACTGATTTCACAAATTATTTGTACACATATCAATATTCAGTATGCATTTCAGCTTTAGACAATGACTTCTTTGCACAGATTTTAAAAACTCAAGTTGGCAGGAAGAATACGGTACCAATTTTAAGAATTCAATTAAAAACATGTTTTTCAAATGTTTACATGCTGCCTGTTATACTATGCATCACTAAGTGATCTCCAATGTAATGCTGTTGAGATTCTGAGGAGACCAAATGAGAAGGGGCTGAATGCTACTAGAGATTCCAAAAGGGGATGATCAAATAAAATGATTAAATCAATCCAGTCATGGGATTGCATAATGACCTTTAATAAACATTCTAACAATGCTAGCTACAGCTTTTCTAACCCATACTGTAAACAATCAAAATAACCAAAGTCCTAGCCATGCTGGAGAAAAAGAAGAACTCATATCTGAAAGCAAGAAAGGAGAGAAAATTCACTAGATTGTTCATTTTTGCAGCACAGTAATAACAGTAAATATAGACAGATAACTTTTGTGTTTGTGTCTGTTTAGCTGCAATACCCACAACAGTGATGAAATACCCACAGCTTCTAAAGACAAGCCATTCCACTGGTTTATTATTCTCACTGTCAGGAAATTTCTCCTTAGTTCTAGGTTTCTTCTCTCCTTAATTAGTTTCCATCCATTGCTTCTTATCTTGCCTTCTGGTGCTTTGGAAAATAGATTGACCCCCTCTTCTTTGTGGCAGCCCCTCAAATATTGGAACACTGCTGTCATCTCACCCCTAGTCCTTCTTTTCACTAGATATACCCAATTCCTGCAACCATTCTTCTTAACCTCCCCCTAATCATCTTTGTTTCTCTACACTCTTTCCAGAGTTTCAACATCTTTTTTATATTGTGGTGACCAAAACAGGATGCAGTATTCCAAATGTGGTCTTACCAAGGTCTTATCAAGTGGTACCAACACTTCATATTATCTTGATTCTGTCCCTCTGTTAATTCAGCCTGGCTTTTTTGGCGGCTGCATCACACTGCTGGCTCATATTTAAGTGATTGTCCATTAGGACACCAAGATCCCTCTCACAGTTATTGCTATTGAGCCACGTTTCACCTAACCTATATCTGTACATTTGGTTTTTCTTGCCTAAGTGTAAAATCTTACCTTTCTCTACATTGCATTTCATTTTGTTAACTAGGGCCCAGTATTCAAGCCTGTCGAGAGCCATCTGGATCTTGAGCCTATCTTCTGGGGTGTTGGCTACTCCTGCCAGCTTGGTGTCATCCACAGATTTGATGAGTTCCCCTTCTATTCCTTCATCTAAATCATTTATGAAGATATTGAAGAGTACTGGGCCTAAAATGGAACCTTGGGGTACTCCACTGCTTATTTCCTTGCATGTAGATGTAGTTCCATTAAGGACTACATCTTGAGTGTGGTTTGTCAGTCACTTACAAATCCATCTGGCGGTGATGCTGTCTATCCCACATTTTTATATCTTACGAAGAAATAGGACATTTCTGGAATATTCCAAACATGGATTAAAAAACTGGAATCTCCAATATTGCCCCATCAATGGCATCATGTCCTTAAAAAATGTTAAAATGGTATCAGTAGATATGAGGTTTTATGGCATTTATTAATAAAACACTGACTACGGGTAAGTTTAATGCACAAGGTGGATTTTTTTTAGTTTGTTTGGTACAAAAACTGTACATATTCTCCTATTAGCTCAGTCTGTACATCCAATGTAAACTGGTAATATGAAGCAAAGTTCCATAGATAGCAACAGTAAGGCTAAACATGGAGTCTAAAATAGAGGTTCTTACATACAGTACTGCATTTGCAAATTTTTGAAGATACTAAAATTAGATTAGTCCTTTACAAATAAGCTTAGCAACAGATACAAGTGACTTCAGAAGTTTTGGGTGCTCCAACACTGAAGGTTTTTAAGAGATTGGACAACCATTTGTCTGAAATGGTATAGGGTCTTCTGCTTGAGCAGGGGGTTGGTTTAGAAGACTTCCAAGGTCCCTTACTCTGTTCTGCTCATTATCCATTCCTCCTTGTTGCTATTTTTCCATTTTAATGCAGTTTTAGAACTTATTTATGTAGTATGGCTTTGATCAGAAACTCCATTGTATTAAATGAGAGTCACTAGTTCCATATTATCTTTGACATTCAAGATGCTCTTTATTGATACTTGCCCTTTGTTAATTAAACACTAACTTGAGTTTAATTGAGCTCATGTGTTCTGCCTTCTGCCTTGCAGAGGTGAAGGTGAGCTGAAAAATGGAGGTAACCCTAGAAAAGCTAATATTTTTTCTCTGAACAATTAATTACATTTTTTTTTCTCTTCTGAAGCATACCCCCCACTAAGTGATCTCAGGGCTGCATTTAATATTGCACTGTGTCTCTGTAAAGTAATAGGGATTTCATTGATTTTTGTTGGTGCTCTCAAGAGAAATAAACCACTATACAAGACAAAACAGTACACTAACAAACTGTAGATCCATGCTGTGGGAAAGCACCAGGTGGATCAATCTGTACCCCATGATGAACAACCAAAGATATGCTAAGTAACTGAGTGTTACAAGCCATGTAAACATTTAAAATGAGTTAGGAATTCTGCATGGTTATGCTTTCAACCCTTCTATCTATTATTGAATCTTTTAGATAAATTTTTGGGCAAAAGTCCATAAAAGGAGCCACAAATCTATGATCAATAGGAAATGCCTATTCCAAAATCCTGGCAATCTTAACTAAAATAAAAGAACAACCTGAATTAGTTTGAAATGTGCTTCCAAAGGGGGGGAAATGGTCAACCCACACATAGTTTTATGAAAAAGTAACTGTTTAGATGTTCAAGAATTGGGCTTTTCATACTCAAAAGAGAAATTAGGCACACCTTCATTCAACTGATACCTGGTGGGCATGCTTGATTTGTTTTTATTCCTGTTTTTATCAAATTTTATCAGTGTAGGATTATTATATGGAATACGAAACTACTTAAATTCTATAAATAAATAAATAAACAAACAAACAAACAAACAAATAAATAATCAGCAGTGAAGTTTTCAGTTCCTCTGCTCATAATATGCATTTGACTAGCTTGGAATATAACTAATATCATATTAATGTCTTTTCTTCCTATGATTCTCTTAAGTCAAAATGCTCTGCATACTCTGTATTTGAATATAATACACCAGTGTGGTGTAGTGGTTAGTGGCAACTATGGACCCTTTATGACCTGTGGATATCAATTCCCAGAATTTCTTAGCTAGCCACATTGGCTCAGAAATTCTGGGAGTTGAAGTCCACATGTTGTAAAGGGGCCATCATTCCCCACCCCTGGGTTAGTTAATTGCCCGGTTCCTAGTTAAGGCCAGGAAGATGTAGGTTCAAATCCTCTGTTAGAAAAGGAAGTTCGCTGAGTGACTTTAATCCAGTCAATTTCTCTGAACCCAAATTATTTCACAAGATGGTAGTTGTGAGGAAAAAATCAGAAGAGAAAACATGATGTAGGCTGCCTAGAAAGAAAGGTAGAATATAAATCTAAAAACAAATAATATTTGCCAAACAATTTACAGGAAGTTATCTGTTTGAGATAGCACATATACATAAGGATCAGTAGGTAAGCATTTATTTTTAATGAACCGCTTGCTAATTGTGATGGACCTCAACATGGGGTATTTAAATTGACATATAAATTATGAAACAATATCAACAATAAATTATGAAAGTCCCAGGGAACACAAAACCATAAGGAAGAAAAACTCACACCGGCAGCCTTGAGTCTTTCCTTCACAGGCTCTTATTTCATATCACTTAGGATGAATTACAGATTGCTTGTACAAAATGTCATCCACATTTTCTTTTTGGTTGGGTGATCAGTAATGAACATGAATAGTGGTATTTTTAATTTTTATTCTAATTATTTTAGCTAAGATACTCTCAACAGTGCCACAGACTGAACTCCCTGGATTTCAGGGATGCTGTGAATGCTTCTTAAAATTTAGTGGAATTATTCTTTCTCTTCTATTATTTCTGCCTCTTTTGAACAAATTGTATCCTTCAACTGCTGAGTTTCAGTCAAGAGAATTATCCACCAGGTCTCAATTATACCTATTAAATCATATTTGCTTTCCTATGGTAACAATTTAAGCTCATCTTTATTCTTTTCCATACTCTGAGCATTACTGGATAATGAAGGCTGTGAACATTATGAGTCAATATTCATCCTGATGTTACTTTGAGTGATACTATATATTAATTTGCTACTATTATATTTTAGCATGTAAATAGCAAACCCCCTTCAGAACAATAATTTGTTAATAAAAAGTTTGAGAGATCTCCAGGGTATAATTGGTTATAACCATGATCATAGAAAGCAGGAAATTAGATCCCTAGTCTGGATTTAGTACAGTATTAAGAAGTCATTGGCAACATGGCCCATCTGATGATATTCTTGTTAAACAATTTTATTTCTTCACTGTGCCCAGTGAAGCATGGCGCGTTTGTCAACTTCTTTTGTTTGAAAACTGGAAATGAGACATACCCTTCATGCAAGCTTAACTGAGCTTCAATCAGCTATGCATACTACCTAATTAATATATTTTCTAGGGTCTTGTTTTTGATAACAAAGTTGAGTGGATATGAATTGTGATCTAATTTGGTTTTAATGTCATGCCAACGAAGTACTGTTTCATCCAATCCCCACTGTAATTGAGTCTAAAGTTCAGAAGAATATTGAAGAATACATGTCATATTAATTGGAGTGGTTAAAAGGAACAAAACCATCAAAAATGAATCACCGGATAATATCACACATTGCCAGCTCCCAACACAGAGCTTATAGCGTTTTAGCTCAAGGTTTATGACTTATATATTTGTGTTTGTTAGAATAATAATGACTACTATTTGTTGTTTCCTCTCTCCAACCCACACAACATCTAAGAGAATGGAAATGAGGCTTTTATAGCCAATTCTTTTTCCAAACTCCCACACAACAGAAAGTTGTAACACGTATATTTATAATAACATTATTGAGGCCAGCAAACAAAGAAATGAGAGCATATAAAACATTCAACAGTGGTGATATAAAAATGACCCCCATCATACCACACTTAATGGTCAATAAATGACCCCATCACTGTGGGGACATTGATGGGACAAAGAATTGACCAGGAAGTTGTAAAGCAACAGTCATGTATATAAAGCCTCTTCCACCTTTTGTCACCATTACTTTATTATTTGCTGAGTGACAGCTCACAGACTTATAATTTCAATAAGACTAAATTATAAACAGAATGCTTTAATAAAGCTAATTATGCCTACAAAAGGAACCTCGTCTGATATGCAATAATAAGATACTGTCCAACAAATGGTGGCTAGAGTTTTTAATTGTAGTAATGGATGAATCAAACACAATCATCCATTCTGCAAAAAATTGTTCTAATCTTTAAGATTTAGCAAGAAAAGAAACCATGACATTGGAGACCCCATCCCCACCCCCAAATTTATTTATGCATAACATATGCAATTCACATACATTAACACGACCTTGATATAAATATTATCTGTATCTTAATGAACCTCACACAGGCCTGTGTGAATACTGTGTTCACAACAGTATCTGAAGGAGAGCCACATGCTGAATATGACTCTGAGGGAAAGTTAGATTCCCACCACTCCTTTTGACACATTCAGTATGTTTGTATGGTTAACTTTCTGAGGTAGTACAGGGGTTATCTATAGTACAGGGGTTATCTATAGTACAGGGGTTATCCATGGAGACCATTACACACACACCTTTGAAAAGTGTTATTCAGACTTCAGCTTCCATCATTTATCTAGAGTTGTAATGCCTTATTCTACTCAGTGAGCTTCACTTGTGGAGATCAGGAAAACTTTAAAATACAATTGGAACTCAATCCATTTGATATCCATGTTTGCTTTCCAATGCTTAGCAATCATTTGTGCATCATGTGGTCAGGTGCGGTAGGTTTTAGTGGCTTTAGAACAGGAATAAATAAATATGGGGAATAATAGCCCTCTGACATTGACAGAAAAAATTGTATATATGAATGCATCTATGACCGTTTGAGAATTTATGGCTAATGCTGAAAAATAATTATTCTGGAATCACAACAGAATAATTGCAATCTCCAATTATGTGATTCCTAAGATTAGCTTTGAAATAGTGACTATGTTATCCCTAAGAACCTTTCTAAAGTAATCACTGTTGTGGGCTAATTAAAAATTTAACCACTGTGTGCCTGTTTTTTAATTGATTAATTTTTGAACACCATGGTATTACTACATAAGAATGTACACACCTAACAATATCATTTTTATAGTTTTGCAATTGTGCCATAGGCTTTTTTAATTAATCTATTAGAAATGTTTTGAGTGTATTGATTCTTGCTTCTTTTTTACTACAAAATCAGCTTTACACCAAAGAGCTTATATCACCCATCCTCAGATAATAACAGAAAACAAGTAAGTGTGTGAAATAGATCTATTGTAAAAAAAGTACTGACAAAAATACTTGGAATGTTTTATGTCACAGATTAAGTGACTGAGCCATGGTGATACAAAATCATTACAGAATTTGTTTTAATTGATTTTTTGCAAATGTAAACTGTCGCTTGTCCCATAATTTAAAACCTGAATACAATTAGTTCCAGAAGACAACAAAACAGAAATAGAAAAGGGAGTTACAATAGTAACGAACCATGGAGAGCAGGGATTGTAGCAACAATAAATTATGAGGAAAATGCTACGATTCAAACCAAGGAAGGAAGGAAGGAGGATATGGGAGGCATTCGGAGAGATATTACTATTATAAACTATTAAATATGTGGGCTCTAATTTTCTGTAAAATGTACATGTCTATATGTATTCCAATAACTGCACAAATTATATGGTATGACCAGATAAACCTAGCAGACAACTTTGTCTCCCAAAAAGTAGAAAAGGGAACTAGAGGGTCAGCCATATTGGACTTAATTCTCACTAACAGAGATGAAATGATAGAAGGTGTTGAAGTTACAGGAACCTTGGAGGTGGGACTGGCCATGCAATATTGGAATTCAACATTATGCAAGCATAAGCAATAGAACAAAGTCAAACTAGAATCATGGATTTTAAGAGAACTGATTTCAATAAACTTAGATAGTCTTGTGAAGGATTCATGGATGAGAATCCTCAAGGAGAAAACAACCCAAGAAGCTTGTGAAACAAGTATAAAAAATGGACAGAAGGGCACATAACTAAGGCAGAATATCAGCAAATAGCCCGAACCTGCAAAGATGAAGTCAGGAAAACTAAGGTTCAAAATGAACTAAGGCTTGCAACAAAAGTCAAAAATAACAAAAAAAAGCTTCTTTCAACATGTAAAAAACAAGAAAAAAAAGACAAGGAAACAATTGGACCCTTAATTGGAGAAAATGGCAAGAAAGTGAGGAGAAGCAAGGAGAAAGCAGAACTTTCTTTTAACTCTTTTTTTGCATCTATCTTTACACAAAAGGAAAAAAACAGTCCAGCCTATCAAAAACAGTACCATAAAAGATAGATTAGGAATACAAGTTAAAATAGGCAAGAAAATGGTTTTTATGTTTTTCCAATATATTCTGAAGGACTTAATTTGCTTTTGTATTTTATATCAATAAATGTTGTTTTCCAGAACAGATTCCATTTTAAATGTTCACAACTGGCTGATTTGAGGCGGTTCATTTTTCATGGCATTTTGGTTAAAAATCCACATAAGGGCTTATCCACAAGTAGTATATGGTAGCTAAAATAGACAGTCGTTATCACCTCCTCTCATTGTCCGGGTGGAACTGTTGATCAGTCAGACTCATATTCAGAAGATACACAGATTGAAGTTCCAAATGTCACCCAGTTGATAGCATTAAGACAGCTCTTCCCTCAAACCGTGAATGGAAAATTTGTATTGGCTTCACTCGTTTGGTACAACAGTTTTAGAATAGGAAGACAGGGAAAACAATAGCTAGATCCTTTCTGTTTCATCATCTATATGAAATCTGGCTGTTATTATATCAGAAAGAACTCTTTTGTCTAGCTTATTTTAAAGTCAATATTCCTCATTTTGGTTATTTGATAGTACATATAAAACAGCATTCTGGTTTGGGCTACTAAAAGGAAGACTAAGCCCCTCCCTAAATAGGAAGCTCACTTACTAATGAAGTTCCTGTATATTCATGAAAGACCATCCATGCAGAAGCCCTTCTGACAGAAAGCTGCAATCATTTTCATCCAAAGCACTTTTCTCACTAAATTACAGCTGATTGCTATTTGATTGCATAAGAGAAAGAGAACACCAAACATACCTTGATGAATTCTAATTCTCTTGAAAAGCCCAGTCCCACTATTCTTGTAAGGGATAAATAATTTTTCCATGACAATTGGGCCTGTGAGTAATGTTTCACACCAGGGAATAAGTGGGTCTAGGATAAAAATTATATTTTGTTTAGATTTCAACAAGTTTATTTAAAATTAGATACAGTTAATATGATAATATTAATATTTCACAGAAGTCTAATCCTCAATTCCTCCCCCCCCAAAAGGAAAATTGTACTTTCACAATTCTGACTCCTAATGACTGACTGCTATGACCCTGTGGTTTTCTTGGCAAGCTTTTTCAGAAGTGATTTGCCATTGCTGCCTTCTTAGGGATTGAGAGAAAGTGGCTGGCCTAAGGTCACCAGATGGCTTCATTCCTAAGGCAGAATTAGAACTCAGGGTCTCCTGATTTCTATTAGGATTAGTCTTCCTTGAGACTGAAGGAAAAATCTGCCCAAGTGAGTTTGGGTCAAGATATTTTTCTTTCATGTATTCTAGTAGCCTTATTTATATAATAGGCTGGAGTAAGGGCCAGACAAAGGCTGGAGTAAGGGCCAGTCTTCAGACTGGAAATGATAATTGATCAATATCTACCCTGGTCTTTGGGACAATTTAAAGTCACAGTTGCAGTTCTGTAAAGTTGGTGGTAAAAGTTAGTGTGTGGATTGGAATTGGGGTGATATTTTTTTAATGTATTAGAAACTCATTTAGGTGAATGATTGTGTTCAGATGGTGTATAGGTGAATATTAGTGATTTGGGGAAATTAGGGCTACAGTTAGGCTTCCTTGACATAATTTTCTCCAAAAAAAGATACTGTATCAAGTAAGTTTTCAAATTTAAATTAAGAAAAGTAATCAATATGATGTACGTATTTAAAATCAGAAGTTTTAAAACTTAAGAGATTAAAATTAAAGATTTGTTTTTAGTGGGAAAAGTCTTTTGAAAGACATTTGATTCCTTTCAGCTCCAGAAATCTAGAAACAGCAGCTTCTAGACACCTAGCCATTTCCCCAAAAATATGTAATATAACAACAAAATGCCATTGTCTCATGCTCAGCTAGAAAATACCAGTTATTTTCTTAATAAAATAGTCTTCCCCTTGATATATCTTGTTCTTCTTTTCATATAAATTCATTCCAGCTAAATTTCCTGGAGCAAGTGATTTATTTTTAAATGAAAGTATAAATTCACTCTCATTATGGTAAAACTAAGTGGAACCTAATCGTATATCATTAACATATGTCTATGCCTTATAATCCAGTTTTCTCTCAATCTTGAATTTCTTGCAGGATTAACAGTATGTCTAAATACTCTTGTACCTACACACAAAAAGACTTACTTTTCTGGAAGTGAGACGAATGATATTCTGTATTTGAATAAAACCTGAATGTATACTGTATTTCTCTAATTAAATCAATTGGGAAAGCAAGTATGTAGGAAAATGTTATTTCAACAACATTTATCTAGATTAATTCCTCAACAATGTATCTATTATCTGCATTGGATTGCAGTTCCCATCATTCTCCCATCATAAGCAATTGATAGGAGCTGTAATTCTATATTTCTAGAAAATATCAGATAAGGAACAGCTGACTTATTGAAATGCCTCCTCCTGATACTACTACATTCATGTCAGAAGCATCTACTCAGGCACTTCCAAGTTGAAAGGCTTAGCTGATGACATCACCATTGCCCAGGGGATGCCTCAGGGAGCTCCTTTCATGTCCCTTTTATTTTTTTTACCAAAGTGGTACATATTTATCTACTCACATTTGCAAGTCTACCTCTCAATGATCTTCAGACTCTGCATCGTAGCCACATGAGCCACTGCGGTCCCTATTCCTCCTAATAATGTGGTTGGACACAAGACTAATATTGTAGCTGTCAGTTGCATGTGTTTCCAAGAATGGAATAAATATGGTGTGAATGGGGCTAGCATGCATATATATCAATAAGTGCATGTATCCACACATTTATGTGATAATAACTTATTAGCCAGTGATATATGCAACTGTGTCTGAAATAATTCACACTTGCATTTAAACAACAAATTAGAATATTTGGTGCATTAGTTTGTCCTCTCACTATTTCTTCTCCAATGTAATCACCATTAGCATTAGTGGCATTTTTCTGCTAACCGCAGTTTGACATTTGTCCAAGTTGGATAAATGTTGCTTCTTATAAGCCGGTATTAGAATGCATAGTCTGAGCTTGGATTTCTGAATGAAATGAAGTATATTTTGTCTGGTTCAGACAACATAACAAACTGGTTACTTGAATAAATTATTTATTCAGCATGTTTAAACATCAGAATATCTTAAATGCTTTCAATTTCCTCTTTGCTATCAGTAGTAAAGGAAAAAAAGTAGAAGAAAAACACAAATGCACAAAAACAGTTCATGTATCACTAAATTATGCTACTATAATATTAAATGGTACACAGGCAGCACTAAACAATGTTTTAGGGTGATTAAGACATATATGTTAAGAGTGATGTAACGTAATCAACATGTTTTGATGTAGTGATAAGAATAAAAATTATAAGCTTAAATATGAGAAAGTGGACATAAGGAAGAATGCTGAAATGGGAGAAATTTTGGTTATTGAATCTATAATATTTGGAAATTATAATGAAAATAAGAATATTATATTGTATTACGAATCTGTTGATATAGAAGTGAGATAGATATGTATCTGGAACACTAGATGTTGGGGGGAATTGTGACAAAGGGAATTGGGGTCATTTAAAAATTTGGAAATGATAAATATTAAACGTTTAATTTAAATATCAATGCAAAATTAAAGCCGGGAAAATTCATAAGGTTATTGATGGTCCAAAAGATGGAATGTTAAAATAAATAAGACATATAAAATTATTGATAAATGTAAGAAAGCTATTAAGTAGCTGATGGATAGAATAAGAAGTATACTAATTTAAACAAGAGACAGTATGTATTAAGGGAAAAAAGAGAGAAATATTGGCTGTAATAGTTGGAGATTTGTATTAATAATACTTGTATGTAATGGAATTATTGTAACTCAGACACCACGTTGCTTTTCAAAGATATAATTGTAACATTGGAAAATTAATAAGAAGTTTAGATAAACAATGCTTTAGTATTACCTCTCTACATGGTCATTGATAAGAACAGGCAACCTGCTGCTTTCAAGATATTTGGAAATTCAAATCCCACAAAATCTTCCCACTAGCCTTGATGGTTGAGTGATGAGTATTGAAGTTGACAATAACTGGAGGCAACTGACTGCCTACCCCTCCATAAAACTGATAAGTTCTTCCATGACTGCTGTGATAGTCCTTAAATTATATATAATGGACCACTGTTAATCCTGCCACAACATTCTTTGATGTCTCAAGGCTAGAATTTGATGGATCATAGCATAAGGATAATCACTGTCCCCTCAAGCCAAAAATGAGCATTGCATAGAGAATCACCTACAACTATCATATCATCAGGCCATAAGTAGGTTACTGTGTTTCTATTTGGTTTCTGCTCTGTATGCAGATAAAACAACAACATTCGTCCTCAATTTAGCTTCCCAAAGAAACTGTTTACTCCATACATTGCTTGAAGGATAAATAAAAGGTACTACAAATCTGCCAGGATTGGGGGAAATGAATCATATTAGCAAGTTTCTTTATCTGACACTCAAGATACTTTTAAGCTTAAAAACAAGAGAGATTTCCCTGGCATTTGTCACAGGCAAAAATTCAATTACTTTCTCTAATTCCAATAGACATTTTTGGCCTCTTTTTTAAGGTTCTGTCTCTATCAGTATTGGAGAAGCATTTGCCGTTGTTTCGGGCAATGAGCAAATTTCAGGCAAAGGACTCAACAATCACAAATTCCTTCATCCAGTTTCAATTCCTGCTTGTCTAGTTGTACATAATGCTGTCCCCTTTGTCATTTACTGCCAATGAAAGTGTCTAGCAGAGAAAACAAGTGAGGGCCTTGTCTTGCTGGAGGTCAAACCGTTAATGCTACTTTTCTTGAAAACACTTTCATCAGCAATTTTACAGGAGTCAGTAGCAAGAATACCTAAGTCCTTTGCTGGATTCACCTGAGACTCCCTGAAACACACACACACACAGAGAGAGAGAGAGAGACACAGACACACAAATAACCTTTTAGATGTTTATTATGAAATAATTTTCCAGGGAAGAAATAAATTTCTGGCAAAGTTTCAGCTAAGAAAAACTGACTTTTAAATTGTATGTATTTTTTTCATGAACTTGCACACAACAACTTGCTCATCTTATACTTTCTTTTTAAAAAAGCAATTTCATACTTCATGCTTTAGTTGGCATATGAATTATGTTGGTGTACCTTTTGGTGTTTTCTGTTGTAGCACATATGTAAATCAGAAGAAAGTTAACTCATGAAGCTATGAATATCTGATTCATGATGCTATGAATATCCATAATCCCTTGGAATATATTAATACTTCTAAGTCTCACAAAAGCACAAATGTTTTACACTAAAAAGTCTTCCAACCGGAGAACTGTCCATGGTACTAGAATAGATGATAACCTTTTTTAAATCCTGATCAACTAAAATATTATGCTATATGATGAGTGTTTGGAGGGAAAATATAACCATAATAAGATTTCAAAGAAAAAAGTGCTCAGAAATCTAAAGAACAAAGAACATATACACACACACAAACATACATTGTACTGAATTTATATTAAAAGAGCTTTTCTGAACACAGAAGAAGTGATTGAAAGTTTTGCTACTAGCTAGCTAATTAATAACCATCAATATGTTACAGCACTCTGATCCAAACACCTTCGGTCAGAAAGAGCTATAAAGTACATACTTGCTTAAAACTCATCACTTTCTTCTGATATTTTCAATCTTCCCGCTCTAGTATTTCTTTATCCTTGTGAGATTTGCTAGATTGCTTTCTAAGTTTAGATCAGAGCTGTGTTATGAACTATTTTATGAAAAGAAAGACTGAAAATCTGGAATTATTATTTCTATTATTATTAATTTACAGCCACTTGAAAATGCCAAGGAAGACTTTGAACAGGAATGTTCTAGATAATTGTTTTATATTTACAATCCAATATTATTCTGTTCTGTCTGAAATACCCTTAATTCTTTTTCATATATTTTTTTAATAAGCACTTACCATTAAAGGGTTCTGTAACTGGAACAAAAAGAAATTGTTTAGCCTAACTATTGCTATCTCGCTTTTGTAATCAGCATTTGCGTCAGGGACAAATTTCATGCAAGCGTGGGAAACATGTACATGGATGGGATGTACTGAAAGAGGGAATAAGGGAATGTACAGGAATGACTGATGTCTTCCTTATGATGTAATGGCTCTGTTGTCTGATTTTCATTGGCTAACAAAGTTTATAAAGCAATGCTACTAACTTTCTAAGGTGTGGCACTTCTGGACATAACTCTGCCAGCATTCCAGATTGTTTGCCACCCAGCTGTTTTATTTGATCAATTAAAGCATTGTTTCCTCAAGAAGCCTCTGTTTGAGTTGCCTGATTAGACTTTTAATGGTATCACAAATTTAAGTAAGGGCCAGTGACCTTATACTGTATCTGTTATGAGCTCCTTGAAGCCCAAACTATAGTTGGAAGATCCTTAAAGGAACTGATAAAAATGTGAAAAAATCACAGTTCAACTTTGGGGATTCAATATCTATAAACAAGAATCTGAAGTCTAAGATAAACCAACCTTGTTGTATTTTAAATTTTAATTTTCAATCCTTTGATTTGGTTTTTTAAAACGTTATTATTATTCTCTCCATTACACATCAATTCCAGAATTCCAGAGTTAATATAGCAAATAGGAATGCATGCCATCCAAGTGCCAAGAAATATAACTTTTATTTGTTAAATCTTTTTAACAATAAATAGACTGTCCATAATAAACAATGCACAAGAGGTGAGAAAAGAGCCTTTAATATAAAAGCTTTAATATGGAAGAATGTGGAGAGAAATGGAAAATGATCTAGTTGTATTATATTAATTAGATGGAGAATATGCTGGAGAAGATCTGAATATCCGTAAAGTTTTTGAATCTAGTATCACATAAAATCACAAAAGTCTTTTGTGTGTTACTTGCTGCATTCATAGCATTGCCTGCTACAGAAGGACAATCTCTCTGAGATAATGAAAATACCACATCCATTATATATAAAGGACCCATGTATATGTTTCACTTTGAGAGCGGGCAACTAAATTTCATTTTTTATGTGTGCCATTGTGCCCACAATATAAAAATGACAATAAAGGTTATTTATTTATTTATTTATTTAATTCAGCAGATACACTTGCATGCAGATAGATATAGCAGGATCCCCAATGTTGTAAAAAGAAAAGCTTGCAGACTGAATAGGCAGATAAAAGGCAGATGAAACAGACTGCTTAGAAAGAAAGAAAAAAAACCCACCACCAAACTGATATACACATGAAAAAATATAAAATTTCAACAGAAAAATAAAATAAATGACGGTATGATTTCCAGAACCCGTTGACTGTTGGGTTTTTTTTTCCTTTTACATATATATTGTGATTCGATGTTGGGTCGATTTGATTATTAGACAGATACATTTCCACATCAGGGATATTTGTTTATTTAATTTGGCATTTTTGTTTAATAAAGATGGGAAAGTTTATAACTGATTATAGACCCATTAGGTAAGGAGAGGAGAACATATTGGATTTTTTTTAAAAAAAAATCAGCATCCAGCTGGGGTGGATTTTTTTTATGTTTAATGTTAGATCTATCTGACATTTGGGTTTTTTTTTCTTTTTTTTTCATACACAAGATTTACTTTTATTTTCATTGTTGGTGTTGGATGTTCATTTTTCTGTTTTCTATTTTATTTTTGTTGATAAAGGAAAATGAATATGTTTTTTAAAAAAGGAAGTGTGAATGCCACAACCAACATAATGTAGTCTTAGCCACCTTGCGGTAAGACCCTGGAAAGCTTTAAGGTAAGCATGAAAAGAACAGCCCTTTTGAGGGTACATTTGGCAAGATATGAAAAACCCAAGATGTGTCGAGGGTAATTCAGTTCTCACAAGGAACTGTACAGATGATGACCTGCTCTTGTCATTGGAGGCCAAGATTTTCTTTTACAGAATTACAAGATGTAGCAGCCTCTGGGCAGTATGCAGCACAGTAGAAAGCTGGACAAGCAACCCATATGCCCTTAAGACTCCTGGAAGCCCTAAATCAGAAAGAGTAAGATAGCAACTTTCCCAACGAACCTATTTTATTAACAGCAATAAGCTTTGTGGGCTGCAACTTACTTTATCCAATGCTCGGGGGGCTGCTGGGATAAAGTCGGAAGACAGAGTCCTGAATCTTGATATTCTGGTTGTGATTATTCCAATGCTTGAGGCACTGGGCTATCCAAGGCTGCTGCAGCTCATAAAAACTTATAACTTTTAATAAAATGTGTTTGTCAGAAGAGGTGCTACCACACTGCACTTGATTTTCGCTATCCCAGACTAACACGACTCTCCTCCTACAATGGAAATACTAACTGTAGAGATAGCCCTCAACTTATAACAGTTTGTTTAGTGACCGTTTGAAGTTACAACAGCATTGAAAAAAGTGTCTTATGACTGTTTTTCATACTTACGACTACTGCAGCATTCCCATGATCACGTGATCAAAATTCAGACGCTTGGCAACCGACTCATATATATGACGGGTGTGGTGTCCCGGGGTCTGACCGTGTCAAGAAAGGTTGTAAAATGGAGCAAAATTCACTTAACAAGTGCCTCACTTAGCAACAGAAATAATGCAACCTAGCATCCTGATGCTATCATTATCATGGGAGAAGAAGACGGCAGAAGAAGGCAAATAGCCCTGATTTTGAAGCTTCTGTTTTTGTTATGATCTCTCCTGTCTCTGAAAGTATTTGCAACTAACCCTGCAAACAAAACCTTCTTTTAAAAAAAAAACATAGCCCCAGAGTCCTAAGGAATTAACAGCTTTTAATCAGTATGCCTAGAACAATGAAGCTGCTTCTTCAATATTTCAGCAGGTCTCTGTTCTAAACAGCGTTTATGACAAGCGTATAATCACACAAGGAACAAGACAAATTGCAAGCCATCCAGGCTCATCCATATTTAAGTGAGTGTGCTCAAATGCAAGCATGGCTTTGGGAAAAGCCGGGACAACATTCAGCAAGCTGCTGATAGAAGGCAGACAAAAATGCTGGCAGAGGTGACAGGGAGAAATGGAGAAGACAAACGTGCCAGCTCACAGCAAAAATCCATCTGCGAATGCAAATAGACTTGGCTCCAAAAGCAAACTAACTTGAAGATAATGAAGTCTCAAATTGCCACATTTCATTATACTGAAGGGACATTGTCTTAACTGTATGATAAGCTGCATAAAAACAAATAAATAAAAGAACATAATAAAATGGGAGAGAAAAAGGGATATATAGCCTGCTTGAAAAAATACATCATAAAGTCATAGTTGGAGAATAGTTTTATTATGAGGGTGAATAGCCTGGATTCCTTAGCCTAATTTCATGCACCCCTTCCTTTAGTGAGACAAGCTGTTTACAAGAAAGGAAAAAACACATCTTTGGTAATAACAAGAGGTTTGGGAGGGAGAGAGAAAGAAGAGTAGATGAACAGAAGGAGAAGAGGCGTGAAGTTTGAGAATTGGTGTCCTCAGCTATTCTAGCTCTGTTTTACCTATTACTTATTTCATCCATACCTATCATAGATTAGCCATGAGAATCTGAATGCGACTCTGAATTAAGTTTGCTTTCTTTAGTCACACTAAAATGTGACAAAAAATTAGAATGACAACAACTATATTTTTTATATCTATACGGACACTCTATATGCCACAGTTCTCAATACTATTTCTCAAAACTGAAATTCCTACATGTTTAGTCAATCATTTATTCTCTTCACAAAATCTGGGAGGTAAATCTCAGATCAAGATGACACTGAGACCCACTGACAGACTGTGGGCTCTTGGACTTCAATTATACAGATTAAAAAAGGTTATCTGATGCAAGCTGAAGCGATTTAAAGCTGTATTTACTTTGTTCTTTGTTCTCAAACTGCTTGATTTGGGGTGGGAGGGAATAGATTTTTTTACAACATTAAAGCCACATTATTTGTTAACAATTTAAATAAAAGAGTTAGTATAATTTTAGTCTTCGCTCTGTTAGGGTGATTGACCCAATTAATCAGATTTCTATGCTGAAATAGGTGTCCTGCAGAAAACAACAACAAAAAAAATATTAAAAAGATTGCATTGTTACAGGTTATTTTTGAACAAATCAAAATACCTTAAATTAAATGTCTAAAACACTGGTGGCTACCCCCACTACATCTGGTACCAGGAGAGAAGAATGAGAGAAGACTAAAAGGCAAGGTGAAATATTGTGACAATACTGTCCTGAATGATGCGGTCATTAGTGACATGCTGCACACACTGTTCACCGTCAATCAGTCTCTTCCACTTTCTTCTCTCAGCAGCACGGGGGTAGCCATCTCTGTTGTTATTTCTGGTCACTCCAAGAGGAATACAATGTCTACTGCCCTTACTATTTCCACTAAAAAGGATACAATATTTCATAACTGACTGATCATCACTACAACTTTGTACAGCCTTATCTAATACGGAATGGGACAACTCGCCACAGATGACTCACTGCGGAACAACTTCCTGCGGGACAATTCAAGAGAGGGACAAGTAGGATTGCAGTTCAAACCTAAAGCAAGACAAAGTCTATGGCAATTCACTTGTCCCTCTCTTGAGTTATCCCACATTGAATTGTCCCACAGCAAGTTGTCCTGTGGTGAGATGGCCAGGGCCATTCAGCCAGGGCGAGTTGGCTGCAGTGAGACGGCTACAGCGAGTCGTCTGGGGCGAGTTGTATCTTGCTTTCAAAACTACCATGCCACAGTGAATATTATGGCTTTAATGGGGATGTGAATGTAGACCATTTCCCTTCAATCTACATTTCTACTTTCCGGTTACTCAGAAAGCAGTTTGAATCTGGCCTATGTTTGTTCTCATTCTGCTGATCTCAAAACACAGACCATACACAGGGAATACCAGGGGTCTTCAAACTTGGCCCTTTTATGATTTATGGGCTTCAACTTCAAAGCAAAGCTGGCTGAGGAATTCTAGGGGTTGAAGTCCACAAGTCATAAAAGGGCTGAAGACCCCTGGGGAATACCATAAGCCAATCAATATTCACATTCCAGATGATCCCTGGGAGACGACATAGGAAGGTGTGAGGCAAGAGTACCTACCTATGGAAACAGACTGCCCCAAAAGGTCTTCAGAAAGAAAGTAGCAGCTTTCCAGAGATTAAAATAACCCAGAGCAGAATCTGGTATAAATCACCTCAGCTGCAGAAAACTGACAAAGCCATGAGAGCAATCATGATCCTAATGGAGTTAAAAACACCAGCTGGGAAGTGCCCTACAGGCCCCATTTTCAAACACGGCCATATATTGAAATTCCATTTTCAACTTTAAAAATAAATATGAGAAAGAAATATCAGTTTGCCAGCTGCTATGAAAGACAACTTTGAATTGCACATCTATCGTAATAGATACAGAACCGGCTTGCATTCAGTACTGACAATTTCAAGGAATCTTGATGGAGTGAGAATGAAAAAAACAAAACAAAACAAAAAAAACTCAGTTGTTATTAATGGCACATAGGAGAGATTGTAAATATATACAGATTGTGACTTGGATATGAAACCTTTAATTTTAGAGCCCCTTTGACACAGGGATTGACTCTACATGAATGCCTGAGGTAAAGAGCATTTTATTGCTAGAAGTAGCACTTCACTTGACACTGGTTTTATAATGCATTCTTGTAACAGTCTTCTGCATGCTAATAGCTATGAGAATTCCCACCGACAATGGAGGACAGGAAAGAGGAAGAGAAGTAATATAGTTGCAATCTGCAGGGTTCCTTCCTATGAACAACTCTGCAGGCATGCTCTTTTGAAGCAGTCAGCTATTTTCGTGCTAGCCTAAAAACTTCATAATTCCAAAACCTCTTAGAATATGATAATTGGGAATTATGGAAATTGTAATCTACCATAACTGGAAAGGACCAAGTTGGGGAAAGCTATATTAGCATTCCGTGCTTGTAATTTGCTTTGCTTTTAATATTATAAAGCTAGACTACAGCATTAGCAATTAACAAAATTAATTATAATTGAAATTATGTGATGTTCTTCTTGCATAGACTTAGCTAGAGAATCACCTTGTAAGGGAGATAGGTGGCACAAAAATTTAATAAATAAATAAAAGAAAGAAACTAATTTGAATGCTATGCTCAGTGCACAACCCCTGACAGGTGAAAAACCTAAAGTACTTCATAGAATTTTAATGTAAAAGATTCCAATTAAGTAGAGTACAAATGCAATGGAGGATATTTCATCTGGTCATCCTCTCTGTCTAGAGCCCCTGTATAAGCAATCTTTCATATAATAATGCCATTCAAGCCCCATTAAGATGTCGTAGGCATCTTGGAATATAAATGAACCAGGAATGAATTGTTGGTAGCTTTAAATGCGGTTTTAACTGTAACATCAATATCATGGTGTATTAATGTTTCTTTGCACTGCATCTTTCTACATTTTAATGTTTGCCTTAATTAGTCATTGCCTTAAATTGGTGTCCTTCAAGAAAGAGAAAAAAAGGGCATTTTTAGATAGCCTACCTGCCTTACATATAAGTAGAAAAACAAAATCTAAATTAAAATAGTCACAATAAATAGATTGGCATGTATCTTTGGAGGTGAATGTGGTTTCAGTTTTTCACATGTTTAATTATCATTTGGACCGTGTAATTTTTTATGTTACAGATTTTGCTTTTGCATATCTAAGATCAGAAGCCTTTAGAAATGGGAATAGTATAACTTTTATCACATTTCAAGGCCCGCAGTGTTAACTTTTCTGAAATCCAAGGGTAAATAATTTGCATTTAAATGTATGCAACACTTCGTCCCCTATTTTGTTCTTTCATTTTTGCTAATGTTTTATCAGTTACTCAATTTTCAGGCATGACAATTTTTTTCCTGATCTTGTTGGAATGATGGGAAAGAACCATATTTCCCTCATAACCAGATTGATGGCTTTAATGTCAATGAAAGCCTTGCAATACCAACAGGCAAGTGGAAAATCCTGTACTTACTAATGAGAATGAGTCTGCCATTGAACAGTGGACCTGAATCCAAGATACTGGCAACTGAAGAAGAGCTTTGATTTTTAGCATTTCCATCCAAGATCTCTAAAAGGAAACAATATTCGGAAGAGTGACATCAAAACTATCTCTCAGCTTTATAGATATGCAAGGAAAATATTTATTTTGATAAGGATGGCATGACAAAAATCTATTTTCTATTTAAGGCAGCTATCCATTTTTCAAAATGCTGCTACTTTCATTCTTTGGTGCTTGTTATAGTAAAAAAAAAAAAAATCCCTAAATTATTGTTAGCCTTCCCAACTGCTGCTGAATAGTTTATTAAATGTTGTTTTTGAATTAAATAACTTGAGTAGAAAAATTACCTGATTTATTTATTTATTTATCCATCTATAACATATTCCTATGTTACTGCAATCCAAATTATATTATAATTAATAGCTTATATAATAAGCTATTATTATTATTAACAATTAAATAACCAATTAAAAACATACCCAGTATAAAAGATAAAAATACAACAATTCAACAAGACATTTTAAAAAAGACAAACATTGCAACCTCAAATTAGGGAAAGCCTCTCCAAAATGGCTCAGCAGAGATGGAATTGGTCTGATCTCCACATGGAGGCTATTGTGTGATTAAAAAACAACAACATATAGCATTTAACTTTTAGTATGGAAACAGTTTTCAGCGTATTACAAGCCTATAGCAAGCCATCCAGAAAAGAGCCGTGCCAGAATCTTTTTCAGTATTACAGTATTGGAAAATAACCACAGTGTCATACCTTTTGTTTGACTTTGCACAACATTGAGTGTATCTCTCTGCCAGAAACCTGGTGTATTTTAACCCAGGGGTTTTCAACCTTTTCTTCACCATGGGACCCCTTTAAATACCTTTTGTGGCCACGGACAATGACCACGGACCACCAAGACTTAATTGAAGATTTAAATCATAACATTTTTTCCAGACCTGATGGACCACCCTGGGACATCATGATCCCCCAGGAGTCCATGGACCACAGGTTGAGAACCACTGTTTTAACCATTAGACCAGACATTTCCCTGAAAATTGTATTCTTCTTTCCTTCCCATCCATCCATCCATCCATCCATCCATCCATCCATCCATCCATTTCTTATTTAAAAAATTCTGAAGTAGTTTACAACAATTACAAAGCCGTAGAAGAAAAATTAGGTAAAAGCCCATAAACCCATGTTCATAGCACAATAAAAATAATTCATAAAAATATTATGGAAGGTATTGGCTGGGAAAGGGCAAGATAAAAATATGAGTTTTTAACAAAGGTCACTAAAGCCCATCACACCACCTTTCCACAGATAGTGCCACTAAAGTGACAATAATCTCTCCATTACTAGCAATTGGCCACGTGTAAGCTATAGTGTGGACATGTCCAAGAAACTAATTTTGTTTCTGACAAGAAATATGTATCTTTCTCACTTGATGGACAAAATTTATGATATAAATACAGAAACATCCATTTTTGCTCATGTTTGAAGACATATCCTCTCCTAAAAGGCATGTTATATCAGTTATTTGGGGGTGCAGGGTGTAGGATGAGAAGATAACAATAAAACCGATAGAGGTCTAATCAGAAATAAACCTCGCTAAGTCAATAGAATCTACTCTGAAATAAAGAGTGTTGTAGAATCAGAAAATAATTGAAAACCCACTATATGTAGACAAGCCATGGAATAAACCTATTTGCTTTTATTTTCATGAAATTCCAGTTTCTCACTAGGCCATAATTTACTTCTTTATTTTATTTTAATAACAATACAGATAACACTTATCAGTTTGCTTCTTTAAAATGTCATTTCTCTAAAGGGCAAATATAATATTTTTTTTTCTTATCTTGTTGTGTCTCTGAATCGCACTTCTTGTCCACATTTGCATTTTTTTATCTGTGTAAAATAATGTTTACTGGTCTTGACTATGACTTCCAAATCTGAAGCATGTTGCAGGCAAGAAATTAAATAATGCTGATGAGACAAAGATTTTTCCTTCCTTCCTTCCTTCCTTCCTTCCTTCCTTCCTTCCTTCCTTCCTTCCTTCCTTCCTTCCTTCCTTCCTTCCTTCCTTCCTTCCTTTTTCTTGCTTTCTTACTTTTGCTGTAAGGAGAGAAAACTTTCTCCACCCTCCACTTGTAGGAATAACTCTTCCTCAAATGGGCACCCCAGTTGCACATATTCAAAATATTCCTACATTGTTCAGCTTGTTCAGGTGGGAACAATGCAGGACATTATTAGTAAAAGTACTGTAGCTTCTGCCATTTTCCAGCCTTAGTAGATAAGAGCTCTTTCTTATGAATCTGTGTGATTAATTGGGTGGCTGGCCTCAATGTGATGTGAAATAAATGTCATTTTTACTAATAAATGTCAGCGCTTTGTATCAGATAATAAATACAGGGCACTTGAGTAAATGGCTTGCAAAATGCAATGACGATCCATTCTGTCTGATGAATATTTTCCCCTTCTTTACAGTGAGATACCGTGATATGTTTTTGCTCATTTTATGGTCTATTGTAGGAATTGTGTTAATAAATAAAGCCAGCCAGACCAGATAAATTCATAATCAAATGCCACATTATTTGGCAGCTGCCATCTTTATGTTAAAAAATTCTGTAGTAAAGCTGTTAACTGGGAAGGTTTTATTCCTTGCTGGATTTATTATTCATTGTTATGAGATTGCAATTTTGCTAAAAGCTCACAGCTTTCCTTTCCTTTCCACTACTAATATTGGATAAATATTGCTTCTATGGTCTTTCCAACCTAACAGAATAATGGGGAAGGGAAATACGTCTGTAAAGGGAAACTGTTTCTCAGCTGGTCCCCTAGCAAGATAACTTTCCAACAACTGAACATAACCTGACCTCATTTGCTTGGGTTGGAAAAGCCGGCAAAAATTAAGTCTAAACATGTTTACACAGTTCCCATTCTGCCCATATATTCAACAAATGGGGTTTACATAGCCATCGAAGCTGGTAGCTATTGATATCCTTATCATCTATGAATTTGCATAATACCTTTTGCTAGCTAATGCTACATCTTTATTGAATTGATTTCAAAATATAATGATGTATTGGGTGAAACAGAACAGATTTCTGTATATTTGTCTTGAAATCCTCTACTGTCATTTACTTAACAGTTCAACCACATTGTCATCAACAATATTTGTAAACATGCATAGGACAGGGTAGCAATTCAATGCAACTGTCTGAAAACAGGAATATTTTCTGGATTGAATTTAGCAATGAATAACCTTGCCTGAATTACTTACTTTAAGTTCAAAAGATAATATTGCTCAGCAGCATTACTATTACTATTATTATTCAGCCGTGGTGACTCAGTGGTTAGCATGCAATATTGCAGGCAAACTGCTCACTGCCAGGAGTTTGATCCTGATCGGCTTAAGGTTGACTCAGCCTTCTATCCTTCTAAGATCGGTAAAATTGCCCCAGATTGTTGGGGGCAATATGCTATCACTGTAAACTGCTGTAAGTCTAAGTGCAATTGCTATTTGTATTGCTATTGCCATTACTACTCAAAAACTTTAAACTAATCTGAAAATGTGTTGCCCATGCTACTAGAAGCTGTACTGGTGACCCATACAACACACGCTTGTTCAAAGCCTAGAATATTTTTTTTAAATATCCATTGAGCCCAGAGTTAAAATTTTGTGCTAAAATGACAAAGCAGCTATAGAGAGAATTGATTATTGGCTGTTTATAAGATATAAACAAAATTAAAATATTCAGGTAAAAATTAAAATTACATACACATAGAGAAATATTAATACAAATATTATATACTCCAATTTTGCACTTATCAGCAGATGAGTTACTCTTGAGAAGGTTGTATAAATTGACTACGTAAATACATATATATATATATATATATATATATATATATACATACATACATACATACAGGATTATAATGTATCAAGCATCCAGCAAAGAAGGTTATTTTGTTAGATGAAAAGAAGCATAACTTTTATTTTCAATTTTGTATCTTTTTCATTCTTTATTCTGAATATTAAAACCCTAAAATAAATTGAAAGAGAATGTGTAAGTATGCATACAATGCCGTTGTAAATAAAAAGGCTGCATTTTTTTGAAGACTGGAAGACTGTCTTCCAACTGAGTATACATGAAATTGGGAAATGTATCTCTTGAATTATTTACTTTAAGTCCAACAAATAACAATGCTGAGCCCCCAAAATATATCCCAGTGAAGGTTTAAAACTGTTTGAAAACTTGTTGCTTGTGTTTCTAGCAAAGTGGTGGAATTTATCACACTATGCTCTAAACCTAACACAATTTGTCAAACACCTGCTGAGCTGAGGCTGAATTAAATAAAAGATGCCAACGTCAGCCTCCAACTGCAATGAAAATCCATTTGGCCCAAATATTTCAGTTTGATTGTGAAATTCCAGACATCTCATATAATTGCATTCAGTTCAGTTGGGGAAAGTTTTTTGAGTTTGCTGATGTTTGAGATAGAAGAGCCACAGGAAAGAGGTTCTGTGCTTAGCATCCTCCTATGAAGCCCAAAACATATAGAACTATCTTTCAAATAGCATGAAAAAAACTAATGGTTTGGTGGTCTCCTACATAGTCTCTAGAGAAGGGGCAGGCAACTATGGCATCTTTACAATTCCGTAGCCAGCATGGAAATTCTGGGAGTTGAAGTCCACAGGTTGTAAAGTTGTCACAGTTGACCACTCCTGCTCTAGGCTTATACATTGACTTCTATGTAGGAGCAGATCCTATTTTGCATTGTCTGTGGCTTCTGACGTATCAATTATTTGCCTGAACTGAGGGGGAGGAAGAAAAGCAAGTTTGTGTAAAGTAGGTTAGAAGAAGTGGCATGTGACAACTGGATTCGAGTAGCCATGTGTGTGTGTGTGTGTGTGTATGTACATGCTCACGCACACATCGACACATGCACTGGCTTGCCTTAGAGAAAAAAGGATGTAATTTATTCATCACCCTGACAGAGTTTCCAAGTTTGAAGAGCAGTGCCACTAGGGGCAACTAATTCCACTTCTGTGCTGCCAGAAATTCATTTTATTTTTCTTTCTTAGATTTCCAGAGAAGCTCCAGAGGCAAAATTTTGTAGACACTTGTCTGTTTTCATTAGCCATGTTTTATCATGGTTATGTTTTCTGACATTAAATGATCTGATTTCATAGTTCAGTTATTTATTTCTTTTGCTATAATATATTGCCAGAGAGTGACCTCCCACCCTCAAATTTATTGGTGAGCCTCCAGCAACACAGTAGACAAGTTTGAAGGCACAGGATGCAATATTTCTGCTTTTAAGTATATGGGTGCTGGGCAGAACAGTGAGAAAAAAGAGCTGAGGAAAACCTTTGATGTTAAATCGCTGGATTGTCATGGCCAACTTTTCCTCAGGAAAATTCTGGAAATTTGTTTGCCAAGAACATCTCTCCTTGGCAGTGGATAGCAACAGTGGTGGGATTCAGCCGGTTTGCACCAGTTTGGCAGAACCGGTACCTAATTTTTTGTTTCCCAGGCCCAGAACGGACTTCTGGAAGCGGCATCCAGACAGAGAACCGGTTGTTCACATATTTGAATCCCATCACTGAATAGCAACCAATTTCTGTCTAACTGTAAAGTTAAAATAGAAGAAATCTGAAGAAAATATAACTGTATTGGTTCAGAAATACAATTAATTATTGCCAAAGTAATCTATGCATTATGTATCATGGATTATAACAATTTTAAAAGTGAATCCAGAAAATCCTATCTGTGGATGTACCTAACCTTTCTGGCAATTAAAAAAAAAAAAATCTCCATGCCTCTCGCTTAGCAGATTGATTTAATAAGCATTAAATTCAAAAATCCAGTTAGTTTTAAAAATTCATATGCTTTAACTGGTGTTTCATGAATATTTACAGATAAATTTCTTTCTCAGTTGGTGGTTAATCCATCAGTTGAGATACCAGGTGATAGAAAAATATTGTGTGTAATAGAATTAAAAGAAGGATTTTCATATCTTAATAGACAGAAGAAACCTGCTGTTGTTTTTTAACAAAACATTTAATGTCAGATTTTTAAAAATAGTTTTGGATTGGGAAAAAACCTTCAGCTAAAACAGGCCAGACGTGACCGTATTCAGAATGGTGCAAAGAGAAAAAATACTGGAGGAAAAGGGTTAAATATTCCTTTCTTCTCCCAATTTTAATTCTAGTTGCCATTTTAAAAGTAATTTCTCATGTAAAAGAGAGGGAGAGTCATCAGAAAATGTTACATGTATTAGTATATAACATATAATTTGGTTATTAGAATATTGTAAAATTAGCTGATTTAAAAAAAAATAAAACTAGATGGCATATTTTTCTGGATAATAGAAAGTTATTTTTTTATTTTGTTTAACTTTTTATTTAAATCTGATAAAGGAAATAAAATATCAGAAAAAATATTGTCCCTCAATATTGGGAACCCCAAAAACAAATTCCTTGTGTGTCCAATCACACTTGGCCAATAGAGCATTCTGGTCTATTCTGTTCTGTTCTTACAAGTTACATGACATTAAATAACATATATTAGATAATACATACATGGCACAACACTGTAAAAACTGAGACTGGCAGCAGGTACCACATTACCCAGGGCTGAGGGAATCATTGTATAAGCGTATTACAGCTGCTTCCTAAAACCACTGGGAGATTGGCCAATTATCTGGTAATTCAAAAGGTTTGGAGGGAAAATGTTGTAAACTGCCTAAAGTCACTTAGGTGAAATGGGCAGTGTAGAAATTAATTATATACATACATACATACACTATGAATGAATGAATGAACGAACGAACGAACGAACGAACGAACGAACGAACGAACGAACGAACGAACGAACGAACGAATGAATGAATGTTATATTGTGTTCAGTCTTACTTCTCTTTGCACTGGAGGGTATACTGGGCAAACTATCTGTTGTGTTTAAGGCTTTGTTCTTGTTGGCAATACAGAGTCTAATCTAGTCCTGTCAAAGAATCTTCTGTCTAGTCAGCCAAATTCTGAATAAGGAGTTAAATGTTAGGAGAGCTGTCAATTACTGACAGGCCATAGTGTGAAGCTTCCTATAGTATGATTTATATCATAATATTTGTCAACTTAAATAACATTACACTTTGTTTCCCAAGATACATAAGCCACTGGAGCAATGCCAAAATCTGATCAAGCTAGAGATAAGGTTAGTGAGATGAAAAAGTAAAGTAATAAAAAAGAATAAATCAAGATGTCAACATTTTATCCAATGGAGCTTGAATAGTATATGCCTACCAGAACTGGGATGCAAAAAATCTGGCTAAGCATTAGATGATTAGCAAATAGAAAATTCTCACTGCTTCCATCTATTGGCTGTCCAAACTTTTGCAGCCCAGATTTGATAGCCCTACAGAAGAACTCTGAGATCCTAGAAAGTTGCTCTTAGGCAGAGTATGAACTATGAGGAAAAAGGAGTTGTTATAGAATGATAGAGAAGAGGCTCCCAATCCTGCCAACTTTAAGACTTGTGGACTTCAACTCCCAGAATTCATGGCTGGCTGGGGAATTCTGGAAATTGAAGTCCACATGAATTAAAGTTGCCAAGACTGGCAACATCTGTGATAGAAAATGTGAATTCAGAAGAGGGGAAACTGTTCATTAAAGTTTCACCTTATCCTTCCTCTCATCATCAAAGATGTGTGCTGACTTTTCAATTGGATTCATTTGTTCACTCGTGATTTACAGGCCTCTTCCATACACAGCTTGTGCTGCTGTGTTCCCTCATCTTCATGATCAAATCAGTCTTCAATAAGTCTTCAGGAGCTAATAAAATTACAGATAGTCTCAACATATGAGCACAATTGAGCCCAAAATTTCAGATGCTAAGCAAGTGAATTTTGCCCCATTTTTATGACCTTTCTTGCCACAATCGTTAAGCAATACACTACAAGTTATTAAGTTAATAATGCGGTTATTAAGTAAATCTGGATTTCCCATTGATTTTGCTTGTCGGAAGGTCACTAATAGAGATCACATGACCCCAGGACACTGCAACCATCCTAAATACATGCCAGTTGCTAAGTGAATTTTGATCACCTGACCATGAGCATGCTGCAACGATCATAAGTGCGAAAAGCAATCATAAGTCATTTTTTTCAGTACTGCTGTATCTTCAAATTGTCACTAAATGTATGGCTGTAAGTCGAGGACTCCCTATAAATTCTGGGTTCTATTGATGCAGATGAAAACCTCTGATGATATCATTTCAGCATTTTTATCTGGAATTAAAGAGTGAGCTGATTCCCATTACCATGAAAAATTGCTTCATCCCGCCTCCTGACTCCTCAGATTGCAGGCTATCTCTCAGTCAAACTACAGGTAGTTCTCGACTTAACAACCATTCATTTAGAGACGGTTTGAAGTTACAACAGCAGTGAAAAAAGTGACTTGTGATCATTTTTCACACTTACGATGGTTGCAGCATCCCCGTGGTAAACATGATCCAAATTCGGACTCTCGGCAACTGGCTCATATTTATGACGGTCGCAGTGTCCCGGGGTCATGTGATCCCCTTTTGCGAACTTTTGACCATCAAAGTCAATGGGGAAGCCAGATTCACTTAACAACCGTGGTACTAACTTAACAACTTTAGTGATACACTTAACAACGATTGTAAAAATGGGGTAAAACTCCATTAAGACACTTAACTGTCTTGCTTAACAACAGAAATTTTGGGCTCAGTTGTGGTCATAAGTCAAGGACTACCTGTACTTGCAGAGGATAGTATGGATAGACCTGACTGTCAGTTGTATAACCAATTGTAAGAATTGCTGATTAATTTCTTAACAGCAGCAACGATGCTTGCAGATCATTATGAGTCTCAAGGTCTGAGAAGAGAAAGGGGCTGGTCAGGTAGAAGATGATTTATAATGTTAGGTCCATTACCTTGTGATTTTGCATTCCCACAAAGAAGATGCAGATAATCTTTGAAAGGCATATCAATACCACTGAACGGCAAAGCTCAAATCATTCTTTTGAACCTAACATTTATGTTTACTTCTTCGGATAACCATGCTGGTGGTGTCAGCGTAAATAATTTTAATTCCCAAATTAATTTTAGCTTCAGCCATTCTTTGTGCTTAGTAGAGAAATGTAGCCTCAGAGGTACACTTCACTGAATTGCCAAGACACAAAATCCAATTCTCAGCACTTTCTACCCTTGCTATTAAGCTTTTTCTTTTTTCCCCCCACAGGCAATCTTTTGGCAGAAGATACTTTGTGAGAATGTAATTCCCCCTCCCCTTGCCAACAATTAATTCTAAACACAGAGCAAATTGTTTAATTTTTGCAGATATGTTTAATTTGTTTGAACACAAGAGGCCAGGATGGTTTTACTTTTTACTTTTACTTTTGCATTTTTTTAAAATCTCGCCTATGTTAGTTTTATAAATAACTCAATACTTCTTCCTCCTCCTATTTTCCCTATAACAACAACCCTGTAAGGAGGGTGAGCTGAGAGAGAGTGACTGGCCCAGAGTCACCCAGTTGACTTCATGTGACTAGAATTCACAATCTTCTACTTTCTTGCCTGGTTCTGTAACCACTATACCAAATCACATTTATTTATATTATATTTATATATATATGATCCATATACAGTATAGAAAACGTTGTCCAGCTTGTTGTGCTGTATATGATTCTATTTCTAACTAAGTCCATACTTAGCAAACTTTGCAAAAATGTATAAATTAGGGCACCAGATTTGGGCTGCCAAATCCATATGACCACTAGATGGCAGAAAAGAAATACAGGAGGCTCTAACTTTGTTGCCATATTTTCATAGAGTATAGTCCGAGTGCCTATGAATACAGGTAGTCCTCAACTTACAACAGTTTGTTTAGTGACTGTTCAAAGTTACACGGCATTGAAAAATGTGACTTATGACCATTTTTCACAGTTACGACCTTTGTGGCATCCCCATGATCATGTGATCAAAATTCAGACTCTTGGCAACTGGTTCATATCTATGACGGTTGCAGTGTCCCCGTGTGATCAGATTTTGCGACCTTCTGACAAGCAAGGTCAAAGGGGAAAGCCAGATTCATTTAACAACTGGGTTACTAACTTATCAACTGTAGTGATTCACTTAACGACTATGGCAAGAAAGGTCGTAAAGTGGGGCAAAACTCATTTAATAAATGTCTCAATTAACAACAGAAATTTTGGGCTCAGTTAAGTCGAGAGCTACTTGTATGTGTGCACACATGGACATACTTGTTCTGTGGAACAAATTCAATGTACATACTTTTGATAAAATACATTTTGGTTCATCGTGGTTCAGCAATAAGTATATAAATGAACACGGTTTTAAAAAAAAAGTAAAGGAGTCCCTTCAGATTTTACTCCGCTAGGCGTTGCCAACTGTAGAGGCCGTTGCTCACCTCCATTTCAAGGCCATTGAGCCAGTGCTGTCCGAAGACATTTCTGCGGTCATATGGCCAGCATGACATCACAGAATGCAGTTACCTTCCAACCAAAGTGGTACCTATTTATCTGCTCACATTAGCATGCTTTTGAACTGCCAGGTTGGCGAGAGCTGGGGCAAGGACGGGAGCTCACTCCCTCATGTGGTGTCCGGGTCTCGAACCTGGGCTGCCGTCTTAGCGTCTTAACTGCTGAGCCACCCTAATCAACATGGTGATATTTCTGAATGATCCTGTTTGCACCGATTTTTGGATGCAGGTGATGTTGTCCGACACAGATTAAAGATCATGAATGTGACCAAAGTACCACAGGTTTGCTAATGTTACTTTAATTTTGCTCTTAACTCATGAGAACTTTAATGTATATAAACAATGTACATGTAGTCCTCGACTAACAACCGTAATAGGGGCTGGGAACTCAGTTGCTAAGCAATGCAAGTGTAAAGTGTGACATCTTATGACTATGCTGACCGATGACAGAAGTTCCATTTGAGACCTTCTGCTGTCTTCCCCATTGACTTTGCTTCTCAGAAGCCAGCGATGATGTGGTTCCCAGAATTTTAGACTGCATAGCTGTTGTTTCGGTCCCTAAACTGTTTGGGGAAAGTTGATTTACAGCATTTGTCCACACAATTATATCTTGTAAATGTAGGAGATTACCCTCATAGTTAGAAACAGTAACAGCCTGTGAAAGAGGTCATGAATACTGTTAAGGACTCATTTCAGTAGCCTGTGAATCCAGGGTTTTTTTCCCTTTGTAGAACCCCTTCCAATTAAGAACATTAGCAATAGCGGGAAGTGTGGAGCTCATAGTTTTATACCCGTGTAATTTAAGAATAGAAGCTTAACCTGTTCACTACCTCTGGTGACCTCATTAATTAAGAATTAAGGCCCCTGCTGTATCAAAAGCTTTATTTTAGTTTCCTTTCTTGTTAATTTAGCCAGTTAGTAAGCATCAGCCTCTGCTAGACTGCTTTCACAAACAAAAGGGCCTGGATTCAAACACCCCACCCCACCCCCACCCCAGCCTTTAGAAATGTGGAGTGTAGAAACCAAAAAAGGCATGGATAAGGTCCTTTCAAAGAAACCAATCAATGGATGATCCAGGACTTTAAGGGTTTGCCAGGTCATGTATAAATAAGTACTTCTAATTGATCTCATTAGTCTTATGGAGACATTTGTTTACTCACTATGTGACTGGAGGTGGTGTGCTTACAAACAAGTGGCTTTAATTTTTCATATATTTGGAAGAAATATCTGAAAGCTTTTTCAGTTTACACCATTATCTATAATGGGGAATCCTGACTTCCTAAGCTTCCTAAGAGATGGAGAGGTTGTATGTAACTGCATACAACCACAGGTGAATATTGATAAATGTAACTGAATAAACATCCCTATATTAGCAAACATCTGCCCAAAGTTTTTTTTAATTCTCTAGCACTATTTCCAGAAGAGTTATCTTGAGATAAGAAGGGCACCCTATAAATTTTATAAATAGGTAGGTAGGTAGGTAGGTAGGTAGATAGATAGATAGATAGATAGATAGATAGATAGATAGATAGATAGATAGATAGATAGATAGATAGATAGATAGATAGATAGATAGATAGATAGATAGATAGATAGATAGATAGATATAAAATTTGCCCTAATATTACAATCACATAGGATATTTTTATTTATTTATTTGATTCATTCTTGCAAAAATCTCTTTCCAGAGACTCCATATTTTCCTGTGGCTCTTTTGTTCTTGAAACTGACCAGACAACTCCTTGTTTATAATTTCTAGAAATCTAATTTTCACTGGAAAATTTAAGCTCAAATTTGTTATTATTTATTATATAAATAAATCATTAAATTAAATTAAATTGCTAAATTGTTATTAAAATTCTTTCTTTCTTTCTTTTGAATCTGATACTTTTCAGGTAATCTATAATAATCATATAAAAAGTGCAGGTGTTGACTTGTACAAGGCAAACCAATTTTGTAATGCACGCTATCAAAAATTTAACAATTTCCCAGTAGTTTCTGTTCATCTGTGATTACACTAGCAAGGCAAATTATGACGAATTTGCGAAGTAGCAATTTGTACCTACCTGATATGGATATATAGCTTCAAGCCTACAGATTTTGCAGGTTTGAAATGTAGCAAAAGGTAGACCACAACTCTACAGAAATATATTTAATCTCCCACAATTTATCCAGAGGGTTAAATTGTGTAGGTTTTGTATAGATTCAATTTTGTGTAGATATTAAGGCACCAGGCTAGAAACCAGGAGACCATGAGTTCTAGTCCTACCTTATGCACAAATACAGCTGGGTGACTTTGGGCCTGTCACTCTCTCTAAGGCTTATGAAGGAAGCAGCGGCAAACCACCAACATAGATCTTGTTTAAAAAAAACAAACATTAGTCCTGATAGTCACCAGGAATCCACACTGTTCATCTGTGTGCACACGCACGCATACAACACCCCCCCACACACATACATATATACACTAGAACACAGTAGAAGAGGAACACTTATAAATATATGCAGTATATGCATTGGGGTTATATATTATTTTTCTGTTTTCTTGCTTAATTTTGTAACCTGCTTTGCATATCTTGTTTAAACCCAAGGCAGTAATGACCTACGGTAACTGACTGAAAGGTCATGAGTTATAGCACTGAGTGAAAACATACCAGAAAATGGAAATGTGTTTAAATGTAAGTCTTCCATTAAAATGGAAAACTTATATTTAAAAGGTTATGTATAAATACTGTGTTCTTCTGGCATCAGGAATATAAGACATGAAAACTAGCTGTATATTTAAGCACAAATTGAACACTGATTATGCTTGTCAAGTGGAAACGAGCAATTGTTTTTTGCATCACTGCCAAAGACATTAAATGTCTACCACTCTTGAACCAGATTCATTCTTCAAATGACATCTTTTCGCCCGCAGCTGGCAGATGCCAGAGTAATCTGAATAGAAATGAAATTGTTTTATATTTTTTTCAAGTTACAGCCAACTGGAATAAAACTAGTGGACATAAGACGCAAAGCTACACAAAATAATGTTGATTCTACATTTTTCTCTCTTCTCTGTGTCATTTGATTATTTTGCTAAGAAAGACTTTGCAACTGTTTGGCTCCTTGACATATCTTCTGGTCCTAAAGAAAAAGCACCAAGTAGTGTTTTATTGGCATTTGCATCATTCGATAACAAGCCTTATCCCATGCAACCTTTTTAGAGCCTTGCTTTGCTCCAGCTGTCACAGTTTGCAAACTCAAGGCAGAGAGGCAGAGATATGAACGGGCACCAGTGCTTCTAGCTGCAGTGCAAAGGCCTGGAAACAGAAGCAAGCAAGCCCATCCCTCTTGACACAAAAGTGGGCAGGAAGGAATTGTAACTGCAGGCATTACAGAACAGCCAAACTGTTGGGCTACCTCATGTGAGCCACCAGCAAATTGGAAGCAAGCCTGTAAGAATGATTTCAAGAGCTGGAGCAGAGTTATCAGCATGTGTGACAGATATGATGGCAGTGTTTAGCTGCAACAGCTCCGTGCCATCACTATTAAGATCCTCCCCCTTACTCCAAATGTTTTGCTGCAATGCATGGAGAGCAAAAAACAGAACCAGCAAAAAGAAAGAAAGAAAGAAAGTGTGTTGGCTTCAGCATATTTCATGTTCTTTCATTATTTCTCAAAAATAACTGACCATGCTCTTCTCTTTCAGAAATGTTTTTCTCAATCACAACAGCCATCATTCTATGGTCACTGATTTGTCATCACTGGAGACAGATTTTATGATCCTGTGTGTGTTTTTTTGTACTTTGTATGTTTTTATTTATTAGTATGTCCAATCCTATATCTATCTCCAATGAAAATTATCCTTAATTAAGACATTTTTACTTTTGGCAAAAAAAAAAATACAGACAAGGAGAATAGAAGTCTTGAAGGAAAAGTCTTCATCAGGGTCCAGTCCAAGCCGGGAATAAACAACATGGCGACTTCTTTAGAAAGAAGGTTGTAGTTTATTGAAGAAGAGAGCCAGATAGAAAGATGGCTCTGGAAGAAAAGAGAGAGCACATGTAGTAGAGAGTGGGTTTTTATACCTTCTTGGGCTTTTGTTTGGAGTTGTTCCTGTGTCATGAACTTTAACCTGAGTCTCAGTGTGCCTTTCTGGTATTCTGATGGTGGTGGATTAATCCTATTATGTCCTGTCTTAGAGTTTGGGTGGGGTATGTAGATTTTAAGAGTCTTTGTCTTCCTGATCTCTTCAGCTTCTAGCTGGAAGGCTCCAACCTTCCTGAATGGATTATTACATCTGCATCTCTAAAAGCTGGTTTCTGTTGAATTGTCTGGCTGGGTGTGTGTGTGTGGAGAAGTTTCTGCCTTTTTAATATTCCCAAAAATATTTCTTTTCTCTGGATTGTTCCCACAGAAGACTATTCCTCTAGTTCAAACATAGGTCAAACATAGAACATAGGACTACTTTTGATAGGCATTTGTAAAGTACAGCTGGTACTTCAATGTAATAATTACAGTTTTGATTGAGATGTCTTTTAGGACAATGGAACTCCAATCCTAGTATCACTCATTAGCCCATGATGCACTTCTGAGACCAATTCAAACTGGCAGAGTGATCCATAAAATCCAATAAAAATTGAATTTGATTGAAGCTAATGGAAAGTTTCTGCTCCTTTGTATTTACCCAAGGACTTTGGTCTTCAGTGGTATTTCTGCTCTGCATTCCCAAATCCATCATTTGTGGGGGGTCATTGGAGAGGGCCTTTGCAAACTTTGCTATACAACTTTGAATATACAATACAGTATATGTAGTGTCAAACACTGGGAGCCATAATTTATTGATAATATGTCATCCCTCATATGAAATCCAGTCATACATTTTTATGGTTGTAAGCCAAGATGATGTGATGGAATGTATTAATCTGGATTCCCAGGAGGGAAGGGATCCATCACAAAGGAATAATAGGCAACTCAATTCAGATAGCTTGTGGGAGAGAAAGAGGGTGAAAACCTCCCCTCCCTAATAATTCTCTGAGTATATACTGTATTTCTGTAGGTAGCAAAGTGTTTCAGTTTGACAAGATTCTGAGTACAGGTGTGGAACATAAAGCAATCTACTTGGAAGAATCACCACATGTGTTTCTTGGTTTTTTGGGGGAGGCTAAAAGGTTCCCCCTGTGATCGGTAGTAATTTTATAACTTTTTTTTAAGGTGGTTCTTAAAGATACACAGTTGGTAAACAAACATGGATGTCGTAAGCCTGAATCCATTCATTTGAATGGGTGTTTCTTGCCAGAAACTGACAAAAAAAATGCCAGAAAATGGAAAAAGAAATGACAAATCACAGTCACATGACCGTGGAACAGGGTCAAAAAGGAGATTGGTTGCCAAACACCTGGCATACAGTCACGTGACCACAGGATGGCACAACCATTTATGATGTTTGGGGGAGTGCTTTGCAGTCTGTAAATCACTTATTCCATGGCCATTATAAATGCAAATGGTCCTAAATCAAGGACTACCTATAGTGGATAGAGCCTGGATTCTAAGACTGCTTCTGTGGCAAACATGTTCCCTCTATTTTATATTCTTAAATCTATGGGCAGATACAGTGGAGATCTTTAAGAGGGATGCCAATTTTTCTTACAGCCTTGCTGCAATCAATATTCTGGCTCTATGTATTCTGTTCTCCATTCTTCCATCATCGCAAATGGCACCGGGGTAATCAACAGTAGTAGAGGGCTGAACTTTAAACCATGTTATTAACTTGTCATTAATAAACCTCGTATCACATTTGGCACTTGCTCTTTAAAAGTCAAGTCTCACTTGCTCTTTCGAAAGACAAGCCCTGCTTTCTGTACATAAATAAGTATTTTTCTCATAAATGTTGGTTGTTATGAGTATCTTTGAACTGGACCCAGCACCTTTTCATATGATCTAGCAGCTCAATGTGATTTTGAATACTAGAATGATAAGGGCCACTTAGGTTTTCATATCATACCTTGCTTAGTGCAGGATTCTAAATTAAAGCGTCTCTGATGGATCACTGTCTTGCTTTACTTAAACAAATCCAGTGCAGGAAAACTGCACAGTTCCATTATTAAACTGCTCTTTTTTGGTAGGGAGTATTGTCTAAGTTTTTGTCATTATTCCTATTATTCCACAATGAAGGAGCTATACTACGGCTATAATTACTTTAGTGTGAGCTGCTACCGGGCTAAGTCCTCTTTCCCATATTTTTTAACATTTCTACAAAAACACTGGCAGAGATCATCTATCTGTTTGGGGTGAGGTACCATTAAGATACTGATAACATTGAACTGTACAATGCTATCCCAGACTGGGCCAAAGACACTGCAGAAGTCTTGACCACGTTTATTACAGTTAGTCCTTGACTTATGACTGATTGACTGTTCTCGTGGTGGTTGCCAAGCATGTGATTATCATTTACAAACTTCTCTGTCACTTTCCCCAGTAATCAATGGGGACGTTGGCAGGGAAGGTTGCAGGCTGCTGCCTTCTGACAAAGTATTTTCCCTCTCTTCCTGCATAGGGATGCAGAAATGAAGCTCGGATCTTCAGGATCCCCCCTTCATTTCCCCAGCTTAGTGTGGGTGTTCCCTTCCCTACACAGAGCAGGGGTCAGACACTGTAGATCTGAGCCCTGTTTCTGCAGCCCTTCAAACAAGTTTCTTCTCTCATATAGAGGGGAGGGGAAATCCCCCAAAGATCTGGGCTGTGTTTGGGCAGCCTGACACAGGAGTTCCTGTCCGTGCATGGAGTGGAGCTGCCTGCCGTCCTTTGGTTGGCAGATCTTTTGCTCCATCTGCTTAACTCAAGGAGAGCTGGGATTGCAGTTGTTCAGCAAAATGGTCATGCGGGCATCTTGCTTAATAATTGCTTCACTCAATGACTGAGAAGCAGTTTTAACTGCGGTTCTAAGTCCAGGACTATGCTCATTCTTGCAGGCCACTGTTTCTCTGATTCCCCACTTTTCAATTATATCCCAAAGGAGAATTTTTGCCACTAGATTCTTTCAGCTCCCGTGCTACTAGAGACATTGCTGAAAAAGTAATCTTCTTCTGGAGAAATTTCTCTGGTTTCAAAGAGTTTCAAAAGGCAATTTGTACTCATCATCATCTAGCTTTATAGGCAATGGTACTTTGTAATGCCATTACAATCCATATGGCATCACTGAGACTTCTGTCAGATGATTAGGTATACAATTCACCTATAGCAAAGCTTGAAAGTAAACAGTTTAAAAATCTATTATTGCCCATTGGAAGCAAAAGCAAGGGAAAACAAAGCAACATTTTATTTCCAGTCAGCTAGTTTGATTTTTCTTATGTTTAGCAAAGCCATTTCAGAATATGATTATCCAACTGAATTTCTGCGTAAATGGCTACAATTACTATCAATAATGAGACTGATACTCAAGTTGTTCTTCCTTTTTCTTTCTCCAACTTATCAGACAATTATTTAAAAGCTGCCATAGCACACTTATCTCCTTTCCACCCTTCTCAAGATCTGAGGAAGTGGTTTGAAATTGGTTTTGGTATCTGGTACTTGTGTTTTATCTGTGTTCTTTTGTACCTTATCTGCAATCTCTAAGGGATCACAAAGACATGATAACTACCACTAGTTTTACAATTGTTAGAACTGGGAACAATGCTGCAATTTCATGGGATGTTCTGAAGAAACGTTTGCAATCTATTTTCAAAGTATATGTGAGATCTGATGGTTCCACCCAATTCTCAGCCTCTACTGTAATATTTATAGTGAGCATGATTTTCTTTTCCCAGTGCTCCTCATTGTGCAAATTGGTTTTTTGTTCCTTTGGCGCAGTTATTTTTTGAAAGGGGGGGGGAGCAAGTAAAGAGTTCTTAGTTTAAAAACTTAACTAAGAGTAAATCCACTCTAGAACTTTATTCTGTATACAGTGCCTCAGAATTAAGGTACTTTGAAACAAATATTGTTGATAAACTAGGATTTTCTTATAAACAATGTAGTAGGATGCCATTAAAAAACTTAGGTAACTTTGCAACATTATAGTGTGGGAAGAATCCAGAGAATACCCCACCCAAAGACATGACCTTTGGGGACATAATAGGATTAACCCACCAATACCAAAAGGGCACACTCAGACTCAAGTCAAATTACTTGACACAGGAAATACAAAGCCTCAAACAGGAACAGGAAACAACCTCAAGAGCCCCAGAAGGTATAAAAACCCACCACTTCCAGCTACTTGTGGTTCTGCTTTTCAATAAACTCCAACCGTCTTTATAAAGCAGTCTCCATTTTGCTTATTCCCAGCTTGAACTGGACCCTGATGAAGATTTTTCTTTCAACAATAGGAAGCATCTTCTCTAGATACAAAACATTGCTTGTCTCCTGAAAAGATGTGAATGAATGGAGAAGGTGGATAGGATAGGTCAAAAGCAGTTTGCCTCATTCACTTAGTGATGGCTTTCTTTCCTTTGTCAAGCAGGATCTCCTTGAACAAGCCCTGGCTGTTCCCACACTAACAAGCTTCCCTAGAAACTCCTGAGTACTGTACAATATGGCCCTTATAGGAGGAAGAGATAGCGTTCCAAACATAACATATGGTGCATATAGCCCTCAAAGGACACAGATTAAGGCAATCTGTCACAATGGAGATATGTTACTATACAACATTATTTTTAAGACATCCTATGGTTTTAAGGCCACTGGGTTTTGTAATTGGTTTATTTATATTTTTAATCTCTTTTATTGCTTTTCTAAAATTACAAGTAGTTTGGTTTACTTTGTTAGATTTTTAGCAAATGCAAACTACCGGTACTATTGGGTACCAGTTACTCAATAAGCCATAATTTAGCTGAAGAAGCTTTTTGGATGAGAAGAAAAACTTATTTAAAGAAAAACAAAGAAAGTCCAGTTGTCTTTTGAAAAAGCATGGTTGGGACAAACATGACCTGGATGCCTGAGAATCTCCATAGACATTAAGCCATAATATAGTTTGGCATATCATTCCAACTGGCCTGAAACCTCCTGGAATACAAATATTCAAGCTTAACTAGTCTCAGTGAATATAGTAGTAAAATAATTTTTTTTATAAAAATATAGTATTATTAAAGAGAGCACTATTTTCTATGTAGCAATATAAGAACAAGAGGAACAATAGGTAACTTTAGCCATACAGTTATTACATCAATAATAAGCCTTTATTTTTCAAGTAGCCTAAAAATCAGCCAAAATGTTAGGTAACTAGAACTGTTCTCACATATGGTGCAAAACATCTACCAGTAAGTTTTTTTAAAAAAAAATAAATATGTTCCTTTTTTACCCTTTTAGTTTCTAAAACCATAAACTAAAAAAATGAATAGATTAGATGTCATAAATTACACTACAACTGAACAACATTATAAATATATAATATTTGTTTTAAATCACTTTGTTAGACTGTACAATGTACAATGACCAAGTTTAATCTCATGTATGGTGAAATCTCTGAGGCTTAGAGACTATTCAGTACCCAAGACTATTTATGGACATTTCTTATATGGTGTCTAGAAGAAAAAAGATGATACATAATTAAAGCACAATTTGGATACAGTATTGGGCAATTAAATAACTAGTTGGAATACAATAGGAGAAAAATGATGGTTATAAAATCTGAGAAGGACATTATTAAAAATACTCCATATTTCTTTTTTTAAATATATAGATATTTTATTAGTTTTTAACTATAACAATCTCCAGTGCCTGGTGTACAGCGTGTTGTCTTGGTTTATATTTTAACAAGAAAAAAAAGGACAATAATAATTAATTAACAATCAATGATAATTAAATTTGATAATTCCATAATTAATATATTAATTAATGATACATTTCTTTGATCTTCCCTTCTCCCGTTTGTATTCTCCTTCTTCAACCTTAGCCAAAATATAATTCTTAATATTTTCAATGTATAAATGATTAGATATAGGCATTTTTTTATATTTATACAAATAATAATAATCTCTATCCTATTTTTATAATTTTTGTTCACTTAAATTCCCTTACATTCAATCTAATTCTTATCAGGAAGAAACTAGCCGTGGGGAGTGGAGGTCCGCTCAATAGTAGTAACTGTGAGAGGGATCTCGGAGTACTAGAGGACAATCACTTAAATATGAGCCAGTGTGCTGCCAAAAAAGCCAACACAGTGCTAGGCTGCATTAACAGAGGGATAGAATCAAGATCACGTGAAGTGTTAATACCACTTTACAATGCCTTGGTAAGGCCACACTTGGAATACTGCATCCAGTTTTGGTCACCACGATGTAAAAAAGATGTTGAGACTCTAGAAAGAGTACAGAGAAGAGCAACAAAGGTGATTAGGGGACTGGAGGCTAAAACATATACTGTAAGGAACGGTTGCTGGAATTGGGTATGTCTAGTTTAATGAAGAGAAGGACGAGGGGGGGGGGCATGATAGCAGTGTTCCAATATCTCAGGGGCTGCCACAAAGAAGAGGGAGTCAAGCTATTCTCCAAAGCGCCTGAAGGCAGGACAAGAAGCAATGGATGGAAACTAATCAAGGAGAGAAGCAACCTAGAACTAAGGAGAAACTTCCTGACAGTTAGAACAATTAACCAGTGAAACAACCTGCCTCCAAAAGTTGTGAATGCTCCAACACTGGAAGTTTTAAAGAAGAGACTGGACAGCCATTTGTCTGAAATGGTGAAGGGTTTCCTGCCTGAGCAGGGGGTTGGATTAGATGACCTCCAAGGTCCCTTTCAACATTATTAGTATTAGTATCATCATCATCATCATTATCATCATGATCTTACCATCCCTGAAGTTTATAGAATTGCTGAGGCTTAAAATTGTATGTCATACTTCCACTTCAAAAAGTGGAAAATTCAGTTATGAGTGTTTGTATTAGAAGTTTCAAAGAGGAAATGTTGCTTTCGTTTATCTTGTCCTTTGGTTTTTCCAGAGGTTTCTGAATATGCACAAACCAACATACATTTTCACCACCACCCCACACCCATACATAGAACTGGTAAGCCCAACACAGAATCCAGAAATTCTCATTTTATTGGAAAGGCTTTTTTATTCATGAAATAGTACTTATCCAGTCTTACGAACCCTGATTTCAAATCAAAAGAAAAGAGATGATAGCAGGTGGGATCATTTATATTACATTTAAAAAGGAGAAGCCAAAGACCTAGGTCATTCCAAATTGGATGAATTATATTATTACATACATGTAGTTAGCACAGCATGGATTGGATTTATGGGGACTTGATTTTGAGCCCAGTTCTGACAACACAGGAGTTTTGCACCACCCTAGGTTTATGTGACTCTATAAAGAGTTCCTCTGCCTGATTTATGGCAGTAAATGCTGCAGCTTCAAAGACAATACAAAACCGTATCCTTCAGTTTCACTTCATAAATTGTCACATGAATAACTTTATCTTGGAAGCTGGTTTATAGCCTAAGAGAAGGGAATGGTTCAGTCCATTTCTAGGAATTTTCATGCAGAGAGTGGAAGAGCCCTACGTATCTTGCACATGTTTATATATACACTACCATGTACAAGAAAAAAGCAGGCTTCCTCAAATGCTACAAACAATATTTGCTTTTTGAAATCCCAGTACCCAGACTGATACCTTAGCAGTTCCTAAATTAGGATCATTATTAATCAAACTTTATTTATCTCATGTATGTCCACTGCAATTGAGCAGACTCCAGAATGAACGACTCTTGCATCTACTGCAAGTTTTGTTCATTTGTTCCCATAAATCAGAGGGAAAGAACAGCCTCAGTCACATGAGCTTAGTGAGGGAATTCACCGAGCTCAATCTAGGCTTTTTAGATTCCAAGGATATCCTTTTTTATTTTGAGAAAATAATTGGATGTAAAGACACAAGGAAGAATTGTATCAGTTCAAAAACACTTGGTGCAGTTGAGGTACAGTTCCTATCTGACAGACTAAGAGATGCTTAGTTTGCATTGATTGATAATGACATTCTGTTATCCATCTGAGAGAAAATCAGAATGACAGTGATACTGTCATGGTTCTGACAGATGAAACTCTTCGAAGATCTTCGAGGCATTGTTTACCTTAAAGAATCTTTATTAGAGAAGCATAGCGTCGGCACTAACATAATTGAAGCCAAAAACTGAATTCCCCTCCCCTGAGCACATAGTATCAAACACAATTCCCTCCTCCAATTAACAGTCATAAATCACATTCTCCAATTAGTTTGAAATACAGGCTTTCCCTCCAGTTCTCCAGCCCACCAATTCTTATCATCCCTTATTTCAATAACCTTGGTTCACACACTAGGTCCAGTATTGTTATGTCTAGCTAAACTCTCATGCACATTCCTCCCCTCAGCATCATCTAACTCTAACTCTAAGAGTAAAACATAAGAAGAAAATGATTGCATCTCCAACTGTTGTCAAAGCAAAAAAATCCGATGTTAGCAGCGTTGACAGATATTAGTTAGCATTAATTTCACATGGTTAATTATGGTCGTCATGTTGCCTATTTGTTAACATAAGGCAAATATTAATTGTGTCTGAGTCCTGTATCCTAGAGTACAGACTTGACATTGGCAATGTTTGAAAACCTGGATAACATCTTCACTTGGATGAACCATATAATTGAACAAGGGGTGAGGACCTGGAAAGTGTTCTTGTCAAAACTGATTCTTATCTTTCCGTGATTCCACCAGTGGCAATAAAATATTAACAGTGCATTTCTTCCACCTCTGCCTACAACTGATTTGCACTTACTGCAAACTGGTATAAGTCACTTAGAGCAATCCAGAACGAGTTCCAGTTCTTTTTGGAAAATATTATTTAGAAAATAAGCCTCAATTTGTTTTTGTAATGAACATAAAATTGGCATCAAGTTATTTATTTTTTTTAGGAACCAAAAGAGATTTAGGAGAAAAGAAGCAGTAGTTTTCAAGTGTTTTTGTCAAACTGGCAGTATTGTTATAGCCGTGGTTCTAATTCTGTAATCCTCTTTTAACCCATATCTTGTTAAATAAACAAATTACCAGAAAAATATCATATGTCACCACAGTCCTCTCCTCCGAAGAAAATGATTTTGTAATTATTGTTTTTAATTTTCCATTGTACAAGAAAAATGGAGCAGGCTACAAACTGGAATAATAAAATTATGAACAGTTGTTATACAATAAAAAAGCTATTAGCTTGGTATAATGAGTTGCACTAGTGACTCTTAACAATTCTTCCCAGCTTGGAGTTCATATTCATAATAATTTTCATTTTCCCATTCTTCAGTTGACATTGTTGCTGAACTGAGCTTCCTCTCATTCTGGTTGCAACGTTTTAGGGAACTGTTTTCAACCAGTACCATTAACCGAGTTGCCTTGGTCTGTCACTGGCCAATAGCCAGTGCATGCGTATGACACCTATAACCATATATTGGTTAGGAAGATCACATTCAGAGTGAGTTCTCTGAAAACACTTAGACTCACAGAAGTGCATGCCTTTAGTATTCTGGTAAACTTACTATAAACCTGAGAGCAGGAACTGCAATTTGCCTTGATAAAATCTTTTACACCACAGAGATAATGTGATTTTTCTCATCAAGACAGGGAAGAGATAAGCTTCTCACTGAAGTGTTTCATTTCATTTAAAGGCCTCATGTAGAAGTGAAACCTTTTGACAAATAATGGATAAATAATGGCTTAATGGCACACTTTGAATTCTCCAAGAGGTGTTTGGAGAGTTGAACTGTTTGACCTCTCAGAATCCCTTATCAATTTATGATTGGAAAAGGAGGATGCATAATATGGGCTCTTTATGTAATAGAATAGAATAGAATAGAATAGAATAGAATAGAATAGAATAGAATAGAATAGAATAGAATAGAATAGAATAGAATAGAATAGAAAGGGACCTTGGAGGTCTTCCAGTCCAGCCCCCCGCTTTAGCAGGAGAACCTATACCATCTCAGACAAGTGACTGTCTAGCCTCTTCTCAAAAATCTCCAGTGATGGAACGCCCACGATTTCTGGAGGCAAGCTGTTCCACTGGTTAATTGTCCTTACTGTCAGGAAGTTTCTCCTTAATTCTAGGTTGCTTCTCTCTTTGTTCAGTTTCCAACCATTGTTTCTTGTCCTTCCCTCTGGTGCTTTGGTGAATAACGTGACCCCCTCTTCTTTGTGGCAACCCCTCAAGTACTGGAATACTGCTATCATGTCTCTCCTATTTCTTCTTTTCTTTAGACTAGCCAGACGCAAGTCCTGCAATCATTCTTCTCCAAGCCTTTGATCATCTTAGTTGCTCTTCTCTGAATTTTTTCCAAACTCTCAACATCTTTTTTGTGATATGGTGACCAAAATTGGCTGCAGTATTCCAGGTGTGGTCTTACTAGGATTTTATAAAGCGGTACTAATACTTCACGTGATCTTGATTCTATGCCTCTGTTTATACAACCCAGGATTGTATTAGCTTTTTTGGCTGCTGCTGCACACTGCTGGCTCATGGTCAAGTGATCATTCACTAGGACTCCAAGGTCCCACTCACAGTTACTGTTTTTAAGCCAGGTCTCGCCCAATCTGTACTTGTACCTTTGATTTTCCCTGCCTAAATGTAAAACTTTGCTTTTCTCCACGTTGAAACTCATTTTGTTGGACAGGGCCCATTGTTCAAGTTTGTCAAGATCTTTTTGGATCCTGAGTTTGTCTTCTGGGGTATTGGCTACTCCTGCCAGTTTGGTGTCATCTGCAAATTCGATGAGTTCCCCTTCAATTCCCTCATCTAAGTCATTTATGAAGATATTGAAGAGTATTGGGTACCCCACTGCTTACTTCTCTCCATGTGGATGTAGTGCCATTGAGGACTACTCGTTGAGTACGGTTTGCCAGCCAGCTACAGATCCATCTGGTGGTGATGTTGTCTATTCCCCCTTTTTCTAGATTACCAAGGAGTAGGTTGTGGTCTATCTTATCAAATGCCTTACTGAAGTCTAAGTATACTACATCCACAGTATTTCACTGGTCTATTAGTTTAGTCACTTTATCGAAGAATGAAATAAGATTGGTTTTTGGCATTATTTGTTTTTGACAAACCCGTGCTGGCTACTAGTTATAACTTTGTTTGCTTCTACTTGTTCGCAGGTCTGTTTTTTTATTATCTTTTCCAGGATCTTCCCAGGTATTGATGTTAGACCTTGACTCATTTACAACTCTCATCCCCCTTCACTAGGAGATGGAGCAGATGATTGCCAACAGGTGGTCCTAATAATTTTATTTATTTATTAAGCTTCTATATAACTTCAATCAGAAAACCAGCTCTGGGAGTAAAAAAGTGGCAGGAAGTGAAACAAAGCAAGAATGCATAAAGAGCTGAGTTAGATTCATGATACAAATTGTCTCTTTCTAAGACTTGATGCAGAAGTCATATGCTTTAAGTGCCTCTGGTGTTAACCAGTCAAGAGTAATCCTAAGTGCAAACCATATCCTTCAAAATAATCATAAATATTATAAAATGCCTTCCTACAAAGTAACAGTAACAGAGTTGGAAGGGATCTTGGAGGTCTTCTAGTCCAACTCCCTGCTCTTGCAGGAGACCTATACTATTTCTGATAAATGGCTGTCCAGTCTCTTCTTAAAAGCTTCCAGTGATGGGGCACCCACAACTTCCGAAGGCAATTTGTTCCATTGGTTAATTGTTCCCAATTGCTAGGTATTTTCTCCTTATTCTAGGTTGCTTCTCTCCTTGGTTACTTTCCATCCATTGTTTCTTGTCCTGTCTACAGGTGCTTTGTTAAATAAGTTGTCCCCCTCTTCCTTGTGACAGCCCTTCAAGTATTGGAAGACGACTATCATGTCACCCCTGGTCTTGCTTTTCACTAGACTAGATATACCCAGTAAGAATTGTATTGTTAAAACAGATACTGAATAGCAATTTTTTAAAAAATCAGCAAGTGTAATTTGAATGAGCTCATTATACACACAGAGAGAGAGAGAGAGACAGAGAGAGACAGAGAGAGACAGAGACAGAGACAGAGACAGAGACAGAGACAGAGAGACAGAGAGAGAGACAGAGAGAGAGAGAGAGAGAGAGAGAGAGAGAGAGAGAGAGAGAGAGAGAGATGCCATATTCCATCAATTCCGAGCAGATTTATTTTTTTTATTTTCTGATTAACATAAACTATCAGACTAGTATAAAGTGCATGATTCTTATTCCCCTCAGCCTTTCATTGCCCCAGTCAATATGTAGGATATATCAGATATTAAACTAACATTCACTCTAATCCTCTCCGAAAGGGTAGGAATTAAGTAGAGCCTATTTTGTGTATCCTGACATTTCGTACATAAAAGGAAAATAAACATAATCTCACATGAAACTTGTACACCAGGAATGATCCTTGCTTATACAAAATGCCCCCTATCCCAGACAAGCAAGGTTATCCAGTGTGAATGCTTTTACAGTACCTGAGGAGAAAGAAAAAAAATGTGCATGCAGTTGGTTCATTTGAGAAGTAAAGATAATCGGAATTAAGAGACGGGAATGTGGCAAGTGTTTGATGCTGCAGCTCCATTGAGAAAAACTAATCCTAAAAGCAAGCAAATAATGGAGAAAAATGATCCCAAGAGTCCAGGAAACAGAGAACACATCTGAGTCATTTCAACAGAGGAAAGATGCACTTAAAACTATTTGGATTATTTATTGTAATTACCAGCTCAGATAGCTATCGGCACAGCTTTTACAACACTTAATCCTATCTTTCACGTATGTTTTAAGAATATATCCCATAAGATAAAAGGCACCATTGTGTGCAAGGCCATCTCATAGAAAATGCTAAACCTAGGCTTACTTCATGTAGAGAAAATATTCCCATGACTGAATACACCTAAGTTTTTTTTTGTTTGATCGTTTTTAATTTTTGCATAAGAAAAAGAGGTTCTGGGGAGAAAGAAATCGGCGCATCGAAATGCTATGATTGGCTGTTCGAGGATTGGATAAATTGTACACTAAAGCAAATTGGGTGCACTTCAGTTGATTCTGCTGAACTTCTCTGCAATTTTTTTTAGCCTGCCTTTATTACTTTTAGAAATAACTCAAGGGGGTCAACATACCTAATATTCTTTCTCCTCCTATTTTTACCATAACAACAGTCCTGTGAGGTGTGTTGGGCTGACAGAGAATCAGGATGGATATCTCATTGCAGGCATCCAGTCTTTCCTGGAGGAGACAGTTTCATAAAATAATGTTTGAACAGAGCTCTTTTTTGATGACTTGATCACTAAATTGTGCCCAATCCCATTTAACATCCAGAGGAAACATTTGGAGTTGTGGCATCACCAAGAGGCAGATAAGTTTTCATCTTGTTCCAGATAGCTGCTGAAGCATGAATCATAACTGATTGGAGACAGTAACAGACTAAATAGGGGTGGTGGTGGTGGTGGTGGTGTGCTGTGGTCCGAGGGGTCGCGAAGAGTTGGACACGACTTAGTGACTGAACAATAAAAAGATTAGATGTCAGCTAACAAACAGAAACTAAATCTTCTGATTACTTTTGTTGTTGTTGTTGTTAGTTGCGAAGTCGTGTCCGACCCATCGCGACCCCATGGACAACGTTCCTCCAGGCCTTCCTGTCCTCTACCATCTTCTGGAGTCCATTTAAGCTCACGCCTACTGCTTCAGTGACTCCATCCAGCCACCTCATTCTCTGTCGTCCCCTTCTTCTACTGCCCTCAATCTTTCCCAGCATTAGGCTCTTCTCCAGTGAGTCCTTCCTTCTCATTAGGTGGCCAAAGTACTTGAGTTTCAACTTCAGTATCTGGCCTTCTAAGGAGCAGTCAGGGTTGATCTCCTCTAGGACTGACCGGTTTGATCGCCTTGCAGTCCAAGGGACTCGCAGGAGTCTTCTCCAGCACCATAGTTCAAAGGCCTCAATTCTTTTGCGTTCAGCCTTTCTTATGGTCCAACTTTCACAGCCATACATTGCAACTGGGAAAACCATGGCCTTGACTATACGTACTTTTGTTGGCAGGGTGATGTCTCTGCTTTTTAGTATGCTGTCTAAATTTGCCATAGCTTTCCTCCCCAGGAGCAAGCGTCTTTTAATTTCTTGGCTGCAGTCCCATCTGTGGTGATCTTAGAGCCCAGGAAGATAAAATCTGTCACTACCTCCATTTCTTCCCCATCTATTTGCCAGGAATTGAGAGGGCCGGATGCCATGATTTTGGTTTTCTTAATGTTGAGTTTCAAGCCAACTTTTGCACTCTCCTTCTTCACCCGCATCAAGAGGCTCTTTAGTTCCTCTTCACTTTCTGCCATTAGAGTGGTATCATCTGCATATCTTAGGTTGTTGATATTTCTCCCGGCAATCTTAATTCCAACTTTTGATTCATCTAGCCCTGCCTTTCTCATGATGTGCTCTGCATATAAGTTAAATAGGCAGGGCGACAGAATACAGCCTTGCCGGACTCCTTTCCCAATTTTGAACCAATCAGTGGTTCCGTGTCCAGTTCTCACTGTTGCTTCTTGACCCGCATATAGGTTTCTCAAGAGACAAATAAGATGGTCTGGTACTCCCATCTCTTTAAGAACTTGCCACAATTTGTTGTGATCCACACAATCAAAGGCTTTAGCATAGTCAATGAAGCAGAAGTAGATGTTTTTCTGGAACTCCCTAGCTTTCTCCATGATCCAGCGTATGTTGGCAATTTGATCTCTAGTTCCTCTGCCTCTTCGAAATCCTGCCTGTACTTCTGGAAGTTCTCGATCCACATACTGCTGGAGTCTAGCTTGTAGGATTTTAAGCATAACTTTACTTGCATGTGAAATGAGTGCAATGGTGCGATAGTTTGAACATTCTTTGGCATTGCCTTTCTTTGGAATTGGAATGTAAACTGACCTTTTCCAATCCTGTGGCCACTGTTGAGTTTTCCAAATTTGCTGGCAAATTGAGTGTAGCACTTTTACTGCATCGTCTTTTAAGATTTTGAATAGCTCAGCTGGAATACTGTCACCTCCACTAGCTTTGTTGTTGCTCAGCTTTCCTAAGGCCCATTTCACTTCACATTCTAGGATGTCTGGCTCGAGGTCAGTGACCACCCCATCGTGGTTATCAGGGATGCTAAGCTCGTTCTTGTATAGTTCTTCTGTGTAATTTTGCCACCTCTTCTTAATCTCCTCTGCCTCTGTTAGGTCCCTGCCATTTTGGTCCTTTATCATGCCCATCTTTGCATGAAACGTTCCCTTCATATCTCCAATTTTCTTGAAGAGATCTCTGGTTCTCCCTATTCTATTGTTCTCTTCTATTTCTTTGCACTGTTCATTTAAGAAGGCATTCTTATCTCTTCTAGCTATTCTCTGGAATTCTGAATTCAATTGGGTGTACCTTTCTCTTTCTCCCTTGCCTTTCGCTTCCCTTCTTTCCTCAGCTATTTGCAAAGCTTCCTCAGACAGCCATTTTGCTTTCTTGCATTTCTTTTTCTTTGGGATGGTTTTAGTTGCTACCTCTTGTACAATGTTGCGAACCTCCGTCCATAGTTCTTCAGGCACTCTGTCTATCAGATCTAATTCCTTAAATCTATTTGTCACCTCTACTGTATATTCATCAGGGATATGATTTAGTTCATACTTGAGTGGCCTAGTGTTTTTCCTCTACTTTCTTCAATTTAAGCCTAAATTTTGCAACAAGAAGCTCATGATCTGAGCCACAGTCAGCTCCTGGTCTTGTTTTTACTGACTGTATAGAGCTTCTCCATCTTTGGCTGCAGAGCACATAGTCAATCTGATTTCTGTGTTGACCGTCTGGTGATGTCCATGTGTAGAGACGTCTCTTGGGTTGTTGGAAAAGAGTGTTTGCTATGACCATCGTATTCTCTTGACAAAATTCTATCAGCCTGTGCCCTGCTTCATTTTGTATTCCAAGGCCAAACTTGCCTGTTATTCCGGTTATCTTTTGGCTTCCTACTTTAGCATTCCAATCCCCCATGATGATAAGGACATCATTTTTTGGTGTTGATTCTATAAGGTGCTGTAGGGCTTCATAGAACCGGTCAATTTCATCCTCTTCAGCACCAGTGGTTGGGGCATAGACTTGGAGTACTGTGATATTGAATGGTTTGCCTTGGATTCGAACTGAGATCATTCTGTCATTTTGGGGATTGTATCCCAGTATTGCTTTTCCTACTCTTTTATTGACTATGAAGGCTACTCCATTTCTTCTGAGGGATTCTTGCCCGCAGTAGTATACCTGATGGTCCTCTGAATTAAATTCACCCATTCCTGTCCATTTTAGTTTGCTGATTCCTAAGATGTCGATGTTCAGTCTTGTCATCTCTTGTTTGACCACGTCCAGTTTGCCTTGATTCATGGATCTTACGTTCCAGGTTCCTATGGAGAAAAAATCTTTACAGCATCGGACTTTCCTTTCACCACCAGATGCATCCACAGCTGAGCGTCCTTTCGGCTTTGGCTCAGTCGCTTCACTCTTTCTGGCGCTACTAGTACTAGCCCTCTGCTCTTCCCCAGTAGCATATTGGACACCTTCCGACCTGAGGGGCTCATCTTCCAGCGTCATATCGTTTTGCCTTTTAGTACTGTCCATGGGGTTTTCATGGCAAAGATACTGGAGTGGGTTGCCATTTCCTTCTCCAGTGGATCACATTTTGTCAGAACTCTCTGCTATGACCTGTCCGTCTTGGGTGGCCCTGCACGGCATAGCTCATAACTTCATTGAGTTACGCAAGCCCCTTCGCCACGACAAGGCAGTAATCCATGAAGGAGTCTGATTACTAGAATATACCTAAGAATTGGAGTTTCAGTTATACTGAATGCATTATAGTTACTCCTCCAAGTAGACCACACTAGGAAACCAAATTCATGTAAGCTAATACTACTTTTATTATAAGGTTATAGTAACAGAAGCAGGCAAATCTGAATGTGCTACCCACCCATCCCTTTATTTTTTTGAGAACTAGGGAGGGTCTTGTCTCAGACACTTATTCAGGTTAAGAGTCTGGCGTGGATTCAAATTTCTTTATCTGACTATTGTATCGATTGCAGGTTTTACTCCTGTTCCTCAAGGTTATCCTTCTGCCCATCCCACTATCCAAGAAGGAGCCTATTTCAGTTTGGTGAGCCAACATTGGTTTTAAATAGAATCAATCAGTTCAAATATTTTAACGGTGTGATTTGGCCATAAAAACTGAAACATGGAACAATTTGCCATCAAGCAAATATTTTAATAACTTCTGGTTGCGTATCCTGAAACAGGAAAACAGGTCCAAAATTAAGGTAGCCTAAAGCTATGCCCAATGGGCAGTTCAAATTCAATCTAAATGAATAATTCATTGATTTCTTTTATTTTGTTTTCTTTTTTGGAACTTCATCCAGGCTGCTGCTCAATTCCAATAAACAGGGAATTATAACTAAATTAAATGTTGTTAAGAGGACATAAGAGATGGACAGAAAGGTGGAGTAGTAGAAAGGACATAAGAGGTGGATATGGGGAAATCTTGAGAGAACAAAATGTCATCTTTGTTGCTATGTAAACTGTTAGAAAGACTATTAGCCTGATCCATGGCAGAGCTTGCCCAGACTCAGACCTCAACTTAATTATCACCATTTCAGGCCAATCTTGGCTACTACCCACATCTGAGGCTGAATGCCTCCTGTCCCTTCCTAGGCCTCTCATTTTCTTTTGGAACTTCTTTAAAAATTGCCTAGACCACTGTTTCTCAACTGGACCAGCATCGCTGGCTGGGGAATTCTGGGAGTTGAAGTCCACCTATCCTAAAGTTGCCATGGTTGAGAAACACTGGCCTAGATGATGCCAAGTTTTCTTACAAGACTTTGATGACCACAATTGTCAGGAAGCCCTCTCCACATGGCTTTTGAAGAGCATATCTGGCTTTCTACCAGATTTTTCCCTTCCTTAGAAGCCATCTAAGAAACTGTCAAGATGTCAACTTTAGTGAACTATTCTCTTTGACAGAATAAGTTGGCCCTATGATCTTTTGCCTGAAGCATCCAGCCATAATATAAATAGGCCCAATTTCATTGTTGCCTCTTGGTGCTGGAATGCCTTCATGCTCCTTGCACACCTCTAAGGAAGAATATTTTTGATTATTGGTGTAGGAATGTTGGATGGGAGTATCTGGTTCACTGGATGGGTTTCTTGGGTACAGAATGCTCTTGGGAGGCAGCAATGTTATACCTTCAACTTTTACAATATCCTCACAAGCCCCAATATCCTGACTGGCCACATAATAAAAATCCCATTCTGAACAGAACAGAGAGAATTGCAGAACTAATGAGAGATGTACAGAGAATGCAAAAATGAGAGGAGAGTTTCTAAGATGGAGGCCGGTCCTGACAAAGAAGTGGAAATGAAAGATGGAGGCCACCTACTCCACCTGCACAAAATCAGAAGGAAAGGACAACAGTTCCAGAGGGGGAGAAATTAAAGAAAATAAAGAAGGAAGCATAAGATTGTGATGGAGAGGAAGGATCCAGCAGCTTCAGTCCAGAAATGGCCATTTAACATACAAACCCCTTAGTTTCAAGGCCACGAAGCATCAAACCAAATTTCCATTAATTTGAAATGGTGGGAGGAAGAATACTTGAGCTTAAACAACTGTAATTACCAAAAGCTTCCATCTTAACACTAGCAGCGGACAATCAACTGTTGTATGTGTTTGTGTGGCTTCATTTTTATGTACAATAAAGGAGTGAGATACGCCATAAGGGTCAGGAGATTTAGTTCAGAGCCCCGGTCAAAAAGGCTGACAATTGTAAGACTATCTAAATTTGCTCAGTTCTTTAGAGTAAAAATTGTCTTTCTTCTCTTTGCCTGTCATTTGCCACATCTGCCTTTATTATTAGCTGGGTGAATCAACATTTGTGAAGCAGGAACAGGCAGCTGATAAACCCTGCCAGGTTAATTATAAGTTAGAAATACCTGTCAGCACAAATTAAGTTTTTTCTATAGAGCAGGTATACCATAAAGATTGGGAACTGTGGAATCCCTGTCTAGTTCTGCACATTGTGACAGGTGTATTTGCAATTTGGGGCAGGCAAAACCATCACAAAATAAATGTCTATAAAACAGTGCTACTAGGTACTTGTTTTGCTAAAAATAACTGCATTTTTTTTCTCAAACTGAGAAGGATTTTTTTTTAGTAGTAATACTATTCCTCAGCTAAATATGTCATCTAGCAGGATATAAGTGTAAGTATGTCACCTCTCAAGACTCAGAAAGCAGGACTTTACTGTTGCACCGCCTGCTCTTTGGAATGCCCTTCCCCAGCAGTATGAGATTAGCTCTGACTCTCCAGCTTTTCTTGAAGACTTGCGTAGTCTGGCATGCATTCCCAGGCATGGGACCAAAGTGGTTAACTAAGCTTGTTTTGATTTGTTGTAGATAGTTTTCTACTTCAGGGTTATTACATATATGGATGGCATACTGAATGAATGAATGAATGAATGAATGAATGATGCCAGTAATTTTCATCAGCAGGGCAAATCTGGTTAGGAAAGCGGGCAAAGAATTGGCGATCAACTCCGCCCAGGAATCTGGGCCACTGCATAAATGATCTCTCACACAACTATATATGGTTTCCCTTTTCCCCCCTAAATATACCTCCTTTGTTTAGGAGAAAGGAGGTAACTCTTTTCTGCTGTTATTGCTAAACTATTAGAAATAGAAACAGTTGCTGATTTACTACGGCAACCACATTTTGGACCGGAATTTCCACAATTTCAGCTTAAATCAAATCAGACCCAATTTTACTACAATTTATATGGCAGTCATTAAGCGAATCACCATGGTCATTAAGAAAATCACATGATCATTAAGTGAGTCCAGCTTCCCCATGGGTGTTTTTTGCTGGAAATCTGCAGAAAAGGTAGCCAATTGTGACCACGTGATTACAGGAAGCTGCAACCCATCATAAATGTGAGCCAGTTGCCAAGTGCCCAAATTGTGATCACATGACCCTGTGAGTGGTGTGACAGTTGTTCAGTGCAAGTACAGGACATAAGTCACTTTTTCCAAGGCTGTCGTAACTTTGAGCTGTTGTTAAACAAATGGTTGTAAATCAAGGATTACCTGTATTAATCATCTAGAAAGCAAGGTACAAAGAAGATCACCTTTCTGAGGGACCTTTTAAGAAGGAAAAATGGGTTTCTTCAGACTTGCAGCTGCTAAAGGCACTATTCCATTTCTTAGATGTTCTTCAGAACATTGAAAAACCTCAGCAATGGGGTCCCTGCCTCCAACCACTTCAGAATGATGTAGAAGGCCTGTTGTGGTCCTCAGGGCTATCCCATCAGAAGTCAAACTTCCTTCTTACCTTATAACAGGGGTGTCAAACTTGCAACGTCACGTGATGTGTCGCGACATATCGCGACTTTTCCCCCATTGCCAGAGCTGGGATGGGCCCGGTTTCGGCATGATGCATCCGGCCCACAGGCCGGCAGTTTGACACCCCTGCTGTCAAAGCAAGAACATCCAATGTTAGCACTTCTTTGAAGTGTTTTGTTAATCGGAACCATGACACCTGCCTTATAACACAAGTACTTGCAAAAATAGAGAAGTTGATTTCTAACAATGTAAATAAAGAAATACTGTATGTCAGCCAGTACTTGCTTATTTGTAAAAACTGCCAGTCAAGATAGGTGCCCAAGACAACCACTCTGGTCTTTACTCTCTCCAAATTATTTTCTACCTTCAAATGAGGCAATGAAAACTTCTGTTTTCAGGACTGAGGGAAAGAACCCTTTGATACAGCTCTGGTCAGAGCTGCTTAAAATACAGAGAAGTACAGAAAAACTCAACATATTTTGACTTCTCTTACTACACCAGTCCTCCAAGTTAACAGGCAGCTCTATTTCAAGTACACCTTGGCTCAGTGGCAGAGCTCTATAGATTTATTCTAAGCATAGCTCCAGCTGTCAAGCTTCCTGGTCATAAGCAATCAATACCATGCTCTCTGCAAAATTAAGGTCATGCACATGACTGCTGTAGCTACTGTTTTATTTGCTACAACTCCAATTCCATCCAGCCTGAATGGTCAATGGTGAGAAATGCTAGAATTGTAATTCAGTTGTATCTGGAAGCTCACAGATGACCCACCACTGATCAAGATAAATCATTCTGCCATATTCAAAACTGTCAGGACTCTTCCAGATGTCCTCATCAGAGGAAGAGGGAGTGCCCTGTGGATATAATTTCACTTGAAACACTGCATCTTCCCCCTTCAGCTCTTCAGAAACTATAATTCAAGACACTAACCTTGAAGCAACCTTGAAGTGCCCAAATCAAAGAGAACCAGATTTGAAAACCTGGGCTTAGACCAATTCAAGAGTTACTGACTTATTGAGATCTAAATTCCTTTGTTGACTAATGAGCACCAGTTACACTCAGGTGGGTCCATCCATTTCTAGTATAAAGTTTCTGCTAGAAACCAGGATAGTATTGGAATCTTGTGCTTGAAACCTTGCCTTTTCACATGACTTCTCCTTGACCTCCATTTATGCTTCTGTTACATTTCCTACCAAACTCCTCTGGACTCATGATGTTATCTATTCTATCTTCAAAGCTCAGCCTGGACATGAACTACACTTTTGATGCTAGCTTCTGGACAGATAGTCCTCAAACTATGATAATAATTGAGCCCAAAATTTCCATTGCTAAGCAAGACAGTCGGTAAGTGAGTTTTGCCCCATTTTATGACCTTTCTGACCACAGTTATTAAGGGAATCACTGTAGTTGTTAAGTTAATAACGGTTGTTAAGTGAATCTGGCTCCCCCATTGACTTTGCTTGTCGGAAGGTCTCAAAAGGGATCACCAATGGTTGTAAGCTGAGGGCTACCTACCTACAATTCTGGCCTATTTTCCTATGTTCCCTCCACTTGTGCACTTCTTAGGCAGAGCATAAAAAGGAAGGAGGGAAAGAGGGAATCTCCATCTAGCCATGGTAAACATCTACTCTTTGTGAGTAAGAAAAAAAAAAGCACGCTAGTTGCTGTGTGTGAAAAAAACATTTTAGCTGAATTTATAAGTAACTATTTCTTACTTCAGATTGCGTGTAATGCTTTTTTAAAAACCCACAAAATAACATTCTTTTCTTCCATGTGTAAAGCAAATAATACAAACCCAGCCTTTAAGTGGCCTTCTAAACTTGGGAAAGCAGCCCAATACACGAAGGCAGAAACAGTGGTAGCCAAAACCAGTGCAAACCATTGTACAAATCCAGGGTTTTCAGATGGTTTTTACTTCAAATCCTTACCAACCAGATATTCCTTAATGTTTGAAGGAGCTTCTTTGGGCTCACATAGGTTTTCTCCCCAGTAAGACTACCCAAAGGTGTAGCTAGGGCTCAGAAGTAAATAGCAATGGGATATTCAGGACCAGATCCACACTCGCAAGCTGGAAGAAGTTTATCCACTTTTCCACAACACCCTTTTTCCTGGTGGGGCAGTTTGGATAACATAGGGCAGGTGATACACAAGTGATAGCCAGGAAGAAGGAAGGAAGGAAGGAAGGAAGGAAGGAAGGAAGGAAGGAAGGAAGGAAGGAAGAGTCTAGCATTGTCCCTTCCATTCTCTTTCTCAGGCAGTCCAGACTGCCCAGTGAAAAAAAAAGGCAAGATTTCAAGTACAAGATTCCAATACTATCTTGGTTTCTATTCTCTCTCTTCTCCATGGACATCCGCCATGGCAGAGCGGTGGAGAATGAGTATTCTGTATTGTTTAGTTGGGTGAATCTGTGGCCCAGAGTTTGGTAACCAAATTGCTTCAGAAGATAAGAGGCATTCACATCAGGTGAGCAGGTGAAAAGATCTGTGAACATCTCATGAAAGTAAAATCAACACACACTGCTGTGCCCATCACACATACATAGAAGAAGAGAAAAGTCGGAATTCAGATAAAAGTAAACAGGTCTCAGGAGTGGAACATTTCCAAAGAGTTCCTTTCAAATAAACCCAAAGTAGACAAAAAAAAGAAGACCTTTGCAGTTTCACAGTGTAAGTACAATATATGAGCATAGCAAAAAAAAAAAAAAAGATCATTTTTTGATTGATTGGCATTTCTCATTCTTCCAAGCCAACATAGTTATTGCTGCTGTAGATTTCTTCAGGTAAGCCTCAGGCATGTGGTGTTTCCTGACCCTTCTGCCCTTAATGTCAACATGTTGACAGGGAAATCTGAAGAAAGGCTGTAATAGGTACAACTGCTCAATTGGACTGAGAATGGTGATTGTCCATAATGGAGAAGGAGAATGGAAGAGGGGTGAAGCATAGGTCTTCACCTCCTCTTTATGCTTCCATACCCTGTTTCCTGAAAATAGCTTCTGACTTAGGTTTTAATCCAGCCACTGCAGTTATGAATTATCTTCATTATGTGAGAAAGCTCGGTCTGCCTGTTTGATAGTTGTTATCAGTCAGGTTCCTGCTGCCATTTAAAATACTTGATGAATGTGTAATATGGCATTGCAATTTTTATTGATAAGACCACGAGAACTCTCACCGAAAGCATGTTTCTAGTTCTATTTCATTGCCTCGAAGCCTTCTGCACGTTTTTGTAATTATGGGACTGAGACTAGGCATCCTTTTTCTTTCATTTCCACAGAAAAGAATTAGATAGGCAAATAGTGGCGATGCAATGGTTAAAGCATCAGAATAGAAACCAGGAGACCGTGAGTTCTAGTCTCAACTTAGGCACAAAGCCAGTTGGGTGACTTTGGGCCAGTTGATCTCTCTCTCAGGCAATGGCAAACCATTTCCAAAAAACTTTGCCAGGAAAATTACAGAGGCTTGTCTGGGCAGTTTCCATGAATACACACTGAAGGAAGAGGAGGAGGAGAACCCACTATGGATTGATTGATTATGTGCAATCAAGTCAGTGTTAGTTCTTAGTGACCACATGGATTTTCTCCAGGACAATCTCTTTCCAGCCTGCTCCTTCAGATCTTCCAATGATGTAACCTTAGCCTCTATAACTGAGTCCCTCCACCTTACAGCTGCTTGTCTTTTTCTTTCTTTCTACCTTTCCCAGCATTATAGATTTCTCCAGAGAGCCAGGTCCTCACATAATATGTTCAATAGTTATTTGAACTTGGTCATTTGTGCCTCAGATGAGAAATCTGAAATGAGTTGTTTTATTGAGCCATTTGTTGATTTTTCTTGGTTTATCTATGACATTCTCAGAATCTTCTCCAATACCAAAGTTCAAAAGCATCAATACTCTTCTTATCCTGCTTCTTCAAAGTCTAAATTTTGCTTTCACAGAGTCACAAAGGAAATCATTGCTTTGTTTTTATAGACTAGTCTTTGTTCATATAGATGCATCACAGCATCTGAATATCTTTTCCCTTCATTACTACCCAGAGTCGCATTTATTGATTATTGTTTCCTTTAGTGTAAATACAGGTAGTCCTCGACTTAAAACTGTTCATTTAATGACTGTTAAAAGTTTCAACAGCACTAAAAAAAGTGATTTCACACTTACAACTATTGCAGCCTCCCCGTGGTCACGTGATCAAAATTCGGACACTTGGCAACAAACTCTTATTTATGACATTTGCAATGTCCTGGGTTCATGCGATCAGCTTTTGCAACCTTCTGACAAGCAAGGTCAATGGGGAAGCCAGACAGCCATTTGTCTGAAATGGTATAGGGTTTCCTGCCTGAGCAGGGGGTTGGACTAGATGACCTCCAAGGTCCCTTCCAACTTTATTATTATTATTATTATTATTATTATTATTATTATTATTATTATTATTATTATTATTATTATTATTATTATTATTATTATTATTATTATTATTATTATTATTATTATTATTATTATTATTATTATTATGTTCATGACTGCAGTGATTCACTTAACAACTGTGGCAAGAATGGTCATAAAATGTTTCACTTAGCACCAGAAATTTTGGGCTCAATTGTGGTTGTAAGTCACGGACTATCTGTAATCAATCTTATACAAGAGAAACTAGCTCCACTTTGTGTCTATGGAGATTCTCAGTCATCCAGGTACAGTATGGCTGTCCCAAAGGTGCTTTTTTCAGGAGGCACCTGGACTTTCCTATTTTCTTCTGAAGACGTTTCGCTTCTCATCCAAGAAGCTTCTTCAACTCTGACTAGATGGTGGGGAGTGGAAGGATTTATATTGCTTGCAAATCCTTCCACTCTCCACCATCTAGTCAGAGCTGAAGAAGCTTTTTGGATGAGAAGCGAAACGTCTTCAAAAGAAACACAAGAAAGTCAGTGGTGGGATTCAAATATGTGAACAACCGGTTCTCTGTGTGGATGCTGCTTCCGGAAGCCCATTCTGGGCCTGGGCAACAAAAAATTAGCTACCGGTTCTGCTGAACTGGTGCGAACTGGCTGAATCCCACCACTGACGAAAGTCCAATTGCCTCCTGAAAAAAGCACCTTTGGGTAGTCCCCACTTTAATATCTTGTCAGCCCTAAAACAGTCACTATACTTGATGCTAATAATCAGAAGTCTAATTGCGCCTTTTCAAAGTTTATTATTTTTAATTAAAAGGCATTCTGTTTTGTTTTTTGCCAGATGTGGTGGCTCCCATGACGAAACAGCTGGAATAATTAAGATGATGGCTTTGCATTTGGGCCTTTCCTTGCCCAAATTAAAAACAAAACAAAAGTAGGAGGGGAAAAAAGGGGGGGAGGCAATAGTAAATGTTGGAGAGAAAAAACAAATGAATCCTTTTACAACAGGCGCTTGTTTCTAATGAAGAAAATAAGTCCACAGTTCTGATGTCAGGCAGTTCTATCATTTATCCAGTGAAAGAAAACACTTTGTTTACTTCAGCCTGAAGTAACCCAGAATGCTTTGGGGCATAGAGCAGTGCCAAAGTGTGTTATATGTGAATATGGCTAGAAGCTCTACCTATCATTTTTGACACGTGCCATCCTTTTATATGATCACATAAAACATAGGGCGGAACAATCCTTAGTTTACCTGCTGATTAGTCCTGGGGTATCAAACTGGATTCCTGTGCATTGTAGCAATTATGTAATTACCAATATATGTGATTAGTTCTGATCAGCACTTCCTGAGGTGAGAATTAGAGCATTCCAGAACCCCAGAAAGCATTTTTTAAATGTTTGTTATCTCCAGCCTAACAATTTGCAAAATGTTTAATTGGTCTTGTGGAACCGTTGAAATGAAATGTCATTCAGAACGCAGTGGGAATGACATTTTTCTGATTACAAATGTAACTCAATTGGCCACTTACACCCAGGAAGCACGTTTCTAGAGAATGCATGTTATGCGATGGCTATGCAGTTCAGCTCTGCCCATTTATCTCTTTAACCCATAGGCTGCTTTTCACTTGATCAAAAATTTCAAAACTGTCTATAATAAGATCAAAAATATCTCAGTAAGAAGAATTAGCTATCAGTGAATTGTTTTAATTTTTAGTACTTGTTTGGAAATAATAGAGTCAGGAAAACAGATATGTTGTGACATTATTTACTCAATTTGTGAGGGAGTGAAATTTGCTGTCTGTGCTTTAGAAAACTGCAGCCAGACAGAAAAAGTTCCCACCCCCACTTCCCTCCTGCCTTCATACATTCACACACAACTTTACTCACAAACATCCAAGCCGGTGTTGCAGCTGCCTGTGATTACTGAGCCATAGACTGGCATTTTCAAGGATGTGCTGACGTCCACAGACAGCCTCAGCTCTCAGACAGGCTCTCAGCTTACAAAATCAACTGCTAAGACAGAGTGGGAAGAGGGTTGTGTGTAGCAGAAAGGTGAAAGCCTACAGATGAGGAAGTGGAGGCCATGTTTGGAGATTGGCAGCTATTACAACTGCCAGGACTATAAGCTATGGAGAGCACACATCCCGATGGAGGTCCTGCTTGGACCCTGGAGCTTTGTTGTTTTTAGTAGCAACTGAAAAAAGGAACAACCATACTGAAGCAGCACTGTATCCTATTCTTCCCCATCCTTTTGTATGAACTTTTGGAAAAGGTTGTGTCCTACTTTAAAGACTTTGAGACTTTTATTTGAGCTGAGTATTCAAAGGCTAAAGAGACCTAAAACAAGATGGATCAACGACATCAGCAAGTATTGCAGACTCAGTTAGCAAAAGAAAGCTCAGGACCATATAGGTTGGAAGAGGCCTTCATTCTACAGTGGACAATGGCTAAAATGATGATGATGATGATGATGATGATGATGATGATGATGATGATTAAAAGACTGCGTATAAAGGACTGAGTAGTAAAAGCATAATTACATGGCAACATCACCTTGCAAAGTCATAGAAAAATGGAGCTGACACAGAGCAAGGACTGTTTTCTTAATACAGTGTGGGTTTTTATTCTTTCTTACATGGAGGCAACTGGTCCTCTCCAAATAATTCAGAAAAGATGATGGAAAAAGGAAGAGGAGGAGAGGAGCCCCACCACATTGATGAGGAAAACAGTGAGATGAGAAATCACTTTGGCTGGATGTTCGGTTCAGAATGTTGATTGCAGGGGATTATCAGACACATCAATAGTAACCCTACTCTGCCGACTGCACTCACAATCTCTCAGAAAACTAATTCAGTTGTTATATCATAAAATGGAGGGGGGATGTTCCTGTCGCTCCATATTTTCAAGAAAAATGAATAATGTTGTTGCATGTTCTCCTTCTTCAATAGCTGCTCAGCATCATTTATGGCAAAAACAGCAAACCGCATAAGAAAAACAACTTTAATCAGTTTGGCAAACTGAATCCAAACCTAAAAAAAATAGTCCTTAAAGCTTGCCTAAATGCAAACAAGGAAGGAGTCAAATATTCCTCACAGAGGTGTTGTGTTTCCTTTGCCTCTCTGCCTAAGTGACCTTAGTAAGTAGGTTTTTCTGACTTTCAAACTGCAACTGACATAAAACCATGGTACTTAAGTCTGTTTAACCTACCTGAGCACTGAATCCAAGCTACTGGATTTTAGATAAATTGCCGCTGCTGTCATACCAGATGGTAAAATGTGCCTTTACACCGTGATATTACCCTTGTTTGTCATCTATCAGGATTACTAAGAGCTGTTTCTGTTCCATTCTAAATTGGAATGGATCCAGGTAACTGAAATATATATAAATTAGAATGGATCTAAATAATCATGATAAAAAAAATTCTAGTGTTGAGAAGAACATTAGTTAGGGCATGATGCTTATGCAGAATGATAAAAGATCTAATTAATGTTTTTAAGGCAGCAAAACCTTCATTTTTCTTTTGGAAAAATGAATAATAGATCAATCTTGTCAATCTTGTTCAAAAGTAGGAATCCAGAAGATAAATGCTAGATCTTTGTCTATCTGGGATGTTATCCACACTCTCACTGTATACAATTCAAAATATTCAATACATCCAGGAAGTGTCTCACCTCTATTTAATTTCTACTGTGCCAAAATTATAGTGTCCAGATAGGTAAGTAATGTTTTCCTCTGAAAAATTCATAATGAAATTTCTCATAATGGATCTTTCACCCAAAGTATCACCCAACAACTTAAGCTTGCTTATGGAAGACCCATCACTATCCAAAAAAGGTTTCTGGATATTTGTAAATGCAATTAATTACAGAAGAATTCTATTTGTTTACCACATTTACAACATACAATGTAAGATTATTATAGCTGTCCATCAGGTTTGGTAATTCTAATTCTGACCTTTTCACCATTTCGCTTCTAGTTGTTGTTCTGATGATTTCATTATTTCCAGAATGTAAGAGAACTGACAAAAGCACAGTAAGGCTAAGACATCTGTAAGTGTCTATTTCAATAGGACAAGGCACCTCCCTATCTTGTTTTATTATATTTATGTTCTTATTATCTGTGTTGAGCATTAGTCAAGGGGTAGGATATGGGAGAAATTAACTTTCAAAGAAATAATAATGGATCCCTTTGTATTGTATTGCTGAGAATGGGAATTTCACTGAGAAGATTTTGAATTTACAGTTGCACTAAATTAATTTTTGACCCCTTACAAGTGCCCTACAATTGATTTCCAAGAAAATAGAGTTTGGGTATTTAAAACTGAATATTTGTGGCTGTACTTTCTATTTTAATTCTAAATGTAGTTTTGGTTTTCAAATGATTATGTTTAGCTAAGTATATTAACTATAGGAAAATATTTGTCTTGTCAATTCAGAAAAAAAAACCCTCTTATTTGACTTGCTTAACTATTCTGGAAGTCACTGTTTAGTACAATATTTTAATTCCAATGCAGTGATGTGATTCTGACATAGTTTGCCAAAATACAATATAAGAATTAAACATTAGAGAATATAAAAACATCATGCAGTCTCCTAGTAATATCTACAAACTAGTGTCTGCTACCTGAATAAGCATTTTGTTTTTGCTCACCGGCCCACTATTGTAATTCACACTCTGATTCCTGTCTCTTTGGCAGCTCAAAAGTAACCAAGAAACCAGGAAAATTAGAAATGAGCTGAAAAGTGAACTCCAGTTTGTTTCCATGGCTTTTCTCAAATTGCTTGTACTGTTAAGTGGGCTGAGTGATAAGACTAAAACCATGAGCATCTTGAGTGCTGAAATAGCACTCTATGTAGATGATGTAGGGAATTATGTTCTTCGGAGCAAAGTTTGATTGCCTTGGTTCATAGAAATTATGTATTTAAATCAGTATCCCCTAAAGCTTTTTGGTATACTGAGGAGTTTCATTTTTTGATAAAGTAATTTTTTTAGCTGGTGTAATTTTGTAATTCCAGTGCTTGAAGACACAACTTTCAGAAGCTGCACACTCATCTTATTGCAGCCAAACACAAACCACTTTCAATTGATCCGAATTCTGCTAGGCTGGATAGGCCCTCATCAGTTCTCTTTACAGACTTGCTTTACTTCTTTTCTATTCTTAACGTCTGTTTTTTTTTCACTCCACCTTTGGATTGTTTTCTTAATTCCCAATCAACATTAAATATTAAATGTTTCCTGACTCCCCCATCTCTATTCCAAGTTATAACATTCTTCTTGGGAACAAGGCCCACGCAACTGTGTTACCTGTAAACAATGCCGGATACACTGATAGAATTGTGTCAACCTCAAAAAGAGGAACAAATTGTTCCTGGAAGCAGGGTCATAGCATCAAAAGACAATAAAAACCCCCAAGAAGATTTCAAACCTTTAGGATGGAAACATAGCTCAGTTTATTGAAAATAGATTTTCCATACCCAAAAACTTGGATTCAATCTTCGACAACTCCCGTTAAAGAGACTAGATACCTACAGCTTATATGATCACAGCCAATCAGTGTAGGAAATACTGGGAAAGATAAGCAGTAAACTCTGATGCTCCTAAGAGTGTCCGGTTTATTTTATTAATAAATACTACAGGAAAACAAATGTGAACCTTTGAACTTTCTTATATTTATGTTCCTGCAGCTCTCCACTGACCCACTTCTGCAGAACTGATGCCTAAAGCAGTTTATATCACAAATAAGAGCTTTGATTCTGTTGGCCCTTTCCTTCCTTGTCTTTTCATTAGTCTCTCATTTAATCAGACTCTATCAGCATATGGTCCTTTTAAGTCCTTTAATTCTAACTGTAGGATAATAACTAAAACCATTTCTGATAGGGGCTTCTTTAAAATTCAGTGCAGGTTTTACTGGTTACAGGGGTCACAGTGAAAATTTAGTGCAGAGAAAGTAAAAATTGAAAAGCTTTTTAAAGAAAAATGCAGGCTATAATGAGGACTCGCTGCTGTGTTGTTTTGGCCAGAAGTAAAAACCAAAGAAATCTGACAAGAGCCTGCCTTTTTCATCAGAAAACTGATCTTTTTTTTTTTTTACTTTTACGTGTTCAAGCTTTCAGTTTTAGAGCCAACTTCTGAATGAGGATGACTATGGAAAGAGCTTCCCTTGTATGAGGGTGCAGATTGAAGTGGCTTGTTGCTAATTTGTGAGATAAAAATACACCAGCTGTATCTTTATTACTAAAAAATCACGATGGAGATTTATTTGCGGACAAACACAGAATGTTTGTTTGCATCCTTTTCATTCCAATGGGTGGTCCATAACAGAAAGTAAGTATAGGCAGAATCATTTGCATAGCTATTGTAAGTTGGACAAAGCTAAGAAGAAATTCAACAAGTCTTAACTAATTGTCCGCACACATTTCTTTCATGTAGAATTGATTGATTTATCCATTTGATGAGTTGCATCTTGCCCTATTGCTGGCTCTCAGAAAAGGGCATAAGGAAAGATATAATTGATATAGATATAGACACAGACACATATAATAAATGACACAACTTCTTAAAAGTGTGATCGTATTTCATGTGTCTGTTTTGCTGTATATAGGACTGGAATTGGCACGGAGTTGAAATGGCATTCAGAAAGGGGAAGCGTAATGCTTTATTTTCAGTGACATAATCCTAATGAAAAAATTTACTTCTCTCCAAAAGATTCATTTCCCTCTTGCAGTGCCAATATAGCAGCATCAGTAACAGCTTCCTTCCTCTGGCAAATTGCAGATTCAGAGCAGGGGCTCGTCAGGAACAAACTTTGTCTGACAACTATTATTTAAAAAGAACAGACAGACATTGTTAAATTGATGTACAAGTATTTCCAAGGCTGGCCCGAATACAAGAAGAAAGCTGGGCATCAGCATCTTTGTTTATATTGCTAATGACTATCTCTCCTGGACTTTGTAGTACTTTGGCTGACAACTATTAAGCACAACCCAAAAACACCCTTGTGCAATTTGTCTAGCAACTTACATTCTTCATAACCAGCCCTGAAGTATATTTTACAGGCCACATGCTGTTAAAAATATTAACCCCCCTCCGGCAAATTTACATTACTCTTCATAATTCAAAAATACTACTCATTCCAGTGATACTCCCTGGAGATTAAAGATCAATAAAAATTAAGCTGATGGTTAAAAACAATACAGGGCATCATTATGATTGTTGCTTGCTTCTACTTCTCTCTTTTAGCTTTGTCTAAAACATAAAATAGCCCAAAGGAGACAGGTTTGTGTAGAATAACCAGAATGTCTGTCACAAAACATTGTTCAGGCCATATGCACTAATGTCTGGAAGGCAGTTAAAAAGAACTCCTCAAGTGATGATTAATTGAATATATTTTTTTCATAACAAAGTTACGAAAGTTCATGAAGGTAGCTGGGTGGAAACTCCTGCTTCGTTCAGTCTAGAAACAAGGGAGAAAAATTGCTTCGGAGGGGATGGCCTGCTTTCTAGTTGATTAATGTGCTCTAATAAGACCTCTGTCGTCTTCCTAGTGAAATTCTGATGTGATTCATAGATGCTGGACACTTATCTGACAGAAGCATTTCCGCAAGTGCTTTGGGGAAAATAGCCTGCTTGTGGTTTGAATGTCAGTGCTTTGACTCCAAGCAAAGATTACATGGAGTTCAAAGCAAAATCGTGTGATTTTAGAAATTGTTACAACTATATAGAAATATACTGTATGTACCAAATCTGAGTTGTTTCCTGGCCAGGGTTGTTGATGCATAAAAGCCATGTTTAACCATATCATTTCATAATCTCTGTCAACGCCTTTTTCCCCCATTGCTTTCTCTTTAGCATGAAGCTAAAAGAGAACAGATGAGCAATTCAAAGAACTAGTTATAGGTCAAATCGAGCCCACCGTGTTCCTGTAACCTATTCTTTGGGAAATCCTATATATTTTGTTTTATTCTATTTAGTATGATGTTTGGGTATCAATTTAGGATTCTGACTGATCTCATCGCTGACAGTCAAGAGGAAATATTGTGATTACTTTGAAATACTTAAAGTAGATGGACCTTATTTCCCTGTTCAGATATTCAAAAAGAGGAAATACCAGTATTTCAAATTCCATCCTGATGTTACTCATCTCCACTAAACAATATACATACTGGGGAGACTTGTGTGGGGAGACATCTGAAGAGAGCTTTCCCACATGCAACTACAAGGTTTAAATAAAAAGCAATGCCTCCACCTCCATAACTTTAAACAAATAACCCTTGAAATAAGCTCTTTTAATAACAGTATTTACTTTTCCACATAATCACTGCCATTCACTATATACTTTTGCCAATGACAAACAAGCTTTTTAAAACTGTCATGAAACAACTCCATATTTTGTCTCTTTGACCAAATCTTGGCATTTTTTTCCGTCTCTTAATTTCTGTCAAATAGAGGGATTCAACTTTGCAATTGCCTTTTGGGTGGCTGGTGAGGTGTGAGGCCTAGGTTGTCACATGGCAGCAAAATTTCCTTCTTGTGCTTTTAAATCTACTTAAATGCTTCACAGTTGGTGCTAGGTTCAAGGAAATTCATGTAAATCTGTTTCCCCCCCCCCCAGGATATGTTAACCTGTGTTCCCCCTCCCCAAATTATAGATTTTCCTGCCAAAACCTAGAGGTTTTGTTTATTTTTTGTTTGATACTTTGTTTTGGGATCATAATGATGATCCTAAGCTCTATCAGTTCTTACAATGTTGCTTGGTGGACTGAATTAATTCAAATGTTTTACTTTTTTAACTGCTTGATCATACCATCTCTCCATTTCATAGCAGCTGTATTCATCATAATAGTATTTCACAGAGATTTTGTTGACAACTTTAAGAGATGCAGTCTGTTTTTCTGGATGAAAAAAACAGAACACTAGAAAAATTATGCAGTATAATATTTCATAATTCAAAATGGGCCAAACTTTAATAATACAAACTCAGAAACATCCTGAGTTCTCCAGAAGTTTTCATCAAGGTTAGGTGAATCCAAAATAAGAGATGGGAAAATAAAAAAGAGAAGAGAAAAAAGAAAAAAAAATCAGTTGTGATCATGATAATTATTTTAGAGATACTAGCCAGGATCCTGCTGGTTACAATTTTGGTAGGGTCTTATTTTTCCCTCTTAAAAATACTTTTGAAATGCTATAAAAATGAATCTGGATCAACTGAGAATTTGAATTTCTGAGGTGTTTATTACACATCCAGTGCATGTAATATAGAATGCGCAAATATACATATGCTGTTTAAGAAACATATGATAAGCATGATCTCCAAGCTTATTAAGCTGAAGTGTTTGGATTCAATCCAAGACACTATGTCACCTTAATCAAAAAGCCTTTGAGATAAAATGACACATTTCCCAAGTGTGTTGGGATTGCTATCCAAGTATACATACATATATCACACACACATATATAATTGGATTATAAATCTAAATATAAATTCAAAATATCAATTATTTTTCCCCATCAGGTACCAAGTGATCCATTTTGCGTATTTACTTGGTTATTGTGCAATACAATTAATATTATTTATCTTAATGCTCCATCTGCTGATATAAAGTATTCTGAATAGAATAGAGCTGGAAGGGATCTTGGAGATCTTCTAGTCCAGCCCCCTGCTCAATCAGGAGAATCTATACCATCTCAGACAAGTGACTGTCTAGCCTCTTTTTAAAAATCTTCAGTGATGGAGCGCCCATGATTTCTGGGAGTAAGCTATTCCACTGGTTAATTGTCCTCACTGTCAGGAAGTTTCTCCTTAATTCCAGGTTGTTTCTCTTTGTTCAGTTTCCAACCATTGTTTCTTGTCCTTCCCTCTGGTGCTTTGGTGAATAACGTGACCCCCTCTTCTTTGTGGCGGCCCCTCAAGTACTGGAATACTGCTATCATGTCTCCCCTATTTCTTCTTTTCTTTAGACTAGCCAGACCCAAGTCCTGCAGCCATTCTTTGTATGTTTTAGTCTTCAGGCCTTTGATCATCTTAGTTGCTCTTCTCTAAATTTTTTCCAAACTCTCAACATCTTTTTCATGATATAGTGACCAAAATTGGCTGCAGTATTCCAGGTGTGGTCTTACTAGGGTTTTATAAAGCGGTATTAGTACTTCGCGTGATCTTGATTCTATGCCTCTGTTTACACAACCCAGGATTGTATTAGCTTTTTTGGCTGCTGCTGTACACTGCTGGCTCATGGTCAAGTGATCGTCCACTAGAACTCCAAGGTCCCTCTCACAGTTACTGTTTTTAAGCCAAGTCTCACCCAGTCTGTACTTGTACCTTTGATTTTTCCTGCCTAAATGTAAAACTTTGCTTTTCTCCACATTGAAACTCATTTTGTTGGGCAGAGCCCATTGTTCAAGTTTGTCAAGATCTTTTTGGATCCTGAGTTTGTCTTCTGGGGTGTTGGCTACTCCTGCCAGTTTGGTGTCATCTGCAAATTTGATGAGTTCCCCTTCAATTCCCTCATCTAAGTCATTTATGAAGCTATTGAAGAGTACTGGGTCTAAGACAGAACCTTGTGGTACCCCACTGCTTACTTCTCTCCATGTGGATGTAGTGCCCTTGAGGACTACTCGTTGAGTACGGTTTGCCAGCCAGCTACAGATCCATCTGGTGGTGATGTTGTCTATTCCACCATGTTGTAGCATACCAAGGAGTAGGTTGTGGTCTACTTTATCAAATGCCTTACTGAAGTCTAAGTATACTACAGCCACAGTATTTCACTGGTCTATTAGTTTAGTCACTTTGTCGAAGAATGAAATAAGATTGGTTTGGCATTATCTATTTTTAACAAACCCGTGTTGGCTACTAGTTATGACTTTGTTTGCTTCTAGTTGTTTGCAGATCTGTTTTTTGATTATCTTTTCTAGCATCTTCCCAGATATTGATGTTAAATTGATTGGTCTGTAGTTTCCTGGGTCTGTTTTTTCCCCTTTCTTGAAGATGGGAACCACATCAGCCCTTTTCCAATCCTCAGGTACTTCCCCAGTGCTCCAGGATTTTTGAAAGATGTGTTGCAATGGTTCTGAGATAACATCTGCCAGCTCCTTCAGAACTCTGGGATGTAATCTGTCAGGCCCCGGTGATTTATATTCGTCAAGGTTGGATAGGTGTTCTCTTATCATTTTCTTGCTTATTTTAATTTTTGTTTGTAGTTTGTCTTTTGCAGTGGTTTTTTTTGTATGTTGGGCTAGTTTCTTTTTGTGTGAAGACTGATGCAAAGTACGAGTTAAGCAGCTCTGCTTTCTCCGTTGCCTGTTATTTCCTTGCCATCTTCTCTCTTTAGTGGGCCTAGTTTCCTTGACTTTTTTTTCTTGTTGTTAATATGTTGGAAGAAACTTTTTTTTATTATCCATGATTTCTTTTGCTAGTCTTCATTTTTTCTGAGCCTTTGCTTTCCTGGCTTCATCTTTGCATGTTCTGGCTGTCTGCTGATAATCAGCCTTAGTTATGTGCCCCTCTTTCCATTTTTTTGTATTTGTCCTTTTTGTCTTTCAGTTTGTCAGAGAGATCTTTGTGCAGCCATGCTGGTTTCTTCTTGAATTTCTTGTTTTTCTTTTTCAGTGATATTGTGCTGGTCTGGGCTTTTATGATTGCATTTTTCAGAGTTTCCCATGCTTCTTGGGTTGTTTTCCCCTTTAGGATTTTCATCCATAGGATCTTTCCTAGGTTCTCTCTGAGTTGGTTAAAATCAGCTCTTTTGAAGTTCAAGACACTGGTTGGATTGTTTTCTGTTGCTAGTGTTTGCAACAGAAAGTATTATGGCTTGTAAAGATAGATAAATAGTTTCAAATCCTGGGTGTTATACGGATCAGACCAGTCCAATCACTTTTCAATCAATAAAGAATACTTCAAGGGTAAAATATACACACATTTTTATGTATGAATACACACACACACACACAAACACACATGGCGGGGGGGGGTATACATTCCCATTAAAGTGATCAAGGCTGCTTATAAAAATTTGCCCACCTCATTTGGATTGCAAAAATATGGACAGCTAATTTTAAAATATTATTGGATCCCATGAAACAAATGGATAAGATTTATTTATTGCATGAATTTGGGGAAAAGCAACTAAAGCATAACCACTTTTAAATATGTTCCAAAAAAATCGAAAATGTGTGGAAGCTCTTCTCTCACTATTGTTAAACTACCAATAATCTTCTCTTAACCAGTTCCCTGTTTTCTGAAGGTGTTGTATTGGTAATCTGATCTGTTTAGAGATATAAAACATTACAACATAAATTGGAATTATGTATATGGAATCTTCATATGACTAGCTATGATTCAGAATTGAATATGCCCCAAGGTTGATCTCCTTACTATCTACCTTTTTTTGAATAAATAATGGGATTAATTTTATAATTTTAGGTTTAAGGTTATTTTATATTAATTTAAACCATCTTGTATGCTATGATCTGATGGATTTGATCTGATTCTTGACCAAAATTAAGCAATATTGCTATTGATCACTGCAACAGTATTACATTACCAAGTTTACATAGCAATTACTATTAACACAATAAGCTTATTTTTTTAAAAAAGACCTACATATCATATATTTTGAGTGCTATGGTTCACTGCCTACATATCAGATAGCCTACTGTAGTACTTTTTATAGAACTGGAGCACCCTTGAAACATAATGTACTTTTCATACTATGGATTTTCTATTGATCATCACAACTTGCCATACTTGCCAACATTTCACAATCACCAACAAGGGCATGTTTATTGCACTATGTAGTTCACAGCTCTTTGGACAATTCCTCCCCACCCCATTGCAATATCATTCTATCTCTCAAGCTATAAAGGGATAGAAACGAGACATGAGTAACTAGGTCTAAAGTTATGTTTGACACTGTGGGAGCAGTCTTCCCTAATATCAAATCAAAGCATATTCAAATAATGAGAGTTAATTAGCTCTGAAGAGGACTGGTGCTTTAAAGAAGTCTTATCTGAAACCAAAATTGGGAAATAGATCCAAATAATTAGTGAAAGCAAAGTGTTGAAACAGAATTTGTCATTGACCAGTTGATTCAAAATCTTTTCTTTTAAATTTTCAACATGTACCACAATTTGCTTTGTTGAGTAGATCAGTGGTTGGGCTGCCTTCCAGAAGTTTGGATTACAATAGCAATTATTCCTGATCAACGAACCTTTAGTAAACACTAGGCTCTAAAAAGAATACTTAGATCTTGTGGATACAGCAGGAAATAATAAACTACTAGTTGAATATAACTTTTAAGAATTAGGTTACATCATTAAAGGTATAAAAGACCTTTTGCTCAGGTTTTGCAATAACACTAAATAGCAAGACCATTCATTTGAAATGGAAAAGGCTGCTTTTTTGTATAAAATATATAGTTGCTAATATGTTTTAAAAACCACTGCCTGATACAGAATTTATAATTCCATAACCACAATAACTTTATTTGCTGTAGTAACAATAAATGTTCAAATTAAATTATACAACAAAAGAAAAAATAACATACTGGTAAAGGATCACCAAAATTCAGAATTTCAGCTTTCGAAGAATACTATAGTGTATTGTTTTTATTTCTATAATTCCAGTAACTTGAAAAATGCTCAATCAAGAAAAAGTAGATTTGCCTCAAAATAAGAGGCTTCAGTTTTTATACAGCGAAAGGATTGTTCAATACACATGAAGCATGTACATGTTTCAAAAATAATTTGGAAGAAGTGCACCAATTAAGTCTGATTGGACTGCTTTAAGAACAGAGAGGAACAACATTCATGCAAGTTCCAAAAGACTTGTCCAATAAATATAGAAATCACAATGCAAAATTACTAGTGTCTTTTTTCCCCCTTTTCCAGCACAGCAGATTCTACATGGATGAAAAGAATGCTTTTTTAAAGACTCAAGCTACAAATAGAAACTTTTGTAGTCAGATACCGAAACTTATAAAATAACGTCTTGCCACAAAATTATACATTTTTCTATGTATAAACAGGCATTTTGGATCATTACAGATCCGTGACACTTAAAAGTAAAATAAGCTTTCTAATATATTGCTAAGAATGCCATTTTTCAGAGTTTATACTTTTATGTTGCTTCAAACGTAGAATCTGATTTAGCAAATGCACACAGAATTTTTTGTTCAATGTCGCAGAATCATAATACTATCTAGGCTGCCTGACAACATGTCCTGTCGACAATAATTATCAAATCATTACAACAGTATTACAACCAACTTGTCTAGCAGTTGCTATTAACTGGTTAACCTTAAAATATTTAACAGCCTATAAAAACTAGTAATTGCATTATCTGCTATGTATTTTGAGTGCAGTTTAGAACAAAATAAAACTGCAAGAGAATGCCATTCTGTTAAATGACATGCATTAAAATTTCATTAAGAAGTTATTTTAAATAGCTTCTTTTATAGATTGTTGAAACTCTCTGAAGCTTAGTTCTGGGACTGAGTAACACTATAACGAATTTTCCATGGCTCAGTGATATTCACAAATCAGGTGAATTAAACATTCTTATAGAATTGGAGTACCCTTGAAACACAGCCACTTAGTATGGATTTAATTTTGAGAGAGTTTCTGTTTCAAAGATTCGGGCATTTCAGGTGGTGGGGGACGAGGCAACTTGAGATAAACTTTAACTGAATCATAGATGAACCACTGCAGGCCAGTAAGAGTACCAACCATCAGAATACGAGTGAAGAGGCCTTTCCAGATCCCATACATGCCCAACCTCTTGAGGACACCCAAAATAGTGGTGCCCCTTTCTTGGTTCAACACTGATACCACAGAATCAGCTGGGTGTGAGACTATAGCACAGAAGATGCCAGCGATATATCCGCCAACAAATGTGACTCCAAGTTGTTCCATCTTGCTGCACTGATCTCGTGGCTTAGGAATGACGTATTTATAGAGTGCTTCTATAGTTCGTTCAAAGCAGGAAAACTTCATCATGGTATAAGGGATCTGTCGCAGCCAGAGAGGATACACTCCCTTATAGAAAGCCCAGAGTCCTTCTTCAATATACATCTTGGGAGCTGCTTCTCGCAGGGTCTTGGCATAACCGCGCTGGGTCTGAATCCGTACCTTGACTGCTTCCATCGGGGCCAAAGCAATGTCAGCAAAGAACTCAGCGCTGGCTGAAGCAGCGAGGTAGAGGCTAGTCCGCCACAGATAAGCTTGCTCCAGACCCAAAAAGTTAGAGTACAGTATCTTGAAGTACTCATAGAGACCAAACTTGCCAAAGCCCTGCATGGAATAGCCTATGGCTGTTGGAGCCCATCCCTTAGCCAGGCCACGTATCCCCTCCTCTCGAACTGTAAGAGAAAGGCCTTGCACCAGCCCTTGGTAACGCCTGGGTTCCACTTGCATGCGGCACTTCACCACATCGAGTGGCACTACCGCTGTGTGTGTTGCACCGCAGCTCACCACCCCACCTAAGGAGCAGAATAGCAGATAGGCAAAGGAGCCATACTCACAGGAGTACTCCTCCTCCTCCACTACCACCTGTCCCATGGGACTGTCCTTTTTGGCTACTGAAGCTGCTGACAGGCTGAGCCGATTCCTGGGTGGAAGAGCTGGGCTGCCATCTTTGGAAGGCTCTGGCTTCATGTCCCTGCAGCTACTTGACAGCCCACATTGAAAGAAGGGCCGGTCGCTGCCCCTGCTGCTTCCCTCTAGGATCCAGGTTGTGGGGCATAGCCCTGCCAGCAGCTGAGGGCAAGGCTTGGGGTAGGGGGGCCTGCTGCCCTCAAGGGCCTCCCCTTCCATTTTGTCTTGACTGTTAAGGAATCTGCTCTCAGGGCCACTTTTCTTAAGGCTCCTGGAAAAAGCCTCCTCTGCCCTCCAGAACCAGGATATGTGCTGAGAGAAGGGAACCATGATATCCCTGGCTCCTTCCTTCCAAGACTTGTACTTCCCCTGGTCTGTGCATGGGACAGGCATCTTCCATGCGCAAGCAAAGGCCTTGCTAATGGCTGAAGCTGTTGCCTCTTTCCAACTGCCAGGGAGTTCAGGGTTCTTCTTCTGGCTATAGAGATGTAGCCTAGAAGGGGTGGAAGGAATAGGACTGTAAGTGGACACTCTAGTCACTCTCTCTGTGGTTTAGATTAGTTGGCTGGAAACGGGGGGAGCCTCTGAGAGCAAAAGATTAAAGAATAAAAAGGTTCAAAGAATGTGTGTGTGGGGGTATTAAATGCATAAAATATATGGGCAGGAGTTGCATGGCCTCAGAGATAAAACTCAAAAGTGTCAAGTTCTGAATCAGTAATAACCTTCAATGAGAATCCAAAATCTTTAGCCTCCCCCCCCCAACTTTTAAGCTAAGCCTTCTAGTTTTGAGTATCAGAGGAAATGGTTCCATATTTACATGACAGTTCTGTCTGGACAGAATCTTTGGGACAATTGTTATTTATTCCTATTGCTTTCAGTTGTAGGAGCAGCACATATTTGCAGATACTATTTTTGCCATTTGCTTTTTGGTCAAAGAGCCTGACTATGATAGCATATGTATTTGTGATCCATATTTAAAGCATCACCAATAATATGTTATTACCACCAAAAGTGTAGAACATGGAAAATAAATTTCCATGTTCCTCAATATTCTTCAATTTATAAGGAATATTTCATGCAATGTTAAATATCTGATTACCTTAATATGCAACAGATGGGCTAATTATTACATAGCAATGCAGTGTCAAGTAATATCTGTCAATCAGTTTATATAAATACCATCCTGGTACCTTAGGTGGAGGGATACAAACAAAATAAATAAAGCTACTTCTGTCTTAACCTTTTTACTTTTTTTCTAGTCAGAAAAAAAAGTTAGAAATATGAAGATAAAATACAGGAGATTACAAAATAGAAAACAATGTAGTCTGGCTTATAATAATAATTTGCTCAATAAAGCAGAATGATTAATGAAGCTAATCACACACTAAGAAAACTAATAGAGTCGCATCCATGTCAGACTTCACAGGAGACACAAGCAATAAATCTCAGTTCTCTAAGAAATCAGTCTCCCTTTCAGGGAGTATGGTAACTAGGTAACAGCAGATACTTCGCAGACCCAACAGAGCTAGATGGTGGAGCCAAGAAAAAAGTAATAGAGGTACAAAAGATCCGAGTGGTGGAGAACATAAGAATCAAATCTTTTATATATGTCAGCCTCAGGGTGTAAAGCCCAAGCCTTTTTCTCCCACTCTTCGAGCTAACAGCCTTTTCTAGTTTTTGAGTGTCAGAGGCACCCATGACAGTTCTGTCTGGGACAGAACTTCTGGGACAGACGTTTATTTATTCCTACTATCTCAGTTTTAGGAGTACCACATATTTGCAGTTAGTATTTCTGTCATTTGCATTTTGGTCAGAGGACCTGACTTTCTACCTATATATGACAGGAATGGTTGTAACCTCAACAAATTTATGTGATAGGATTAATCAAAAGTCATCTGAAAGCACCCCTAAACAACTGTAACTTTTTATAGTGACAGAAACAAAACTGCTGGAAAAAGAAGGGAAAGCATCAAAATAGAGGATATAATAGAAATAGGGAGAAAGTTCAAAATAGTTCTATGTGGAAAGAAATGACTTAGAATACTGTCACCGTTTCATTTTCTTAAATAGCTGTGTGCAAAACTGCACGGCCATTTTCCAGAACACCGATGTATGAAACATTCCATTTTTCCAATGAAATAAATCATCTGAGCATTTGGAAGATGGTTCAACTACTTCAAATGGGAAGCTTATGGAACTGGGTTTAATGTTGTCAAGGGCAAAGTCTGGCCCTGAAACAGAACAGAATAGAATATAGAATAACAGAGTTGGAAGGGACCTTGTAGGTCATTTAGTGACAGTCCAACCCTCTGCTCAAGGAGGAAAGTGTATACTATTTCTGACAAGTGGCTGTCCAGTCTCTTCTTGAAAGCTTCCAGTGATGAAGCACCCACAACTTCTGAAGGCAAGCTGTTCTCACTGTCAAAAAAAAATTCTTATTTCTGAACCTCTCCTTGATCAGTTTCCATCCATTGTTCCTTGTCTGGCATTCAGGTGCTTTGGAAAATAGGTTGTCTTTCTCTCTGTGAAAGCCTTTCAAATATGGGACACTGCTATCCTGTTACCCCTGGTCCTTTTCTTCACTAGACTAGCCATGTCCAGTTCTTGCAACCGTTCTTCATATGTTTTAGCCTCCAGGCCCCTAATCATCTTTGTTGCTCTTCTCTGCACTCTTTCTAGAGTCTCAACATCTTTTTATAGTGTGGTGACCAAACTGGATGCTGTATTCCAGGTGTGGCCTTACTAAGGCAGTACTCACGTGATCTTGATTCAATCCCTCTATTAATGCAAATTAGGATTGCATTGGCTTTTTTGGCTGCCGCCGCACACTGCTGACTCATATTTAATTGATTGTCCATATTGCAAATATCCAAATATTGCAAAATGCTTCCTGATTTAGATCATTCCATTCTGGAAACAGATGAATCATCTTGGAATGCTTGGCCGGTCTAGAACTGGACCAAGCTGCTTTCCATATCAACTTGCCAACTTTATTTGAATTCTAGAAAACTAAAGAAAGACAACGCTGAGTAGTAATTAGATAAGGGAGCATTTAGAAAATCCAGGGCTATAGGACAGACAGGGCAATAGCAACAATCATATAAGATGGCAGTAGCAAACATGACTATACTTTTTCTACAAAAAGTGCATGAAGATATTCATTAAAAAATCACCAGGACTTGAGTTCATCTTGAAAATAATCTCTTTTACTCTGCTATTTAAATTAAATTTAAATTAAATGAATCAATGTCCTTTTATGATACTTCTGTGTGAAACCTCTAGATGCCCTGGGGATTATACTTATGTAAAAGAAAGATTGGTCTGTTTGTTTTCTAGGCATGACACCAGTGTTTTAATGTATTATAGAGGATGAGACAATTCAGTACAGGAATTAATGGCAAAACTTGAAATTCCCGGACTTAGAGAATCACATATAATTACATACAATACAGTACAAATAAATACAATTGCATTTTTCAGTTCCCTATATGCTGTTGCAGTTTATATGTAAGGAAATATAGAATAGTTTTTCTAAAGTCAGATTAAATCTGTTGCCATCAATATATGATAGATTTCAAAAGATTCCTATCTCTCAAAGATGTTTCCCCTGTAATCTTGAAATTGTGACTCATATTCTATTCCATTGTGAATATTATAAGTTTTCAGCTGGATATAATATAGCCTATTTAAAAACTGAGACCGAGGTATGTACTTCTTAAAGTTAAATTCTGACAATAAAATTTTATTTTCAATAAAAATCCTAGAATTACAGTGGTGATAGCCAAATTTTAACTCCCTTTTTTTTACAATCCTGAAATCCCTTAATTCGGGGCGACTGGATGGAAATAGCCAAATTTTAACTATGGCTATAAAAAAACAATGTCTTTACTAATAAATTAAGTTTTAAATTTCTAAAAGTTTTCTGTTGCATTATTAACTCTTTTATCTGCAGTATTAGTTTATTTTATGCTAATGTTTTGATTATGTCTGTGTTTGGGTCTTTTGTATATAATAAATATTCCATTCCATTCCATGTATTTAAAAGTAATTGGGTAATTCCATTTTATGAACGGTTTAATTCTCTAGCATGTGGGTAGGCATGGGCTAGAAGACATATTATTTATTTAAATATACAAAAATACTATACCCTTGTTCTTATCCCTTTTAGAAAGGAGTCACTCAAACCAGTTCACAAAACATAAAAACAGATATAAAAAGAATGCCTAATTATCAAAACACTGTTATTAGACTACAGGGTTGACTGCAAAACATATGAAGAAAGTAATTTCTAAGGCATACATATGGATGCATGTGGATGCACAGCTAAGGATGGCTTTTGAAAGGCTGCTTGAGTGTACAGAAGACATGACTGCTTATGTTCTTCAAGAAGACATATTTCATTTGAATTCTGTGTAGAATAGGATATAGTATGTTTTAAAAGCAGAAAGAAAAATCTACAGGCGATAGCTGACATTGAAGCAAAAGCCAGATCCAAAATTCCTACCTATTACTATTAGATAAAAACCCTTGTGAAGTTTGAATTAAAGAGAAAATGTTAAGAATGACTAAAGTACAAATTCAGAAAACATTTTCTTTTGCACAAGAAGTTTTGCTTGTTTAAAATATGGCATTTTCCTTATCTTCCATGTAAGCAGCCTGCAGCCATTAAATATTTACACTTTAATACATTACTCTCAAATGCAAAACAGGAGCAGGAAGAAACACAACTCACAGTGATAACTGGAAATATTTAAATTATTTGGAAACCAGTAAGTAAATATTGATTTAAATACAGAAAGGCAAATAATATGCTCAAGGCCTTCCTGAAAAAAAGGGGGAAATGGGCCCTTTAGAACTTTCAGGAAGTTGTTAATATGGAAGTGCCTTAGTTAATCAAAAAGCAGGAAAGTATTTCCAATGAGAATTAAGCTTTATAAAATTCTACAGATGCAGATTTATAATTAATATAAAGCATATTCTTTACTTATTCTTGTTTCTTATTCGGACAGTTTTTAAAAATCCAATATGAGTAACTGTAGAATTCATTATTCATATCATAAACAGATTTGTAAATAAGTGGCACAATCAGAAAAATCCAACATTAAATAGTCATTGGAAACATTGGAAACAATAATCTCCTTTTCCTGCAACATAATTAAGCATACAGAATTATTTATAAGTTATAGCTTGCTCTTTATTTACTGTATTGAAATAAGATATAATTTGGGAACCATAGAACACTTTGCATTTTGCAAATTGATAAAAATAAAAAATCATGTCATAGTAATGATACCACTCAACCCTCTAGGCCAGGGGTGTCAAACTCGCAACGCCATGTGACGTGTCGCAACATATCGCGACTTTTTCCCCATTGCCGGACCTGGGGTGGGCGCGGTTTCGGCATGACGCATCCGGCCCGTGGGCTGGCAGTTTGACACCCCTCCTCTAGGCAATAGGCCAGTTTATTGCATCTTGAAACCAACTTATGAAAACTAATCAAGGAGAGAAGCAACCTAGAACTAAGAAGAATTTTCCTGACAGTTAGAACAATTAATCAGTGGAACAACTTGGCTCCAGAAGTTGTGAATACTCCAACACTGGATTTAAAAAAAAAAAAGATTGGACAACCATTTGTCTGAAATGATATAGGGTTTCCTGCCAAAGCAGGGGGTTGGACTAGAAGACCTCCAAGGTCCCTTCCAACTTTGTTATTCTATTCTATTCTTATGGACTGCCTCTCAGGTTCAGAGAAATAAATGTATAAATAGTTAATTTGTACTGAGAAACAGATACATACAATGTTCTCCGAACTTATTTGGATATCAGAAATCCCAAAGGAAAGAGATTTGGAGTTTATGATACAATCACTGTTTAATAAAGGAAAAGGAAAGCTGTTTTCCCTGCATGTCAGAAGATATGAACTCATGCACATCTTAACCAATTACTGTCTGAAGTTCAGAATTGAAACAAATGGAGCAGGATAATTCTAAGGTAGCACAGGTATCACATTCAATTACTTGACTTGTATCTTGTATAAAATGTTCTCCTCTTTTCATCAGCTCCATCTCAATTAATACTGCACACCATGGATTCTCCACTGAAGCACAAAACTGTACAGTTGGCATCCAGCCTCTTAAATCTTTCTTGCAGAGCCACCAGAGAACTCAATGTCTTGTCGTCTGCTCACAAAAATTATCTGTGGCCGTAAAAACACAAACTCCGCCTTCTTGGCAAAGAGACAAGATCAGTAGGTTTTGCAGGGATGGAAGCTCTTTTCCAAATGTTGGGTTTCCACTAAAATAAAGTTTTCCAGAGAAGGTCTGTTTCAAAACAGTCTCCAGAAATAAAAACAAGGAAGGAATTGGAATATCTTGTCACTTATCACAAAATACTACATTTTGTTGAGCTGAGACCCAGCACCAAATGTTCCTCCCTTCTCCATGAAGCAGAATTCTTCCCTTTCTTAGGCTAGGGCCCAGGCTTAATTGCTAGATTGTAGCCATTTTTTGCAGGCAAGGAGAGCAGATTTCAGTGCATACCGGGTGTGGATCTAGAGAGAGCTGTCAGCCATGGAGAACCAAGATGGGACTCAGTCTCTTCGGGCTCCAAAATGTTCACGTTGCCGGAATCATGGCTTTGTGGTACCAGTCAAGGGTCATGCTGGTCACTGCAGGTGGAAGCAGTGCCCATGTGAGAAATGTTCTCTCATCACTGAACGCCAGAAGATCATGGCTGCACAGAAGGCCTTAAAAAGACAAGGACCAGATTCACCACCTAGAGAGACCTTGCCTCCCACTCAGGGTAGGCCCAATGAAGAAGTGGCAGCCCTTGCTAGCAGTAAGAAGGGCCTAAAAATAAATTCCTCAGAGTCTCCCACTCCTGGGTCAGTTGTGCATGAAGGAATTAAAGTGACTTCAGCAGTTAGCTCCAGTACCAGAACAGCAAATAATCCAACACCACCTAAATCGAGCTCTCCGACCTTCATAGATTTGGGTATGTGTACCAGCCATAATTTTTCAAATATTGATGATTAGTTATGTCTTTTCTGTTTAGGAACTTAACTTTCTACTTGTCCTGGGCCTTAGTGATGTATGTATCCTGCTATGCCAATTTGTTACTGGTGATGATTTGGATTATTATTTTTCTTTCCCCTATCAAAGGGTGTTATTGCTTAGCTGTTTATTTATTTATTGCAGCTTCCATATCCTGCTTGAAAGCTGCTCCACCATGCTTCATTGTTGCAAAACTAAATTTACACAACCAGAATTTGTATTGTATGAGTGAATTGAGTTGCTGCAGGCCCAACAAACTGCCAATCAAGCAAATAGAAAAACAAAGAATCTTGAATTAATATGATTTGTACTATATTTTACCAACATTCCTTTCAGCAAAGGGAATATTTCAGTGTTAATGAAAATAATTTGCTGGATTGTTTTTTTAAGAACAAAAGAGAATAGACAAACCTTTGACTGCTGCCATCTTTTGTAACAATTTATTTTTGCATTGAATTGATATTGTGCAAGCTGTATTTTGAAGACTGTTTAGAAATGCAGCGTATTTAAATGAAGTGCTCTAATTTGAATTTCTCTGCAAAATTCAAATTGCAGTGGTTAGTTATTTTTAAATAAAGTGGTGCTAATCATCTTAAATACAGCAAAAGTTTAGCAAATATATTTGTGGGGTCCTTGATGCTCTGTGAGCTTGGTTGTTTTCTTGCAGACATTTTCTTGCACTGATAATAGTAGTTTATTGAAACATCTGCAAGAAAACAACCAGGCTCTGAGAGCACCAAGGATCCCTCATTTAAACCAAGAACTACAGATATTCTCCTCTAATATAATATTTACCAAACTGATAATAAACATTGACTTAAATCAACAGGTTCAAAATTGTTTATCAAAAGTAAACTTTAAATATTGCAAGATGTTATACATTTCCTAATTATTCAGAATTTTTGTTACATTAAAAAATACCTTCTCCTCTATTCTGCTCTCTTAATTGGGATCAGTGTTGTGTTCTATTTATGAATATGGATTGCCATCTACTGGCTTGATATAACATTAAATACTATTAAGATACCTTGCCATTTATTTTTGTTGCTTGATTTGATACATTAAGTTTTCTACTTAAGAGAAAAAACAAAATTGTTTATTGTGGTTCATTCTAATTCAAAGAGTCACTGATTTATAGATTTTTATTCGTATTGAGGAAAATCAACTTTTTGTTGTTATTGTTGCTTGCACTTCGTAATTATTATTTTTTTTGTTACCCTTTCCCCTTTTATTAACTCCTTTTCTTTGTTTTTGTATTTTACATTTTCATGAAATTTAATAAAGTTTTGATTAAAAAGATGAAACCATGAATTAAATTTGTCCAAACTATATAAAACAGTAAATTAGAGTATCACATTTTATGTTAATATATCTCTTATTTATAAATAAATAATATTTGATTTAATTTGTTTATTGCATAATATGTTTCTATTCTCTGCTTCTCTGTGACTAACAAAGATCTCTATGCATTCTTCCAATTGATACAAATCCAGCCAGCAACAATTCTGCATTAGTAAGATCTTGGCCATTTAAGGTGCCTTGATTGTAGGACCTTTACACCTCTCAGTGGAACAATTATGTTAAAAAAAACACTTCTTGCATATAAGCTGTTCATTCATTCTTCAGTGTTCTCATGGATATGTACCTGGGAGGACACCTAAAGTGTACCTTCTTGAAAGTTTAATTAGCCAAAATGCAACACTTTCAGGATGTTAAAATACCATTCAGACCTTTATATGTTGCTGATACCAGCCAGTTTGGTCTAGTCGTTAAGACACCAAGCTAGAAAACAAGAGACCATGAGTTCAAGTCCTACCTTTGCCATGAAAGCCAGCTGGTTGACTTTAGGCCATTTACTCACTCCCAATTCACCTCACTGGGAAAAATAAGAGAAAAAAGGTGTGTTGGATATGTCCCCCCCCCTTGAGATATTTGTAAAAACAATAAAAGGCAGAATACAAAAAATAAATAAATACTGGTAACCCATTTAAATCCAGCCACCATCCATTTAATCTAACTTTTTTTTAATAGATCATCCCAATATGCCTCAAGAATGTATTACTATGTGTCCAGAATTTGGGGAGAGGGACCCTCCCAAAATGTATCCTGGATACTCTGGGATGTATCCTTATCATCCATTTTCAATGGGATTCACTATCAATCAACCAGCTTACAGAGGTCCATCTCCTGCACCTGTTTTGCCTCTGCAAACAAGTTTCAGACACTTTTCTGGCAATCATGGAGCAGGTAGTGTTCCTGCTACTATACCAGTAAGTATAGTTTTCTCCATATGGTTTAATACCCCTCACATAAGCACAACACCTACAGATGTCTTTTGCAGCTCGCTATTAGTATAATAACTTTGAATCAGTGGCATATTTTGAATTTTGAGTAACTTGATTGTATTGTGTGGGGCATAATCTTTCACAAAACACTGAAAACCAAACCAGTAAGATTACTACTCCTTTTCTATCTACTCTCCTATGATGACATTTTTTTTTTTATCAGATAGCCACATATCCACACAAAGCAGCACCTGGCTGCTTGTATTTCAAAAATTGCATCTGAACTCAATTTTTGGCAATAAAATGGATGATAGAGCCTGGCACTATGCTTTTCAGCACATTCACTTTCCATTATTTTATTTTTTTTAAATTAAAGAATGATATAAGATGCCTGAAGAAAGATTGCCATCCAAGGCTCCCATACTGGGAACCCACTGAGTTTGGATAGTATGCAGACAAGATTGATGAATTATGAATAGCTGCTAGGGTTGTACAATAATTTAATTTCTATTGAGTTTTAGTCTAGTTATGAATGTTAATAGAATTTCTGTGAAAATCTCAGATATTCTACTTTTAGAATTGTCCATTTAAATTGGCTGTACATTGGATCATCCACATGGTTCAATAGAACATTGACTTGGATGCACATTTGGTGATTTACTTCATTATAATCTCTCATTTAGGGCCCACCTAGTTGATGCAACTGTTAATATATCCAGTGGTAATTATGACTGGGGAATTAATAAAAGTATGGGGAAGGAATGTGAGAATAGATGGTTCTGTAATGTCTGAATCAGAAATAGTGCTTCTCATATACTGAACCCGCAACATACCTATAAGATGAATTTTTTTTCCCGTGTTCCTTCCTGGTACTTAATTACAGAAATGCAAGCAAGGAGCATAGCAGCTAATAGTACTAGCCCAAACTATAAAGGCAAAACCAGGTTGTCTCCCCTATGTATGTCAGAAAAAATATTTTTGAAAAAATAGCTATGTTTTGAAAATTTGGAATGGGTTAATAATAACTTAGGTGAATAAAAAATGGCAAAAATACATGTTAAGTCTTCTCTCCCAAATCTATTTGAAAAAAACATAGTGTTGAAGTGTTATTTAGTTCTCTTAAATATGGATTGTTAACTATCCAAAGCCACGGCTAATGTAACTGTTGCTGTTGGACCTTAATATCATTTATTTACCATTTGGTACAGGGATTTGAATTTCTGTGAAATGGTTCCAGTCTTTTCCAGTTGTGCCTATCCAAGACCTGAGTTGGAGGATGTAAATGTAAAACTCGAAAATGTTCTTGATTTCCTTTCCAATGATAAAATTAAGCCTAATAAAATTATGTATGATAAATAAAGTTAGGTTTCTGTCAGACTGACTTCTATTTTAATTGCTTTCTGGAAGCAGCTGAAAACTAATCTCTTCTGAAGGCATTTGATACCACCGTGGTGGTGGTGGTGTGTGTTAAAACAATTAAAACAATTGTAATTTTGTAGTTTGTCAGCAAGATTCCTTTGGGGGATTATATCAGGGTATAAGGAAGATAGATGAGAGAGAGAGAGAGAGAGAGAGAGAGAGAGAGAGAGAGAGAGAGAGAATTTGCTCTAATATTACAATCACTTAGGATATTTTCTTTTATTTATTTGATTCATTCTTGCAAAAATCTCTTTCCAGAAACTTCATACTTTCCTGTGGCTCTTTTGTTCTTGAAACTGACCAGACAACCCCTTGTTTATAATTCCTAGAAATCTAGATGATAGATAGATAGATAGATAGATAGATAGATAGATAGATAGATAGATAGATAGATAGATAGATAGATAGATAGATAGATAGATAGATAGATAGATAGATAGATAGATAGATAGATAGATAGATAGATTAGAGAGAGATTTCATAGGATCATGAAATATGTTTTAGCCTAAGTTTCACTGACTTTATAGCCACCGTTTGCATAGCTCAGTTCACCACCTGTTCATACACCTTTGTTTTTATATAGCTACAGGACACAAGTGGGGATTTCCGGCCAGGATACTATACTCCACTCTCACCCTTTATACCCCGAGGCTTTCTGCCAAGGATTCACTACCTTCCACCACCTCTCCAGCTCAACCTTGTGACTGAAGCTACGAAGGAAACATCTAGTGAGTAATCAGAATATTTGGTTGTGCAACCGTTACACTGATGTTTGCAATGCACCTACAGGTGTTCTTCAACTTAACCATCACTTAACCATTCGAAATTACAACGGGCCCAGAACGGGTGCTTTATAGCCCATAAAACATTTCTGGTCTTTGTAAAATGTCATGCCATCCCTGCTCCTCAGTCATTTGACCATGTTTCAGGTGCTTGTCGACTGTCTCATCTTTATGACTGATGTCCCATCATCACATGACAAAAAAAATCAGAAAATGGGTTCACACTTATAATTGCAGCAATTGCTTAACAACTGTGGGTTTGCTTAACGACCACAGTGATTTGCTAGATACACGTGTTTAGATTTAGATAAGTCTAATGCAACTAGATATTACCAAGAGGATCATAATGTTTCATAATGTTTATATTGCATAAATTTAGTAAATTATTTTCTATGTATATTCCTGAACTGTCTGCATAATTCCAATAACAAATGCTTTTATGATCTCGGAAACCAACATTGTGAAACATCACCTGAACAACTGAATCCATTATTTGTTCAAACTACAGGGGCATATAAATCAAGCGTACGTTCACTTTAATTGTATCTTAATTATATCTGGGATTAAATCATGATCACATCGCAACACGTGATTTTGGGTGGTAATAGACTATCCTCTGAAAATATTTAACTTAAAGTTTAACTCTGCTTGCACTTTTCAACCACTGAAGAACAACGAAAGAATATTTGTACAAACTTCAAAAGAAATTTAATGTTTCCCCCAAATAATTTATTGCAAGAGAGTCATATTAAATCTTTACATTCTTTCTGCACATAGGGACTGAGGGCTTTTTTTCAATAGGACAAACTTTTTCCCAGTATGTGATCTAATACAGGGCTTTTCAACCTTTTCACCCATTGTACCACTTTTAGGATATGGCAACATCCAAGTACCACCAGTCGCCTAGCAAGGTGTCAAAAACGTGACCCAAAAAAAAAAAAAGGAAAAAAGTGATAAAAGTACAAGTAGTCCTCGACTTACAACAGTTCGCTTAGTGACTGTTCGAAGTTACAATGGCACTGCAAAACGTGCCCCCCAAGCCACAGCTGAGCAAGACGCCTGCCCGCCCGGCGGTGCTCTTCCTCCTGTCCGAGGTTTTCATTGTTGTGAGCATTTCTGTTGAGGATTGGCAGCGGGGGTGGGGTGGGGGGGTGTTTGGTGTTTATTCCCCCCGTCTGCTGGATGGTTGCAGCAGGTTTTGGTCACTTCACATGACCCTGGGACACTGTGACCGTCATAAATATGAATCAGTTGCCAAGCATCTGAATGTAAATCACAAGACCCTGGAGATGCTGCAACATTCCAACTGATCGGCGCTTCTTCTGGGCTCAGCAGAAGCACCAGGATCAGTGCTGCTTTCCAGCTGGAGCCTGGCGCTGATCCTGGCACTTCCACTGAGCCCTGACAGCCCCGAAGAAGCGCTGATCAGCTGGAAAGCGGCACTGATCCTGGCGCTTCCGCTGAGCCCTGACAGCCTTGCAGCTCCAGCCGTCTCTCGCTCAGGCTTGTGCAGTGCTCCCTCCGGTTCAGTTCATTCCCTCCTCCGCTATCACTTTTCTAGGATGGTCGCGTACCACCTGCCAGGTGCCAATGTACCACAGGTGGTACCCGTACCACTAGTTGAAAAGCCCTGATCTAATACATTCCAAGATGTTCTGGATCCAGGTAGTTATATCATATTGCTCATTATCACAATTAGGTTATAAGTAGTCCTTGAGTTACAACTATAATGAACCCTGCCCATTATGGTTGTAAGTTATGACAGTCATAAAGCGGGTTGATCATGTGACCAGCCTAATTTTATGACCATTTTTGCAGTAGTTGTTAAGTGAACATTGTCGTTGTTAAGTGAACTCATGGTTCATTATGCACCAATTTTGCAAAAAAATGGAAGTAAGTACCAGTTTTTAGCAAAATCATCATAAAAAGGCAGTCATGTGACCATGAGAACTGCAAATGGCCTCGTTGTTGAGCACCTGAAGTACAGTCACGTGATCGGGGGGGGGCAATGGTCAAAACATTGAATCCTGATTGTAAGTAGGTCTGTTGTAACTTACAACAATTCCTAAGTGACTGGCCGTAAATTAAGAACTACCTGTATTTTAAAAAATGGTTCTGCCTTGAACAGCTGCAGATAGTCAAATGGCTCAAATAATCATTTTCAAACTAATGTTCTCAGTAATTGCCAATATCACTATGCACACTTTATATTTGTTTACTAGCCTATTAATATATTAAATAAATAGGAAACAAATGTATTCAAGGTGAAGTAATAAGTATCTTTGTAATACTTATTGGAGAGATGGCTCTTCAAATTACACTCCGTAAATAACAGAATTGTGTTGTGAATAAGAATGTGTTTTGCTTTTGTTATTTAAATAATAGTCATTTAATAAAGCAGAAGACTTCTGTTCTGCTTCTGTATTTTAGTTTCCACTGAAGACAGCCAGGATTCTGCAGTTATATGTAAGCCCAGCCAAACATCTCAAGAAGATGCCACTGAAGATTGTTCTTCATATTCTGAACAGTAAATCTTCACCAGCTAAGCTGAAATATTGCCTTCAAGTGATGCTATAAACGTTATTTTGTATTTTACTTTGATCTGTATTGCTGCTAATCCTAATTTATCGGTCAGGTAAAGTTAGAATATAGCACTTATTCAATTCTAGTTGCATTATTGGTATTTCATGTTCATCTAATTTGTCCCACTAGAATTTGGTGTCTTGGTGCCAAACAGCAGGTTTAAAAAGATATCCCTGTATTGAAAATCATCACTACAGTCCCCTAATTGCGTGTCAGATAGTGAATGCTGGCAGAGTTCAGAAGTTATGTATATTGTGGGAAGTCAGATGTGCTCAGTAAATATCTATGACTCTACCATAGAATCCAAGCACTATTTAACATATTGTCCAGCCTATGCTTTGGAAGGAAACACACTAGTTAGCTTTAAGATTTTCGGCTTTTATTAGTTGATGCCAGCCTACAGTGTTAGTAGTTGTTTGCTATAGCAGCCTTTTTCAACCTAGTACTATCGCTATATATAGAAGTTGGAATTATGGAAGCATGGGTGTAACTGGAGGGCATCAAGTAAGGAAACGCATGAAAAGTTTAATCTATCAATTCATCCATGCTAAGCTGCTGTTAAATTAAAGGAACATGTAGTTCTTTTTCAGGTGCTGTATTTCAGAGGTTAGAAACTTTTTTGAAAACTGGATTCTAATAGGGTATATTGCATATATTTACATATATTCAGAAATCAGTTGGGAAAATATGTACCCTAAATACTGATAATTATGGGGAAGTCTGTCTGCTAAATTTCTGTACTAGTTAGAGTGGTACAAGCCTTAACGGATTTGAAGTCTGATGGCTCACCTGTTCTCATTAGGAAATATTTAATAGCCATAATTGACATTTGCAAATAGAAAAACAGGGAGAACAAAAAAGTATTGCAGTGATTCTATATTTACCTCTTTGCTAGTTTGAAGAAAAACGGCAATAAGAAAAATCTGTTTTTAGCTAATAACCTTGTATTAATAGTATTTCCAGTTTTAGTTCCATTACCTGTTGTAAAAACATATTATCCAACTTTGTATACTTTACAATAAAACATTTTCAAGTGGTGGCACATTCTTATATATATATATATATATATATATATTATTTTTTCTCTAAAAAATTCAAAATTACATTTTGAAACGTGTTAGGCATGTACTGTTATTAGAAGATAATTGCTACGAGTTGAGGAAGAAATGAAAAATTCAAAGTAATATCACGTAGTCTCCAAATTGGTTTAACTAGTGGAAATTTGAAAAGTGACTCTTGCTTGTCTTCCCTTTTGAGAGCTATAATAGGCATTAACAAAAAGTTACCCTTTCAACCTTTACCCTTTCAACCATCAGAATGCTCGGCTTTAGCGTGTTGGGAAGAGGGTTAGATACAGCATGAAAACAGAGGATGCTTTTCAAGGGCCTTAGTCAAGTGCAAGGCCCTTAGTCAAGTGCAAGGGGTCCACTTGAAGCAACCAAGCAAACAGAGAGGTCAGAAACTGATTTTAAAGGTTCCAAGCCTGGACTAGCTGGGGTCTATACCAGCGATTTTCAAATTTCACAACTTTAAGATGTGTGGATTTCTAGACTTCTAGAATTCCAGTTGGCAATTCTGGGAGTTAAAGTCCACATATTTTACACTTGCCAAATTTGAAAAACTCTGGTCTAACACCTTTTACTGGAAAGCAAGAACAACTCCAGGCATAACCGAGGGGTCCTTGGTGCTCTCTGAGCTTGGTTGATTTCTTGCAGATGTTTCCAGTGGTGGGATTCACCCAGTTCGCACCAGTTCGGCAGAACCGGTAGCTAATTTTTTTGTTCCCCAAGCCCAGAATGGACTTCCGGAAGTGGCATCCACACAGAGAACCGGTTGTTCACATATTTGAATCCCACCACTGGATGTTTCATTACCCAAACCAGGTAACATCATCAGTGCTGATGTCTAGTACTGATGATGTTACCTAGTTTGGGTAATGAAATTTAGTCAGCCATTCACCTTGATATCACATTAAAGTTACACCTTAAATGAAAAAAAACATAAAAAAGAGCATAAAAATGTGTTCCAATAGACTGAAAGTCTAGTCAGTTTTTCGGTAGGAAACCCTCAAGCAGGACATGACAGCAATACATGGATACATGTGGTAATACATTGTCACTGTGAATAGTTCCCATTATATTTTAGTTGTTTCAAATGCCTGCAAAATTTATCAGAAGTGACAGTGAAATCTTCCAGACTGCCTTCAACTTCCTGAGGCTTTTCAGATCTGAGAAGTAAGATGATTGAATTCAATAGGAATACTTCCAAGTAAACTTGCATAGGGTCCCCACCCAACCCCAGTGGTGCAATCCTACTGTCTGTTTCTAATTAAAATCAAATAAATGTGAGCAAGGTTGTTACATCATTGACAGTGCAATGGACAGTTAGAGAGTTACACCAGCAGTAGTTTTCATGCAGCCCAGTCCACAGGAACTGACATTTAGTTGAGCAGTAATTGATATTTCTTCCATTAATAAAGAGTTTCAGCTGCATACTGGTAGAAATCAATACCAGTGAAGAATGATCCTAAAAATAAATAAAGCTACAGTGTACTGTAAAACGCTAAGTGGGGAAAGTCTCATTTTCTAAACTGTCATTTCAATAAAGAAAGCAACCAAATAGAAAATATCACTTTGTTGGAATCTATAGTCAATTTTTTTTTACAGAAGAGCAAAAATAACGAGCACTAATCTCAGGTTGACTTTAATCACTATTCATGTGCCTGGTCTGGCGAGCCAGCTTAACATTTCTAAGTAGAGAACAAAGCATATTTGACTGCTATTAGAGCCAATAAATATACAGGAGTCCTTGTTTAGTGACTGCCTTGTTTAGTAATTATTCACAGTTACTGTGGTGATGAAAAAGTAACTTTGCAACTTTGCCTTTAGGACTTTCATAGGTCTAAAGCTGAGTAAAGCTGAAGTAAAATGGTAAAATTGGAATGTTTCACTTAGCAATTGCTTCATTTAATGACAAAGTTGTTGGTCCCAATTGTGGTTGCTAAAAAAAAAAGACTACCTGTACTCAGTTTTTTTTAACTCTACATGAATTTCTAGTTTCAGAGGCAAAATTGAATACTCAGGTTTAGGAGAACAACTGACAATATGGAGTAACATATTTTCATTTAAAACTGGCATTTTGTTTATTTTAGCCTCTATTCACTGTTCAGCCATGAAGATGTAATTGGTCTTTATGAAGCATTGCTTTTTTTTTAGCAAGTAACTATTCATTTTAAGAAAATGGTTCATACTTTTCTTAGAATAGATCAATTCTGTCTTAAGATTTTCCTTGTCCTAGATTTCCACTGAGTTATTCCATGAGAGAGAGCTTTGTAAGTCATAAAATCTAAATGACAGCTAAAGCAACTCAACCGTAGTGTGATATTTAAATGCCACACAATTCATACAGTGATGCTCCGCACAATTGTAGCACAGCAAAAGAAAAAGCAAGCTTTGCAGATGCATGTACAGAATAAGGGCAAAATAATCTTTAACTCTCAGAAAGCTGATTCTGAATTGGCAAAAAGCTTCTGTGGCTTTGCCATTTACTGGATTGATCTTGCATTTAAATCCCTAGTTCTATATTATGAAACTACATTGTGAGTGTATTGCCTTCTGAGGTAGCTCTTACCTTGAATAAACTGATGAAGGGAGGAAAACACTGTTTCCTTTCTTCGATGACATTGATTTCACATGTCAGTACTTCTCTCCATGAACCTTCCAAGTTTATTTTTTTAAACAAGTTGGCTTCTTTTAAGAAGGCTTGGATTCCAAACCAAATTAAAGCATCCATTGAAGCAGGTCTAAACTGCATGCTGGGTTGACTGCATCTGTTATGTCTAGCCGCAAATATAGTTTTCTCTAGATATTGAATCTGTAAGGGAACACTCCTACTCTTTTGTTTTTATTGCAAACATGCAATTAATCATCCTAATTGCTCAGGTATCAGAAGCCCAGGATATTACAGCAAAGTAAAATATATGACATTCGGAATACCCCAAGGTTTTTAAACATTCATTCTGGTAATGTAAAACTTGTTTAAATGAGAAAAAAAGTGCTCTCGAAAGAAAAAGACTAAAATAATATTTTGTATCATTGCTTTTAAAATCTAACCTCTTATTTACACAGTTTGAGGCATGAAAATCTATGGAGTAATGTATGCTTTTTTATGACTATCAGAATGTTATATTATCACATTATAATAGTATTCTGATATTATTATATAGTTCCTTGTGTTTATTTTAAATCTGTCACAGTATTTGCAATTTTATCAAAATAATTCCTGACTTTTGTGGCCCTGGATGTAATCCTGAATCAGATTGGGAATGTTGAATGGTATCAAATATACTGGCAAGATAAGAGTCCATTTATTATTGGACTGTCACTCTTGTATTCTTCTCTACTGAGGCTCTGCTAGAACTAGTGTATAAATACATGCACCATTTAAACCAGCCAGCCCTTTGCTCCTAACTATTGTGTCAGAATATATTTCCACTGATCAAATTAACTGCCATTCTGGGGAATTAAGTCCTCATCCACTAATTCCAGTTCAACTTAATGAACTAGAGATGAGCAAAATGCAGTTATTTAGGTATGAAATATCTATTCTCCCTCCAAACCATTCAGAACCACCTTCATTCTGGTAGCAGGGGCAGTTTCCAGAAGTAAATTCCCTGGAATTAGAGAAAATCTCTGGAAATAAAGTTTGAAGTGTCCTGAAGAGAATAGATTCCTGGGGTCATGTAACGTCGTCTAGTAAGGGATTGACCCAGAGTGTTCTGATGTTAGTTTTTTTGCTCATCCTGAACGGATGAAAATTCTGAGTTTGCACTACATACAAAACCTGGAAATGACTCTTTGAACAAGCTGTGGAAAACAGCTTAGTTACAATATTTGTATGCATAATCTGTATAGAGTTCTTAAGCAGGAAGACAAAATATTTGCAGAAACTCTTGTACTGAACACTTCTCAAAGGTAGTGTTCCCACAGTCAGGTCTCCTCCTGTTTGGATTATACATATTGTCATCATGGACAAAAGACATACCGGCTGGAAGTGACAGCGATGCTAAGCTCACAGTTGGGAAATCATATATGCCTCCCCAATGAAACAATGGAGAGAATGCAGAAAATAAAGAATATAATTACAAAAAAAAATGAATGACTTTACTGAATTAGCTCAATTCAGAGGAACAAGTTAAGCTTTCTGTTTCTCCAAAACTCTTCATCATGTCATCTTTGCACACTATTTTGGGGTCCTGAGGTAAATTGACTTAAGCTTTTTTTTTTTTAATTAAAATTAAAAACTAGAGCTCCCTCTTGTGACAAGAGAGAGTTGCAGTTCTAATATAAAATCCATCAGCGGTTTAGTTTTAGATTCTAATGTCAGCAGGTCTCTGATTCATTTTATTTATTTTTATTTATTAATTTTGTATGCCACTCATCTCCCTTGCAAGGTGACGCTGGGTGGCTATTCAAACTAAATAAACCGAACTAACTTCAATGGGACTTGTTTCACAAGAGTGTATGCTTTATTTCTTCTGATCACAGCTATGTAAAGACAACCACACAGCTGGTAATTTGCCTGGGCTGGATGATTTTTCTGAATACATTTTTGTAGATTATAAATTATAGGATTTGAAACTGCTGTGTTCCTTGAGCAATTATACAAAATAATTCTGAGCATTATTTTTTTGTAGTATTTTACAGAAACAGCCGCTGAATTTTGTTTGGGTGAAGTTCCAGTGTGGTGCATACTACTTTATAATGAGCATAAATCACATAGGTTAATTTAATAAGTATTAAACTGGAACTCAATGGTGATAGGCACTCAGTAAATAGAAAACACAGTTATATGCATAAACTTTATTTTTGTTCTGTTATTTTTTAGTTTAAAAAATAATATGAATTGACCTACAATACTCCACAGTTTAGGGGGGGAAAGAGGATCTTCGTACTATTGAAAAAATATTTTTCCATGATTAGAATGCATTTGAATATATGAACTGCCTTGGTTTAGAATCCACTTTCTTGTGAAATTATCTTGGATTAATAGGGAAATAGAGGCCCTCTTGAAAAGGGGCATGACTTCTTAAACAGCAGAGAATAGATGTTCCTCTTCAATAATAGTAAAGTCCTATGTGTGTGTACTTAGAAGTAAATTAAATGGAAATTATTTAGAAGCACTGAAGAAACGATTATAGCCTTAATTCCTTGCATATGAAAAGAAGACAAACTTTAGATAATATGGAAGTGCTTTGTAGGATCAGATAACAAACACATCTAATCCTGTGACTAAAGAAATACTAGTAAATAGTAATTATATTGATACATACATGTGTATGTGTGTGAAAAGATACAAATACATATGAAAGCCCAAATTGTTAGGATGAATTTAGTAATCACATTTCATCATGAATATTATATGAAAGGAATATGTTCCTTTTGTTGTTATTATACATGGTTACAGTCTTTAAAACAAAATAATGGGCTTTTGAAGCAAAGTAATATCAGTGTACTTGTGTCAAAGACTCAAGTGTTTTTTATACAATAAAATAATTCAATTCTCTATTTGTTTTTCTATTAATGACCCTGTAATACCTTGCATTGGGGGGAGTCAGGGTGACTGAATGGAGCTCGAGCGTTTACTAGCCTGATGCCTACATGGAGTTCACAGCAGACAATTACTCACTGAGCTCAGAGAGATAAATATCTGCCACTAACTAGGATCAAACTCACAGCCTCCTTATTGTGAGGTGAGAGCTCCACCCCTAGGCCACCATGCCACTCAGTTCAATTCTCTATAACTGATGTGCAAAAACACCTGAAAAATCAAGGAAAAAGCAAGAGAATAATTCTTATCAAGCTTGTCAGTGTCTTCTTTTCATTCCAGATCAATATTGTCCCTGATGATCCTTTCTCCCACTCCTCTTTCCTACTTCTCTAGAGTTCCATCTTTTAATGTCATACTCAATTTTTTTGCCTCCAGAATTTCCATTTCTTCAAAATGGCTGCTGTAACATCACTACTTTCTTTTTTTTTTTTTATCTCCAGTCTCAATTCCTATTTTACCTGTCCCATCTCTGTTGCCCAAGATTCAGATTTGGAAGAAATGGAAAATGATCGCTGCTTATTTGATAAATCAAGCTCTATAATGGAAGTCTGAGGCTTGAGGTGAAGCTTAACAGTGTAATACAAAATTAAGTCATACCCGTTTTTTAGATTTGTATATCTTTTTGAGAATTTATGGGACTTTCTGAGTGTAGATGTTGCAGTTTTGTTCCCAATTTAAGAGCAAGTTCTTTTGAAGTGTTAATGCATAAATGGCTCCACATCATTTTTATCTACAGAGATGTGGCATCCATATGTTGAAGGTCCTAGCAGATATACATGCATTTGGGTATAAAGTAATGGGAGAAAGCTTAATCTGAATAAAATGAAATAAATGGAACCAACAAATAATGAGTGTGAGGAAGCTGTCTGAAATTCCCCCCCCCCCCTAAAATTGAGTCAGGCTAAAGAAATGAAATTTTAAGTGCCAATTCATGGAGAATAAAAAGCTCAACTTTTGCTTCTGTTTCCCACAATCTGGCATCTATTTAATATGAAAAGTAAAATCCCGCATCCTGTTTTATAGTCAAAACTGCATCTCCATACATCTTATCTAGATTGTCCTTTAAAGCATCCCAGTAAGTGTATGGGGTGAGGTGTATTCTTGGAACTCTCCCCAAGAAGAGTTGTTCTCAAAAGATGTTGGACTTCAGTTCCTATGGGGCAAAGGAAATGAGTTTCAGTAGGTAAGAATACAATTGTCCAACCAAGGTGTGCAGCAAGTACATTCAGTTGATATAAAGAATTAATATCATTCCATGCTTAGATTATTGCTCCCCTAAGCAGAACAAGCACAAAGAAATATGAAATTAATACCAAATGTGGGTGCATGGATAGAGACATATTTTTCCCATCACAGAAGTAACTTGTTTCAGTCCCTCCTCCCATACAGTGAGATTTTCATATGGATCTGTTTAATATGAAGAATCTACCACAAGCCTCAAAAAATCAGGATTGAATTAATAGCCAGGATTATGCATTATTGCCAGAGAATCCACCATCTGTTCTATTGGATTCTTCAGACCACTCTTTCTTGATTGAAAAAAAAAATCCTTGAAAGAGAAATGTGATTTGGACAAACATAATTTAAATGGCAACATAAAACATCTTTTGTATTATTCACTTAAGTCGGAGTCAATAGATATTGTCATAAATTCTTGGTCCCCTCAATCAATAATAAACTAGAGGATTTTTTTGTAACGGAAAAACTGATTGCATGATCTTTTGTCATGTTTATAAAACATCTTCTGTAGCATGACTGGTGCTATGATTTTACACAGATAGTCAGGGTATACAGCCAAAACACAAAAAATCCGTTTTCAAATTTTGGAAATCCACAGAGTTTCATTTCCCAAGAGTCTAGCTCATTCCAAATATCTTTTTTTTAAAAATCTTTATCTTTTAGAAGAAGAAGGAAGAAGAAAGAAGGAAGAAGATGAGGAATGGGCAGGGGAAGGGGAATGGGTGGGGGAGGGGAAGGAGGAGGAAGAGGAGGAGGCGGAGGAGAGAAGAAGGAGAAAAAGAAAGAAGAAGCAGAAGCAGCTAATGTTTGTATTCATGGTTTGGTTTGTCCAGATTCACTCTTATTGTAATTCAACAATTCAGGGAAATTAGCACCTTAGTTCAGTTCACTGAATAACTTCCTTTAACATTGAATTGGAATGGAATTTTGTTTTTAATTTTTTGGGTGCCCTTGTACTTCTATAGCTCTTTTAATGATCGAATGTAATGTGTTATCATTGTAAAATTCCATCAAAAACTTAAGGATTTGATTGAATGATAGTTGTTCTACACTGTTTCCTTCATGATTATAGACAAAAATGATGTTCCGAGGTACTCTTAAGTTTTTCCCATAATGGCAATTGTTACATAAAATATTGTTCTTCTTTTCTTATATAGTTGCCATTAGCGGTCACCATAAGTATTAGGATACAAGTGAATTCCCATTCCATGTAGTCATTTATTTATTGTGTTATTAATATTACTTCAAAACACTTAGCCAATCCAATCAAATGGACGTAATTTTGCAGACTATTTGGCTTGCTTGACAAACATGATCTAATTTTTATGGCTTGCATTAAAAATATTTTTATTTGGCAAACATAGCATAACCCATGACAAGATAAGATAAGGTAAGGTAAGGTGAGATGAGATGAGATGAGATGAGGCGAGGCGAGGCGAGGCGGGATGAGATGAGATGAGATGAGATGAGATAAGATGAGATAAGATAAGATAAAAGACAAGACAACCTTTATTGTCACTTTTTCCCGTGGACACACTAGCACACATTAAAAAATGAAATTCTCATGCCCGCAAATTCTGGAAAGCAAAGTTGGGAAGCATGGAGTCCTTGTTAAATTACAGGTCCCATTAGCCCCAGCCATTAGTCCTTTGTGAAGAATGCCAGATAATTCAGTAACATCTGGTGGATCATATGCTTCTTACTCTTTATTTTTGATGATAGCAAAGGAATGATTAAAATTGGTTTCAAGCGGCAGCATCTTTGAAATTGGAACCATGTAATGTTGCTATCTAATCTCTGCTGGCCAGAAAGTCATTTATAGCTAGCACATATTTACTTACTTCTTTATTTATTCACTGTGATCATTAATGCTCATATAATGTTTGCATTCAAGAAACCAAATCTGTATCTTAGCATCAGACTTTTTTTCCCTTGATCCTGTGATATAAACAGACTCATGTATTTGCAGGTTGTTATATGTGTGGTCATGGGACAAGAGAGCCATAGAGCAGAAGTGCAATGCTGCTGGAGGGCTGCACTCAAATAGGCACAAGACCCAAAGTGGGCTGTTTTTCAAGATGGATGAATGGGTTAGGGTTAGTATTTAATGTAACATCTGTCTGTATGCACTTCTATTCAGTACATTTATTTATTTAGTCATCTTTGACATCATTCTCCTCTTACCCAGGTGCTTGTTTTGATCAGTTCCCAAGCTGAGACTCATCACATCAGTGTATACAAGTATTTAAAGACAAAGAGAGTTGTGAGTAGGGAGGCCTGAGTTATCTTAAGGAAATGGGACCAGAACAAAATTTTAAATCACTGTCGCCATTCTGTTTTTTGTTTTCAGTAGGAATCCCTCCCCACTTCTTTTGACCTGATGTTTCTTCCAGAAGAGGGGAGATATAATCCAAATTGAAGAGATTTGGGAAAGTAAATAAAGATAGAAAAGAAAGTATTATGGCACTTAGCTAGATTAGATCTCTTTTACTCCTGAGCTGCACTGAATATATTTTGGAGAAAGGGAGAATTCAGTCACTGCTTTGCAGAACTACGATTGTTGAGTGATCATTCAGTAACAATACTGAAAAAAGTGACTTAAGACTGTTTTTCCACACTTATGACAGTTATAGCATCCTCATGGTCACAGGATCAAAATTTGGTGCATGGCAACTGGCTTATATTTAAGATGGTTGTGGTGACCCAGAGTCATATGGTCACCTTTTGCGACCTTTTACTTAACAACTGTGTTACTAACTTAAGAACTGCAGTGATTCACTTAACTATGGCAAGAAAGGTTGTAAAATGGGGCAAACCCCACTTAACAACTGTCTTGCTTAGCCATGGAAATTTGGGACTCAATTATGGTCATAAGTCAAGGACTACCTGTATCTCAGTAAAAGGCACGGGGCTTCTGTCTATTGCTGTAATACTGGATTAAAAAAAATCAGGTTTAAATGATATATTAAATTATGTATCACAAAGCAAATAATTGAATCAGGATGTTGAACAGATCCAACAAAACTGAGTAACATAAGGACTCTGATATTCTCCTAATTAACAACAGCTGGATCTATTATGCAGTTTAAATGCTCTTGCATAATCTGTATTTCTTTTTAAACAGAAACAAAGCTATTGAACATTTAACATTTAATGAGGCAGGTAAATAAATTTCAAATGTGCAAACTAACATAAGCCTAGATTGAAACTAACATCTATTTAGGCAGGTTAAATTAATTTGGAAAAGACTATAATCTTTTCAAATTTACACATTTTTTAAATGGCATTGAACTAATTGGATCTGAACCATACTTTTGCTAAACATACTTTACAAATACTTATCAGCTGAGGGCCTTTGAAGGACATCCCAAAAACAGCCCTATGAATAGGAGCATTGCCAGAAAAAAAAAATTCTGCTGCTAAGTGAGACATTTGTTAAGTGAATTTTGCCCATTTTACGATCTTTCTTGCCACAGTTGTTAAGAGAATCACTGCAGTTGCTAAGTTAGCAACACGATTGTTAAATGAATTTGGCTTCCCCAATGACTTTGCTTATCAGCTTACAAAAGGTGATCACATGACCACAGGACACTATAACCATCGTAAATTCGAGCCAGTTGTCAAGTCACATGACCATAGGGATGCTGCAATGGTCATAAGTATGAAAAATGGTCATAAGTCACTTTTTTCAGTGCATTATAACCTTGAATGGTCATTAAATAAACTGTGGTAAGACTATCTGTGCTTTGATATTTGGGACTTCTGAGGATATAATTGCATTTTTTCTTGCAGACAACTGTGAACATTATCTTAATTTTGGAAGAAACGGCCACTAGAGGGTGATATTGGTATGATTTAGTGAATTTAAAATTGCTTTAAGCCTACCTTTTAACCAATGTAAATTTCAAGTTTAAAACATGATTTGATGAATATTGTTTTCCTCCATCTTCTGTTCTGAATATGGATTACTTATAGAGAGATGGATTTAAAAAAGGTATTTACCTTAAAAACAATGATACAAACATGTCAGTTTGATATAATGTATGAAAATTTGAAAACAAATGTGAAAGTATACAATTACAATTACCTTGTAAATTGTATGCCCTCAACATCTGGCAACTGGTGCATAATTTTTGGTACCATCACAGAACCATATATAATCTGTTTCGGTGCCCTTTCAAAATGGTAATCATATGCTAAGCGGGAAGTCGCCTATCTTTTGGGGTTTGTAAGCACACCTGGAACTTTTAAGAAAATATCATGGATGGTATGGCAATTTCAATTTTAAATGGCTTTTTATGAAATTATGAAATCAGCATTGGAGAATGGCTTTTTTTCTCTCTTTGTGAGGAATATCATCTCCAATATAAAATAGTATTTAATTTGAATGACAAACATATGAGAGAAGTTATGCACTTTAATCTGGCTGTTTATAGTCAGAAAATTAAAAACCTGTTGTTTTCAACTGTTGCAAGGACTTAGATGGCTGAACAGGCATACCAACTGAGGAACAGTGTAAAGACGAAGAGAAAAACTTGATTTACCAAAAGATATGCAAGAATCCAATCTTTACTTACCTTTGACTGTGAAAAATTACAGTAAACAAAAATAATTTGGATTGTGGAATGTCTTTAGATGGAAATCTCCATTTTCTTTTAAAAAATTGTGCTTTGAGCAGGAATTGGCAGATTTGCATCTGGTCAGTTTACAGTTGTCTCCTTTCACTCTCCCTACAGTAAGACTCTTCCCTTATTAGCTTTTAGAAAGTGACTTAAAGTCAAATTGTTTAATACAGTCTTTGATTCTTAAATGGCACCTTCAATTTTTTTTTACTTTGGCTATTTTTGTGATTTTCTTATATTTAACTTTTAATTGCTTTTTATAAATGCTTCATGCGTTGTTTTAATGGCATGTCTGTACCCTACCAAGAAGGTCTCAATTACAATTGTGTGTAGTATTATTTGTGTGAAGAGATTGAATTGAATATTTGAAAGAGTAATAAGCAAGCATATACAATCATCTTAGTCTTCTTTCTTTTGTGTGTCTAGTTTTCTGAATAAATACAATTTGTTTAATCACTGTAAATTTTGTCTCTGTGTCGCCTTTGTTACCTAGATTTTAAAAAGCTAATGGTGAGAGTAGCACCAAATACTATCTTATGAGGATTTGTGTGTCTGGGGGGGGGGGGGGGGAGAATAAGTCATTGAAAAAACCTTATGCTACATGTGCAACCCCAGGACTGATAATCTCTTTTCAAATAAGATGGCAATTTTAGAATTTCCATATCTGGGCTGCAAAATCCAGACAACTATTGAAATGCAAGGAAGCGCCGAATTTCTCTGCATCTCACTGCTTCCACCTTGTGGTTATCTGGAATTTTGCAGTCCAGATATGGTAATCTCCAAAGGTACCAAATCCAAACTAGCTGTCAAGTTGATAGTGCTCACTAGAGACATCGATCTCATATACAGAAAACCATCATTAAATGAAAGTTTGTTTATCTGAGGACCCTCAGTATACAGCAGATTTTAATCCTCTTTTATTGGAAAAAATTCTTCCAAAGTCTTGTTTTTATGCTGTTGTCTCAATCATGATCCACACATTTTATTCTTTTTTTCAGATATACCTTTCAAATGTATTTCTCACACTGATATTGACCACTTGATGGGTTATCCTGCCATCATTCTCAATTCTCCCTTCTTCTTCATCCTTGACAGATGATTCTGTACATTCCAACCACTGATTATTGTTTTTTTCTTCTCATTCCTTTGGTTCACACCAATATCGTAGTCCTCATTTCTCCATTTTCATTTCCCATCATATGGGTCACTATTAGCCCACCCTTCCTCGTTATCTTATTGCCACTTCTAAGACTCCTTTATGAAGCAGAGAAAATGATATTTGTTATTAGTTCTGTTTTCTATTAAAGCTGCTATTCATTTTGAGAAATGTAGTTGTATTAAATTCTTGCAGCCAAAATAACAATAGATTTAGTATAGCATATATCTTCTGGGACACTAGTTTTTATTCTTTCAGGTTTCCCCTAATAAGCCAATTACATTACCTTCATGCAGAAGAAAAGCTGGAAAAGTGGAATGTCAAAAGATAAATGGTTTGAATTACAGCATTTTGGGAAGAAGACAGAGAAATTGTGTATAGAACTGTATGAGTTCTAAGTTAAAAGATAGTTCTCATTGACAGAATGAAGTAAAAAAAAAGAGCACACTAATTTCCAATTTTTAATTTTTTCTTGTAAAATTGAAAATATAAAACCTGCTCAGCAAAGTGAAAACGTTTATGTACATGAGGTCTGTGAATTTTAAAGAAGTCCTTTTATAGTCAAGAAAACATCCCATGAATTAACTGTGATTAAAGGGACCAGCAGTCTTAAATTGAAAACATACTTCTTAAAAAAAATCTTTACAAGCATATTTTATAATTTAAATTTATATTTTACTCAAAAGGACTTACACATCAAGCAGTTTTAAATGGTCCTCCTTCTCCCTTAAGAGAATCAGTTTCAAAGTGCCACGACAAAGGAATAGATACCAACAAATTACACAGTATATTCCTTTATAAAGTAGATTGGTAAATGCGAGCAGTTGATTTAAATGAACACATAAAAGGTTGCAGATTAAATACAATCAAGGTAGGTCAACAACAATTCTGTAAATACAAAAGGCATTATAAGCATGGTAGACAAAGTAATTTAAGATAGACTTAGGTATCTGTGTAGATGGGAGGAATGTGATTTAAACAGTGATCAAAAGTGCCATTTTGGAAAAATCCGTTATTCTCTTCAGTTCCATTGATAACTTCTTCTGAGATGCTCTCTGCTTCAGAGATGACTTCATAGCCTGGAAATATGGTAAGCATATGAGATATATGAGTAACTATGAGGTAGCAAGAACAATCTGAATTGCAGGCTCAGACTAAATATGATGCTCTACTGTACGTTTCCCCCCCCCCTTTTTTATATACAAAAAGGCCTCCTAAGTTGCTTAGCAAGAAAGGGATGGAAGTTGCTTAACTCTTCTGCTTCCTTCCATCTGTCTACTGCAAATCTCCCTCCTTCCCTCTGGTTATCAGGAAGAAAGACGTGCAAAACAAACAAATAAATAAATAAACGGGTGTCCAACAGCTTGGTGGGCTGAAATGCTTGTTTTATGTTTCCCAGAATTCCCAGCTGCTATAATTAATTGTGCTAGTTGGGAACTTGAATACTGCACTCCCAACACATCTGAAGCACATCAGATGGGGGGTGCTGCCCTAGAACTTTAAAACTAATTGGTGCTTCAGTCTACACGGAAAACAATATTATAGCTTCCAGGAATGTGTAATGATGATAAGAATGGCTATTATTTCTTTCTACAGTGCCATTCAATCTGTTAACATGTTCAGTAACCATTCAACTTAAATGTCTACACATGTCATGACCTTGGTAATTATTCTGAATTACCAAGGGTTGGTCATGCATCAAATAAGATGTCATACTATTAGAAAGTGGTGACAGTTTCTTATGTTCTGGATCAAGGCATGGAAACAGAAGCTTTCTAAAATGGAATTGTAGTGACTGGACTTTTGATTTTGGTGGTGGTGCTGTTCTTTAAGTCTCTGAAAAATATGCATCAGTAACAGCAAAATGCTGCTGTTAGAGGACTGTCCTTTTTCAGTTTGGATTGTTTATTAGTGAACTGTTGCCTCTGCATTTCACAATTTCATAGCCCTGCAGCTTTACTTGTAACAATCAAACATTTCTGAAGAACAATGTCTGTTTCTCATTAAATTCCTTCTTTTGAAAGATCTAATTGTTAAGTTTTCTCTTCTTTTATGCCTGTAGAAACCAAGTACGTATGTACACACATACATACATACTACATACATACATGAGTCTGAACAACTGCTTTTTTGTTTTTAAGAAGAGACTGGACAACCATTTGTCTGGAATGATATAGGGTCTCCTGCTTGAGCAGGGGGTTGATTAGAAGACCCCAAAGGTCCCTTCCAACTCTGTTATTCTCCTGTACTGAACAATGTGCTGTAAAGGAGCTAAGAGTATCAGCATTTTAATTGTAACATCTTATTCCTAGGCTACAATTTACATTAAATGACAGAATTATAGCCAAAAATGCTCCAGCCTAAGCCAATCATGTAAAGATGTGGGAAAGACAAAGGGAGGAAAGCACACCTTTGAAGATGAAAGGTGAAGACGGGGTTAAGGAAAGTACATGGTTCTGGGACTTTTTCCCGTTTCCCATAATTTCCAAACCATTTTTTTCATTTCAGATCTTTTTGGAGAGATTCAAGTTCAGGAGAGATTCTAAGCAGATAGCTACTGAAGTGAGAGCCACTCAGTGCTGAAAAGCATTAAAAACTCCACATGAATAAATTTGAAAATAAATTCAAGCACTCTTCTCCTCTTTTTAGAAATTTTTACCATTCAAATTGTCAGAAGGATTTGGTTAAAGAAATACCCTAGACACGACTATAAACCATCCAAAGCTCTGAAATGGAAGTATCATTTCCTGATCATTTATAAGACTCACAGAGCAGTACTCTGTTGTTGTACATAGCATTCCTAGTAAATATGCTCTTATGTAACATTGGTACTATTAAGAATCCAGGGGGAAAAGACAGAACAACTTAAATAAAAGTCTCATTGTGTCTCATGAGAGCAAATGATCAAACATGGATGTTAAAAAGTTGCTTTTAAGGCTCCATCTTATGGAACTTTGTTTTTGTTTATGATAATGGCAGCAATACTTTTATATAGTCAAAGGTAGAAGGACTTACAAATATCTATAATGGAAGAATGGATGGTGAAGCTGGTGGAATTTGTAGAAATGGTGAAAGTGACAGCAAACAATTGAAAAGACTTTAACAAATTTAATTTCTACCTAGAAATCATTTTTGGACTTTTTGCGACAAATTAAAGGAAATGAAAAGTTTATTTGGGGATTTGATTATTAGAATTACATGGGATTATGGAAATAATGTACACAAATATTAATCTTAGAATAAGAGTTTGATATATATTTTACTTACATGTGTACTAAAGGAAATCAGGTCATTCCTTTTCTATTTTTTTCTTTTTATTATTCTTATTATTTTAATAAGATTTAATACAATTAATACGATTTTGAATATATTGTTTTTTTCAATTTCGATCTTGCACTTTCACTTTTTTCATTCCTGAGCTTTTTCTTTCTCCAAATCTTTTTTCTGTTTATCTTTTAAGTCTTTTTTTTTTTGAAAATTTATACATGCACACCCACACAAATTTCTCTTCAATGATCCCTCACAAATCACCAAAGGAAATTAATATGAGAATTTATATTTGCAAAAGGAATAACAATAAGCAGAGAAAGAAGAGGGCAGTGCTAATATTCAAAGCTACCCTGATAGGCACGGATTTTTTCTCTGTCTGTAGTGAGACTATATTGAGGTCAACTGACATATGACTGATGGACAAATTTGGTTTGGTGATAATTTTTCATTAAAGTTTTCATTCTACTAAAGAGAATCTCAAGTGAATCATTCATGAATATTGGGGATAGTCTTGAGAAAGCTGGAAGGAAGTTGAGAAAGGGAAAACTCTTTTGTTCGATGCAGTTTTAAAATCATTATAACCTGTACACTAAAGTATTTAATCAAACTATCCTTTTAAAAAAACTGACAGGATCTTATATGAATGCGACACTTGACTAATATTATAAAGATCAACATTTCCTTTATGAATGTTACTGTAAATATCATTAAAAAATTGCATGTTTATTTCTGTAAAATAAATGCTTTTAGCTTAAAGTCAGGTAGTCAAGCTATAAAACCAAGCAAATCTTTATATAAATGTATAGTCACTGCCAATTTGCAATTCTTTCTAGTATATTCCAGTAATATTAGGCTGGAGCAGATGTGCCATACTAATGCAACGATATCACAGCATCTGTCCGATTCAACTAGAACATCCAGATTCAGCCATAGTTTCATTCCATACAGCATCAACCTTGTGAACTCTCAAGCTTCCTCCTTCCGTTATATATTCAAGATGGACAGTATTTAATATTTATTTGCTGTGTATATGTAGGGATGTGGATCTATACATATGTTATTCATAGTATGTTTAGGTGTGTGTCATGTATGTGTTTCACTTTGAGAGCGGGCAACTAAATTTCATTTTTGATGTGTGCCGTTATGCCCACAGTAAAAAAATGACAATAAAGGTTATCTTATCTTATCTTACTAAGTCACCCTTCTCTCACATAACTTCTAAAATACATTTAATAGTTGCAACCTCCGATAAAGCCCCTGTGGTTTAAAAGGAGACAATTAAAGAACCCCAGTTCAGAATCCAGGGGGAAATGTGACTTATCTTGTGTCTAAAAATGTAGATCCTCCTCTATCTGTAATGTTTTTGTAAGGAAGAAAGTCCAACTAAAATGATAGGAATATAGTCTAAATCAATTACCCGTTGAAGCTACAGGTGCACTGAGGATGTGATATCCATTTTGTCGCAGAGGGTTACAGCAATGAGATTCTCCTGATAGCACATCACTACTGAAAGACGAGTCCATTGTTCTGTAGCAATCTCCGTAGTGGAAGCAATTTTGTATAGAGTGAAAGCTACCTTGGTAACCTGCAAACAGAGAGTGTTCAGACATTTAGAAGAATGCAACCGGCTTGTTTCTGAAACTGATGCCCCATTCAATACACCTTTTACGTGAGCAAAAGCCAGATTCAAAGTCTGGCATCTGGCAAACACCCATTGCCTGATTTGGTTTAGCAGGACAACAAATGAATCAAGAAGCATATTGCCCTTGATCAGCATTCCCCAATGGGCCACTATTGCCTAGTAAAGTTTTTAGCTACATGAACAGGGATGCTTTTACTCCATTAATACCAAATATTTTTTCTCCTTTGCAGTGCAATGATGTTTCAGGCCAGAGTTGTCTAATATGGTCAGCTTCATCTCTGTTGGCCCTCTATTTTTTTTTTTTATAATGGAACAGCAATTTTGGTTTCAAATTATTTCTCTTTTTAACAATTCTTTCCCTAAATTGCTGCATTTCATCCAATATTTGAAGTTAAGGCTCACAGACTTTCCCATTTACCATAACTATTATCTGCTCTTTTCTCTGCTTGTATGTTTTTAATTTTTACCTATTGTTAGCATTTGCAGTCATAGTGGACTCTTTAAAAGGTCCAACACAGAAACTGAACAGCTGGATGAGATTTTTTTTTCAAGAACGATGTTTGGCAGTTACAATAGCTGGGTTATAAATTGGCTTTGCCAATTACAGTGTTTCAGAGTGATTACAAGTTACCCTGTGGAGAAGAGACAATCCAGTGAAACCTTTTTGTAGTTGTTGTTCCATGATAGCATCTCTACAGTGAGATTTTTGCACAGAGGTATCTCCTGCTTAAAAAGAATATTCCTTTTGCATAGAAGGAATTTTTTTAAATTTCTTTTTGTTTTCAGGCTATCCAAGCAATTTGATTGTTCTCATTTTTCCTGAAAACATAGCTCCCAATTACTGTAAGAATGATTCAATTTGGTTAACTCTTCAAGGTTCCTCTGTCTTCAGAATTAATACCAATGATGAGTGATGTCACAGTGCAGAAGGGAAGTTTCAAATGAGCCTTGCCAGCACTTAACCTAGTTATATCAATCATCAACAATGAACTTTTTGTTTTTGTTATTCCGTTTGTTTTTAACTGCTCACAATTTGTTGGCCTATGTACCTTTCAAAACGTAATAGATGGTAACAGTAGGAGCTTAAAGTGATGTTCGAATCCTACAGCTATAGTGCAATTAACCACCACATGTGGTTTTGTGCAGAAATCTGAAGACATTTCTAAAAGATCCATATTTAACCTCTTAAGGGGCTAAAATATGAACCATTCCATTAAACTGTGTACAATAAAATGACTATCCCCCGCCACATTTCCTTGTAAAAAAATTCACAAAACATTTCTATTTGTGTTAAGAACTGTAACACATTTTGGCAACTGCAGCTAAGCTGTCATTCACACTGCCACCAGCACAAGGTCCAACCACGTGGATTGCAGGCATTCCTTCAGTTTCTCAGATTTAAATCAAATCTGTGGCAACTAATTTCCAAAGAAGAATTTCCTAAACATACTGTCGGTTTAAATGATCACTGTTAAATATTTTATGTGGAATAAAATATAGAAATACAACAGTTAATAAAGGAATCAACTATGTTCCAAACATAACATTCAGCTATAATTTTGCTATATGTGATCTATAAAAAAAAGCTGTAGTTAACTACATCATAAAGTATGCTGGTTGCTCCTATTTCCCTCAAGCTTCAGCCAAAAAATCTGAAGCAATTTTAAATGAGTGATAGAAGGAGTAAAAGTATTGGAATATGCCTCCTAAATGCCAATTCATTTGTGTCATTCCTTCTAATGTATGAATATAAATAAGTCAAACTCGTCAAATTATATAAAGTTTCTATGCAAAGACATCACGTAAGATATAAATAGATGTACTATTTCATTTGATCGCCAAATTCTTTCAATTTATAATAATTTCCATCTGGATCTTACTTTAGTTAAAGTCATAAATTCTACTGGAATTTTGTTCTCACCCATTGTCCAGGCGTTCATATCCCTAACATGTCCGGAGATAGTTTGTTTGAGTTATTGTACCAAAAACAGAGTAGAAATATAAATACGCCTTTTCTTTTACAATGACTTTATAATTTTTCAGCTTAAATTGGGTATGTATGTCTGCTAGCAGACATTGATTAAAAATGTATTCAGCTTAAGAACTGGATTTGAAAGTATTAACAGAAACAGACTGAGATTATCACAAAGGACATGTTGGTGTTTGTCTGAGTTGACAATTACTATGTCAATTACTATGGAGATAGTTTCCATTATCTCAACCAATCTGTTGGATTGGTAAACCTGCGTATCTCTAAATTGCCAGATTGAGATAATGAGTTTTGTTTATTGTTAATTTTTTTAGCTTTCATTTATTACAGCAACAAATAATGTGTTGCAACAACCTCCATTTTCTCTTTTTGATAGCTTAGTTATCTTTTCATTGACAAAATGTAGTTTATTAATGTAAAATATATGATATCCTCAGGCTTTTGAATTTGGATGTATCAAAAGTTTGAATTACCTTAACGAAACAAAGGCAAAACCTACTTTCATTCTTTCAATGGGCAATGGGGAAGAGAAACAGAAGGTCATGCAGATTGTAGTTGGAAAAGAAGCCTTAAGACTGTCCTCAACTAAGTGTAGTCCTCAACTTACAACCACAATCGAAACCATAATCTGTGTTGTTGAGAGAAGCAGCCGTTAAGCGAGAGACCACATGACTGCTTTGCTCAACAACCACATTTTTAGCACTCCTGGTTGTGGTTGTTTAGAAAACATGTGGGTTGTCAAGCAACCAAAGTCCCAGGTAAGGAATGTGGGGTGAGTCAGGGAGGTGGGGGAGATCATAGGAGGCTCCACTCTGGTGCTGAAAAACCTTGCAAGCAGGATTTTCAGCACCAGACCCAGAGAGACACTCATGCATGACCTACGCTGGATCTCCCAGGGTCTCTTGCACCTTCTTGAGGCAGCCCACACTCCGTACATTACTACTCCTTCTCTGCACTGGCATCTGCTGGAATTCAAGCACACAACTGCTTGGGAGCAATGGGAATTCACTGAAATAAGTTTGCAAAGGAGCCTTGTCTTCCAGCAAAGAAACAGTTGGGAGAATTGCTTTTTCCAAAAGTCCAGCTACTGCTACTGTGTGGTGCCAACTTTTCTCCACCTCCCTCTTCCTTTTCATCCCTTTTCGTTTTCTCCTCGCCATCTGGCTGATCTCCCTCCCTCTCCCTCCTCCCTTCCTCCATCCTTTATATTCTGCTCTTTTCACTCACTCTCAAACTGACCCCTTCTCTCTCTTTTACACCTGCACAATTTCCTTCTCCCCATTCCTGCACAGATTCCTAGAGTAACAGGCAGCACCAGACAGATTGGGTTTGGCTTGACCTCCTGAGGGTTAAAACCATCCTCCTAGAGAGGTGGATCTGTTTCCTCTCTCAAAATCCATTTGATGGGATTTGCTTCCTTTCTAGGAATCAGCTCTTTTCCTCTCCTGTTCCCTCCTGCTCCACCGTGTTTTTCCTGCTATCCAGGCCAAAGGCACAAGTGCTGTTTCAAGGGGAGAGGGGAGTTGGCATTTCAGCAAATTTCTGCCACTCCTAAACAATTGCACAGATGTATCCCAAAGGCAACTGGACTTTCTTGTTTTTCTTTGAAGATGTTTTGTTTCTCATCCAAGAAGCTTCTTCAGTTCTTTGGGATAACTATGACTTGGATGACTGAGAATCTCCATAGACAACTGCACATATGGAGATTTAGTCCGCTTGGATTTGAAATCTTCCTATGTCTTAGCTTTCTGCAAGTTTAGCTCTAATCTGGTGCTGAAAGATTTCTTATACAAAAAGAAGTTGAGCTGGTTACTAGTACAGTTTCTTGTTGATTCCGTAAAGTTTTCCTCACAAGAACAAAGATAAATTGAAGGTTAAGAACTAGCTGTATTTCCAGCCACAATTTAACTACTGAATCAATATAGTAATGTAATTTCTTACATGCTGAAGTAATTGTCTAAACTGGTTCTCTATGCAGAAAAAGTGGAGTACAAAATCTATTCGTGTAACCAGTGAAGGACAACAAACATAATTAAAACCATACTAAAATTACTCCAACAGTAATTAAGTATTATTAATGAGCCAGACATACAATGTCTGTTCTCACAAATTTTTGGCATAGCCCAGAAAATTACTAATATTTCTGATAAAATCTGAAGGTTCTGAACAAATCCATGACCTGAGTTTGGTTTGCCTGAGTTGCAAACACCTGAACTAGGAAATTTCTCTAGTCAACCTAGCTTGAGGTCAACTAGATTTCTGTAGTTGTGCTCATATTGCACACTTATTCCAGGTTAACTTTACAGTATACTCAATTAAATTTTCTGATAGACTGAACATTTGTTATATACTGAATTAAAATATTCTTGGCTGGTTAATAGTTCAGGACATCATGCACCTACTCCCCACTTTTTTTTTTTTTTTTTGGCTGGGAGATGAAGCTTTTTTGGAAACCTATGTTAGCTAATACCTTGTATAGACCTCTTTAACAGTTACTAAACCTGTCCAAAACTAGGCTAAAAAAGCAGGTTCACAAAAAGAAATAAATGGGAAATGGTATACTCGAACTAGGATTTTTGCCATTTGTGATAAATCTAGAAATGCAGACTCCTTTTCAAATGCTAGATAGATACGTAGCAGTGGTAAACTGTAGCATTCAAGAAAACATCCTTGAAAGATTGAAGACATCACTGGTTGCTCTTTCATTATTTTTCCTCATTAGTATTTATGTGGCGACTGCATTTGAATGTGTCAAACTGTGTGCTTCATTAGCACTGCATTATCTGACAAAGAGTGGCTACTTCTACCAGTAAAAATGGATTACTATTTTTATTACGAAATAGAAAATACATTTTCCATTTACTATAGTCAATTGTGCCAATGAGAGGGGTGAGATGGCTCAGCCATTAAGATGCTGGGCTTGTCAGCTGGAAAGTCGACAGCCCGGGTTCGAGACCTAAGTGCTGGGTGGCAGGGTGAGCTCCTGTTACCTGCTCCAGGTAGAGTAGATTAATAGGTACCACTTTGGTGGGAAGGTAACAGTGTTCCGTGCCCCTCGGCATATAGTCATGCTGGTCCCATGATCACAGAAGCATCTTCGGACAATGCTGGCTCCCTCAGCTAAGAAATGGAAATGAAACCGTCCCCTAGACTCGGACATGACTGGATATTATGCCAATGACCCTATCGATACTATTTCTGCTTCATATGAAAATATAAAACATTTGCCATTTTCTAAAGCATGATGTAAATGATTCCAATGGTTCCCTCTAAGCTGGTGCTCATCAGCTTGAATGACATCTCCAATAAGGGAAGCACAGCTCCCATAATCAGTCAAAGCCCACAGCATTTGGGATTATACAAGTTGCTGTCAAATGCCAAATTTCATTTCAAATTAAACATTATGAGAAACACAGAAGACCCGCTGAAAACAGCAAGCTCATGTTGCTTTCCTGTTCATGGGGAATACTACAACAGGCTCAACAGTCTAAAGTCATTACATTTCCCATGTCCCCATCTTTTATCCAGATTATAAAATGGTAAAGATGGATCTTGCCTGACATAACTATGTCAAGGCACAGTATAACTTTCAGTATACTTTGGTTGTTATGGTTACTTTGGCCCCGACAGTGGATTAGTGTATGCGTTTTACATTTCTTCATGCATGGTGCATCCTTCTATAAATATACAGTCTAGAATTACCTTGTGGCCCCTGCTGTGTAGAATGGCTTGGAAACGGCACATATAATTTATTTGCTGAGAAATGATGCCCATTTGGAGACTGGCTCTGTGATGGTGATGAGCTGTGTTTCTGAAGGAGGGAAGGAGCAACTACAGCTTTCAATGGGCTAACAAGAGTATTCGGAACAATCCTGGAACCAGAAAAGAGAGAGAGAGAAAAAAAGAGAGATGATCAGTTGGGTTTCATCTCATCGTTGGTGCTCCATAAATGACAACTTTAAAAATAAATAAATTACTTTTTGATTATAAGTGGATTGAAAAGTACAGGATAACTAAAAATTCTTCCATAAAGCATTGACTTGAACATATTCCTGGAGACACATAAATAGTGATTACCTTTTTAATGACATATTTCTAACAGAACTGCATTTTTATTGGGTTAAAAACCCCTTAATTATATTTTATTTTGCTGTAATTCTGTCTGTATGGAATTCAAAGCCATTATCTATATAATCCATTAAACCATTATTTGTCTTTTCATATTCTTCAAGTGTCTTAGCGTGCGCCTTCATTTGGAAGCAGGACTACTTCACGTTGAAGCCTGTATATGTATTAACATCTTCACATTTTGACTAAGGCTTGTTATTTTCCCTACAGTTTTATTCCAACAGGTATCAGTTGATCGCTTTATCTTGAAATGGGAAAAAACATGGAGCAGAAGCCTTTATCATTATGGCTACTCTCATGCACAAATGATGCAGGTCCTTGACTCACAACTGGAATTAGGACCAGAATTCTGATCATAAGTCAGGCACCCACATTACTGGACCCAATTTTCTGACCATTTTTACAACGGACATTACGTGAGTTGTTAAGCTACTCATGTCGTAAGTGAGAAGCCATTCTCCCAAATGTGTGTTTTTGGTAGAAACAAGCAAAAAAATCTAAACATGGGGATGTGATATGACATTTTGCAATAGCCAGAACTGCTTTACAGGCCATAAGTCACTCACATTGTAACTCCAAATGGTCATTAAACAACTGGCTGTAAGTCAAGGACTACCAACTGGCTGTAAGTCAAGGACTACCTGTAACTGGGATATAATTTCATCAGGAAGAATCTCAGGCAACAAATATTTGCTATGGAGCACCAAATTGAGCATAACCTTATCTTTACTGATGTTTTCTTAGGCAACCAACTTTGATAAGCCTTCTAGATCAGGGCTTTTCAACTGGTGGTATGCATACCACCGGTGGTACATTGGCACCTGGCAGGTGGTATGCGACGCTGCCTAGCTAGCGAAGTGTAGTGGGGGGAGGGAACAAGCTAAAGTGGCGCAGCGCAGGATTTGCTGTGAGAGAGTCCTCAGGAGCTGCAGGGCTGCTGGGGCAAGACAAAGGCCCCAGGATCGGCACTTCTGGCGCACCCAGAAGAGAAAGGAGGAGGGGGGCAGAGACAGGAGAGGCTATAAAAGGAAACAGTTTTGGCGGGAGAGGGAGAGAGAAAAAAGACGTAGGCTTCGAAGGAGGAGTCAGCTGGAGCTGCACCGAAGAGAAAAGGAGGAGGAGGGGGGAAGAGAGGAGAGGAGATAAAACAGGCTGGCTGGGAGCCAATTTACAACTGCGTGGCAGCCATCCGTGCCGGGTGCAAACACAGGTGGCAGCAAAAAACAGGCAATAAACGCAGTTGGGGAGGGGTCGCCCTTCACATACCTGGTTCTGTGGCTCCGGGGGAGGGGACGCGTGATGCCACCAGCCCCCAGCCTGCCCGGTTTCAGCAGGCAGTGCGTGCACTCCTCATAGTGTGGAGAGGCTGGGCCGGGCAAGGTGCAGCGGTGTGCTCTCTTCAGTGCAGAGAGGCTGGGCCGGGTGAGGCGAAACTGGCGAGAAGCAGAACCTGCCTGGGTGTGCACACAGGAGGCAGCGGGCGGGGGGGACCTGGCGTCCTGGGTGACGTCCTGCCCCCGCAGGCTGACTGCATTCTGAGTGCTTCCCTTTCACCCGGGACACCAAGCCCCACAGGCTTGCTGCCTCCTGTGTGTGCACCCAGGCAGGTTCGGCTTCTCGCCAGCTTCGGCTCGCCCACTCCCAAGGAAGGGTGCCTTTCCTCATTCCTCACGGAGGGTGACACCTCCCCAGCTGCGCTTCTTGCCTGTTCTTCTCCCTCCCTCATTGCAAAAATCTTCCTGCCACCCTGCTCTTAAGACTGTGCGGCTCTTGTCCAGAAATTTACAGTGGCCTTTTAAGCCACCGGCCATGCTGGCAACCTCTCCCCCTCCCTTTGTCCCTTTCTGGGCACAAAGGGAGTGTGGGAGGAAGGGAGGAAAGAAGGAGATGGGAATGAGAAAGAGGGAGGCAGGGAAGGAGAGAGAGAGGGAAACAGGAAGGAAGGAAGGAAGGAAGGAAGGAAGGAAGGAAGGAAGGAAGGAAGGAAGGAAGGAAGGAAGAAGGGAGATTGGAATGAGAGGGAGGGAGGGTCTAAGGGAAGTCCTGCCTTAGCACTTGGCCACCAGCAGCCCTGCTGCCCTTTTGCCATCCCCTTGCCCCCTCCTCTTGGCCTATCCTGATGGTCTCCCATTCTATCGCTAAGGATGCTTTGGTTACAAAGCTGGGTCTCCTCACATGGAGAGGGAGTGGGCGCCCCTCTGATCCACACACTTTGCCCTCCTGCACCCACCATGAGCAACCTGTCCAAGGAGAGTGAGCACAGCAGCAGCAGCCTCAAGGAGGTAAGCGCAGGTGGGCACCTCCTAGGGGAAGTGGGGCTGGACTGGGTTGGGCTGAGGGATCCCGGTGCCCTGGGAGCTCAAGGGCTGGGCACTTGCCCTCCACTCCCCAGGGCTCTGGGCAACCTGCGCCAATGTCCAGGAGTATCCCGTGCGGCCCAAGAGGGACTGCGAGGCTCCTCCGATGGACCATTGATTTTGCTTGTCAAAAGGTCACAAAGATCACATGACCCTGGGACACTGTGACTATCATAAATACAAATCAGTTGCCAAGCATCCGAATATAAATCACATGACCCTGGGGATGCTGCAATGGTCATAAGTATGAAAAATGCTCATAAGTCACTTTTTTCAGTGCCGTTGTAACTTCAAACAGTCACTAAGCAAACTGTTGTAAATTAAGGATTACCTGTACTTTCATCACTTTTTTCCCTTTTTTTTTTTTTGGTCAAGTTTATGACACCTTGCTAGGCGACTGGTGGTACTCGAATATTGCCATATCCTAAAAGTGGTACAATCCGTGAAAAGGTTGAGAAGCCCTGTTCTAGATAGCTTAACCTGATCACCACCAAATTCCAAAGAGTTCTGAAGTTCATACACTGTAATGCCCTGAAAACTGTTTCTGGGAAGAGAGACTCCACAAAATCTCATATTGTAAGCACATTTGTTACAGCACATTAGGAGTCACTGAAACAATACAATGTGGTTCTTACTGAGATCCCCACGCAAATGCTCATTAGTGGCGAATACCTGTAGCTCAGGTGTGGGATGAGGAGAAGGTTCTTTCAAATGGATTAGAAATCAGTGTAAAACATTTCATTTCCTGGGATCACTGCAGTTAGCAATAGTTATACCGGCCCACACAAACTGAAACATCCTGGGTTTTATCCTTGCCTGTGTCTGACTTGAAATGGTTCAGCAGAACTTACGGAATAGTTTGTTCCGGTTTGAAACAAAACAGATTCCCCATTTCATGCACATCACGAGGTCCTATGTTTGTGCAACCACACGCTTCAAAAGATTTTTTGGGGAGATTGAATTCAAAGTGCTGCACATACTGCTACATACACAAGAACTATTGCTATATTTAATATGCTCTGAAACAAGGGAAATATTGTGTTGTGTTCCCTGTAATTAACATCATTTTTCATGGTTAGGATTTTTACTGTCTCCATATTTGAATGGCTGTATGTAAATTTGTTGTCAGGCAGGATGCCACTGCCAACCTAAATCCTATGCATAATACAACAATCCCAGATTGCTGTAGAGTTTGTACATTAATATAAAATAAGCCATCATTATTTTATCTTTTAATAGAGGTTTATTTGTAATTCAGTTTCCCACCAGTAAAAGAGAGGAGGAAGATAAATATGGAGGTTGAGGTGATGATTATGAGGATTGGAATATTTAAACTTGTCACTATGATCCTTGATCTCATTAAGAGGCATTCCCCTGGGCCCCCAGATTCCCTTTGAAGGCTCTCTTTCCTCCTTACACCTTTTCCTCTTTACACAGGGTCTACACTTCTTTTGAGTGACCGGCTCTGCAGTGCAAATGGCAAAAACCTAGTTCGAGTGGACTATTTCCCATTTACATGTGGTCCTTGACTTACGACCACAAGGAGCCCAAAATTTCTGTTGGTAGGTGAAAAAGTTAAGTGAGTTTTTGTCCCATTTTACGACCTTTCTTGCCACAGTTGTTAAGTGAATCACTGCAGTTGTTAAGCTAGTAACAGGGTTGTTAAGTGTATCTGGCTTCCCCAATGACTTTAGCTTGTCAGAAGGTCGCAAAAGAAGGTCACATAACCTCAGGACATTGCACCCATCATAAATATGAATCAGTTGTCAAGCGTCTGAATTTTGATCACGTGACCCTGGGGATGCTACAACGGTCATAAGTATGAGAAACAGCCATAAGTCCCTTTTTTCAATGTGGTTGTAACTTTGAACAGTCACTAAACAAACTGTTGTAAGTCAAGGACTACCTGTATACATATCTCCATATGTTGTTATAGTTGTACTTTCTAATGTCTTGTATCATTTTTTATTTTAAAATGCAAACCACCAACAGTCTGTGTGAATCTGCTGTATGTGAATGTCATCATAAAATAAAAAATATGCATGCATGCCCCAAAATGTGCCTTCACACATGTGTGCATGCACACACATACATTTTAAGGTATTGATTTTCACGCTTCGCTACCAAGTTGGTCCCTTTTAATATGTTCCTGACAACAGAAAATACAACACAGCCTGTGTAATTGGTAACTACTTTGAAAGGATATAAAATTGAATGACTAAAATCTACTTCTCTTTTACTTACACTTGGGGGTAAAATACAACCACAACAGAGACATGGATGTTTCCAATATGAACACTGTCTCACTTTGTTGTTGTTTGGGAAGAAAAGCTTTGACAGTGACTCTCTTAGACAATGGATCTCAATATTTCTTCTATCCATCCCAGCAGGAAGAAGATCAGATCCAGAGTTCAGCCCATCTGTACTTTATCTCAAATAAATTCCTGTATGGTTTGTGATGTGGTGCTTGACTGTAACTTCAAACCACTTTATCAAGTGCTGTGGTTACTTACTAAATGCTAACATAAAAGAAAGACAATTGTCCTATAAAACAGTAGAGAAGAATGGCCAATTCATGTATTGTGCATCACATACTGGTATGTTACACATTCATGTGTTTGATATAACATGAGCAATCTATTGTGGCAAAAATGTATTTTGGTGACGGAAATATGCCCAATAAAGTATCTCACACTACAACTTTTCAAATAATGTTATTGTGTATCCCAATCAGCATACAGACAAACCACTAAATTAACAACAAAGCAATGGTTTCTAACATATGGCTTGATCTAACTTAATTAGTATGGCCCCAGCAATTGTGGTGGAGAATCTGTTTTATAAGAAGCACACCCAAAATGTAGAAGGATACACATTCCTATTGTGTATATGCTTTGGAAGCAAACAGGTGAACATTTACATTCAACCCAATCTTATATCAAATTAATTCTTAAAACATAGGATGCTAGAAGAACTGAAGAAGATTCTTGGATGAGAAGCGAAACGTTTTCAAGGGAAAAAACCAAGAAAGTCCAGTTGGCCTTTGAAAAGCACGTTTGGGGCAATCATGCCCTGAATGATTGAAAATCTCCATAGACATGCCAGAAGAAAATTACAGGATCTGAAATTATCACACAAATTCAAGACCGTTGTCTGATAAATAATCAAAAGTCACTGGTTATTTGAAAGCTAGTTTATATCTAATATTAGCATTTGTCTGATTTTCTATAAGAAATGAATTGATAAGGAATAGTTGATGAGCAATTTTGGAGCCACTTATTCATCCAGCCCACAGCTAGTTTGCCAATCAGAATGTCAAAGACACATTGTCAAATCATCCTTCCTTAGTAATTGTAACCAAACCTTCTCCTTTTTGTCTTGAGTCGGTTCCTAGGGTTGTCTGCTTAGTCATATGAAAAGTATCATTCAGAAAACATAAACATTACAGTATAAAAATGAAAATTATCAAGAGGTTTAATATATCTTTTGTAACATTATGTCTTGATGTATCTGTTTTTACTTCAGACTTCTGTAATTAACAAACCGAATGAACGTTTTCACAGAATATTTTTTATTGCACTGGATATTAGTGTTACCATGAGCTCCTTAGATGAAAGATAAGATTACTACAATCTATTAACCCTGAAGAAAAGTCTCTGTACTCTACAGGATTGGTGTATGATAGCACCTGCAAGATAACTATTTCTGGACAGTTTTTATAACTGCGATGCCCTGTGGAGGATTACATTAAGATATATGTAGTTCAGATTTGAACAGAGGCCAACATTTTAGGAGTGCTACCCATTCTGCTGCTTTAATGGTACGTGGAAATGGCCTTGGGAGATAGGGGGAAAAGCCTCAGCCAGAGGGATGGTTAGACGAGGTAGTTTAGCGAAGGGGACACGGCAAATCTCTCTGAAGGGACCCTCCCTAGTATCTTGGGCTGTAAGGGTGACAGGAGTGAAATGTATTTTCAGACTTGCAAGATTGATGTCAGCCATGTAAGGTAGTCCAAACAGGAAGCATGACCAGATGGACTAATTTTACTTTACTTTGAGTTTACATTAACAGAATCATTAACGTTAACACTCTGAAAGTACATTTCTCTCCTGTTGACTTTACAGCCCAAGAAATGATTTGGAAATGATTTGGTACAAAATGCAGCAGCCAAATATCTGGTGGGTGAGAGTTCTGCCAGTATTAAACCACCTATTCATTGGTTGCCAATAGATTGACTTGTAAATCTCTCTATTGTTGATTCCAGGGTACCTTATGGACCATCTTGTTCAAGTGCATTTCAGTGCATTCATGCTTGCAGGAAACTGAAAAGAACATGGGCACAAAGGCAGACCGTCACTGTTATATAAACCACACTTTGGAATGCTTTGCCCCTCCCCCCAGAATTGCACCTGAAATCACCAATATTAGACTTCTGCAAAGTGGTCAAGACTTCGATGTCTGAACGAGCATTCAGGAGTTCAGTATTGTCGGTTTTGATTGTTTTGTCAACCATCTCATTTAATTTTTCAACATTTTTCCCCAAGATCTTTATTCTCTGTAAACTGCCAAGAGTTTTACTGAGCTGGATGGTATAGATATATCAACCAATCAATCAACTTTTACTCCACCCCTCCAATTTTTTGGTAAAACAATGTTCTATAAACAAGCAGTATAGAGAGAATTAAAAGTCTAATTTGTAAATGATGAAGTGTAAATCATGTGAATTATAAACACTTCAATGCAGATATAGGATCTAGGTATCAAAGCTAACTGGAAAGAAAGTAAGAAAAAAGACCAGGAAAGAAAAAAAAAAACCCCACACCTTAACACTGATTTTCATCTCTTCCCATAATATTAAAAACGAAGTGCAAAGCTCTCCTAATTAGATTTCTGTAGAGTGCTCCGTTTCTTTCTATGCATTTCTAGGTCTAGCCTTAGGGGAATTTCTGTCAACATAAGCTCAGGAAATACTCTTACCATAGACTTTCTAGAGAAAAAGAAAAAAAAAATCTGAAGTTTGGTGCACTTTACTACTAATCAGTCCCAGGTGCCTTTGCCTTATTTCACAGAATATGCAGCATTCGTTTTAATAGCATGTTACTAAATCAGTCTCTTGTCGTTTTCTCTTCCAAATATTCTACTTATTTATTTTACATTACATTACTGTAAGCAAGAAACAAATATACTATTGGGTTATTATATCATATTATACATTCTATTGGAATTCACACTCTGGGCAGTCAGTGTCCCTGGTAGTTCCCCCATATAATTTTTATGGTCCTACATTTAGATAGATAGATACAATCTATCTATCTGTCTGTCTGTCTGTCTGTCTGTCTGTCTGTCTGTCTGTCTGTCTGTCTGTCTGTGTCTGTCTGTCTGTCTGTCTGTCTGTCATCCATCCATCCATCCTTCCCCCGCCCCCTCTCTCTCTCTCCTGCAGGAATTGTAAACTGGGCTTTAAAAAACTGGACCTACTCCTATTCTGGTGGATAGAAGTTAAAATTGGTACCAACTTAGGAATCCTGTTTCATTCCTTAGTATTCCTCAATATCTGAACTGTCTTACCTTCATGACATCATCCCCCGCAGTTGGAAGCAAAAATAAACCAGACAAAACAAGTATTTCTCCCTCATGAGTTTGAAGAAATGGCTCAATGCTTTAGAAATTATGCACACCTACAAACATACACATTTTGCAGAGATATTTATTTTTCTGAATTTTCATTTTGTTCTCTTTTGTTTTTTTGGAATGGTATCAAAGCAAAAGCAGGTCCAAACTTGGTTTCTAAACCTGCCAGTCATGTAATATTCTTTTTAGTTAAACATTATATCGTCTAAATTGGCTATCCAATGTTAAGCCTAATCAACTGTGAACCATCTGAATTAAGATAAGCAATGTCAATTTAATATTTTTGGTTATGGGAGGGCAGGTTTCATCTCCACCTTAGAGAGATTTCAGAGCTTTTCAACAATGCAGACAGTTAGATGGAACTTCAAAAGAGGTTAGGGTATTTTGAGTTTAGAAATTCTGCTCTGAGGAGAGGTTGGATTGTATCATCCTTCTCTTGCTTTGCTTATTAGGCTACAATTCAGAACAATAATTGTGCTGGTTGGAAATTATCAAAGACATAGTCAAGACAGTGAAAGACATAAGATTTGGGAAGCCTAGCTAGGTCAGATATTTTGAGGCCTCTTCCTCATCTGATCACACTACGCAGATTAATCTATATTTTCACTGTAGAAATCATTCGGCTTTCTCCCAGTAAGTGCTATAATTAATAAAAATTATTTTGTACAACACACTAAATACGCAGTTTGTGCGTGCATATTATCTGTGTGTATGTTAAATGTGTGTGTCTATCAACTAACAAGGGCCAATTTTAGTTCCATAAATCTTAACTTATTTTTAATGCTTTTGAGAAGAGAGCCTAACTTAGGGAAAAAAAGCAACATTCTATCCAGTGAAATCATTATTTATAAAACTTCAAACTTCTTATACCAAACTTCGCAACTGCCCATCACCCTCATATAGGATTATGTAATGCTATATTCAAGAATCCTATTAGTGAGGCATGGGTTACACTCTGCTAGACAAAAGATAAAAGTTTTATCTATTTCCCAAATGTTAACATAACTCTATTTTAGTTATTCACTTTTTCCTCACTGATTGCAAGACTGCTCCTCAGTGTTCACAGAAATGAAAAAGCATCCCCATGTGCTTTGAATTTAGCAAAGATGATTCCATACTGTGTCAGTTTCTTATGTTCTACGCAAGTGGCATGTCCGTTCTGGAGAAGTCAATTCTCTCATAAACAGTAAAAGCCTAACTGCTGGATCCCACATCCAATTATGGTATCTCACTAATCCTACCAAATGTTCTCTATTTTAAATCTATCCCTTAAAGCTTTGCCACTAAACTAGGATAACAAAAAAGTACTATACACATGGGATCCATCAATTTTCTCCATCCATGTAAAGATTCTCGCCTATTCATAAAGATTTAAATGCTGATTCAGTTGAAACTTTTAACAAGCACCAGTTGTCGTTTTGCTCTTTCACACATACGTCTATCACGCTTGGCAGAAATATGCTTTTCTTTTAAGTCCCTGTTATTTGATAATATTATCATCTTTTAACTTTTTTCCCTCTTGAATGCTTGTTAACTAGAAATCTGAAGTACGTTACAGCTAAAATGTATCATAAGAATAATCAATATTTAACATTATTCTAAAACAAAATTGGAACTGGTATAGCAATGTTTCTCTATAAGATTTGTATATGGCTGCTAGAGGCAAAAGTAAACAGGCTTTGAAAAAATCCAGTTCTCTCTTTCCTATGAAGAAATAAGTCCTATTTAATTTTAGGAGACTTTGCTCCAGGAAAATGTATATAGTATTATAGTTTACATCTACTTTTTTTTAAAAGTAAAAAGCTAACATAAGATTTGTTTTAATATGTTGTCCTCCAAACAAGAGATTCTAAACATGAATGATCATATGAAAAATACTGAAATAAAATAGATATTTAACATAAATTTGGAGTCTCCTAGGAAAGCCTATTGGGAGGCATATATTCAATAAAATTTATATGTCACCCATCTCATTTAGTATTGAAGGCAGGACAAGAAGCAATGGATGGAAACTAATCAAGGAGAGAAGCAGCCTGGAATTAAGGAGAAATTTCCGGACAGGGAGAACAATTAACAGCGGAACTACTTGTCTCCAGAAGTAGTGGGTGCTCCAACACTGGAGGTTTTTAAGAAGAAATTGGAAAACCATTTGTCTGAAATTGTATAGGGTTTCCTGCCTGAGCAGGGGGTTGGACTAGAAGACCTCTAAGTCCCTTCCAACCTTGTTATTCTGTTAATATTACTGGGTTTTGCAAATACATTTATAAGGAATATTTCTCTTTAAAGAGGTGGCATGCAATAGCATAGGGCAGGCTGTCCAGGATTATGAATAACTTTGCAGATGGAGGTTTTCATCTTGCTAAAGATGGCAGCTCTACTCTTCTATGAAGAGTGAAATAGTGCTACAAATAACCATTTAGTTTGTCTAAATGAACCACAATGAGGCAAACGCAGAGAAATATGCAATATCATTTTAGTGCACACGGTGGGGCACACGGTGGGTGCCCCAGGGCTCTGTTCTGGGCCCAGTGCTCTTCAACATCTTCATCAACGATTTGGAGGGGATAGATGGGGAAATCATCAAATTTGCAGACGACACCAAGCTGGCAGGAATAGCCAACACTCCAGAAGACAGGCTTAACATACAGGAGGATCTGGACAGACTTGAACACTGGGCACTATCTAACAAAATGAAATTCAATGGTGAAAAAAGCAAGGTTCTACATTTAGGCAAGAAAAACCAAATGTACAGGTATAGTATAGGGCATGGGTCGGCCACCCGAAACATCGAACGAGCCGCACGGACCCGTTTGGCCTAAAAAAAAAAAACCCTGGGAGCCGCGGCCGTTCGCGCATGCGCGCGCCCCGTTCGCGCATGCGCACCCCCGCACGCGCACCCGCCCGCGCGCCTGCGCTCCCCAAAATGGCGGAGGAGGCTCCGGAGCCGCAGGTAATGCCTCAAAGAGCCGCATGCGGCTCCGGAGCCGCGGGTTGCCGACCCGTGGTATAGGGGGTACCTTGCTCAATAGCAGTAACTGTGAGAGGGACCTTGGAGTCCTAGTGGACAATCACTTAAATATGAGCCAGCAGTGTGCTGCAGCTGCCAAAAAGGCCAACACAGTGCTAGGCTGCATTAACAGAGGGATAGAATCAAGATCACGTGAAGTATTAATACCACTTAACAATGCCTTGGTAAGGCCACACTTGGAATACTGCATCCAGTTTTGGTCACCACGATGTAAAAAAGACGTTGAGACTCTGGAAAGAGTGCAGAGAAGAGCAACAAAGATGATTAGGGGACTGGAGGCTAAAACATACAAGGAACGGTTGCTAGAATTGGGTATGTCTAGTTTAATGAAGAGAAGGACGAGGGGGGACATGATAGCAGTGTTCCAATATCTCAGGGGCTGCCACAAAGAAGAGGGAGAGAAGCTATTTTTCAAAGCGCCTGAAGGCAGGACAAGAAGCAACGGATGGAAACTAATCAAGGAGAGAAGCAACCTAGAACTAAGGAGAAACTTCCTGACAGTTAGAACAGTTAACCAGTAGAACAACCTGCCTCCAGAAGCGGTAAATGCTCCAACACTGGAAGTTTTTAAGAAGAGACTGGACAGCCATTTGTCTAAAATGGTATAGGGTTTCCTGCCTGAGCAGGGGGTTGGACTAGATGACCTCCAAGGTCCCTTCCAACTTTATTATTATTATTATTATTATTATATTTCTTCGCTGAATGCCACTATACTTAGGTACCACACAAATAGCTCTGTAGCTTCAATTTTCAATTTTCTTTTGAAGGGCAGGTAATCCTTGATGTACAATCACAATTGAGTCCAAAATGTCCGTTGCTAAGCAAGACAGCTGTTAAGTGAATTTCAATTTACTACCTTTCTTGCCATGGTTGTTAAGTTAATCTGGCTTTGTCAGAAGGTCACAAAAGGTGATCAGGTCACCCTGGGACACTGCAACTGCCATAAATACATGCCAGTTGCCAAGTGTCTGAATTTTGATCGTGTGACCATGGGGAGCCTGCAATGGTCCTAAGTGTGAAAAACGGTCATAAGTCATCTGTTCAATGCCTTGTAACCTCAAGTGGTCACTAAACGAATGGGTGTAAGATGAGGACTACAGGTTTGTCCCCCGACACACATTTTCAGGTTCTACAAATCAAACTAAGTGCATGTGATGTCAATATAGCACATTGCCAGCTGAAACTTTAAAAACAATAACAAGAAACTCTAACATGACAAACTCTACTTTTTATATGGCAACTTCTAAATAAAACACTTTAATTAATATTAATATTAATTGATATAAAGTTACTTGATCTCTATGTGTCACATGCTTCTTTATTAAAGGGAAATAAATACGTCTCATATGTAGCCAGGATAAATATGTTTGGTAATGAAGTCAGATTTTGTTAGATCATTTTCAAGTAAATTAAAAAAAAATTTTTTTTTGTCAAACTATGTAAATGTCTTAAAAATCTTTTGGGAAATTGAGTGCTGCCTTGTTACTGACTTTGGCAAAGAACAAAATAACAAGGGCCTTTTTTGTTTTGTTTTTTAAAAAGGCTTTAAACCAAATTTTTAGCCTTTCTGTCAAACATGAGTAGATTTCTTGTGTTCAGCATCTTGTGGTGTTTGGCTTCTTTCATAGTTGATGATTCAGTCATTACAATTTGTGATAGCAATCATTTTGTCCCGTCCCAAAGACTTAAGCTCAGGAATCCAACCCTGTCATCACTTTGGCTCATGGTGCAGAAATTTTGTACATTCAAGTATACTTCAACAAGGAGTCTGAGATAGGTGATAAATGAGGCAAAACGCAGTTTGCCAAAAGGGTATAAAGCAGCTTAGGTAAAAATGAGTGGCCACAGATCAAATCTGTGCAGTAATCAGTATACATTTTTTATCCTGATGGAACTTATATCTACTGCAGATTGTCCTCGCTTACTGACCACTCATTCAGCAACCAGGGCACAGAAATAAAGGAAATTTACAACCAATCCTCGAAGTTGTGTCATGCAGTCACACGATTACAATTCATGTCCTTGGCCACTGATGCACATTTACGATAGCCACAGCATCACACAATCACGTGATGGCCATTTTGTGATCTTCACAGCTAACTTCCAATACTGGGGGAAGCTAACAGGAAGTTAGTTGCATGTCATGCTTAACAACCCATGGTGATTCGGTTAATGACTGTATCCAGAATGGAAGCCATACGTAAGTGCGATCATGTGATGTTTCTCTTAGCAACTGCACCACTTAGCAACAGAGTTGCTAAGCCCAATATAGTTGATAAGTGAGGATACCCTGTATTAACAAAGGTATAATTATATTTAATTATTAATATACTAAATTATATTTAATTATTAATATAAGATTGCAGAAAACTCTGAAAAAAGACATCAGCCTTGTGTTAGCAAATAATAGTACTAGCTTTCTGTGTGGTTATGTCTGCTACAAAATATTCTGCTATGATTTTAGAAAGCTCAGAAAGCTCTTCAAAAACACATGCATGTACATTATATCAATAGATGTGGAACATGAATTATGGTGGATTATCCACTTCCAGACAGAATTAGGGTGTGATTCCAACTGATAAAAAGCCATGCCACATAATCCATTGGAGCTTCTTCTAGCAGTGATGAATCCAAAAAGAGTCCCAGAGTCCTAACCTTAGGGGAATCATAAATCTTTCAGAAAAGATTCAATCCCTTAATTTGCTATGAAAAACTATTCAGATGGTGTGTTTCAGATTTGTCTGAACACTATTTTACTAGCTTACTTCAAGCAAATGACAGCAAAGTATCAATGATGAATTAATATAGCATTCATTATAACCCCCTTCCACAACACTGCAATTCCTTGACTTAAGCTATTCCCAAATATAAAACTGTGGGATTATAGAGAATGCCTTGTCTTAAAAACAACTGGTGGTTTACTTCAAAATTCAGCATAGGAAATATGGACCTGTGTAAGCAGAATCTATTGCAAAACTCATTATGATGGAAACATGCCACAAATTATGTTGCTAAAACAAATCCTGTTAGTGAGATCACTATGATTAGAATAAATAGTATTATAAACTAATGGCACATAATGGCTATCGTATAATTTACATATACACACTATAATCTGAAATAAAATATTTTCCAATTTAATAAACTTCTAAAGTTAAAGATATTCTTCTACATGCAAAAATTAAGCAAGAGATCAGTAGCATAATTTTAAAATATATTTCTTCTTGCATTTAGAATAATTCACTCTACCATCAAAAGGATTACTAGATTTTTTTAAAAATCTCATTAAAAAGTATTCAAATTAATATGTGTTAGAGTGTGAGTTTTGTTAAGTTTTCAGACATTCCTAGTTCTCAGACAAATAGATTCTGGATTAAAGTCAATTAAATGTTAGACTTGCTTCTGAAAAAAAGCATAGTTAAAAAGCATAATGACATTGTTTGCTTTCTTAGATTAGCATGTTCTTCCATTGCATGTTTAGCAATCTCTCTTTCTCTCCAAATTCAATCCAGTTACAGTCAAAGCCAATAAATATTAAAATTGTTCCTGGCAGAAACTTAAGGAGGAACATCCAATAAAAAGTGAAATCACTTGGCTTGTTTCATATGCCTTTGACACAATAGAAATTACATAAATGGAAAGGAATAAATCAATCAGTAATATATAACTAGGAAAAAGGTTCGGGATGGATTTCCTTAAGAAGGATCAAACTCAGTATCATGACAACGGGAAGGGAAAAATCAGAGGAGACAATGAAGTCAATGAAGACCTGAGGAAGCAAGTGGAGAAGAAGAAAAAAAAGAAACAAACAAAAAAAATCCCCACCCTCTATTTGTATTCCCAATATCCTACTCCCTCAAGTGGAATGTTACAATAGAAAAAATTCTAGTCTTTACTGATCTTTGGCAAGCCACAAACTCTGAGCTGTAATCCCAACTTCATGTGCAGATTGTTTTCTAAGCAAGGAACATCAACTGATTTATATTTATAGGGAAGCCATAACATACATGGGTGTTTGCATGAATACACACACTTTTTAAAATAACTTGACATACTACTTCATAAAATAATTTACGAGGTTCATAAAGATTATATCTGAAAAACTAGAATTCCTTCTGGACTAGGAGTGAATTAATCACTTAATCTAGTGCTCCATGATATGGTAAGCAGATGAAGTTATTTTAAAAAGTGTGTGTAATCCAAAATTGTATTTACAATCGTGCAAAGACTGGGTTTTTACACTTGCTAATAACATTTAACATGCTGTTGCTTAACCAGTTGGAACCTAAGCATAATTAGGCAATATCAGAACAGACTCAGAAACAAAATCTTTTCCTTTAAATAATAGGGAACATCTACAAGTTCCACATTTGAAACAGTTTCTTCCAGTTTTTATTTACTTCTCAAAATTAAAGATTACTCTTCTTGCAATGTGTGATTCAGGTTTTTTATGGGAGCAAAGTCAAAATAGAACAAAAGCTGGGTGGCCAAAAAGAGCAAGCCTTTATAATTGCAGTATGGGAAAACTTTCTAATAGAAATTGGATGGAAGCTCCATTTTCTTTAAATACACTAAGTTTTTGAATGTCTGAAAAATTACTGGACCTCAGGAAACTTAATTTTCCCACTATCCAAATAGGGCTGATAGATGCTGGTTTAGTAAGCCATACAGTTATAGGCATTATTATGGGTCACATATAATTTTCTCTTTCTCCACCCTGAAGGCCTGTCATCATTAGAAGCTACAATCTTAACCTCTTTCCTAAGTATACTTTTGAAATAAAACACTGCCATCTATAATTTGTTTTGAACTCAGAGGAATTCAGTTTATCCAATTTTACCACATAACAGTAGTTTTCAAAAGTACCTTTTAAAAGTGTGTACATATGTATCCCCACTTACCCATATTTAATGTAAAAGAAAATGTAATTCCCCAAATGCATATACTCAATCACATGAGAAGAGGACGTGGGAAGGTATGAGCACAGAGCTCAAGTTTCAGGGAAAAACACAGATGTGGCTCTATGCATCTGATGAAGTGAGTTACACAAAATCTTATACCTTTTAAAATAATTTGTTAAGTCAGAAAGGGTACAACAAGACGCTTTCAGATTTTTTGTTACCGCAATCTAACAGGACTGTCCTACAAGTTCCATGGATCAATAAGTCTTAGGCAAGTGACCTTTCATCCCTTAAGGGATCTATTTCGGTTTCTTAGCACCCTAATATGATTTACAAATGAAGCTCAGAAAGAGTCACTCTTTTGTCCTTCACTTTTCCAATATGTATCTTTAAGAAAAAGTTTACAGAAAGCTAATTCTTTTTTCTAATGGAAGAATAATTGCCAGTCAATGAAGTTTCACATGTAATAGCAGGCTGAACACATATGACTGCATGCAAATATCTTGCCTGTTCCTGGGCTCAGGACACCCCTCCCAAATGAAAGACAGAAAGTTGGAACATTAAAAATGGCAAAATATTTTATTACATACCCTTCTCCATCACTTTCTATGGATGATACATGATGATGTGCACTAGTGAGAGCTGACTCAAGTATGTGTTGCCTTGACAGAACATCCTGATGTGGTGGTAGAAGGCCAGATGATGGTCCATTGTGGTTTGTGCTGGAACTAGTATACATCCCTAAGGAAAGAAAATGTTCTACTTTAAACTTTCTCTAAAAAGCGTCTTCTTAGCACAGATGTCTCGAACAAGTTGTAATAGGTCAGGTTGCTCACTGCTATAAAATTTCTTCCTCGATTTGGTTAGAAAGAGTGACACTATTGTAATATCTTTTCATAATCATTCATCTTAAGCTACCTATCATCAATGAACAGGAACTTTGTCTTACACTGAGATGTTCTGGGACTGAAGACATCTTCCAGATTTTGCAAATATAAAATCATATATATCTTAAATATTTAGAATATAAAGAAAAACTGAAGTAGCAATGAATGAGAATATTTGTAGCTTCAGGATTGAAATATCATCAGTGCACTGATGATGTTACCTAGTTAGGGTAATGAAATGTTTGCAAGAAAACAAGCAAGCTGAGAGAGCACCAAGGACCCCTCAAACGGAAATAGATTCAATAGTTTGCTTCTATTATGCATGGAAAAACAAAGGTGGTAAATAAAACTCTTTAATGTGTGTTTCCAGCAACTTATATTAACATGCTGCCTCCAATATTAGAAATAAGATATAATCATCACAATTACAATTAATTTGCCACTGAATTATCTACTTTCCTTTTTAAATCTCATTAACCTGGTGGCAATCCTTCAGTTAAGATTGACATATCCAAGAGCAATTGGCTGTAGAGAACAGTTTTCAATGGGTTTTATATTCACAGTTAAAAGAAAGATTGAAAGTAGATAATAGGACGTTTGGAATTGAGCAACAGAAAACAGAATTTGAGGTTGAATTATGTATAAACGGTGAGCATATAATTGCTAAAATGTATAAACTTTTATTGAAATTTGAAGCAGAAAAAGAACAAGTGAAAGACTTATAAAATGGGCTAACATAACACGTTTGTTTGCACATAACAAACTGATGGAACAGTGGGAAAATATGTGATTAAAAGGACTGATATTTACATTATGTTGTAACTTGAGAGACTTTTTATAAAATGATGTACCATTGGTATGTGACTCCAGAAAAATTGTCTAGAATGCATAACAGTACTTCAAATTTATGTTGGAAATGTGGGCATTATGAACAGTCATTTTATCATGCCTAGTGGGCTTGTAAAAAGGCTAGAATTTTTTGGGTTCAAGTCATATAATGATACAAAGATTTTAAAGATAATATTCAACTGACATCAGAATTACTGGGATTTATGGAGAGTCAATTAGAAAGAACCATGGAAAATTGTTTTTATATATGATTACTACTGTAAGACTATTATATGTGCAAAAATGGAAAGGCTCTAAAATACCCACATTGGAGAAGTAGTTGGTGAAGATGGCAGAAGTAGCAAAGATAGCAAAAGTAACTTGTTTGGTTACAGCAAGATCAATAACTACATTTATTAGTGAATGGAAACCTCTTCTGGGCTTTTTGCTGAAAAGAAAATTAAAAATGAATGTGTGATTTATGAAGCTAAAATATAAATTTATCTGTGACTGCTGCCAAGAAGCATAGGGAGATATTTGTCTGCGATGATTGTTCTTCCCTAGTACCAACTGGAACTGAATTCTCAGGAAAGAGCAGAAGCTTTCTAAATCTGTATCCCCCTCTTCCCAAGAATGACATGCAAACCTGAGGAATTCCATAGTTGAGGATAGCAAACAAGAGGACCAGGAGGACTGTACCTGTAGCCTGCACTTAAGACATACACCAGAGAGAAAGAGATGCCATTTCATTCCCATGTCCAGGTCTGAATTCTGACTGAAAGGGAGCCAGATAAACTTAATGATCCCAAGATGGAAATAGGCTACATCTCTTTCTTCTAACTAAGAAATAAGGGCAATTAGGATAATACAGGAGCTTTGGGATTTGCATGTAGAGCAGACAGAAATGTACCGATATGAATTTATTTATGGGTAGAAATCAAAATGCAAGAAAGCACTTCTTCCCCTTAGTGAAGAGCAATTTTGGAGATAAAAAAACATGAACCAAGAAAGCGTTTTTAGTTGCAATGTAATTGTTTGAATCAAGCTCTTATGCAGTAAGGAGGACAATCCACCAGGAGGACTGGACTTCAACCAGTGAGAAGTCAGATTGTTCTGAAAAAAATGTTCACAAGAAAAGGAATCATGCGGAGATAAAGCGTGTTGAATTCTGTTCCTTGAAATAAACAAATCTTCATATGCACCACAGGGAGTAGCCATTTAAAGTGAAATGATTGAAGAAGCATGAAAACTCTGGATCTCTAAATTTTCCTAGTATTGCTTATGAAGTGGAGCTGCTGCATGGGAAATATGCTTGCCTGAACTGAAGGTCAAAAGGAGGAGGAGAAAGACAATGGAAACACAATGCCAATGCCAATTCTTTTTTTTAAAGAATTATTCTTATGACTTGGCAGCTTTGAATTATGTTTTCTGCCAGTGTATATACCAGATTTAAAATAATGCCTTAGCAAACTAACATTGTAACATTACTTTAACACATAGACACTGTTTTTATTTCTGATCACAAATAGGAGAAAAATTTTTGATCAATGTTCATATTCTTGTCAAGACAGATTCAAGTTCAGCACCGACCTCCTAAAACCAATCAAGAAATTATATGAACATTAGTAAGAAATTGTACAACTTTAGAGACTTATATATATTTGAATGATATAAACTAACATCATTCAAAACTCAAACTGGTTTCCTGAAAATTGCATTTTTTAATCCCAGTTTGCTGACTTCCATTTTTCCCTTATATTTTTATAAGTGCTCCAACCACAAGCTTTTTCTTATATCGAGGGAAAGTCCTTTTGAGAACAATGACAAGTTATTACAAGCTGTTAACGAAAATGTTGTTTTATTGTTTTATTCTCTGCAGACAGTATAATGGATTCTGTGTCTGTTTTCATTTATATATCAGACACCTGTGCGATTTCAGGGCATTATAATTTTTTTCTTAGAACAGCTTGGGATGCTTAATCCATATGCTAACATTCATACAGCATTTTAAAATATATTATCTTGTATTACATTACATTACATAGATTACATTATATTATGATATTATTATTTAGCTGAAACATGTGTGCAGAAGTAGGATTATAAAAGCTGCTGTTGTGTCAGTGTTATCAAACTACAGATAGTCCTTGACTTATGATCACAACTGAGCCCAAAGTTTCTGTTGCTAAGCAAGACTGTTGTTAAGTGAATCACTCCCCATTTTACAACCTTTCTTGCTACAGTTGTTAAGTGAATCTCTTTAGTTGTTAAGTTAGTAACACGGTTGTTAAGTGAATCTGTCCTCCCCATTGATTTTGCTTGTTAGAAGGTCGCAAAAGGTGATCACATGACCCTGGGACACTGCAACCATCCTAAGTACATGCCAGTTGCCAAGCGTCTAAATTTTGATCACATGAACCATGGGGATGCTGCAAAAGTTGTAAGTGTGAAAAACAGTCGTAAGTCACTTCAAACAGTCACTAAACAAATGGTTGTAACTTGAGGACTACCTGTATAATAAATGTCATACAGAGGACAAAATTTTAAAAAGTGGAATAATACAAAGGAACTAGGATCAGAGCTAATTCTACTTTAGAAAAGAAAGAAGTTAAGAAACCAATGTGGAAGTTAAGGGGGAAAAAACCATATCCTTTGCTTTTATAAAACAGGACTCTATTATAAACAGGTTTGGTTTTAAATTGAATCAAACTTAAGTAAAGCTTTTGTCCTTCAGATAAAATTATCTCAAATTTTAATAACTTAAAACTAAGTGAGAAATTAGACTCTAATCAATAAACTCTTTTGCTTGGAATGATAGGAGTGGTTTATATTGAGAAATTCAGATTTCTTAAATTGCTTCCTAGGGATTACAGGGTCATAAAAAGAGAATTTTTACTTAGTATTCACAATTACATTGAAAAGAACAATTTTAATTTTTTTTACACTTTTTGGTAAACTTATATTCTAAGTTATTTTTGAGAAGTTTTTTATTTGTGGAATGAATTTGCACTATATTGTTAATGTTTTTTACACATAACCTGATTGAAGACAACTACAATAAATTGATTGTTTTAACAATTATCATCTATTTGCACACTAAATATTCTTTTCTATTATCCTGTGCAAAATTGTGGCATCCACTGAAATCAAAGACCTTAAACCAATAATTCCAAGTAAGGTTTGCAGTTTTAACTTCTATCTTTAGCCTGATAAATTATTTTGACTGCTATGAGATATCAGAAAATTATTTTGTCTAATTCTATGTAAGAACAAAGATTGAGCATATTAGTCTATCTACAGTGTCTAGACATACATCTGGGATCCTATTTCTTTTTAATCCCTAAAAGCTGACAGGTATGCAAACTCAAAAATTAGATGTCTTTTTAAACCAGTGGCAATTTATTTTAAAAATTGTGAAACAAGCTTCTTTTGATCTCAAATGTGGTTCATACAACAGTACTTCAAATTTATTGGACAATTCAGAGAATGCTTAACAAAGGTTTAATGAACAGTAATTCTAGAATTACCATGCTTATCTAGGAAATATATGTTATTTAGACTATCTCAAAACAGACTTTTTCAACAATACGGTGATAATGTCATTATTATACAACATCAGAAGGGAAAATCTACACCTAGATTGCAGTTAACAGATTGTCGAGCTGTATGGATTCTTACCAACATATACAGTAAATGGATTTTTTTTTCCAAAAAGAAAAATTATCAAGTATTTAATTTTTCTCAACATTTGGGAGTATATACCAGTATAGTTTCTTTGGTATTAAGTATCATATACAAAACATTTGAATTTAAGTATTGTGTAAAATAAAGGGGGGGGGGAGTTGATATATTTGGGATTAACTATTTAAACACATGCCAAGTTTGATATGGATTTCTTTTGCTAGCATATAACAGTATAAATCTCAGGTAAGAACAGAAGGAAGCCATATGAGCTATTTCAGAGATGAGGTCACAATGAATATGACTAGACTGTGATAACTTCCCAGTGATTGTTTTAACTGACAACTCAACAAAGATCTCATGTTTACAACACAGTGTCCAATTAATTATTAATTAATTATTAGAGAGCCAGTTTGGTTAAGGTACTAGGCTAGAAAGCAGGAGACCATGAATTCTAGTCCCACCTTTGCCAGGAAAGCCAGCTGGGTGACCTTGGGCAAGTTACTCTCTCTCATTCCAGCCCACCTCACAGGGTTGTTGTTGTTGTTGTGGAGAAAATAGGAGGAGGAAAGTGTGTTTGATACATTCACTGGCTTTAGTTGTTTGTAAAAATAATAAAGATGGAATAGAAAGTAAATAATGAATATTTATAACAGGCTCTCATTATGTGGACAGAGCCCTATTTGCATGGAATCCTGTGCAGGTATTTTAATAAACATCCATAAGTTGGGTACTAAAAAGCAACCATTTCATACTCATTTAGTTCTGGAAAGTTGCATTTAAGGGGGGCTATATTTAAAGATAAGACTATACATAAGACTTAAAGTGTCCCTGAAAGGATGAGTGAGGTTTTTAAAATGGTACACATTCCAGTTTATACTATGCTTATTTGCTTACACTGACAAATAACATGTCAATGAAATGAAATAAAATAAAATAAAATAGCAATTTTAGGACATTATCCATTATCATCAATAAGAAACATCCAATGCTGCTAATTTGCAAGAAATATTTTTAACTGGCATTCTGGGCAAATTACTATTTATCTGTTCTGCAAAAACTATGTAATTATGGCAAAGCAGAGGTCACCGTAACATAGGCTAAAATTTTGTTTTCCTGGACAGAGCCTAAAGACCAAAATATTTAGTTATTTTAGTTCCTCTGTGTTTGTTCATATGAATGGTCACTCAATGTAGGTACAGTGTGCTGCACCTAAGCTGCATAAGCGCAGACTACTGGTAGATACCTTAGCTTGGTGTGTGTTTGTGTGTGTGTGGTTTCCTAACACATTAACCACTTCAGATTATAAATACATGTAATCCATCAAAATCTAAATGGCTTAACCTTTAGCACTAACATCTGTTAGAAAACTAGCATCACAATCATCTGGGCTAAAGACTTTTTAGGGATTCTGCCAAGTAACTGCAAAGATAAAAGAAATAAGCAAGCAAAATGAAAGTTCTCAACACTGTATTATTTTCCTGTGAGTCCCACAAACATCTCAAAACTGGGGTCAACATAGTGGATGTTTAACACTCTAAGGATATATGATTTGCTGAAAACTATTCTAAATCACAGTGAGCTACTTCAGAGAAGATTGTACTTCCTCTGAAGTAATGTGGGTCTTCTCCAAAACCAATCAAGTTATTCCAAAATGATTAGAACTACAATAGAGTGATTTAGGCAATCCAGAATCAGATAAAAATGACCACAAGCAGTGGTGGAATGCAGTCCCGAATTGCAGGAGGGAGGGGCCCTTTCCCAGAGAGCAAAGAGACCATGAAGCTTGGAATATTTGATATTCAGGAAAAGGGCGAAGGCAGACCCCTCCCTAGAAAGACACAGAGTATATCTAATAGTTAGCAGACTGTTGCTTTAGTTTGGCAAGATGTCTGTCAATAGGTGAACACAATAAAGTAACTACTCAAAAGTAATTATGCATGTCATTTTTGGTTCCTTGTGCCTTACATAAATCTTGCCAGACTAAAGCAGCACCTTTGCTGTCTTTCTGCTTTCTGGAAATGCCCTCTCCCTTCTGAAACTCAGGACTACATCCCACAACTACACACAGACACACATGTGCGTGCATGGATGCATGCACACACACAGAAACACACGACAAAGGTAAAAAGTAGATTGTGACTGACAACTTTGCTTTTTACACAAGGAGTGACTATATACCCTTTCATTGCATTTTGTGATTATCTGTATTTGGCTGAAGGTGCAAGCAGGACTGCTTAGAATCTGGTTTACTATCAGCAATAAAAACCTGCTTTTCCACTGCTTTTCCTGAAGACTCTGCCTGTCTGCAAATTAAAAAGAGAATCTTTGAGTTACAAGTAGCTGGAAGAGAACTAGCATGCCAACAGTGCTGTTTTCTGTGCTCCTGCTCATAAAGTAAACCTAGGAATCAACTTAGGTTTTCCACACGAAGCAAAGTGAGTAAAGAGAACCACCTCTCTGCCTAAAAGCGGGTAAGGGGAGAAATACCTGGAAGAGTTTACAAGCAGGGAGATGTTAGATGGACTGCTGAACTCAAAGTAGCAAAAGAGTGAGAAACCTCCAACCCATTATTCCATGCACAAGTGCCTTGAATGCTAGAATCTTGGTTGTGTGTCAATTATTTTAAGAAAGTGAGTTTTGCATCAAGTACTTCTTTATGTGCTTATGAACTGGCGAAAGGCTCCTTGATTTCTTTGTATGATATTTGAATGAGTACAAATGCTATTGCTACACTTCTCTCAAGAATGTGTTTCACACCCACTCTAAACTAATATATGCAAACAAATACTGCCCATTTCTGCCAAAATAACAAACTACTTAAAACTGTTGTTTATTAATAATAGCACTTGGATTCCACCTACACTTCCAAAATTCTGCAGATTACTTTTTAAAGCCCATCTCTACAATATATGTCATATTCATATAAATTGCTCCTAAAGTGATGGGAAAAGAAGAATCCCTTTTAACTCTCTGCCAGGTTCTTTGGAACAATACTTCCCTTCCATCAATTCTGGATAAATTTGTGGAAACTTTATTCTCTCAGGAGAGGCTAACAATTACTCAGTCACATTTGCTAAGAAATAAAATAGCTTAAAAGTTTCTCCTAAAAAAGACCTTTACACTTTAATGGCCCACCATATTCACAAATAACAATGTATGCATTCTTTTATTTTAATAATGTGTCATAAAAACTATTCTGCTTTTTTTTTGTCTGAAAACTGGCAAGTTTCATTCACTCAGAAAACATGCCATGTTCGTAAATGTTATCCATATCTGTTAAATATTTTTTTAAAAAACAACATTATAACTGTTGGTTCATATTCCAGAAAGTTAATACCCTGTACTAAGTTTTGGATTTTACAAAGATTTCACTTTAAATTTTGAAAATTTACATCCAAAGTTATCTGAATTTATTATTTTCTTCTGTGTTTCAAACTGGATTTATAGCAAATTAATTAGAAAGATGTAAGTTAGTCTCTCTTGTAAAACTGGTATGATAACAATAGCTCTAACATAGAGGACTATTATGTACATGGACGTTAAGGTGGATTGTAAATTATGTGAAACAATTCTATTAGAACAGTAACACGTGGGCTCTTGTAGGCAACAGAGTGCTGGGCTAGCTGGCACCTCTGCCAGGTTTAACTAGGTTCAATTGGAGTTCTTTATCTAAAGATTTGCAGCCTGAATTTTCTATGAAGCAGCAGTACTGCATTCACTTTAATGATTTGGAAATGCAGCACTGTAAAACCAATAACCACAAGAGCACTTTTAAAGCATTCTCCCTTTTTAGCCTAAGCACATGGGCTCATTGCTTTGAAATTCAGCATAACAGGAGTAGAATGACGGAAAACATCTCCAGATGCTAACTTTGTCCTTGGCATATTTAAAATTTGTGGCAGACTTAGTTGAAGGGGAAAGGTTCTAGGTAATCTAAATAAGCAGCACTACGCTATTATTTCTTTGAGATAGCAAATTTAGCTTAAACAAATATTTTCAAAGACAATAGAATGAGGCATAGTATAGAAGATTTGATGGTACATTTTTTAAAAGCCTGTAGTCTGCTATGTACACTACAAAGTAATTTGATTCACTAATGCTAATGAAGTAACCTTCCAAATGGAATCCTACCACGGCTTACAACCCATCTGTTGGTTCTAAGTAGGACCTGGTGGCTGGATGTGTATGCTGCTCTATGCTCTGTTTTTCAAATATCTATTGGCAGTTTGATATCCTACCCATACGGTTCTGAGCCATTATTCTTGAATTAACAGCTATGTTTAGCCAAGTATCACTTCAGTCCCTCTCCAACTTGGTGCTCTCCAGATGTCTCTAGCACATGTAGATAACCTACTAGGTTGGAAGATGCTAACTAAGTCTGTACTAAAATGAAGCCTAAGCACTCCCAATTCCATGAACACCTGTCTATCCCATTATGCTTGTATCTATCTTTCTTACTTCTTCAAGACTCCCTCTTCTCCTGCTATCACAATTTAGATGGTAAGCTAATTAAGGCAAGCAAATTCTCTCTTTGTTTATAATTCCACAAAATACCAAAGTATTTATATTTCAAATAATTGGTATGACGTTAGGTTCATACCCTAAATCAGACCCTAAAAAGATGTATTTCAGATTGACTTAATAATATTGCAGATAATACTGGTGGTTTATGTACTTCAAAAGACATACAATCAGATTAACTGTCAATGCTAAGAAGCAGTGAAACCAAACCAATGTTGTGAGCTTTATTCCCATGACATCTTTCAAGTAACATTCCAACACATGTGCCATTAAGAAAAGCTATGAAAGCAATACATGATGGTAACAAAGCAAAAAAGTTGTTTATCTATTCATGACAGATGGGAGGGCCAAGAACACATTCATTAATAAAGATATGACTGTTCTTTGGTGCACATTCTAACATAAAAACAAAGTTAAAATTGGTCACCTGAGCTCAAAGTATCGTCAGTATGGAAAACTGGGCTACAAAGTATTTTACATGACATGGTAAACAGACTTCCTTCAGATGAGATCAGACAGCAACTCCCAAACTACTAGGAATTCTGGACTGTGTGAACATGTACATATGAAGGGCATGAAGTTAGGGAAAGGTTTCTTAGTGGAACTTGTGGAAAATGCAAGACCATAATTACTGCTTCTGTCTTCAACTACTATAGCAGTTAACAGAGATGTCCAGATGGCTTTTTGGCATGTTCCAAAGAGGTCATTACGGAATAGCATTCTGTCATTTTCCTAAGTTCATATTCGATGCTTTCATAGGTCCAGAGAACCTTTATTTGGATGACAAGGTGGTAGAAGATAAATGGAGAATCCTATCACAGTAATTGGTCCTCTGTGGATTTTCCTGACAGTAGTCAGGAATTGTTTCTTGTTGGGAAAAAATATATATAATTATACTCTCTAAAAAAAGAACTCAAGAGAATGCCATCAGCTATATCAAGGGCATATTTCAAAACATAAGTCAATTATTCACGTATTTATTTGTGACAGCACGATTATTAACAAATTGTTTTAATCTTACTTTTGAATTTCAGGTCTGAACATATTTGCTTTATTACATTTTTCCTCTGATATGTTCTTTGGAGTACTATATCCTTTAAAAAAAATCCTGAAAGGTATGCTGAGATGTTTGTTCAAGGCATCTAGCAAGTTTTATAGTTAGATGGAATTTGCATCTGAGTTCTCCATGGTGAATCCTGTTTTTTGTATTTAAAAGAAATACTCCCACCTGTAATGAGATCGTGGTGGCTCATTGATCTCCCACATTTCCCATCCAAAATGTGCTGTGAAGGATGGTGAAGCTGCTGCATAGTTAAGCATTCACTTAATATTTCTCGTTCGGCATCAGAATATGAATGTAGCTAGAAGAGGAGGATAAAACAAAGAGATTTTCATTTCAAAGAGTAGAACTCAAATGCTAATTTAATACCTATGGCTTTTTGCCCATAGTCTATACATACATGCAAGAAACAAAACATCATTGTTTCCCTTAGTTCAGCAAGGGGAGATATATTAGGCGTTTAGTGCTTCTAATTTGGGTTTTCTTGCATAGGCAAATTTATCATGCTAAATCTACAATCATGTTTATTCTTAGAAAATTATTATGCGTTTTATAATTTTATAGAGTAACTGAGCTGCACAGTATTTGCCTCTCATATCTTAAGTTCTGTTTCTCAAAGAAATGTATCAATTAGTTAACTGCCTTGGTACTTATCAGATTAAAATGAGCAAAATGGTGGGCTGTTGGTCATGTGCAAAAGGTATTGCTGATCTGTCAGCTGTTTTCCATGTAAATTAATGCACTGGCAAAAGTGTCTGAAGCATGCCCTCTTCGCAAGCCACAATGTCGATCATATTAGAAACAGCAGGAGAGGAGAATTAAGAAAGAAAAGCATTTCTAATTCTTTTTCAAACATACTGATGCTGCCAAGTTTTTGTCATAACACAAAGCTCAAATTACCCCAAAATATCTATCCCCTGTTATGGCTGCTAATAAATGCTTATTGTTTTGAAGTTTATAGATTTAAATCCTGCCCTTCTCGGGGCTTAGTTATTCTAAATTAAAAGATCTAGGTCAAGCAGTTTAGCATTCACTCTTATAGTCAGTTTATATAAACATTCAATATTCTAGAACACAACCAGCTAATCAAGGTTTACGCTGTTACTACTACTACTGCTATAAGTATTGCATAACTGCTTAGTTTTGATCTAAGAATAGAATTTCATTGGGGCAATGCTGCTTAAATAAACTAGGAAGTAAAGGTTCAATGTTGAAGCAGATGTACTACATGCATAAGACATTTCAGGTTGAAAACTCCAGGAAAGGGGATGCTTGCCTCAAAACCTGAAGCCTACACAACTTCAATGTCCTTGGTTCTAAGAAAGCTTGGCTCTGGCCAACATAGATACTAACCAAGGCATCTGTAGATCTGCATGATAGAACTATTCAAGAAAGGAATTACAACTGCAGTATGAAACCCTCATTTCTTTTGTATCTCATCTCACACATGTACAAAGTGCCAAGGCTTCAGCTGCATGGTTGCATCTGTCATTGTGATTTTTTTTTATATCCCCCAACCCCATCACTCTGCCATGGATGTCTCCAGATGCTGGATGCTTTATTAGCCTCTTTCAGGAATAGGACATTTACCTCATAGAACTCAGGCTTTTTGTGGCTTCCCCCCCCCCCCAGAAAATTCATCCATTTTCTCTTCCTGCTGGATTCTTGAAAATGAAATGTTTGATATTTGAATACTAACTTCTTTTTGTTGTTGTTTATTTCTTTTCTGCTCACTTTTATTTTAAAAAATATACTATTGGTTATCATTGAAGAGATAACTTTTATTGTCATTTTTTACTGTGAGCACACTGGCACACATTAAAATTGAGGGTTTCATTTCTAAGGACTTTATAAGGGACCTTGGAGCCCTAGTGGACAGTCACTTAAACATGAGCCAGCAGTGTGCGGCAGCAGCCAGAAAAGCTAATACAATCCTTGGTTGTATAAACAGAGGCATAGAATCAAAATCACGTGAAGTATTAGTACCGTTTTATAAATCCTTAGTAAGACCACACCTGGAATACTGCATCCAGTTTTGGTCACCACATTAAAAAAAGACATTGAGATTTTGGAAAATGTGCAATGAAGAGCAACTAAGATGATTAAAGGCCTGGAGACAAAAACATGAAAATCGGTTGCAGGAATTGGGCATGCCTAGTCTAGAGAAAAGAAGGACTAGGGGTGACATGATAGCAGTATTCCAGTATTTTAAGGGCTGCCACAAGGAAGAGGGGAGGTCAAAGCTTATTTTCCAAAGCACCAGAAGACAAGAAACAGTGCATGGAAACTAACCAAGGAGAGAAGCAACCTAGAATTAAGGAGAAACTTCCTAACAGTGAGGACAATTAACCAGTGGAACAGCTTGCCTTCAGAAGTTGTAGGTGCTCCAATACTCAAGATTTTAAGAAAAGACTGGACAGCCACCTGTCTGAAATGGTATAGGGTCTCCTGCTTGAGCAGGGGGTTGGATTGGAAGACCTCCAAGGTCCCTTCCAGCTCTATTCTGATTCAGACTGTTTTTCTATAACATATTTTTATTTTGCAATGTTCAATATTGCTTTTATTTTCACAGGCCACTGCAGTATTTTTTTTATAAATAACAACCCAGAATTGTTAATTGCCCAAGATGAATAGGCAGGAAAGTCCTGCTCAACTGAACATCAAAATAACCAGAATCCATTGTCACATATAAATGGAACTTAAGCAGATTGGAATTTGTTTGATTACTTCAAGTCAGCTTATGATGTAGAAAGACAGAATGTGAGAAAGCTATTGTAAAAAATAAACCAATTAAGATTTGTTTGTTGATCTACTGTAAGCTAAGCATACTAAATGAACTACTAATTTAATAAATTAAACTATTAAAGAATTTTTGAAAACAGACAGCTATGATACTGGTTCAATTACTTCTGCTTTATGCTTTATCTTATTGTGTTCAGATAAAAGTGCACATTTGATAAAAGAGCAGTTTTAAAGTCATCTGCTTGATAGAAATACAAAATCCAATAAAAGAAAAAGGGGGAAATTCCCCCCACCAAAGAGAGAAACCAACTTCTGTACTTATTCTCTAACAATTTTCATAGTAGATTTCCATGAATGTGGGGTGCTTGGCAACTTGTCACCCAAGATAAAATTGTGTGGTGTGAAAGTGCTTTACAACCTCTAAAGCAGGGGTCCCCAACTTCCGGTCCGTGGACCGTGGACTGGTACCGGGCCGTGGCATGCCAGCAACTGGTCTGCACAAACAAGCAAAGCCCCATCCGCTGGATGCAGGCAGCACACAAAACCATGCCCCCTCTGGTCCGTGGAAAAATGTTTTTCCACAGAACCGGTCCCTGGTGCCCAAATGGTTGGGGGCCTCTGCTCTAAAGCACCCCTTCTGAGCTCATTATAACTTTGAACAGTTGTTAAATGACCAGTCATCAATCAAGGACTATCTGTAGATAGGATTCAGAATCTGATCAGAGACCAATTCATCAGCTGACCTAAGTACAATTAGAAGAACAGTGTCATCAGGTCGAATAGTTGCAAGCAAAAGAGTGAGACATTTGTCTTAACACAAATGAACACTATAGGTTTAAGAAAATGAATTGAGATCCTATTCCTGTAGTGAAATCACTGAAAGAAAAAAACCAATATCCACTCAGTTAAATATGTAGACATATATTTCTCGGAACTCCTGGTCTTTGGAATAGCAATAGCAATAGCACTTAGACTTATGTAGCGCTTCACAGTGCTTTACGGCCCTCTCTAAGCGGTTTACAGAGTCAGCATATTGCCCCCAACAAACTGGGTCCTCATTTTACCAACCTTGAAAGGATGGAAGGCTGAGTCAATCTCGAGCTGGTGAGAATCGAACTGCCGAACTGCAGGCAACCGGCAGTCAGCAGAAGTAGCCTGCAATACTGCATTTTAACCACTGCGCCACCATGGCTCACCACGGAATGTTGGTCTTACCTTCTTACGCACCTGTTGTTCTTTGGCAGAATGAGCCTTCACATGTTTTCTAAGGGAGCTTGGGTCAGTGTAGCGTTTAGAGCATCCAGAAATCTGGCAAGCATACGGCTTCTGTAAGTGCATGGAAAGGAAAAAGGGGAAAAAAGGTAACATGGAAATTACATCTGCTTTGAAAATATCCTCAAGATATGAATTATTATGTTAACAAAATGAAACAGTAATATTCATTGGTGATGTTCAAACATGCTGTAAAGCATTTTAACTGTGTGTTCAGCTTGAAAGTACAAATTACAGGTGAATATATGTAAAAGGTAAATTTACACCCAGGTCTGCTATAGCAGTCACTTTTTATTCTCTTTTATTCTTTTCATTCTCAGTTTAGCCAAAATGCTTTATACCTTTGGGAATTTAATAAAATTTTAATTAAGTCAACTGCATAAAAGTGCAGTCAAAAAACCTGCATCAGAACTTGAACTATTTACAATGACTTAATAATGTTTTATATATATTATTTATATTAACCACTTTTAAGAAGTACCTCTGCTGTCTCCAATACTAAGAAACTATCCATACAATTCTGCAGATATTTTATCAAGTTTTCACAGTCATGCATCTTGAGTTCCTATGGGCAACCCGCAGATAGAAACACCAGTTCATGCAAATAGCATTTCTACATGATAAATGACAGACAGCTCATCAGCCAATGTGTTCAATCCTAGTGAGCAGCCTTGAAGGTATTCATACTGGCATAAATCATTATTTAAGAAATTCAATCTAAAATGTATATCTCAAATCAGACTGTTAAAGGAAATTTGCTTTCTACCTTATATGAATAATTTTATCTTTTATTATCTGTTACAAGGATAATTACAAGGGTGCTCTACAGTTGTCAGGAACTTAGCTCTAGTTAACATAACCAAGGAACTATAAAACAAATTAGAGGCGGCCTTGATCTGCAGTATTTATTCTTTACTCTGTTTACATGCTGGCCCCACCATTGCTCTCTAGTGTCTATTATCTCACAGTATGGAAGGCTGAGCTATCATATCCAATCTTGGGATGATTATACAGTCTCAAAGCATTTTTGCTACAGTTTTAATATCTTTTAATATCTTTTCACTGGCACACAGAAAAGTTCTGACAAAATTAAATGATTTTGGATTACAAGGTTAATAACATTGCCAATATTCAAAAATCAGTCAGCTTACTGCTTTTTTTAAAATTGTATGTGTAATCCAGTTTCAGGATAGCCTGGGACCTAAATCTAACCTAATAATCTGCTATTCAATTAAACCACTACATTCTAGCAGGGTCTTCGTAATTATTTACAGATTCTCCTTTCAGAGAAGATAAATGACAGATTGACCTGCCTTTGGAATCTGAAATCAACTCCACATGCATTCAATAATAGGCAGTCCATATAAATCCCTTTTCTTTGTAGACATCTCCAAAGAAGTAAGTAGTCCTGCTTCTTGTGCTAGCAGGAAATTTCCAAAGGAATAATAAGATCATTCACCAGCTCGAGACTCCAAAGGCTAACCTGATATGTACCCAAAAACTTGTATATGAAAGTCAATTTGCTGAAAGTGCCTGGAATACACAGAGAACTGAAATTTGAGGAAGGATGATGGAAACCATTAAATAATTCCTTAGTGGAATTAACCAGGTAGAGTTCTACCCTGCAATGGCGACACATTATTAAGGATGGGAAAACTAGACCAGAAAATGTCCACCCACACTAGTCCAAGCCTTTTCAATCTCACTATCACACAGTATTCGGTTACATAGTTGGATTATAAAAGGGATTGGAGTTTAAACTCTCATGAACTGCCAGTTTTGTGTTATGTGCATTTGAAGCACTAACATCAGCATGCAAGATGCATTGTCATTTACTATATATTCAGTAATCAAAAACAAAAACTGCTAGTGTGATACGAAGCTAAAATCCCTGGGAAGATTAACAGGATCAAAATGAATGTTATCTTGAGCAGAATATAAATACCGCAAAAATGTAAAAAATAGGTTCAGCAAGAGTAAGTAAGTTATTAATTAAAAGGTTAGTTAAAATTATTACCGTACCTTTTTGCTGATTAGAAGTATTTCAGATAGGAAGGAAGATTATGGAATAAACGGTACAAACAAAGGAAGAAAAAGGAAGGAGGGAGAAAAACAGAGTAGAAAAGTTAAAGAGGCTCTTTGCAATAAGACCATCCAAAAAGATACAAGGAAAGAGAGGGACTTGGTTCTGCGTACATCACAAAGTCTACAAACTGCTTTGAGGGATACATCTGCCTTCCCTCCCCCTCCCTTCCACTTGTATTAATGTCAAGCCATTAAACTTCAAAAAGATGCATCCTATATGACATATTAAGTTTCAAAAGAGCCACATTTTAGAAGTAATTACAAATTCAAATCCCTAAAGTTGATTTTCAAATAAATAAAACATTGTTATTGCAAGCGTGCTTGGGTTGGAAAATGTGACTGAGTGGCTTGTTTGTTTTTGGAAGGCATAATGTACATTACACATTCCTTAATGCTGCACTGTCTGAAATGTGTAGCTAGTTTAAAAGTAAATATCAATTAACCTCCAGGTTTCTGCCACATAAACACCCAGCCAAACATTAAACCACATATTCACCTCTTTCAAAAAGACAAAGGGAGGATTTATGAGCTGTGGAGCAGTAGCTAAGATGACTAAAGAGTCTGCTTAGCTTTCATGGGTGACTGCCCATAGCAGAGGCTAACATGACCTGGGCAGTACAGTAACATTGCCATTATCCAAGTCTCTTAGAAAGTTAATAGAACATTCGGTTGTAATTGCCTCCATGTACAACCTCTTTACATCTCCTGTTCATCTCTGTTTCTTGCAAGTGCTGTGGATTACTTATATTAATAAAGTTTCATTATAATGAGGTATAATAAAAAAGGATAGAGTAATACATTCTAATATTTCAAAAAGTAAGTGGATACATGTGCTAATGTGGGGGTGGGGAGAGGGAGGGAGAGAGGGAGGGAGAGAAAGAGAAAGAGAAAGAGAGAGAGAGAGAGAGAGAGAGAGAGAGAGAGAGAGAGAGAGAGAGAGAGAGAGAGAGACTTGTAATGCTGTAAAACATGAAAAGAACATAAACAAAAAGGACTATTGGTTGAGAATGTCTATTTTAATTTTGAAAAGTGTTTGTAGATGAACCTGGGAAATATCCTAAAAATACAAAATCATTTCTGCACACCAGTCAGGGAGAGATAAGGAAAACTGCATTCATTCATTCATTCATTCATTCATTTAGCTGACACTTTTATAGAAATATAGGTTATATGAGCAAATGGTGGGGTGGAGCATAGAAAAGAAGTAAATATATTTACAGGCCAATTTTCTTCATCTGATGGTCTACAGATGTGTTTGGCTGCCAATTTTGAGCTGATATCCAAAACCTATAAAAGGCGGCAGATGAGGGATCATGCATGCAGGCTTTCATTTATAATCTTAGGTAACAAAATGCATTTTAGTTTGAAACATGGCCTGACATGTCAAATGATTCATGGAAGAATTTCAATAAAAAAAATCACACAGCCAAGATTTTAAGTCTACAGAGAAAGGTTTCCAAAGTTATGTAAAATATTAATTCAGATGAAGACAAATTAATTGCATGGCAAAATAGTAGAAAAGCAAACTTGGTGATTCTCTGTGGTTGATGTATTATAACCTTCCTTAACCAAATGCTCTCCTGATGTTTTGGGTAAAAATTCCAGGATTCCTTACCATTATTATCAACAATGCTGGAATTTGTAGTGGAAAGAACAGGAAATCAACTATAGATATCTATTTACTTGTTCTAATGCTTTGTTAGGTACTAACACTACTATCTAAAATATTAGGTAGGATTTCTTCACCCTAATATTTTATATATTTTGGCTGACTCTTTTATCTGATGCATGGTTATGTTTTTAGTATGTTATATTTTGAGATGACTTAAAATTTAAAAATCTAACTTTATGTTAAACCACTTAAAATCATATGTTAATGAAGAACAATATACATAAATAAACCCAATAACATGTAAGACCATGAGCCGTGTGGCACAGTAGTTAGAGTGTAGTATTGCAGGCTAACTTTGCCACAACCAGGAGTTTGACCGGCTCAAGGTTGACTCAGCCTTCCATCCTTCCGAGATCGGTAAAATGAGGACCCAGATTATTGGGGGCAATATGCTGATTCTGTAAACCGCTTAGAGAGTGCACTATGAAGCGGTATATAAGTCTAAGTGCTATTGCTATCTCTGGATTGTTACTAATATTTGCTCTATTTTCTATTTTACTATTTTCTGTCATTCAGGAATACCATGGGCCCTATTTTCATCATTCTTCCATCATGGCAATGGCTAAATTGTTGTATTTTATCAAAAGAAACTTGTGATGGTTGCAGAGAAGGACCTGCTATGACAGCTGTATTTCACTGAGCATTTTATGAAATAACTTCATGCTTACAGTATCCAGGTGTGTTCGCTGATGCTTAGCCCGGTCACTAGAGTTGCTGAAAGCTTTCTGGCAGCCAGGATGCTGACAAAGATAAGGCTTCTCACCCGTATGACTTCGTAGGTGGATCTTAAGGTTTTCAAGCCGAGAAAATGCTTTGTTACATCCTTCAAACTGCAATAAAGCCATAAAAAAACTCTGTAAACCTTTATTAAATAAACCATAATTTCTTATAATGAATACAATATTTAAAAGACCATCCAAAGTGGGCATGCAACAAATCAAGCAGAATTCAGAACATCTGCTAAAATTTATGGATGAAACACATTTGGCTTTGCTGTTTGAATATTTTACTATGAATGGCACATGGGTTGGTAATACAATTTTCACATATGTACAGTGTTAAGCCTCCAAAACATGGCATTAAATAAAGGAGCATTAGGGAAAAAACTACTAGATACTTACTGATAACTAAAGTTCTTGGAGTGGTCTTCACATGCATGGGGTATATCCCTGCACAGAGCACATTTGGAAGCTTCTAATATTTACAGAATTTCTTGGTGGGTACACCGTTCTTGCCTATTGCATGTAATTAGTCACAGGAGAGGAACAGTTCCTTTGCTAATTTGTAAGAAAGTTTGATAATTGCAACTACCCACTTGGAAAAATTCTGAGTAGAAAGAGGCATCTTGAAGTCTTAGTGGACAATCACTTAAATATTAGCCAGTAATGTGATGCAGCTGCCAAAAAAGCCAACACAATCCTAGGCTGCATTTACAGATGGTTAGAATCAAAATAAGTGAAGTGTTTATAATGCCTTGTTAAGACCACACTTGGAATATTGCATCCAGTTTTTGCCGCCATGATATAAAAAAAGATGTTGGGAATCTAGAAAGAGTGAAGAGAAGAGAAACAAAGATGATTAGGGGACTGGAGGTTAAAACATACGAAGAACAGTTGTAGAAATTAAACTATGTCTAGTTTAATGAAAAGAAGAACTAGGGATGACATGATGGCAGCATTCAAATATCTAAGGGGCTGGCACAAAGAAGAGGGGGTCAACATATTTTCCTGAAGGTAGAATAAGAAGCAATGATGGAAACTAATCAAGGAGAGAACTAACTTAGAACTAAGAAGAAACTTCCTGACAGTTAGAACAATTAATCAGTGGAACGTTTTGCCTCCAGAAATTGTGGTGCTCCAACACTGGAGGTTTTTAAGAAGACATTGGACAACCATTTGTCTGAAATGGTGTAGGGTTTCCTGCTTGAGTGGGAGTTGGACTAAAAGACTTTCAAAGTCCCTTCCAACGTTGTTATTCTGATATGCAATCTCTTAGATGGGCCTTGAAAGGTCAGGACACTTGCCCCTTTGAAATTATGTTGCCCACAAATGCTCCATCCTTACAAGGAGACTGCAAGACAATAGTCACCAGCAGATTCAGAGCTCTGAAAGATGAGGAAATAGTTACTTATTCAATCCAATATTGCCCCTTTAAAGACATTGGGTTAGCTTACTTCCTTTTCTTACTTTGCTTTTGGAAACTGCTTGTTAACTGGTATTCAACTATTAGGAATCTTTGGATATACAGGTTTTACATCAGTGGATGAGTTTCGTTCAATCCTTAACAAAAGAAGTTTTAGCTACAAGTTTAAAGACTTGATTTTTTTCTGGAATAAACAGCAAAAGGATGATTAAAACTTTGATTTGGATGAACTAAGGGTCCGGATAAATTTGAAAGAATTTGGAATTATATATTAATTAGTGGGAAATTAATCATGTTTTGCATTCTTTAAAAAAAGGGTAGGATGAGACTTTGAAGGTTGGACACTAGAAGGAAATAAAAATTACAATTAAAGGAACACCTAGAGGCAAACAAAATCACTACTAAAAGCCAACATGGGTTTGTCAAAAACAGATCATGCCAGACAAACCTTATTGCATTCTTTGACCAAGTGACAAAATTAGTGGATCAGAGGAATGCTGTGGATATAATTTACTTGGACTTCAGTAAGGCATTTGATAAAGTAGATCACAACCTACTACTTGATAAAATAGAAAAATGTGGGTTAGACAGCATCACCACCAGATGGATTCGTAGCTGGCTGACCGGCCGTACTCAGCGTGTGGTCCTCAATGGAACCGCATCTACATGGAGGGAAGTGTGCAGTGGGGTGCCCCAGGGCTCTGTCCTGGGCCAGTGCTCTTCAACATCTTCATCAACGATTTGGACGAGGGGATAGATGGGGAACTCATCAATTTGCGGATGACACCAAGCTGGCAGGAATAGCCAACACTCCAGAAGACAGGCTTAAGATACAGGAGGACCTGGACAGACTTGAACATTGGGCGCTATCTAACAAAATGAAATTCAATGGTGAAAAAAGTAAGGTTCTACATTTAGGCAAGAAAAACCAAATGTACAGGTATAGTATAGGGGGTACCTTGCTCAATAGTAGTAACTGTGAGAGGGATCTCGGAGTCCTAGTGGACAATCACTTAAATATGAGCCAGCAGTGTGCTGCAGCTGCCAAAAAAGCCAACACAGTGCTGGGCTGCATTAACAGAGGGATAGAATCAAGATCACGTGAAGTATTATACCACTTTACAATGCCTTGGTAAGGCCACACTTGGAATACTGCATCCAGTTTTGGTCACCACGATGTAAAAAAGATGTTGAGACTCTAGAAAGAGTGCAGAGAAGGGCAACAAAGATGATTAGGGGACTGGAGGCTAAAGCATATCAAGAACGTTTGCTGGAATTGGGTATGTCTAGTTTAATGAAAAGAAGGACTAGGGTGACATGATAGCAGTATTCCAATATCTCAGGGGCTGCCACAAAGAAGAGGGAGTCAAGCTATTCTCCAAGGCGCCTGAGGGCAGGACAAGAAGTAATGGATGGAAACTAGTCAAGGAAAGAAGCAACCTGGAACTGAGGAGAAACTTCCTGACAGTTAGAACAATTAACCAGTGGAACAACCTGCCTCCAGAAGCGGTGAATGCTCCAACACTGGAAGTTTTTAAGAAGAGACTGGACAGCCATTTGTCTGAAATGGTATAGGGTTTCCTGCCTGAGCAGGGGGTTGGACTCGATGACCTCCAAGGTCCCTTCCAACTTTATTATTATTATTATTATTATTATTAAAAGAACATTTAAGTTTGATTTACTAATAAAGAAGAACATTTAAGTTTGATTTACTAATAAAGGGAGCAAAATATTTTAATTCTTGAACATACTGAAGGACGTTTTTGAACAATGGAACCAGAAGTTAATTTTAAGAATATCTGCCTCTATTAAGCTGTATGAATAGAGAATGTGTTTCAAAGATGTTATGGAAGACTAACAAGTTTAACCTGACAAGATTGAGACTGATCTGAAAGTGGATCTAAAAATTACTGGTTACAAGAATGATATAGAAAAAGATGATACATTGGATATAGAAAAAGAAACCAGCCAATGTCTTAATAATTAAAAGGACTATACAAATAACAACCATGAGAGTGACCTGGATAATTTTCTTATATCAGATTTACAAATGAGACTTGTTGAAGCTTTGAAGAATTTTATGAGAGGGGACAAAGAAAAATTAATAAGAAAAGACCGGACAGTCACTTGTCTGAAATTGTCTCCTGCTTAAGCAGGGGTCTCCTGCTTAAGCAGGGGGTTGGACTAGAAGACCTCTAAAGTCCCTCTCAGCAATATTCTGATTGATTGATGAGGCTTTTAAGAATCTGTTAATAAATAAGAGATGGGATATGAGCAGAAAAGAACATTTGTTGTATTTTAAGAGAAGGTGATAAGTTACTTAATTGTTGATACTTGTTGAGATAAAGAGGAAGTCATTTATATATTTTTCTTTACTAGATTCTCATTTTTTCTTCTTTCCTACTTTTTCTTTTCTACTCTTTTAAATCTTTTAGTTTGCATTATTTTTGTATCATTGTAGTTGTGATACAAATATTTAATATAATTACTATTTTTTTAAAAAGGAACATCATTGGCATTCTAGAAATGCCTGAAGACATGGCTCTGTCATCTAGCCTGGGGATTTAGAGATGTAAAGAGACAATTAAATAGTTATATTTCTAGGAAAATGAACAATGTTCTTCCACAAATAGTTTTTAATAGTTTAATCCTTTTATTGTTTTTAATGACTTTTGCAGGGTTTTTGTGGTTGTCCTTGTATTACTTTTTGCTTTTTAATTTTATGAGCTTCCCAGAGTCAGAACAGCAAGATGTGCAGCTATATAGATTTATGAAATAAATAAATGGATGATCAAGTTGTAGTAATCAGCATCATAGTACTGTGGCCTCCATAGAGGGATTGACCATGTAGAGCGATGATGATAGTCCTAGAAGCAAGCAATGGTTGAGGACATGATATGAGCCCAAGATCCTGAAGGCAGAATGATCATGGGGGAAGTGGCTACAGATATAATTGATTCAAAATAAAGTAGATGGGAAGTCCTGGGTCTGATCAATGCAGAGGAATGGTGCAGGGAAAAAGATCTACATGGGATTTATTCACATTTTTATTCTAAAATTAAGAATCAATCCAAAAGAGAAAAGATGGTCCAAATGGACCAGCAGCAAGGACATAGATAGCATCTCAGATAAAGATCAGTGGCCTCTATCTGACATTTGGTAAAAATGGTATAGGGGAAGAGGGGGTAAACTTGTTTTCCAAAGCACCAGAAGACAAGACAAGGAAACAATGGATGGAAACTAATCAAGGAGAGAAGCAATCTGGAATTAAGGAGAAATTGAGAACAATTAACCAGTGGAACAGCTTGCCTTCAGAAGTTGTAGGTACTTCATGACTGGAGGTTTTTAAGAAAGACTGGACAGCCACCTGTCTGAAATGGTATAGGGTCTTCTGCTTAAGCAAAGGGTTGGATTAGAAGAGCTCCAAGATCCTTTCCAAATCTGTTGTTCTGTTATTCTGACTGAAAGATTCCAAATACAAATGCCAATATTGGAGACATTTGTTTTTCCTTCTTTTTTGCTTTGACTGGGACTAGGTAAGGCAGATTTACTCTACTGATTCTTCTGATGCTAGTAAAAACAAAGCAAGGTCCTGGGGATTCCACACAGGAATTTCAGACCTATTTAAGACATGAGGTAAAAGGCCCTCTGCATTTTTGAAAGACAACAGAAAGATAAAGGGGCTATAAAAGAATATGTCAACATGATGGCTTGTTTGCAAAGTGTGGCACACAGATGAGAGGAATGCTTGTGTCATGTTTATGCTGTAAAAGCCTGGTTATTCTTACAAGAATTTACTGTGTGGCCCTCTCCAGAACACAAAAGGCAACAATTATATCCATGAAAATGGACTAATATTTCACTGAGATAAATTGCATTAAAACTGAGGAAATTACTGGCCCAGAATTCAGAGATATATTAGAACAGGAAACTACCACTTGGAATATGATGTCTTTGCTAAGATTCAATATGCAAGATTAATGTCATGTTGTATAAAAGCAGATATATTCAATATATTTTAGAGAGGAATTTTAGAAATAACCTAATTATACTGCCTAAAAAATAAACTGTGCAATTTACTGCAATCTTACAATAAAAATATGCTTGTTAACATTTCTAAGCTGATTTAGTAATGACTGATCTGAAAATGCAAAACACCTGCCTAGAATCCTATCATTTTCACTCTCCTTGTGATTTCATTTTAATTCCATTTCTTTTGATTCTAGCGAAAAGGTAAGAGGATGAGGAGAAGGGAAAAGAAAAACAGGATAAAAATGAACAAAACAGAAGGACAGCTGCACTCAGAAGAGAAATATGCGGGATACAGTAGGGGACAATACTGGACACAGACACGGCAAAAATTAAAAAGAGGTGCTGGGCTTCAGTAATCAAGAAAGACATGTTGAAGTTCTTCTAACCAGTTTCCTTTATTGTTCTTAACCTGTAGACAGAAATCTTGCCAAACTAAAGCAGAAAACCTACACCATTAAACATACAGTACACTCTGAGAATTACTGAGAAGGGGCTGTCTTAACTCTCCTTCTTCTGTACTATCTAAACTTTGCTGTCTTTTGCTCCTCTGGAATGCACTTCCGCCCTCTCAGGAATCCAGACTACATTCGCCACAGAGGTAACTGGACAGAGAAAGAAAGGGGGGGGGATTTCCCCTTTAACATTACAAAAAGGTGGTGCAATGATTAAAGTGCAGTATTGCAGACAAACTCTGCCCACAGCCTGGTGTTCGATCCCGACTGGCTCAAGGTTGACTCACTCTTCCATCCTTCTGGTAAAAATGAGGACCCAGACTGTTGGTGGCAATGTGCAAATAATGCTTCTACATTGCAAGTCACCCAGAGAGTGTTGTAAAGCACTATGGGGCCATATATAAGCCTAAATGCTGCTGGTATTAAATGAACCAAACAACAATGATTCCAAACAAAGGGACTAATCTTTAAATAACACACAAGAACATTAAAAAAATAAGCCCTGCTAGGCCAGTTAAGGCCCATCTTATTCCAGTATTTTGATTCTTATAATGGCTAATCAGAAGGCTTTAGTACAATTACACATAGGAAGCAGAAACTCTTCTTTTTTCCCCGTCTCTTGAGTATTTTGAGATATGCTAGTCCCAATTTAAAGGTAAATATTGAGTATTCTATGCAAACAGCCTTGATGCACATGTTCTCCATACATTCATAAGAATCACTGAATTAAAGAGCTGGAATGGATCTTGAAAGATTAGACCCAAGATGGCGGCAGTTTAGATCCAAGATGGCGGCAGCGTAGGAAGCAGTATCAGATCATGGGGAGAGAAGTAACCAAACTAAGTAGGAAGGTACTAAGAGGGAGGGGGGAAGGGAGGAAAAAGAAGCAGAAAGTTAGATAAGGAAGACAGATAGGATAAAGGAAAATAAGAATTTGGGGCAAGGAGGAAAACACCAGTAAACAGGAGCGCAGCGAATGAATGGCTGCACGTGGCGTCGGAGGCAACAGAGAATGAGAGAGACAGCTCCGGAGCACAGCTAAGCAGCCCAACGCTGGGGGAAAAAAAGGCAACTGAGAGCAGTGAACTGGCATCTGAACAGCAGACGAGGGAGACCGTTGGAAGCAGTGAACGGTGGGTCACAGCATTTATTCAGCAATTGCAGCAAGGCATCCCAACTCGAGGGGGCAGCCAGGCAGCCTGACCCAGGGCCCAGCAAAGCAGAGACAACCTGACTCCCACAGCCCTCTCTCTGCCTCCTTCCTGGGAAAATTGGATATTAATTGCTGTAGGTTTTCATGGCTGATATTTGTTGGGAGCACTGAGCTTCAACATTTAGTGACCGTGATTTAGACAAAAAAATTTCCACTGAAGATGCAAGCCACAGTTGCTACTGAAACACAGGATTATGGACCACAGTCATATAAACCCAATTTGCACCAGTAAACCACTGATTCATCTATAGTTAATTGGATCATCTTTTTTGAAGACAAGAAAAATACTTGTCTTTTTTCAACCCTTTGGCATTATATTCTTCATAAATTCTCAAAGACCATAGAAAAAAACTCCAAGATGACATCCAAAACTTCCATTTGGTTAACTCATCTGATTCTAAAAACTTACATGAATAGAGTTTAGTGTCTTTATAGCAAACTGGCTGACAATAACAATCTTCCTATAAATACAGAAATTTGTACATTTCAAAACAAAAATATACTACTCATATATCGATGCACACAATTGGGGATTGCAGCAATGTAAAATCACATATAAAATATCTCATTGAAAACAATTTTATGTTTTTGGAAGAAAAAAACAGATCGAAAGAGTTACAAGTCTTTATTTTAAATTTGGTGAGGTGGCAAGATAAAAGTGTTTTGCAAGCCCCAATTGATTCACGGACTGCCAATTGGCACTCTCTAAGCCAAATGATCCATTGTGTTGTTTCCAGCTCTTAGATCTGATGACAACCATTTTGCTGCCATTTCTTTAGAGTAACTAATTTTGCAGTGTGCAAGCATGCTTTTCCCTGGCTGCTGAACTTGTTGCTGATTCTAGCATAATTCCACTGAAAACAATGCAGCAACATGCCAGAAGATCAGAAAAAAACCTATAAAATACAGATGTTGCAGGATCACTCTCCTGATGTAGATATCCCAATTCATTAAGAAAAAAGCAGTACAGCTTGTTCTGGATTTTCTGCCTCCAGCACATACAGAAATAACATTTCCCAAATGAACAAACTCTGGAGTGCAAATAAAATTATCTTTTTTAAAGACTGCAGTTCTTTGAATTTATGGACAAAAAATCTCCAATTTTTAAATTTTAGTTATAGGGATTTCCCAAAGCCAGTCTGATTGCTTACAAGTATAATATAGGGAAAATAGTTGCATTACAAAATAGTAATTGTAGTTGTGCAGAACAGTTTACCTGTAAACATCTTCAGTGTAGTCAAAACAGGAGTCAATAGGATGTTCCACAATCTTTTTCTTTATTTATCTTACATCTTGCCCTCAGTGTGTGAAGTCTGAACACCTGTTAGACTGCTGTCATTAATTTGGTCTTTCTTCTTTCTCAAAAGAGGTGATGTCATCACATAGTCAAATAAGATTGGCTTATAAAGTCACTGCTGAAGACAGCTCAAATTTAGGGCAAGGCTTCCTGAATCATACGGCCTTACGGAGCAAACCATTAATCACACTCTAAACACAACAATGACACGATGACTATATGGCTAATAAAATGTGGCTGTATGAATGATGTCACCGAGGATAAACACTTGAGATTGAGGGCAGTGTTCGTAGCATCACACTGTCTTCAGTCTGAAGGTATGAACCCATGTCACTTAGAGTAATTTTTTTTAAAGTTTAATGACAAATGCCCATTGATTTTCAGATCAGATCTAATAATAACCTTCATCTCCAACTGCACAGAATATGTTATTATGGTTGAATCTTAGATTTTTTTTAAAAAGTAACTTCCACATTATTTTCTTTGAAAATTTTTAGTTGTATTATGCAGAATATAAAAACACTCAAAATGAATTATTAAATCATTTCTAAAGAGAAGTAGGAATCTGAATTATTATGAATAATATGAATGCTATTATCTTAGAAAGCTTTTGGCTTTATCACCAGGTCATCTGGTATCAGTCTCTCACTTTCATCTGACTACCTCTCATGTTTTGCTAAAGTCTGATAATTGGGATAACAATGCAGTTATTAATTTTTGCACTTGTACAATTTGGCTGCAAATGGATTATTTTTTTTTGTTAGCTGAATTAAGCGCATTTACTTAACACACATTTACCTAATTAAGACAAGATTGCAAATTTAGGAATTGCAACACTTCACAAACATATTTAACCCAATGCATTTAATATACATGCAAGAATAATAAATGTTTGATTTATAGATTAAGAATTATTTTTAGAAACTCTTTTGACTATTTTACATCATTATTTTGTGATGGTCATATGTTGGCAAATGTGACAACAGGGACATCTATACAAAACTTTGTGACTTGAGAAGTCAATTTTATCCTGTGAAAACTTCCTAACCTGTTGCTATACCGCTTCTGTTATCCCTGCATGCCAAAGTTCTTATAGCTGAACATTTTATCACATGAGACTTTTTGAATTAAATATTTAACAAAACAATTCCTTACTATAAAGAGCTGAAAACATAACAAAAATGACAAATTACATTGTTCTAAATTTTTCAAAAATAATTGTGCCATTTTATCTGGGCCATGTATTTACACAGCAATTCATAAACGCATGGATAAACACAAATGTCAATACATTATTAAATGTTGAATGTGTTCCTAAGGATACTTAATTGCAATGGTGTCTAGAACAACTGTCAGTTGTCAGGAAGGGGAGGAAACCAATAAAAATACATCATTTGGGGCCATAAGGTGGAGTACATATTCACTGGAAATGAATTATGACTGTAAAGGAGAAGGTTTCACAGGAGCACTGCTGTAAATAGAGTTAGTGTGCCATTAGAGAAAGCTCATTAATACACACTTCTGCTTTCAGTAGCAAGATCAGTTAAACAAGCTACCTTTTATTTATAGACTTACAAGGAAAACAGTAGGTCATATTGGCTGTTGACATCTCAGACAGCCTACAGATGGAAAACCTGAAATGTTTCATTCCCAAAACATTTAAGGCTATCAATAGGAAATCTTCTGTTTTCTCAAAAGAGCTGAGCTTCTTCTGAGCTCTATGAAATGTTCCTTCTTCTTCTGAAGTATTTAATTAATAAAACTTACATTTAATATGCATTGCATATGATTTGGCTAATGTTTACATACATTCTATTATTTTCAACCATAGAAGAGAATAACGATTTTTTTTTTCATGAAAATCAAACATTTCACAAAGCTCAACAAGCTGATCCTGTAGCACAGATGTTTATTAGTCTATGGTCTAGAACAAAAATACAGGTCATTTCTTTCCCTGTCTTTGAGATTTTTTAGATTCTAGATAATCTGGGTATGATGAACCACACAAAACATATCCATTATAACATTACAGCTCCAACGTCTGCAAATAAAATAGGAAACTAAGCAGTGATTTACAGTAGATTTGTGACTTTAGCTCTTTCTCTTCCTTTCTTACACCAGATGTTTTTTCTAATCTATCCCCCATTCAGAAGGCTTCTCATTATAACAAAGAGTACAGGTTTTACAAAAATCTCCTGTACATCCTTTTTAGAAATAACTATAGTTCTATAACCACTCTCTGTTTCTTCTCTGTTAATTTCAACTCAATTTGGTACAAAGGTTCTCTTTATATTAGAACCAATATATCAAAGACAAAAAAGCAACAGCAGGAGGAGGAGAATGAAAAGAAGTGGCTGATTAGCATAGCACAGCATTTTAAAAACTAAAATACCACATGTGTCGTGTGTTACAAAAGAAAGTTAAAGTAAAAAAGAACCATGAATTCCAAAGCATCTGGAGTTTTAAAGTAACAAGGGGAAAACATTATGAAAAAAAAGTCTAATGCAATGCATTATTATACAATGATAGATCTGTGGAGGAAAGGCAAACGAGGAAAAAGACAAACAAGGAACTATATATAGAGAGCACGGGTGTCAAACTCGCCACGTCACATGACGTGTCACGATGTATCATGACTTTTTTCGCATTGCCGGAGATGGGCTGGGCTTGGCCTCCGCATGATGCAACCATATTTGCCTGTTCAAGGATTATCCAGTTGATTCCCACAAGTTTGTCCCGTTTAATAATAGGAAATAATATAGGTGCACAAAGATCAAGTGAACTAGCTATATCAGGTGGATGACATATAGCCTTCCACAATGGTATCTATTATGTTGCCTGGTGCTTGGACCCCAAATGGTCAACGTAAGAGTTTAGAATGATATCCCCAAGGTAGTGTGTGAAGTGGCTGGGATATATAGCTGCTCACCTAGATACAAATCTGTATTAGAGAAAGTATCAAATCAATATCACCCCATATTTTGTGGCTTGTTCATCTATAGTGCTTTTTACAATCTCTACATAATTGTATCAGAACACCTGAAAAGTTCAATAATGTTAAAAGTGAAGCAATATTAACAGTTATTTAAGAATGCATATAAAACTATTTGAGTTAAAGTGAAAATTTAGTTCACTTTAAAACAAACTATTTACACAGTTAGTTGGGTTCATATTTCTATCTCCTCCTTTCCCTTTTCTTTTCCTATCATAATTTTCCTGGACCAGCACAATAATCCAAGGATTCTTATTCTTTATTTTATGCATTTATATTCTTTAGAGAACTTTTAGTGTGTAACCATATAATCACCGAATAAATTCTTATAAACTTTGTCTTACCTTTTACACACAGTATGTTTGCTCCCACTTGGTTCTTCCTGCTAGACAAATAGCTACGGTAACCCCAAACTGAAAACCCTACTGTTATATCTGAATTCAAGCTCCTGGCTTGTACAGTACCACTGTTTATGAACCTGAGTGTTCAACCAGGGTGTATTCTCAGTTAACAAATCTTGGCCTGCATAAAAGCAACAGATGGCTAACTAAGGAAGCCAAGTGGGCTTGAAGAGCTTATATGCCCTACTCCTTGTGTTTATTATAAGTCAGGAAATACCCGAACTTACTGAGCAAACATCTGTGTCAAATATTGAATTGATACCTTAACAATTCTGCTTGATCATTCTCCCACCCATTTCAGTTCCCCAAAACTTATTCCTTTTAAAGTTGTTTTTCAACAGACATGAGCTGATACACAAAAGATAAAATTAACTATTTATATAGTCTACTTAATTTTATAATTCTTTAATGGGGGAGGAGAGGAGGAGAGATTTTGCTTTTTAATTTTAGTACATCACTTTGGGGGGGTGTCTTGTCAGTCACTTAAGATACTCAGATGAATCTTACAATTAAACAATATAACAGTATATTTTAATGAAAAGTACATTTCAGCATTTTCCATTTGGAAAAGCAGTAAAAGGGTTGAGATTGAAATCTTGATTAGTCATATCTTACTTTAAAAAAATGTGAATTTGTTTCTACACATTTCATGATCTTTTTCACCATCAATTGCATTACCATTCTTTTGGAATAGTCTATTGAAGATATTGGACTAGTCTCTTATGTTTCCAAAGAGCCATGAAAATGTAGGTCTACAGGGAGGCATTTAGGGATGAGTGAAGCTCACATGATCCTTGAACTGTGGTATACTGTGTTGGTTGTAATCAACTATGTATTTTGAATTGCCAACCTTATTTTTTTGTTAGTTTGCTGTAAGCTGCTTGGAATCTTTGGGAATGGAGTGCTATATAAAAATGGAAATAAATGATAAATAAAAAAATCAATTATTCATTTATTCCAGCAACCATTATGTATTTATTTCATTTCTCCTAGCTATGAGGTGGGGAAACTAAGTGGCAATAGCAGTATTTGGGTTTGACATGCAGTGCACTGAAAGTGAATGAATTAGTATATGGTGATTTCCTCTATTTGAGGCCAAGAAAGCATTTTTTCCAAGATGATGGTAACCTTGTTCTAATTTTGCATTTTGAGTACATATTTGTGTATCTGTTGATACTTCTTCCATCAGATGTCAGAGCAATTTGCTTAAATCACGGGAGTTTCTGGCATCTCTTATCAAATATATATCAATTCATATTTTACCAAAATAAACCCAAAGTAAAAGATTTGTAAGCCAATTTCAATGTCTTTTGCTTTCTGATTTAAGAATTATATAAAATTAAAGCAGCAGCCTAAAGTTGCTAGTTCATATAATAATGTATTAAGCAGTGATAACTCAATTTGACATTTAATTGTGCTAATAATACAAATCAGAATTATCAATCTAAGTATTATTAAGGTATTCTTTCTATGGTAGCCATCCTGGCTATTCGAAACTTAAGTCATTTATGATAAAAATGTACCGATAACAAAGGCCTGTGTTTAGTTGAGACTTATTTCAAATAATCTCAGATCAATAAACATGACAATATATCGGTATGCTGCATAAATAACTGGGATATATATGATTTTTATCTGTTTTATTACATATTATAATTATTTTAAATGGGATGGAATAGCTAGCTCACTAACTGGAAAGCTAGAAATACAACAGTAAGAGAAAATGAGTTCTCTCTTATGGTTTTTATTCCTATTTCCCTATAGTCTTAGTCACTCAATTCAGTGTCTCCACTACTACACATGAGCTAATTTCCTTGACAATATTGCTATTTTGAACAGGCAGAACCTATATGGCTACAATTATACATGCATAAGCCTTCTTTCTAAAGACTGTTGTGTTACTGCCAATAAGAAAGCCAACATTATTTGGTGAATGTTTTGCATTTTGACAGCCTAATGTGGGCTAGAATATTAATGGGGAAAATGAGTTACTACTAACTGAGGCAGTTCCATTTTTTAATAGCAATTTTATTAAAACGTACAATTGTAAAGATTAAAAAAGAAAAAAGTGAAAGTAAAAAAATCAAGAAAAAAAGAGAAAAAATAAGACTGTAGTAAAGAAAAAGAAAACATATAAAGCAATGATTTCCCCCTACATCACAACAACTATCAATAATTTTAGTTACTTATCATCTTCTCTTAAAACACAACAAATGATCTCTTCTTCCTACATCTCTTCTCTTATCTATAAACCGCTCCTTATAGCCTTGTCATTCAGTCCTGATCAGCAAAAGTCTATTAAGGTTACTAGAGATAACCTTGATCAATTAACCAATTTTATAGTCCTTCCTTTCACTTTTAATAATCTTGATTTTTAGTCCTTTCAAATAAGGTAGTAGAACTTGATTTCTATTCATTTTTTCTTTTGTCCCTTCTCACAAAATTCATCATAGTTTTAACAAGTCTCTTTTGTGCATCCAGCACAGGAAAATTATCCAGGTCTCTGTCTTGATTGTTATTTGTATATCCCTTTTAATTATTAAGATATGAGGTGGTTACTTTTGTTTGTCCGATGTAGCATCTTTTTAATATCATTCTTGTAACCAGTTGTTTTTTTATTCATCCTATCACGCTTTTTAAAAAGAAAATTCAAAACAAAAATGTTTTCTCATCTTCAGTTTGCCAATTCTTCCCTGACACTCAGTTTTATACTCTATCTTCTTACAAACAAACCATGCATGCTGCATGTGTCCAAATACATTTCCTATATTCAGATGCATAGCACAAAAAGGGTACCAATCAATTCTGAACAGATGCTGCAAGAGAAACTGAGGGGCAAAGTATACATTAGAGTTTCTAATTATTCATGGTACCTCCCAAACCACTGTATTTGGACATGCTCATACAGCATATGTCAGTTTGTCAATTCTGTTCCAAAGTATAATTGTTACCCTTCTGAGATCTTTATATATGCAAGTAATTTTTATATTTCAGTTTCCCATAGAAAAATAGGGCAAGTTGGGAAAACTTCTCTGTCCTATGTGACAATTTGCAAATATTATGAGGATTACATACTCCAAGAAGTCTATTTTTTTTTAAGAAAGGTCCTCAGAAAGAAAAGATTTTATCTGAACAGCTATGGAAATATGCAAGGATTTTTGTCTGCTTGCATTGCTATATTCTTATCAAAATACCATAATGATAATAGCACATAAATGTCTAATAACTCTTCTGTTTTTAACAATCAAATCCATATGTGTATTAATAATCATGTCACTTACTAAAAGACAATCAATGTTTCAGGGGAAACCCCGAGCAAATATACAGATAATATATTAAAATACAAAATTCAATTTCAAAATTCTGCCATTAAAGAGTGAAAAGCAGAAAAGCATATATTCTGGACACCATTCTCCAGCTTCTTACAGTGACATGTCTATGGTGATGTCTTGTATGGCCTGTATTGTATACATATCGCAGTCTGAAAGACCAAGACTAGATTCTTGAAATGTTTCAGAAGTGGGGTTGCTAAGTATAACAATGACTGCACAAGATGTCAAATGTGGCAAGTTTAAAATTGAAAGATTTTGCATTCAGCTCTAAAAATGTCTCTTTAATTATATTTTTTTAAAACTGAAAATAAAACCCAACAATTTTTAAATTGAAATGTTGAATATCAGCCCAGAAATCATCCCCCTTTCCCCAAAAATATGTTTTTCTCTTATTCCCTCTCATGTTTTCAACAGTGCATTCAGCCTTCAGCTATTTAGGGTACAAAAAAAAGTAAACTACATTATTCTAATACATGATTATGTAATATTTTGGAAGGAAAAACTTAGGTTTTCATGGTACTTTTAATTCTATCCCACAAACTAGCAGAGAAGTACCATCAGTTCTCTACCTGTCACGAAGGCTTTTACAACAAAAACTGCTTTGGACTTGTATATAACTTGTTTTCAACATGTGCATTTAATTTACCTAGTTTAAGAAACGTCCTGTGGCCACAGTACTAAAGAACTGAAAATGTAAATTGAAAAAAAAAAATCCATATGATTAAGTAAAATCCTTAAAGAGAAACATGTTGTTAAGTGCTTCATTGAGAAGAAAATGTAATGCAGTAAATAGAAGTTCTTTTGGAATAAATCAGTGAAACATATGCTTTCTGTGCAAAAATTGCAGTGTTTCTCTCCATGGAGGCATCTGGAAGAAATTAGCATGATGTTAAGAATAATGTCAAATTAAAACATTTAGTTTTGACTTCCAAAATTAAATATAAAAGTTAGGGACTGACACAGTGCTGATGGGTTTAACCTACTTATTCAATAGAAGTGGACTTTTTATCCTGATCAATCATAATATTAGGCATATTTACAATATTAATTATTTTCTGCATTGCTTAATAAGGGCATAGCACTGAGTCTGTGAAAATCCAGGCTGGTTCAGTATTCTGGATAAAGGTAATAATGTATGACTTGTGACAGAGCTAGAAATGAATGGGGCTTGTAGTATAAAGGTAACTGACGTAGATTAAGATTAAATTATTTATTAAACTGCTAGATTTTTTGCTTCTATTTTCTGGCTTTATTTGAGGAGAAAGGGTTTAACTGCCTTACAAAACTAGCTCTCAGATTAGGCCACATTTTACAAAATATTAATTTTGCTAGAACTGTCTAGGCCCAAACACTCCCGTAGACAAGCAATCACTAAGCAAGTCTCTATTCCTGAAATGTTGACAACTCCACTGTATTATGGTTAGCTTAAGAATATTCTCCATTTGTTAGCACATTAAATCATTATACCTCCATGAAGGTTTTCTTGTTCTTCCCTCCACTGTACATGTGCATATATATAAATTCATGAGATAATGGGATTGGTAACAGAATCATGTCCACTCTTTTCAATCTTTGCCACACTTCCAATATAAATCAAATCATCAGATTATTTGGGAGGGGGAGGGGGAAAGCATCCCTCTCTTCAGTGCAAATCAGCTGCATTATTTCCATACAAATCACGGAATAAATCATTTCAATAAATCCTGGCTTATTCTACTTCTCTGTTCCTTGGGCCATGAATCCTCTCTTAACCAGACAATTCATTTGTGTTCTTTCTTTCTACTCATTCTATAATTTATGCCTTTTTTGTCCCTTGAAGAACCATGTTAGCATTCTACAAGTAGCAAAAAGAAGAGAAGTTAGACTAAGGGAGAGCCAACTCTTTTCCTTCCTTGCATTTATCATGGCATGTTGCTGGACATTTAGGGATGATGAATAAGATCAGAGAATATGTGAAGAATCACGAAATGAGCTGTTGGCAGAAGTATGGCTGGGAGCAACTTGGACTAGTTATGAATTTCTAAACTCTGAAATATTAAATCTCAGTTGCATTAGTATATTAGAATTTCAAATTGGTTTACTCCTCCTTAAATCTGAAAATCCTCCATCCATCCATCCATCCATCCATCCATCCATCCATCCATCCATCCATCCATCCATCCATCCATCCATCCATCCATGAGACTTTTATCATATACAGGGAATATTTTCATGAAAATTTAAAGCTAATACCAATTTGGTGTCTTCCATATTTGTCATCACATTTTTATAAAGTTATGGCTTAAAAACAGTGGGTCATTTTTTAGTATTAACAGTGTTGAATATGACTAACTGAACACTCATTTTTCCAGTTCCAGAAACTTTCCATATTATAGCCTACAGCAGATATGTCAAACACAAGGCTCACGGGGCGGATCCGGCCTGCCGCCCTGGCCCCACCCTGCCCGGCGGCCCACAAGGCGCGCGCTCAGGAGGCGGTGAGCATGCAGGAGCTGACGGCGTCTGGCAGCAGGGGCTGCGTAGCCTGCTGTGACTACCGGGCTGTCCCTCCAGCAGCAGCACTGCAGCGGCACCGGCAGCACGCGGAGTCCGGGGGGGCACGTGATGAAGACCGGTGGACATGCCTACTCCGTCCCATCTCTTTTTGGTTGGAGAACAGTTCACCACTGGTCATATCCTCAGCCCCCTCGCGGGTCTTGCCTTGGCCTGTGGGTGGAGTGCATTCCCTTCGCGCACCTTGGTACCCATCATAGCCGTGGCCGCCAGCCGCTCATGCAGCTCATGGGTGGGCCTGCAGCTCTGGGAGTCAGCCTAATGTACCTGCATGAGCGGCTGGCGGCAGCGGCGGCCTGAGGCTGGGCCAAGGTGCATTGGGTGCACAAGGAGAACAGGCTCTATGCACGGGCCAAGGGCAAGATCTGCGAGGGGGCCGAGGAGATGACCAGCAGTGACCTGCTCTCCAACCGCAAGCAAAAACAGATGAGATGGAGTAGGCGCATCCGGCAGTGTGCATCACGTGCCTCCCCTCTACTCCGCCTGCTGCTGGAGGGCTGGCCTGGTATTGGCAGCGGGCTGAGGAGCCCCAGAGTGCGCCGGTCGAGGGGCTAGCAGGCTGTGGCTGCTGACGGACACTGTCGGGCCCCCCTGGCCTCTGTTTGCGGAGGCCGATGGTGTCAGGCAGCAGCCGCGCTGCCCCTGCCTCGCCTCACCTCACCCTGCAGGACGAGCATCTTGTCCATCTCCCCACCCACCAGAGACCCCCTGGATCTCCCCGGAGCAACGTCGAGGTGGCCACGCCCACCCCAGCCACACCCATCCAGTCAGCCATGACCACTGCAGCCACACCCACCCAGTGGGCCATGCCCACCTGCCCCCCCTGAGGGCACCACAATGCTGATGTGGCCCTCAACGAAATTGAGTTTGACACCCCTGGCCTACAACATTCGTATTAAACATATAACTTAGAAGTGGGAGATATAATAGTAGGATCTTGGCTCATATTCTGGGACCCCTCAGCTTTTGACCTTAAAAATAATTCTTTTTAAAGATTGAATATGTTTATATTGTACATATTTGGGCCCAAAATTTCAGTGAGTGGAATTCCTTTAAGGGAGGGGTTCCCAGTGGAGGAAGAGAAACAATTTTTATTCTGATTTTTTTACCGAACTTTGAAAAACTGGAAAATCTTCTAGAACTTATAGGGGGCAGATTGTATGGCGGCAAAAGTGAATAACAAGAAAAATCACCTGTCCACAAATTGTCTAACTCTAACAGAAGAGTCTGCTGGAGTTCAGCTATAAATGGCAAGAGGCCCAGTTATTCCCAGAAGGGATTGTCTGGATGCAATTCACCATATATATAGATGAGTGGTAATGCTTATTTTTAACTTTTTTTAGCAAATAACAAAGGAATTTTCAGTTGTAGAGTTACACTATATACATTATGTAATAACTACTGAAAAACATCTTAAATTAAGGACCTGCCTATATAAAGCTTTGTAACATAATACATTTTATATATTACTAAATTATGACTTAACTCATTGTGCAACCTAAACCACAGTAAATCTTCATAACTGTGCTCTATTTGTTGTTGTTGTGGTTGGTGTTAATTGTCTTAGTATTGTCTGTGACGCATTCAAGTAATGAAACAATAGTAGTTTTTATGGTGGCTGCTTTAAAAATATAGAGGTCTAAGAGAGTTTAATTTGGTTTAATTTACATGATCACAATGGTTCTTAATTCAACAGGTAACTGCAGATTCTCATCTAGTACTATCAATATATTACAAATTTGCCAGCGTCATCAAAGTAAGCCAGTGTAACTAAATGTATATATTCTCCAGTAACAACTACTGTATTTATTTTGTGTATTTGTGTGTGTGTGTGTGTGTTTGTAGGTCACCTTGTCCTTTAGCTTGTCATTTGGAATTGCAGTTCTCCTCACCTAAAATCCAGGTATGGTTAGGAATTGGGCCCAGTGATCTACCATATGTAGCTGAAATGGGGTTTTGGACCATAAAGCAAATAAAGATATGAAAGATAATGAAAAGTTCAAAAGGTAAAGAAAATGTAAGGATTTAAATAGTTGCTCCAAAACAGCCTACTCTCAACGAGGGATATATTGGATTTTACCTTTATCATGAAAGCAGAGATATACGGAAATTGAAAGTTATTTATTAAAAAGTTCTGGGGAAGATCTGGTTGGGGAAGAAATTACATTTAAGGCAGAGTATAAGAAGAAATTCCAAACTATTAAAACATTTTAGAAGTAGTTGATAAATAAGCTACATAATATTGAGATGGATGTACTCTCTTTGCTTTAGGTTTTCAGTTTTAATCATCTCCATTTTTAATGCTGATTTCTCTATTTTTAATGCCTGATAAGTATTGTTTTTACTGGCCATTGTATGCTGCCCAGAGTCACTTCTTGTGAGATGGGTAGCTATATAAATTTGATTAATAAATAATCAAAATAAAACAAAATAACCATGTGCCCATGTATGCTAATCTCATAGGGGAAAAAAGAATAACTTTTCATGTTTTTCTTAGGCTCTTTGTAGATTTTTTTTTTAAATACCATGACTAATCTATGATTTTCCTTGAGAATGTACCATGAAAAAATTGCAGCCCTTAAACATAAGAGTGCAGCCCACAGGCGCTTTGGCTTAAAGCAAGCCATGGAGAACAACTGCTTAAGAGTAGAAATACAACCAGAAAGGATTCTGAGATCAGATTACAGTGTTCTTCCTTCGGCATTTACTGCCCAAACCCGCATGCTTCAAACTAGGTTACGAAAGGGTTCAAATGAAAGAGATCATCATATATGGAAAGGGTGAGTTTCTATTTATTTATCTGCTTTACTTAAACAGGTAGTCCTTGAGTTACATCCATTCATCCTGTGACTGTTCAAAGTTATGGCAGCACTAAACAAATGATCCCTGAAATTATAGTTGTTGCAATGCCCCCACAGTCATAAGATGAAAATTTGAATTTTTGGTAGCCTGGCTGCACTCACAACTATAGGGGTGCTTCAACTGCCTCTTCCAACTACAGATAGGCCTTGGCCTATGACCAGTTGCTTAGCAACCATTCAAAGTTATGATGGTGGTTTCCCTCTCACTTGCTAATTGAGCAGGAGCTATGAGTCCAGGAGGACCTCCATATTGCAAACCAATTCTTAAAAGAGGAATGTAACTTTATTCAGAATCTAATAGGGTATTTCTCTGGAATAGATTGGTCCATAAAACCAAAACCTCCTAATCTGGGCTCTGACAGCCTCCAAGTACTAGGTCAACATTTCTATCCCATCAGTTCTTTGGTACAAGGTTGAAATGTATAGCTTGGTATCACAAGCATATTCATGACACCCAATGCTGATGTATGATGTCCCCCAGTGGTTTTGTGTAAATATTGTATTGTTTAAAAAGTATGGTGATAGTTGGGACTTCTTAGGTATATCACAAAATAGGTATCTTCAAGCAGATCTCCCCTTTCTCATCACCAAAATTCCAGGAAAAGATAAGGACATTTGTATTTCTGCTTAGCCATCACTATCATCCCAGAGGAGCTAAGATTATGAATTGTTAAGATTTAAGAATCCTCTATTTGTATTTTTCTGACAGTTTCTGCGTTGATTTGGGGCCTTTGCAATACTCTTGGTGCTGCTTTTGGATCATATTTGAACCTACCTGGGCCTATAATATCAATGTGTTTTAAAATCAATAGTTTCCTGATTCTAGTCTAATTTATCTGAAATCAAAACAAAGCTGAATATTTTTTAATGCTGAGGCTTCTGAGCAATCTTTCTTTCTATTGGTTTTGCTCTTGCTTTTACATGCCTTCCAGATTATTGAAGCAAGCAAACTCATCCCCACTACAAGTTGCATAACTTTTAATTTCTGGAGGGTTTCAGTCTCCATAAAAAATTGGTAGTGTTGATTTGCCCTATTTATATAAACAAATTTGGCTGCCAAAAAATAAAGAAAGAAAAATAGCTAACTTGATTTCCCGATTATATAAGCCACATGCACCAGAGTCTTGCCTAATCTTCCTTCCAGCCTCTAAGCTCAAGGGAGCTATTATTCTCTCTTCCATTTATCACACATTTAAAAAGTGTCCATACTCAGCCCACAACTATCGTGTTCTATGTAGAAGTGCAATAACTTTAATTAAATTACAATGGAAACAACATTTTTGAACATTTGCAAGAGTATAAATAAATAAGCAGCAAAATATATTAAACCAGGGTGGGAAAAGTCTATAATCAACAAGCATAAATAGATAATTTATGTTACAGAAATATTTGATTCTGATCTCATTGTTCTGGAAGCAATTAATTTAATGATTTAACACATACTATAACAACAAATAAAAAAAATAGCACCTGCATAATGAATTCTATGTAGTATTGATCTACTCCTATATTGGTTGGCCTAAAATCAGTATGTTTTTATCATGTAACACAGAATCTAGGTATTCAATGTAAAAATTAAATGCCATTGTCAGAAAACACATGTTCTCTGTTTTTTATCCATCCCACAAAGAGCTAGATAGAGCTCATGAACCACTAGAATGCAAAATTTAGGAAGAACGGAAACAAGAAAAAGGCCTGGATAAAGTGTTTTTCAATGTTTCTTTGGCCCAATTTGTGGATTCTTCTACACAGCAACATGCAGGATTGCATAAAACTTTGTGCAAAAAGCTTGACTTAGTGCCCTTGCAATTGTGCTCAAACACTTATCTCCTTTAACTCTGCTGCCCAGATGGTAAAGAAACATTTTTCAACTGGAAAAAGAAGTGCTTTGCTTTTTGCATGTATTATCTGTGCACATCAGGTAGAAGCTACTTGAAACAACACCTTCTTAATTTTAGGAAATAAAATGACATTTCATAGTCATCGATACTCTGCTGAGATTGACGTTTCCATGAAAAACCAGTCTTCTCCAAGCTGGCTGTGAATTTTGGAAAAGTCCTAACATATCTGGAGAACATTAATGTTGGGGAGGCTGCTACTGATTTTCACAACATCATCAAGCTTTCAGAATATTTAGAAGGGGCGTTGTCTTACCTGAACGCCTTTTCTCAGCGTGATGAATGGAGAATCCACCAATGGGTTATCTTGGACCTCCTGCCCACTTAGACCAAAACAATCAAAGCTGCCACGCCTCTCTGGTTGAGGGCACGCCCCCAGTTTCGAAAGGGCGAAGCCAATGACTGTACGACGTGTTGGCTCCCAGACTCTAAACACTGGACCTGACTGCGTCCAAGGGATGGGCGTGGATTCTCCATTCATCACGCTGAGAAAAGGCGTTCAGGTAAGACAACGCCCCTTCTCCAGCGTGAAAGAATGGAGAATCCACCAATGGGACTTACCAAAGCCCTACTGTCCCAATGGGAGGGGAGCAGACTGGGCCAGTGTCCCTGCCGCCGGCACCACCTGTTGCAGTACCCTGCGGCCAAAGGATGCCTCCGCCGAGGCAAACTTATCAAGGCGATAATGGCACACAAAAGGGGAAGGCGAGGACCATGTCGCCGCCCTGCAAATGTCCTCAATGCTGGCCTGTGTGGCCCATGCTGCTGAGGTAGCAGCACTGCGAGTAGAATGGGCCGTCAAGTGACCTGGAACTGGTAAAGAAGATGTCTGATACGCTTCGGAAATACAGGCCCTAATCCACCTGCCAACGGTAGAGGAAGATACCTTCTTACCCTTGGAGGCCGGGTGGAAGGAAACAAAAAAAAGGCCTCAGATCTACAAAAGGACTCCGTCCGCTTGACGCAACAGCGCAACGCCCTGCGAACATCGAGAGTGTGCCATTGCCTTTCCAAAGTATGAGACGGATTAGGACAAAAGTTCGGTAACACGATCTCCTGTGCCCTGTGGAAAATGGTGTTCACCTTAGGAACACATGAGGGGTCCAGGCGTAGGACCACTCTGTCCGTGTGAAAGACACACAAGTTTTTTCTGACAGAAAGAGCTGCAAGCTCCGAGATGCGCCTAGCCGAGGTAACTGCAACCAAGAAAGCAACCTTAAGAGACAAGGACCTAAAAGTGCAGGACCTAAGGGGGTCAAAAGGCGCCTGAGTAAGGGCCTGTAAGACCCGGGGCAAATTCCAAGAGGGATATCTATGTACTACCGGCGGTCTACTGTTGGTGACCCCTTTTAGAAAGGATCGTACCTTGGGGTGATGGGCCAGTGGCTCTAAGGTGTCACAGGTAAACACCGTGGCTGGAGCCGAGATCAGTCGGCGAATAGTGTTGGGCACCAAGCCTTTATCAACACCCTCCAACAAATAGTCTAATATCCGTGGAATGGTTACCTCTGAGATAGCTAAGTGATTGCTGTCACACCAACGGCAGAAATATCGCGAAGTGGAGTCATAAATGCGATTGGTCGCCGGTCTCCGGGAGGCCTGAATCATAGAAATCACTCCCGAGGAATAAGATTCTTGGGTCAAGGCCCTGCGTTCAAGTGCCAAGCGGCTAACTGCAGCCACTGAGGCTCCGGTTGTTGTATGGCCCCCTGCACTAGGCGAATCCGATTTGGAGGAATCCTCCATGGAGGGACCATGGAGAGGCTCACGAGGTCGGCAAACCACGGTCGTCTCGGCCAGTGCGGGGCAATGAATATGACCTCTGCCTGTTCCTGCAATACCTTCCTGATAACTGCTGGGATCCGAGGGAGAGGTGGGAAGGCATACAGTAGTCCCCCTGGCCAAGGGCTGCGAATAGCGTCCGTCCTCTCCGCCCCCGGAGAGGGGAACCTGGAACAGAACCTTTGAAGTTGGGAGTTCGCCGTAGAGGCGAATAAGTCTAGGACCGGCAACCCGAATCTGTCCGATATCTCCCTGAAGAGATCCGGATGTAGGCTCCATTCCGAATGGTCCACTGATGCCCGGCTTAAAAAATCCGCCTGACGGTTTGCCTTCCCTGAGATGTGTTCGGCTTTCAGGGAGAGGAGATTGCTTTCTGCCCAAGACCCCAATAACATGGCCTCGGCCATGAGAGATCGGGATCGGGTACCGCCCTGACGGTTCACATGGGCCTTTGCCGCCACGTTGTCCATGAGGACTAGCACGTGCTGCCCCGCCACCTGGTTGCAGAGGTGGCGAAGGGCCAGATGAATGGCTCTCAGTTCCAGCCAGTTGATATTGTGTGCCAGATCTGCTCTGGACCACCGACCCTGAGCCAACTGAGATTGGAAATGGGTCCCCCAACCAAACAGACTGGCGTCTGTGGTCAATGTCAGCCTGCTGGGCTCCTTGAATAGTGACCCTTTTGCCACCTCTGGGGAGGCCCACCACAGAAGGGATCTTAGGGTCTGAAGGGGGACCCGTACCCTTTGGTTGGAAGAGCTTGTGCCCAGTCTTTGGAATGGGAGCAAGAACCCTTGAAGGTGTCTTGAGTGTAGCCTGGCCCAAGGCACTATCTCTAGGCAAGATATCATCTTTCCCAGTAACTGGGAGAAGACAGCCAGTGTTGCTACACGCTCCCTGCGGATCTTGAGAACCATGTCTCGAATGTCGTCTTGTCTGTCTCGAGATAGATAGACCCGGCAAAGGTCTGTGTCTATTATCGCGCCCAAGTGTAGTAGGCGTGTTGCGGGAGTCAATTGACTCTTGTGAAAGTTGACTGAGAAACCGTGACCCTGGAGGGTCCTTATGGTGAGGGCCAGTTCCGCTTGGGCGGCCAGAGCGGAGGATGACTGGATGAGAATGTCGTCCAGGTAACATTGGACGTGCACCGGTACTAGTCGTAGGTGTGCGGCAAGTACCGCCAGGATCTTGGTGAAGACCCTGGGAGCTGGGGATAGGCCGAAAGGGAGGGCCCTGTACTGGTAATGATTGTTGGAATAACGAAAACCGGAGATATTGCCGATGGTTTGGATGAATAGAAAGTCCCCCCGTCGTACGCTTGCCAAGATGGACCGAAGCGTCTGCATCTTGAACTTTCGGTACGACAGGTGAGAGCTCAGGCCCTTGAGGTCTAGTATCGCCCTCCGTCCCCCTGAGGCTTTTGGAACCACGAATAGGATGGAGTAAAAACCCTGTTTCAGCTGATCGACTGGCACCCGTTCTATGGCTCGTATGTGTAATAGATGCCGGATGGCCTCCCCCAGGAGGGTCTTCCTGACTGGCTTCCTGAGGAGGGGACAGGAAACAAGGCGCCAGGGTGGCCTGGCCACGGACTCCAGAGACAGCCCGTCCCTGATGGTGCTTAGCACCCAAGAGTCCGAGGTGGTGGTCTCCCATTGGTGGAGAAAGTAAGTTAGTCTGCCGCCTATGGGAGCTTCCCTCCCCGAGTCACCTGGATCTACGGAAGGGGCAGCCGCCTCTGCCTCGAAAGGGTCTCTTACCCTGAGCCTGCTGTCTGTATCTGTCCCTGTCCCTGGACCGGTCAAAAGAACGGTCCGAGCCTGCGGGAAATGGCCGGGCGACCTGTGCCGAGGCCGAATCTGATCCCGTCCGAAAGGGCTGCCGACGGGTGTACGGGGAGAAACGACGGCCAGGTCTCCTGGAAAGGTGGTAGAGAACCCTTCGTTTCTCCTTGTTTTCAACTCAGTAGGGGGTCAGGACCTCCCCAAAGAGGCGGGCACCGCGGTACGGGGCGGAAGCTACGCACCATTTGTGTCTAGTCTCAGCCTTCCAATTTCTAAGCCATAGAAGCCTGCGTGCGGAGACGTTGGATGCAATGGCCCGGGCAGAAAATCTTGCCGCCTGCAAGGACACGTCCGCCATGTACTGTGATGCGGCCATGAGCTTTATCAAGTCCTGGTGGACTCTTACCTCTTCCGGGGGAATTCTAGCCTGCAATTGGCGGAGCCACATAAGAGAGACCCTGGCGAAGAATGAGGCCGGGGTAGAAGCTCTTATAGACCAAGCTGAAGCTTGGTGTGTCCTGCGGAAAGAAGCCTCGGATTTTTTATCCTCGGGCTTCAACGCCTCCACCATATCTCCAGGTACCCTGGAATCAGAATATAAGGGTAGTAAGGATTCATCAACCTCAGGCACCTCCAGGGCCTCATTCAGAGCTGGTTCCGTGTCAAGCAGCCTGCGGTCTATTCCCCCAGTAGAGGGGGGAGCACCTGGGGCCTCCCATTGACCCCTAATGGATTTTTTTAAAAAAAATTTTTTTTATTATTTATTTATTTATTTTAATTTTTATTTTTTTTATTTTTTATTTTTTAAAAAAAACATGGGGGGGCAAGGTATATGTTTGTGTAACACCACCGGTTCTAAAAGCAGCAGATCCGTGTCTTGGCCAGGAAGCTGTTCAGGCACCTGTTCAGGTACCGAAGGCTGAGCCGAGTGTATCCTACCAGTTGCACATTTAGGGGACTTACGCTTTCCGTGTCCACTGGAGGTGGTAGCCTGTGGCTCAGTGTTATCTGCCATTGTAAAGCGAGAGTTTTCAGTGGGGTGCTGAAGCGTCTCGGTCTGCAAGAGATGCGGCTGTTCCCCACCTGAGTGGGACTTGCCTCCACGTGGATCAGTGATGGTCCGGCCCACCGGCAAGCGCAGACTCACACTTAGCGACGGCTGTCGCGGGTCACCAGCGATAATGAGACTGAGCGTGAGACCTACTTTGAGGCAAATGTCGCGCTTAGTGACGGGATCAACACGTGTCTCACTTAGTGACGGCAAGCTCAGTATTGACCGTTCACTAGATGCAGACTGTGGCAGCAGGCTATGACTGGCAAGGCCCATGTAAATGTGGCTTCTGGAGCCTTAGGGTCCTGAAGTCCCTGTTCCTCTTCAAAGAGGGAAAGGAGTTCCTGATAAGGACCAGTTGAAGGAGCCCCTTCTAAATTCCGCTCTGGTGACCATGGGGCCTGAGGCTCAGGTTGAGGGTCACAAGGGAGAGCCACCACTGTGGTAGGGGGCGGCTTAACCATCTCCCCTACAGCCAGTTATTGCGCACGTGAGAACTGTCTCTCCAGGGCACAATGCCTACGATTGGCCTGTTTGTCGGCCGCCTTGGAGGCTGCTTTCTTTGGGCCGGCCTTGGTCTTGGCCTTGATTTTTGCGGCTGCCTCCTGACTAGAGGACTTACGCTTTCCGTGCCCACTGGAGGTGGAAGCCTGTGGCTCGGTGTTATCTGCCATTGTAAAGCGAGAGTTTTCAGTGGGGTGCTGAAGCGTCTCGGTCTGCAAGAGATGCGGCTGTTCCCCACCTGAGTGTGGGACTTGCCTCCACGTGGATCAGTGATGGTCCGGCCCACCGGCAAGCGCAGACTCACACTTAGCGACGGCTGTCGCGGGTCACCAGCGATGATGAGACTGAGCGTGAGACCTACTTTGAGGCCAATTTCGCGCTTAGTGATGGGATCAACACGTGTCTCACTTAGTGACGGCAAGCTCAGTATTGACCGTTCACTAGATGCAGACTATGGCAGCAGGCTATGACTGGCAATGCTCAATGGCTGTGATTGTGTTTAAAGACCTGGAACTCTCAGGCAATCTCTCATCCAAGTACTAACCAGGCACAATCCTTCTTAGCTTCTAAGATCAGTCAAGCTCAAGTAAATGCTTCTATGTTTGGGCCAAGGGAAAACGAAAGTAGGCTGATCGGCCTCTTCTTAGTCAGGAGAAGGCCGGCCTGAAAGCTGGTGAGGTGGGAAGGTGAAACCGAAACTAATTCAGTCTGTGCTCCACGCGGTCCAAAAACGGAGGCCGCAACTCACAGGTAAATTTGGGCACCCTGGGACAGCTGGAGAATAGGGAGCAGCCCCCTTACATCCACAGCTCTCCCAAATTGACCCAGCACCTCACAGGCTTGTAATAAAGCAGCCGATCGGCCTAAATTTCCAAGGCTCTAAGCAGTCCGGAGAGGAGGGGAATGCACTCCCACCCCCAGGGGACACCCCCCAGAGAAGCCTAGAAGGCTAAACAAGCAAGGAGAAGTAGGAAAAAACCGATTGGGATAGGATCCCCGCGCGGCGCCCAAAACGGCAGCCGCGACGATCAGCTGTGGGGGGGGGAAACACAAATTCAACGAAAAGGCACTCACAACGAATAAAACCTTTTTTCCCTTCTAGAACAGCGCTGATCCCAGCGCTGTCCAGAGGAGAAAAAACAATGAAGAATCCACCAATGGAATAGTTTTAAATAAAGCCTGATTCTCAAATAGTTTTAAATAAAGCCTGATTCTCAAATAGTTTTAAATAAAACCTGATTTTCAAATCGCTGGGAGCCAAAACTACCACGTCTGTCTGGGCTGAAGACCAAAACGAAACTGGGGGCGTGCCCTCAACCAGAGAGGCGTGGCAGCTTTGATTGTTTTGGTCTAAGTGGGCAGGAGGTCCAAGATAACCCATTGGTGGATTCTCCATTCTTTCACGCTGGAGAATTGTGAATGGAATCACAATTCTATCTTAAGTTTCCTAAAACATTTTCCAAAGTGAAATGGTTAATTTGATAGCTGACAAGTTCTATTCACATTTAATTAGCCCTGAAATATCTTAATCAATATATGGAGTTCCTCTTCCTAAGGTAGAATTCAGGAAGGCTTAAAGCCCCGGGATAAATACATGCTTTTCATTTAGAAGATCTCAGATTCAAGTCTCTGTATCCAAGTATGGCAATAAAAGACCTGTTGAACAGCCTGTCCAACATTTTGGAGTCTTATTTTAGGTAACACAATTTCTTATGTTCCTAACATTTAAATTTGAACTCTTTTCTGAAATTTGGAACTCTTTTTTTATATTATTCTGCTTTTTTTCAGCTACTGATCTTGGTTTCTCTTTAGTACTGGTAATACTAAGTAAAAACATGCATTTTTAATTGCTCTGTAGAAAATACTTTAATCAGCCATTTCCAATTATAATTGGGAAAGGATTCACGCTTATTAAAATTCTTCTAAATACATGGAGAACTCAGTAATTAATATCACTGTCTTGCGTATAAGCATTAGACTACTGACTCAACATTACTAAGTATACCAACACAATCCACTAGTCATCAAATCCAACTTCTCTGTTCAATGAAGGATTAGGTTTTGTTTGTTTTTTGCCTGCTTACAGTCTCCGGTCCAAAAGGATTTTGCCTATCATGGATGTAGTCAATCCCTCTCTGGCCAATTACACCTAACCTGTTTATATTTGCATGAAGAAACAGGAACTAGAGAAATGACAGCAAAATTAATTGTGTACAGAAATTCATGACACTCAGCCTCATTCTGCAGCGCTCAACAGTCACTGTGCCCTCATAAAATCAGGGAAGTAACCTTCAGTGCTGCTATGTAATAACAACTCCCTAATTAATATCATGGAAACATTCATTTAGAACATTAAAGAAATGTCACCTTGACCTGATTTTTGCTGTTGGCTAGTTAGCTGTGAAGGAGCTTATTGCAATGTGTCTAAAATATTTCCCAATGAAGACATACAATACAGGACTGACTTTGATCTGCTTTGTATATAAAATGTTCTATTTTCTTAGTTACAAGGCAAGTAACAGATTTTAAAAATCTGTACAGTTTGGCGTGTATACTGAATGGATTAAGTCAAACTGGTTAATTTATATAAATGTTTCCTCCGGTTTAAAATTCTACAGGACATCAATTTACTAAGGACAATTCCTGAGATCCAATTATAAACTAAAATCATCCTATGTTTTTGTGCATTGCTCCTTCTCCAGAAATAGCTTTTATTTGGGCCCTGGTCATATTATCCATTTTTGTTACTACTTTCTCTACATTTCCTCCTTTGCAAATGGGAAGCACAATGGCAAGGATGAAGGGAATTGGATTCTTAACACATCTGGGTAGCACAGCTGTAATAAGCATCAGATGGAGAAGCTTTTTCTAAGTGCCAGCAAGCCACAACCTGCTTAGATTAATTTAGATTACTAACTGCTGCCCTTTTTATGGTTTTTTATGGTTTTAATATGCCTTAATTGGTTTTGATGTTACAGGTAGTCCTCACCTTACAATCATTTGCTTAGTGACTGTTCAAAGTTACAGTGGTGCTTAAAAAAGTTATTTATGACCAGGCCTTGCACTTACGACCATTGCAACTTCCCTGTGGTCACATGATCAAAATTCAAACCCTTGGCAAACAGCATGGATTTATGATGGTTGCAGCATCTCGTGGTCATCTTTCCAGCTGTTTTCCTACAAGTAAAAGTCAATGGGGGAAGCTGAATTTGCTTAATGAACATGTGCTTCACTTAATGATTATGGCAAAAAAAGGATCGTAAAATTGGGCGCTTATCTCTGACTTCACTTAGCAACAGAAATTCTGGTCTCAGTTATAATTGTAATCAAAGACTATCTGTTTTGTTTTGTATTGTATTGTGCATTTTTTTTAACTACGCAACCCACCCAGTCACATATGTAAAATTGGCAGCTACACAAATTGAATGAATGGTGTCTTTAAATTTTCAATCATTTAAATTGATCCCTTATGCCTCTTTCTCATGTCCTGCAAAATCAAACTTTTCTGCATAAGGACAGACACAATGGCCCTTCCACGAGTTAAAAAGATATATTTTTTATGTTGCCACATTGATAAAAGAATCATAACAAATATTATTAATATGGGGTTGTCCTCTTGAACACTGACCAATCCTACTGCTCTTGAAGGTCAGACTTGTGTAAAGATGAACAGCAGGCTGGTGTGCCAAAGGTAAGTACGGAGGACATGGTTCTGTTCCAGTGTAAAGCAAACATTTTCAATTACAGTTCCTTTTAGGTTACTACAATATAGGGCTTTTTTTTTTCCTTTGCCAAATTGTGTTGTTCCATACAAAAGGAATTAAAGTGATAAAGAAACATAATGACTGTTCCCAGATGCTGTGGCAATTTTTCAGTTGGTATGTTAAAAGCTTGAGCCTGGCCACCATCCCTAAGGATCTGCATTCTTGCCTTATAGTTGCCTCAAATCTATGCTTTTAATTAAATACGGAACATCTTAGTTGTTTCAATGCAATCAAGATAGATAGGAACAGCCAGCATTGTGCTGGAATAATGAGACAGAGTTGAATTTTCAGATTAGTTTAATAAGAAAGGATATGAAGGTGTATTGTTTTCTCTTTTATATTCAACTTACTCAAACTTTCATATATCAAGCACTACAAATACTGTAACCAGATTTCTCAATAACTGTACTGATCATCATACCAAATACTTAAGATCCTGGCTTCTCATGCTGTATATAGAGTCCTTGACTTACAACCATTTTTTTGGTGACTGTTCAAAATTACAACAGCTCTGAAAAAAATGACTTATGACCATTTTTCACATTTACAACCATTGTAGTATCCCCAGGGTCACGTGATCAAAATTCGGACGCTTGGCAACTGGCATATATTTATGACAGTTGCAGTGTCCCAGGATCATGTGATCACCTTTTGCGACCTTCTGACAAGCAAAGTCAATGGGGAAGCCAGATTCACTTAACAACCATGTTACTGACTTTACAACGTCAGTGATTCACTTAACAGCTAGGGCAAGAAAGATCGTAAAATGGGGAATAACATACTTAATAATTGTCTATCTTAGCAATGGAAATTTTGGGCTCAATTGTGGTCATAAGTTGACTACCTATATTTATTTGGTACAAATAGAAAATTTCAATCAAAATATGTATTTTGTAATTGTCATATGTCACTCAATTTTAGTCAGGGAGTAGAAAGAAGAAAAGAACCAGATGATTTCCATTTCATAAGCTTATTTTCTCATTCGACCTATCATCAGTGCTTTTTTTGTAAAAAAAAAAAAAAAAAGGTGCCGGAACTCACACACGTCACACAACCCGCCTTGCCTACCCTACAAGGTTCCATCCAAAAAAGGTGCCGGAACTCTGTTCTGGGCGTTCTATAATAAAAAAAGTCCTGCCTATCATATTGTTCTTCTTCTCACAAATAGTCCTTTGAGGCATATAGGCAGCCACATAATGCTTCCAAATAGCAAATTACAGTTACAAATTGGAGCAGAAACAAATTAGAAAATTCACGGAAATTAACTCAGAAAAGGGCGTTGGTGAGTATTTGTTCTGTAATGATCTAAGAAATAGAAGCATTATTTATCTAAACCGGAAGATAGCAGTTCATTTTTTTCCACGTTATGAACGATACTTAGTTTTCGAAAGTTGAAATTGGATCTAGGTTGATAACTGTTAAAAGAATAGCAGCACAATTCTTACAAAAAGAAAAGGATAGGAACACAGTAGTGGAGATCACTACAATGTACTTGGAAGTACTCTGGATTATCACTTAGGAGAGGTTTAAATAATAGGCATTTTTCCATACAGTTATCAGGGCTCAGTTTCAATCCCATGGAATTTCACTTTTAAGTTATTAAATATAGCAGACTTATTTACACCTGTGAATTATATCCACATAAGATAGAAAAATATGAAAAATATTATCCTCACTAACCTTAGTGAGGATAAAGCCATTTTCCTGGGCAAAATCCCATTCAATCTCAATGTATAAAACTAAGTGACTACTTTGTTCAACTCCAGTAGTGCCGCATTTCAGTTTCAAATTAAGGAGATAGACACATATGTAAAGCTGGAAGGCAAGTCTGGAAAATTTCTGCAAATGCTATGTGGTATGATACTTTATAAGCACGGTAGTCATTGTTTAAATGGTAATGTTTGACATGTTTCATTTAATGTTCCTTTAATAATAAACAATATTGTGCTTGTTTCATATAGTACTGGAATTCATAGAAGCTTTTTATTTAATTTGCCTGACTCAAATGGATGACACTTTATTTATTTTCAATAAAAGATTTCAAAACAAGCATTGAAAGCTTCGTATATAGTTGAAAGCAAAAAGAATATCTTGATTATTATATGCACATTCTCGTTTCAAAAATACAGTAATAGAAAACATGGATTCAAGTTCTCCTGATGCTTTGGGCAGAGCTCTATTCAATATTTCCCTTCTATGGAAGTTGGACTTTGAAGAAGCAGGGTAGGAACAATACGGATGTTCTTGAACTTTGGTGTTGGAGAAGACGCCTGCAAATACCATGGACAGCCAAGAAAACAAACCAATGGATTATCAAACAAATCAATCTAGAGTTCTCACTCAAGGCACAAATGACCAGCCTCAAGTTATTCTATAGTACTTTGGGCACATTATGCAAAGATTTAGCTATCTGGAGAAGGTTCTAATGCTAGGAAAAGTGGAAGGGAAGACAAGAGGATGACCAGGAGCAAGGTGGAAGATCCAAAGGACTAAATTGAGGGCAGATCATCATGGATAAAATCTGTGTGTCAACTAGTTGACAGCAACTGAATGGCACATAATCAAATCTAATTTAGGTGTAGAATTGTACCATCATTCAGAAAGAATAACAGTTGTGTCTGTTTGTGTTGCATATCCTACCCTTACAAATGTGACATATCTGTACAGGGAGGAATGCAAAATATCTGAGCATTCAAACACAAAAACCATCTTTTTCTAATTTATTTTTTAAATCAAATCTATAATTTTCCCAGAAAATATTTATGAACTATTGCATAATTACTTTCACAGATTACGAAAACTGCTTAACAGTTTTTGTACTAATTAAAATAAAACAGCATTAACAAGGAAGCATTTTTAAAATGAGTTTTAAATCAATTTTCAAAATTCCAAAAAAAATATATTTAAAACTCTATTATAAATGTCAGTGAACAGGTAACATAGCATAATTTTAAAAAAAATAAAGAGAAAAATCCTGTTAAAGTATCTCTGACACTAAAAGTTGCTGAGGTTCTTTATAAGGTACATAAAGATTCCACGTGCTGATAGAAGTTGAGACAGTCACAAAAAGTTACATTTTCTCCAGCTTAAAAAGTGACACACACCCGTCCCAAAAGAGGAAAATATGGAAGGATAATGATTTTACAAGGATAAGCGTTAGAGTGGGAGACCAAGATGGAACTATTTTAGGTTAAGTATTTAGCTTAGAAGCACTCTGCAATTAAATTTCACCTTGGACAGATTCCTGCGGGCATTGGTGGAGAGCACAGCAAGAGTGCATTTTGCCAATGACCAGGCTATTTGCAGGTTTGCCTCTCTCCAATCATTTTTGTCCCTCCCATCAGAGGTGATAGAGTAGGCATGGTCCAAGTCCTGTCAATTAAACAGTAACATCTAGCAGGACTCCTGAAGTGTACCTTCTTGGTTGCGTGCCTGCCCTCTGAAAGACCACATTTCCTAAGATTTGTTGGGGTTCAACTCTTGTTAGCAGTTCTTAAGCTCTTAAAAGACTTGGATTGTCCCTTGGTCATGGGTTCTGGGGTTAGATGAGCCCATCAATGTGATATTGTGCTTTTTATGATTTGAATTGGGTTTGTCTTTGATCATTATTATTTCATTATTAATTGATGTTGTTTGGTTTCACTCATATGTGTGGCACCTAGAGTTGCACATGTGAGATGGGCAACTGCATAAATTGATCCAATGAATGAACAAATACAACTATAAAGCACAATTATACTAATGACCGTGTCGTGGCAACTTTTAATACAACTTTTAATATTCTACTTTTATGACTACCCTGAATTGCTCTTCCCACTAAAAAAATCAGTTTTGTAAAAGAGAGAAGGCCCAACTCCAGAGAATTCCCCTAGTTGTACTACTAATATTTCTGCTGCTCTTGAACATCTAGTGCCGATTGCCCTGGATTATTTGCTCCATTGAAAGGTGAAAGGCAACAGGTTAACAGAGGGAATAAAAAAAAAGGGGGGGGGAATTCTCACCACGGGGAAGAGTGCTGGCCATTATGCTGTGATTTTTCATGTGACAGCTGAAGACAGCCAGTTCAGCAAGGAACCAGAGGCTAATAAATGCTTCAAGACTCAGCTGCTTCTGCAATGACTTTTTCAAAATGAATTTTGTTTTCCTTACAGCATGTTTATTGTTTTGTTCAGGACTGGTAGTTGCATTGCTGGTTTGTTTTACTGAAGACTGTTTTTATTCTTTTTGCGCTTTCTTTTGGGGTCTGTCAGGAGGAAGAGCTATGTTAAAACAAAAATAAACCAAGCAAAACAAAACAAAAGAGACAAGGAAGAAACGTAGGTTGTGCAGTACTCCAGAAAAAAAAAAACAGCTAAAACATTACTTTACCAATATATACAATACCAGCTGCACACGCCACAGTTTTCTGTATTCACATATTCCTTCTCTCCCCACCTCATCCCAGGACATCCTCCCTGATTCGATTACATGCTTTGGCTCTACACTGATTTCAGATTACATGAATGGCAGATGATTGACAGTGACTGAAATAAAATCACAGACTTGCGTTAAATTGCCAGATTACTTATGTATTTCTTTTGCTGCATTGTTAAACAATTACAGTATTTCAATGGGCCATATGGTACAAATAATGGGATATTTAGAAATCAGAAGTACATAAAAACTAAGAACAGCACAAATATAAAGCTTTATATTTGTTTAAAAGCTATACTGTGCTTCATTAGAAATATACGCACATACACACACACACCACACACAGATGCACACTGTTTGGCCTATATCAGGGGTAGGCAACGTTGGCTCTTTTATGACTCGTGGACTTCAACTCCCAGAATTCCTGAGCCAGCCTGGCTGGCTCAGGAATTCTGGGAGTTGAAGTCCACGAGTCATAAAAGAGCCAAGGTTGCCTACCCCTGGCCTATACTATAGGAAGTTTGCAGTAACTGGGGATTGTGATATCACCAAAGATCATATTTGTTTTAATGTCAAGTTCATCCTCTTTGCACTGGCATTTAAAACCACAACTAAATTTAATGGAAGCAAGTATAATGTTTATTGTGTGGGGTAAAATTACTATACCACATAAGTATGCAACTTGTTAAGCCACAAACTGTGATGTAGAATTCCTGGCCTGATGGCACAAATAGCATCTACTGTAGTTAGGAACATTTTATTAGCAATTATGCATCAAACATACCTGTAGTTAGTAGATTCCAAGCCACAAATAGAAGCCATTCTGCCAATACAGGAGGGCATTTATATAAAATCCAAGATGAAACCAATGACATAATCCAGCCACTCTTTTTTCTAGTTAAGGACATTGGGTGTAAATAGTCTAATTCTTAGAATATGGACCAGTCACTTTTTGGGTTGAACCTACTTGACAGGGTGGTTGCAAGAATAAAGACACGAGGAGAACTGTGGGCTGTACCAAGAAGTCTTTGAAAGAAAGATGTGATATAAATTTGCCACTTTGAGTTATTTGTAAAAATAATGAATGTGGTATATAAATAAATAAATACACCTAACACATAAACAATATAGAACCAAATAAAAGTATACATCTGACTAATTATTTCCATAGTCCCTTACATTGCTAATTATCAAATCCCCAAATCAATATGATTACCCCTTCTGGTTGTCACATGGTTTCGCCAAATCACCACTGACTAAAATCTGAGCCTTCTGAGATGTATATATTGACATGATTCCATGAAGAAAATTCTTGCCAAACTCCCTATCTTCCAGAACTTTGAACAAGAAGGACCAGTTCAAACTGTCAAAAGTTTTCTTGGCAAGTATTAATTAACCTGCCTTGCTTTTCATTATGTTCTTATAAACATTGTATTATATCCAGTCAGTTCTCAGATTGTCTTTTCAATCTCTTCTTTTTAAACTCTTTTTATTTTTTAACTTTGTACATTTTTTTTGAAAATCAATAAAATTATATTTTAAAAAAAGAAACAAAGACAGGGTAGCATTCTCCTCCTCCCAAAATATTTACATCACTATTGAGAATGCACTCTTGCAATGATTTATTCTCTTACATTTATATTTATTTTATCAATTTATAAAGCATTCCAGCTCACACTTGTGACTCTGAGCGGTGCACAGGGAAAAAATGTTGCAAATCACAGTCATGTGACTGTGGGACACTGCAACCTGTTATAAAGGCAAGTTGGTTGCCAAGTGCTCAAAATCCACAGTGGGGGTTGGGCTGACATTTTATGACAGTCAGAAGTGTTTTATGGGCTGTAAAGCACCAATTCTGGGTCTCATAATTTCAAACAGACACCAAGCAAACGGTTGTAAATCAAGAAATACCTATAGAGCAGCATATGGACTACCTGTAGACCTATATACAAGGGTCATTCTTGGAAAAAGTCCTAGTTTTATTTCTCAAATATTGGAATCCTTAGAACTTAGTGTTTCACTTATGCCAAGCTTACACCTCAGATATTGTGCAAGAAAGAGAGTGAAAGTACTCTCAAATACCTGCAGAGTGCATTTGTCTCGAACTAAATAGGAGAAATCTCTCTCCATCCATCCAAAATTGGGGAAGGATCCTTAGACAAGAGAAATGTTTTCTCAAAACAATAAGATAGAAGCATTCCTTTTACTTTGACTTTGAATGTTCTGTTCTTTCAGCTCTCTGGGTTTGTTTTGGATGGAGCATCATTTTGCCTGCTTTTGCACATTTGGCAACAAGGCAGGGTCATAGTGATCTATATTTGCAGTCTCATTTCTATCTGATTCCCAAACAAATGCAATCCCAAATACTTCAGTGACCAATCTAGGTTTTGTAAAAACAGAAGAGAGGCATGACCACCAATGTTATTGTCACAGTGAGGTCAACACTGGCCACGGAAGAAAATTAAGCAATGTGCTCAGGGCAACAGAATACTCTTACATCTTTGGATATCAAGTTACTGAATGTCAGCTTGACCTTCAGGGCTGCCAAACAGAGACTTTAGGAAATGGACATTCAGTTCAATTACAACAAGTGAAGGAGTAACAACCATCAGCCTGCTTTAGAGAAATAACTCTTTTGCTTGTAAAATACATAAGTGTTATCTGACATTCTTTTCAATCATTTTATACAATTTTGTTTAACCTATATGACCAAAAGAACGTAGAAAGCACGGTTATACTCTTGATATACTGTATGTTGCCATTATAAGATGCGCTATTTACATATCTCTATCTATCAGAGTATAGTAACTGGAAAGTTTCTAATTACAATCTTAAAAAAACCAATATGTTTTTACTTTATTTTTGGCTAACAAGTAACTGAAATTATATCAGTGGCATAAAATCCATGCATTTTTTAGTTTTGCCTGATGAAATGTTATAAGGGTAAGAAACTGTGTTTCAAGGGTACTTTGGCGGTCTCATCTTCACCAGTAAACCAGATTCAAAAGTTATATAACTAAATAGGAGCAGTATCTAATTGAACAGGTAAAGAGTTGTATTTTTTAAATAAAAAATAGCCACAATTTAACTAATCTTTTTTGTCGACATACACAACTGTTATCTTCCAGAGATGTTATGTATGTGTATGATCTTAAGTTTTAAGATATTAACAGAGTTACTGTAACGGTACCTCAGTTTTTTTGTTTTAAGTAAACTTATTAGAATTTTGAAAGCAATAAAACTAATGATCACTAATATTTAGAATGAAAACAAAGAAGAGCAAAGAAAAATGTCCAAAAATCAAAGAAAATAAAACGGAAAGCTTGTAAAGAAGTGACTTCTGATTTTCTTTTATAGCATACAGCCCAGGAGCATGGCACAAAGGGGCAATGGTTATTTTGGTCACCATGTAATGCAACACAACCATCGTTTTGGTATACTGTGGCTCTAGGGCTGCAAAAGTAGCCCCTGAGATGCAGTCCATAGCAAAGTCCAGGCCCAGTCCCAGCCCAGCCCAGCAGCCAGACTGGGCACACCTCAGCAATGGGGACAAGAAGACAGTGAAGATGAACTAGCACAGGGGAGCACATGGCAGCAAGGATCTCAGAGTCCAAGGTGATGAGGGTGACCTGTGGTTGGGACTAGGTTGGGGCAACTGCAGGCTGCAGGGTGACCAAAGGACAGAGACAGGGGGAGATAAGCGGATGGGAGAAGCTGAAAAAGCCCTGTGATCATGAATGGGGGGGGTGAACTACCCAGCACCTGAATTTTGAACACATGGCCGCAGAGCCGCAGCAACAGCCATAATAACTTCAGGCACAGGCTGTAGGTCCATTTTTTTCAGCACCATTGTAATTTTGAACGGTTGCTGAACAAATGGTCATAAATCAATGATTACATACATACATATATGAGACCATTATCACACCGTTACCTCCTGATATTACTTTGCTGTTTTTGGACTTAATTCTTTCATTTTAACACTCATTTTTCAGTACCTTAAAGTTTTACCACTAATCAGACTCAGGAGTAAGTGGATTTGTGGTCAAGGCAAAGAAAGAGAAGGACCATATGTGCAACTACAGAATACTGTCCAGGTAAATCAGGATGCCAAGCACAATCATCTGGGTTGAATTGTCTGTCCCAGATTCAGTGGATTTGAAAAATTTGTTGGTAGGACATTGTACTACAAATCTTTTCAAAATCCTTTTGATGTTCTCTTGGTATTTTCTACCAGAAAATATGATTTAGGGTTTTCTAAACAGTAACAACAATCACCAAGGAGTGATGTCGCCATGTAAGTGTCAACCTGGATAGTGTCAATGCCTAAACCATGTGTTCCTAATTTAAAAACTCTACTTTCCTGCTCCAACAGTTATTTATTGTCAGGGTTTATTTTCTTTCTTTTGTACTTACTTAATGTCACAAAACAAAATAAACTATCCATTGCAATCTCCCTTCTCATCTCATGTATCCAATATGTTTTCTCAAGGTACAGTAAGTCAACTCTCATCAAACTTTGTAGTCATTTTTCAAAAAGAAATATTAAAGTTGACTTTACCAAATATTCATGGATTACTTCCAATTCAAATAAATTGCAATACTGCTTAGACTTCACCTTATTAAGTCAAAATGAATTCATATGATTAAAATAACAATTAACATATTTATCCTTTTCAAATAGGTCTCTAAAACATTCAGGTAGCAATAAATGTCACTGTTTCCAACAATTAAGGTTTTTTCCACACTGTAAGTTTTCCTATTTACTCAAAGAGTCGTCTGCTGAAATTGTAGTGTAACTGGGGGTTTTCAAATTGCCAGAGTAAAGGGGAGGAAAAAACCTAAAATATCTGAACTCATAGAAATTATTAAATAATTCAAAATTAATTTTGCTATTTAGAGAATCACAATTACTAAAATCTATATTAAGTCCATTACAATAATTAACATGGACAAAACAAAATAAAATGCAACTCTGACACAGTAGCATCCAACTAAAGGCCATCTCCTTATGCATTGTGCAGACAAGATTACAGATACTCAGAGGGCATGCTAAATACAGTACAAGCAATCTGATGGTAACTTTTGTCTTGCTAATCCAAGAATTTGTAAGCCTTGTTTCTCTTTCTCCAAGCCTTTGGGTAAATTGGTTCCCTGTCTGCGTTCTGTGACTTAAAATATGTAAGTTTTTATTCCTTTTTAAACCAATTAAAAATATGGTAAATATAGAGAACCACTTTGGTCTAGTGGTTAAGGTACCAGGCTAGAAGCCAGGAGACTGTGTACTCTAGTCTCGCCCTAAGCATGAAAGCTGGCTGGGTGATCTCGGACCAGTCCGTCTCTCTCTCCGCCCAACTCACCTCTCAGGGCTGTTGTTGTGGGGAAAATGGGAGGAGTAAGGAGCGTTAGGCATGTTTGCCTTGAGTTATTTATAAAAATAATGCAGGCAAGGGGTTTAAAAATCTAAAATGTTGTTTTTTCTTGTTGTTTGCTTTGGAGTAGTTTTTAACAATTGAAATCATGGAGAGTACATGTTAAAATAAATTATGGCCATGACTGAAGTCGTAGTCCTATGCACATTTTTCTATCAATACAACAATTAACACAAAACTAAACATACATTATCCTTTTCATCTTTTCATGTCAAAAGTATTTATTAGATTAGACTTGCAGAAGCAATCACTGACACAAATACGAATAAGCTAGACCTGGAATAATTTTTATACAGTAAATTTAGCAAATTCCACATGCCTTGTTCCTATTTTCAAGGAGAAATAACACATGGCATTCTTGTGTGATTCATTCATGCCATTCCTTAACTCGCTGCATTGATCTAATGGACAGAATTGCATTTGCTTTTCATAAATACAGAGATCGGCCGCAGAATGGAGATGGCTGCATTCAGCTCAGGACATTTTAAAGAAAGGTCTTGTACTATCTATTATGTAAATGTTTAAAATGTTTTCTTTTTATAAATACTAAATGTTTCCTGCATTTTTAGGGAAAGAGAGGAAATGAGAACCTTTAAAGTATATTTAAATACTTCAAATATATAGCTGGAAATATAATGCAAATTCAGAACAGCAGATTCAAAGGCGATGACCAATAAGCTTGTCCTAATTATATACTAAAATCAATGAGGCTTATTTCAACTGCTTGTCCCAACCTTGTATCCTGAGAAATGTAAGATTGGAACTCTATTCCCAGCCAGTTAGGACACATCTGGAGAGCACTAGGTTGGAGAAAGTTGTCCCATGGGAATCCGCAATGTTTTGGTTAGCCAGTGGTTGCACCTAGCCTTTGTGCAAAGTTGCACCACAAAGCAGGTGAAACCACATTGCATGTGGAAATGGGGCTGAGTTTGTGTGAATGGGGAAAATGCAGTGATTATTATTATTATTATTATGGTTCATCGCATAGTCAGCCAGACATTTAGACGGGATTTGGCATTTTTATCCCCCTATTCCTTCCCAAAGTCCTGGAATGGGCAAATATTGTTATTTGATGGCATTAAAGATATTGTCACAGGATATAAGCTGTTCCAAATAAAACTGCCTTTGACTGATGGTGATTTTCTCAATGCTGATCGTATTCAAGTGATGCTCCAGATGTTTTGGGATTGCACTCAAGGCGCCTATTACTATTGGTACTATCTATGCTTTGTTTTTCCACAGATGTTCTATTTCTATTTGCAGGTCTTTGTATTTTATGATTTTCTCCAGTTCTTTCTCTTCTGTTCTGCTGTCTCCAGGTATTATTATTTCCAAAGTCTATCTTAGGGCTCACACTACAATTTAATTTGTTCCTTGCCACAAAATACTGCGAAGTTAAGCCAACAACTTTAAGCAATCAAGCTTGAACAGGGACTGAAAAAATGGGTTCTGGTGAGTCCATAAAGCTTTGGAATCAATATATAACTCTGACAACATTCCAACAATAATGAGAACTTCTTCACAGCCCTAAAGTGTAAATATTCCACTTTATGACTTATTTACTAAATTTATATGGCTGCCCATCTCACAAAAAGCAATTCTGGGTGGTATACAACAACTAGTTAAGACAGTAAATATAAGATCAATCATTATTAAAAACTAGAGCAGTCATATTAAAATAAAAACTATAAGAAAGAGTGAATATTAACATAGTCATGGAGCCATTTTAGAATTTCAACAGTCTACTGGGATCCCCAGGTCTGATGTCATAGCCAGGTTTTGAGAGACTTCTTGAACATTAAAAGTCTGCTGGCCTGCACCTCTGTGTGCTATTCCAGGAAACACCCCAAAACATCCTAAAACACCCAACAATCCACAAACACAGTTGACTTATTAGGTACAACCAGTATCGCAAAATGACAAGCACAGCCCTCCCTCACCATTCCACTCCAGTTCAGCGCCTCCAACTCTCCAGCCTGAACAAATCAAAAAGTCCACTTTCATCCTGATGAGTGTCACTAAGAAACGTCCTCAGCACAACGCAAGATACAATTTCCAGGATAGCTAGCCCACAGTTCCCTCTCTGCCATCTTACCAGAAGCACAATTATGGCAATTACTAGGGATCAGCACTTACTGATCCCTAAGATACAGTCCAATTAATCCATACCTTGAATTAAATGGACTTCTGATCTTATGCTGAAACCCAGCACATGAACAGCTTAACTGATGACAAAAGCAACAATAGATCTCAATGTAACAGCAGAGCTCTGTAAACTACACATTACTTTTAAAGACAAAACAATAAGAACCTCAGCAATAACAGGGGAAAAAAACCCCAAAGGATAAATCCAAAGTGTGAAGAGCATTTCAGAGATACTCTAGACCAGTGATGGCAAACCTTTTAGAGACCGAGTGCCCAAAAACTGGCCCCGCCCCTGCTCCGCCCCACCACGCCTGCCCGCAGGGCCACTCACCGCCTCCAGGGCCCGCCTCAGATCGCCCAGGCAGCCCAGCAGCGCCATGGCGGCCACGCCCTCTGCCCGTGCCCCGCAGCATCAACTGTGCGCGATGGGGTGTGATGGCAGAGTCTTGACTACACTGCCTGTCTGCCATGTCCTTGGCTGCGCTGCTCCGCGTGGGCCATGCTCGGGGGCGACTCTCCTCCAGGGAGGCTGGTGAGGAGGAGGTCGCGGGGGGAGGTAAGGCTGGGGCAACAGCACGTGTGCCCACAGAGAGGGCTCCGAGTGCCGCCTCTGGCACCCGTGCCATAGGTTCGCCACCACTGCTCTAGACAGAGGCATTCTTGTAATATCAATCGAATCCTGAAAAAGCATTCTGTGCATGAGAAGTGAACATATGCTAGCCATATCCTCCAAGATATAAAATCAGATACAGAGTTTGGAAAGAAGACTTGTATTGTTCAAATTCCATTTAAAAACAGGTCAATTAGTCAAAGAACTTTAGTCTTTCTGGGCATGTTCTTTCCATTAGCTAAAACTTATCTGCTACCATCCATTTAAAAGTGAGTCTGCAATAATTACATTTTCTTGAGAAGAGCAGGACAATTCAGGAAACAGATGAAAAGAACAAGCTAAGAGTTATTGTTATTCACTTGGGTCCATGCAACAAAGGGCTTATTTCTGAAAGTTCTCAATATCTAGCTGCTAGAAATGGGGAGGAATACATGGGCTTCATTTGTTTACCGAGACAATATTCCATCGCATTGCCATACAGATGTGGAGATGGACGTACAATTAACAGACTCAGTAATGCACGCATGACCTTTCAAATATCTACTTCTATTTCTACAAGGTTTGCAACATTCTGCATGTGCAGCATGTATTTCATTATGAACTCAGGAACATTTACACTGTGTTCACTACCATGTGCTCACTAAGCAACAACAATGCACGTGACGTGACAAAGCTTTGGTACAGAATTCAGTTAACAGAAAGGGTTTTTTTTGCATGGATGTTGAAATCATACCATTATCAGATGTAGGCTTCACAATGTTCTACACGCACACTTTCAAATCTTGTGAATAGATGCAAATAAACAAATGAAAAGAGATATTCTTTAACATTTTAGAGGAGCTTAGTTATTTATGCAATCTTCCTAGAGTTGATCTAGATCAAGTTCATAAATACATTAAATGCTGCAGTAACCCACGGATGTAGGAAGTGGAATTACTATGAATAAATTCCTAACTTACCATCCTGTGCAGAAAGAAATCTTGAGAAATGAATAAATTGTGTACCTGCTAAGTAAGTAGGATTAGCTGTGAATCTTTATATTGTGAGTAAATGTCCAGGAGAGGGATAGCTTGGCATGTCTGGTATACAAATAAAACTTTCACAGTGAAGCTGCTTTGGGGATGAAAAAGAGCAAATGTATTGGGCAATCTTGAGTATACAGTATGCACCCTCATGTCATCAGGAGGTCAGAGGAAAATTAAAAGCAGTAAGAACATACAGTAATAATTACCTTATTAACAATAGCCATTCACAGAACAGTTGCTAGAATACAACATAGGCATGTCTTCACTGGCAAGATGATTAAAATTTATGAAGTATGCTTTGTTCAAACCACAGGAAATAAAAAGTTCAGCCCTTTGATTAATTGTAATTTATTTGTATTTAAATAGCCTTTGTACAATAATGGACAGAGTGTCCTGGGGAATGTGCAATATTTTTTAAAAAAATATTGTCATACATGATGTTCTGTGTGTGCGACAGAGAAAGGGAATGCTCACTTGGTCTTGTGTAGAATGTGAAAAGACACTCCTACCTAATTGGAGCCACTCTCTTTTATGTGTTCATTTATCTTTTATAATCCTCATTCTTACGTGGAATAAACTGCAATCCTTAAATGATTGTTGGTCTGTCTATCACACCTATACTGTACATGCGTACTTCAAGGTACTGTAACATTCCTAAATATGAAGGCTACTTTCAATTCTGGGGACAAGCAAATAATAGGAAGCCAATTTTATAGGTTCCTGCAGATGTGTACACCAGCAAATTGCACAGAACAGTTCAAACTGCATTTAATGTAGTTTTAAACATTTGTGTTACACTACTCCATTGATTACTAGCTACAATAAGAGCTGAAGCAAACCGTTTACATTTTAGTTAATGGTGCTGAGGTAAGGAATAGGTTATAATCACTTTTCTGAAAACAATTATGCGTGGGAAGAGATTTTGGCAAATCTATGGATGATGAGTCAGAAAGTAGGAGCAGAACACTGAAAAATAAGAACTATAACAATAGTAACATAAAACCTACTGAAACAAGTACTTGGTTCTTGACCTCTGTCAATTGATCAACCTAGATAGATTTCCAGAACCAGCTACAAAAGTTGACCCAAGAATATAGTGCAATCAGCTTGTAAGTAAAGGAAAGAACAAGTCAGATGAAAAAGGTATTTGCATGAACAAAATATAACCATTAGATGCCTAGAGGAATAATCCTTTGAGAAGACTCTAGAAGCTGCAAGTCACAAAATGTTAAAAGCCTGAAGATCTACAGAAGTGACAGAAACGTTTCCATCTACAATTGGCATGGAATAGCTTGTGTCTAAAAATTTTTTCCCATGCCTCTCTTGGCCACCCAAAAATGCAGTGCCATGTATGTGATAGATGAATGAATATGGAATTAGCTCATGTTTCATGTTTTATTATGAAATAAGCTATCACATCCATTAGAGGTACAGACATTTAATACGAGACTTTGATTTAAGGCTTCAGCGATGCCCTACATCTTCTCCCATTTAACTTTTACATGATTTATACGGATTTTTCTGCTGCTAGTGCAAATATAGCTGCACTCTCTGACACACCGTACTTAAAATCAGATTAAAACCTATTTTTTTCTTCAGTGAATTTTTCATGGATTGATAAATGTAATAGGCAATATGAATGATAGTGTAGTAAATCCTCAATCTGATAAGGGCAGAGTATCAGGACAATATGGTAGAACTTTGCTGATATGCTAGTATCAATCATGCTAAAGGCACAGTTTGCAATTTTAAAAAGCAGGGAATTAGTCTTTAGGAGAAAAATATTTAGGTTTTTAAGAAACTTGGCTAATTGTTTGTCCTGCATTTTGAACACTTATCAACCAAATTAAGTGAAAAATGATCAGCACATTGAACATAAGAATTCATCTTGAATTTGCTTTTAAGTGATTCTACATTTTCTAGAAAGAGTTACACACATACTCTACTTATGAAGGAATTAAGATGCTACATTAATGCTTAGTTTTCTTCTTTAGATCATCACTTGTTATAATCTGCTTAGCGGTTTAGAGAACTGAAGGTCTATTTATAAAATATATATGTCAAGGTTTATATACTTTTAATTATTAGATTTATATCCTGCTTTTCATATAGGAACTTAAGGTGGAGTACATAGTACTCCCTTCTCTTATTTCTCGTTAACAGCAACAACCCTGTGAGGTACATTGGACTGAGAGAGAATGCCTGGGCTGAAGTCTTCCAATGAGTTGGATATACCATAAATCTGTATATTTACCATAGATACACTCTAGGCCAGGGGTGTCAAACTGCCGGCCCATGGGCCGGTTGCATCATGCAGAGGCCGCGCCCATCCCAGGTCCGGCAATGTGAAAAAAGTTTCGATACATCGCAACACATCATGTGACGCAGCGAGTTTGACCACCATTCTCTAGGCTATTGAATGTGTAAATTAATTACTGAAATAAATGATTTCCACATCCAATGATAGCTGAATATTACACAACACTCAGTTTTCTATATACTTAAATAAATCATACAGATATAGAGCAGAACAAAAAACCAATACATAACACTGAATCAACCCTACCTAGAAGTAATCCTCAATAATTTCCATGCAAATTGCTTTCGGATTAAGAATTGAACCTGCAATTAAAGCCACAGATCCTACTGTTTTGATTGCTACCTAGAGGACGAAGCTGCCATATCAAGAGAGGACAGAACAGAATAGGAAAGAGTCTAGGCTGATCAAATTAATTCTATTTGTGTTTGGACACTTTATTGGATGGTTAGTGCAAACTATCAGTTGACATGAAATAGCAACCTCATGGACACACTGGTTTTGTTTATTACGGATCCATACATTTTTGCCGTCAAGATTCGGCACTTTTCCACAGCTCTTTCAGAGTCTAAAAGTAGTGGCACAATGTCAACTACTCAGTATTGGTAGCCACGATGCTACCCAAATTTTGATTTCCATTAAGCCTTGACCTTAACATACAAACACTGCTTATTTTATGCAAATTACAATAAAGAAAATATAATTTATAGTCTATATAACTTTCTGTAAGAGAAAAATTAATATTTCTGCAATCTGCAGAGGTTGTTTTATTCTAAAATTATCTGATCAGGTTCCTCTCTCCCAATACCACTATTATCTTTGCAAAGGATACATGTGGTACCCATTCAGATACATCTGAAACAAGAAGGGAAGAGAAGAGGGGACAAGTAAGACAGCGGCATGGGAAAAAAGCAGTCAAAATTTGTATTCCTAAAGACCTTCATATCTGTATCGTTCCCAGCATCCATTCACAACGATCACAACACAGTCTTTTACAATCTATAATGAAAACATTTTAAATGCAATAGAAACACATAAAGCAAACTTATTTCTACAATCGCCTCAAATAAATTTAGATGACTGTCTGAAACTTTTTAAAGTTCTCTCTACCTTTTTCTAGCAGAACAGTAGGGCCTAAAAAGGAATGTCCATTGTGAAGGCTTGAGAGAAGAAATTTATATTGTGAATTCATGCGTAATATTTATTTATTATGTCATTATTAATTTCATCCAGCTTATACAAAAAAGGGCATCTGTCGAATCAAAGGATTTGTTAATCTTATTTAGCCATTTTTTTAAAAAAAAATGGAATCATTCATCATCCCTTTTGTTTTCATCCTAGGTTATTTTGCCCCACATACCTGGCACTTAGTCCACGTAGTTCCAGTAAAAACAATCAAAACCAGAATGCACAATTCTTAACCTAGCTCTATTTAGCTCTCCAACGGTACATAAAATAGCAAATTACATTAGGAATAGGAGGTGCTGCCAGCAGCTGCCACACTTGATTGGAAGTATTACAATGCTCAGAAATGAATACTACCATCATGTGGATTAGGTCTCAGTAGATTTGAAATGGTAATAACATTTAGTAGTTTTCACAACTGTTAAAGAAATTCTGGCAAGAAAATAGGTTTTGAATTTGTTTTACCTAACATGTTTTGGGAGTAATGGCTCAATAAGTCATCCAAGAATAAACTGAAACAACATGTTTCCCATAATTCACTGCCATTCACTAGGGTCAGCATAATGAATATAACTTGCCATAATGTTTTGGCTTTAATCAAGGCCCAGAGCATTTTAGTTTTCTTTATGACTTTATTTGATATTGATAATGCCAAAGCAGAATTCCATAGTGGACAAATATAGGTATTAGGCATAAACCCTTATTATCCAATTCCCTCCCCACACACACAAACACACACAAATAACAGTGTAAGATTCCTGCTGATGAGAGTTTTGTAGTCAAGCCACAGATCCAAGACCTGCATGTACCCCTTCTCATCTATGAAAGAAATACTGAATATACAGATATTCCCTGCTTTGTATATGAAGAACATCATGATCATGGAAAACTGCCAGGACAGTTTTGAAGGGGAAGATGGAGGACCAGATGCAAGCCATGCAGGAGATAGTAGAGACCATGCATGTCATGGTGACATCTCCGGAAGAGGAGAGACATCAATGGGAAAGAATAATAATAGACTCCCAGGAGGAGTCTGAGCACTAGAGAAGGAAAAGGGAGATGAAGAGATACAATACAAATATAGGTTGAAATTGTCAATAGTCCCTCAGCTGTTCAATAGCATCTAGCCTATTTTTTTTGGGGGGGGGGGAGATCAGAAGCAAAGTAAGGTTAAGTCTAGTCAACATTTGATTGTGAACTACCAAGGAATTCTAGAACATTGCCTAAACTATGAAGTAAAAACAAATTGTAAGAAGACAGAGGCAATCCACTTCCATAGTGCTTTTAAGAACATTTCATGGATACATCAAAAATTGAGCTTAAATATGTAGGGGATTGACCTTAGTGTTAATACTGAGTGTTTATCTTAATTTGACTCCCACTTTCTATAATAAAGTACAAACAGATTTAAATGAATGAAAGAATAAAACATTCTCACACTGCCATAAGGCACACAATAATTTATATATTAGAGCATGTTACACTTAAGATAAAACTAAATATGAATATGTGGACTAGAATTTTAATAAAGAGCTTACAGCCATGAGACAAATGCATATAAATTTAGAACTGGTATATGTCTCCTGATAGGAATCAGTCAAGTAGATTGCTTTATTACGGTGTTTTAGTCGCTTTCCAAACTTTTTCTGTACAGAATCTTGTATACAAGATTTTGTAAACAGATCAACTGACCTGATTGGTATTATCTTCAGAGGCAAGATAAAATGTCATAACACACCGATATAGACTGCAAGTGTACAATGATGACCACCAACACATTGAACTGAAAAGGTATCACCCCACAGTTATTTAACTGGAAATTCCACAATAGTAGATCTCAAGGGTAATAGTATAGTTCTAACTGACCTTAAAAACTCTACAGGGAATTCAATAGCCACCCAATAAAGACATTATCTTTCCAGCCAGATTGATTTTCAACATCTACCTTAAAGGAATGTCTTGTTTAAAGGACTTACTATGCAAGAAATGCAAAGTAAAAGATCTCAGTTCAATAGAGACAAAAATGTATTCCATTTGACTATGAAAGTTTCTGGACTTCTGCCTGCAATAGCAGTTCTCGGATTTTTTTTAAAGGTTTTGTTATTTAATGAGTCAAATGAATAGATGGTTCTAAACATAAGATTATTGATGCCATAGGAAGGTATAGTACATCTTGTCCTTTCTTGTACCCACTCTCGTTTCGTATTTGATATTGGCTCTTTGTTCCAGGCTAAAGAATTGAGGGAGGGAGGGAGGGCCACTTTGCACATGGGTTAAAAAGAACTTAATGAATCCCAGAAAATAGCATGCTCAGTAAAAGCATTCCCCCGTGGTTTTCCACATAAATTATGTGAACATACCATCAAAACATGATGATTTTTATTTTCATAAATAAGGCCATATGTCAGTTAAAACAGAAAATCTGTACTCAACTCTGATGTGGCTTACATAATGCATTTTAATTGGATGTTACTTTAATGTAAACAGCTTTATATAAAACCTGCAGTAAAAGGAATTCCTTTTAAATTGTCAAATATTAGTCTCTAGCTTAAGTTGATATACGTAGCATTTGCAATGCAGATAATCAGCAACAGGATTTAAATTCTGCAACAAAGTTCAACGAATATGATCACTAACTCACAGCAACAATCAGAAACCTAATCTTGATGACCAGCAAGAACAAGCTCCTATATAGGAGGAACATACACATCATAGGACAGGACTCTTTCAAAATAACATCAGAGGATAAATTAGATTGAGATGATGCATCTCTTTCATGGGTTGATTAGCACATATATTAGTAGGCAATAGGATACTTATACCTAGATTTAATTGGGGAAACAGGAAGTCAAACTATTCAGTACTGAATCTGCCCCAAAAGTATAGATGTTTTTCTGCATATACCTGGCATCTTACCAAAAATGTACATAAATTGCATTTTTAAATATTTAAATGCACAATTGAGAGTTGAACATACCTCGTGCAAAAAAGAGCACATCTGGGAGACCTTGGATTTAATCTCGCTTACTTAATTTGCACACAACTGTGCTTTTTACAACTAGACCTAACACTACTGCCCTCCTCTGTACGATGCCTACTTCCCCCCTGATAAATCTGTATTAGATTTAAACTATACTTATAAACAAATTTACATGGAAGGTAAATTGCTAAAACTGATTTCAACATAACTGCCATGTAGAAGATAGAAAATTAGAGTAATTACAAATGATAAAAGCAAATTATTATGCATATTAAACTATCAGGTGTTGATCATTTATTCTGAACAGGTTTAATTCCTGATCTTTAGCTGTCATCATGATCTTGTCTGGAAAAATCTGATATTTTTCTGCTAAATATTAATGCATTTGGGCCTATGAATATTTTAGCTGCATTCGTACATTAAAAAGCAACAGAATGAATGTGTTTCTTAACTAAATTAATGCCTGTATTAACTTTTAAAGAATCTAGAGTTGAATACCAGAGTTCCTCTGAAAGAAATGTGTTTGTTACCTAAATGCTCACATGAAATCTGCATCTAAAAATCTGTCTTCAATTGTTTTTATCATGTAAACTCTTAGAACCCATTCTAAGGATGCATTTAGAAGGAGCTATCCCAAAGTGCTGATCAGAATCTGGCCATAAATTGGGTTTGCAGCAAACAACTTAGCACCATTTAACTAGAAGTGGCTCTTTGAAGATGAATTGGACCACCAACACAGTCCTTAGTGGCATCTACTGCAAATCTTTTTCTGTTGTAAATTTTCATACATCATTATGGCTTTTATAATGACAGCAGTGTAAATCAGCAAACCAAATCTGCCTCCTATATTCTGTGTTCATCCAGCAAGCAAACTTTAACTTCAAAACTGGGAGGCAACACTAAATGCATTTGCAAAGAAATCAATCTTCCTCTCTTCTCCTGATTTATTTGTATTTCAATGAATACTGTCTAGAGCAGAATAAAAGGGAGAGAACAATAATTCATAGCACCAAAGCCACAAAGTTTCCTCTAATAGCTAAATTAGATTTATATGGAATGGCATAAACAAACCCATTTAAACCATAGTTGCAGTTTCAATTAGTGCAGAAAGAAATGCCTTACAATTTTACGGCCGTTGATATATACAGTTTTCCTGTACAACCATTAAGTTACAGTAGGTTACAGACACGTAAGTGAAGCAGAAATTGATCAGATGTTGATAGATAGATAGATAGATAGATAGATAGATAGATAGATAGATAGATAGATAGATAGATAGATAGATAGATAGATAGATAGATAGATAGATAGATAGATAGATAGATAGATAGATAGATAGATAGATACACAACAAAAATGTTGAGTCGATATAAAAATAACACTTGGTAAATGTGCAGAGTAGTAATTGGAAAATCCAGGGATAAGATATAACCTTGTTTTAGGAATTGTTAAAATATCTGTTTTCTTATAAAGGTTAAAAGCAGACTTTACATGACATTATCAACTGATTGTCAAGGTTGAAGAAAGAGGACAACTGGATCTGCCAGAAGTCAACCTGGAGATGTTATGGGAAATGTATAAACATGTCCTTCTGTAATTCTTCCACTTCTCCCCAGTTAGTAGCCCCCTTTGACTGGATTTAAAAAAAATATTTACAGAAAATACAAAAAATATCATGTTTATTTTTTCTTCTTTTTATGGCATTTCTAGTTCTCAATCTACCCTCACTCCACTCCAGCTAAGAGCACCATATAAGAAAACTTATATGGAAACTACAGACCTATCAGCCTGACCTCAATACCTGGGAAGATTCTGGAAAAGATAATCAAACAATGAATTAGCGAACACCTAAAGGCACTCCAGTTCTCCAACCTTCCTCCCTCCCATCCTTGTCAATCCCCTCCTTCCTGGCGTTGCCGCCGTTGGGGGAGCAGCTGGAAAGCAAGCCAGCAAGCCAACGGCGGCAACGCCAGGAAGGAGGGGATTGACAAGGATGGGAGGGAGGAAGGTTGGAGAACTGGAGTGCAAAAAAGAGGAGGCGGGACAATTAAGGCAATTACGGTCAGCCAGGACGGATGGCCCTATCACACGGTCAATGAGTAAGCAGTTAGGCTAGCAAGGTTTATAAAAGTAATTTCCACCCCAAAACTTTACTCTGAGGACGCTGGCAGGGGACCAGCGAAAGCTAAGTTGTTTTAATATTGTAAATAGTTGTTTTTATTGTTTTAAACTTTTTAACAATTTATTGTTTTAAACTTTTTAACAATAAACAGCTGGTTTATATTTCTCCCGGAGATCGAGGACTCTGTTATTGATATATATATATATATACACATTATATATATATATATATATATATACACATTATATATATATATATATATATATATATATATATATATATATATATATATATATATATATATATATATATATATATATATTCTCCCATTTAACTCTTTAACTCTGTCAACAAAAAAAAAGAAATTCAAATGTGTGTGTGTGTGTGTGTGTGTCATAAAACGATCACCGGGATGAAAATCTTAAAACAAAGTTTAATTTATAAAGCTGAGCTTTCGTCGGCCACACTGCCGACATCATCAGAGCATATAACGTAAGATTTGGGAGTCCGTTCTTATATGACTGGCTGTCTCTGCACCCGGGCTCTCGACCTAGTCGTCGGTCCGCTCATCGGCGCCGGGCACACCGTTCTTAAAGGGGCCGTTTCCACAGGTGTCCTCTCTCCTCCAGTTGCTGTTGTTCTTAGGGTATGTGTGCTAGCGTTAGGGGGTCGGGTGTCAGATCGCTCCTGCTCCTCCCGTTTCGTTCCGGGGGATCGGGTGTCAACCCGTTCTTGTTTCTCCCCCATCCCCGTGGTCCCGTTCGTTTTAGTCTGTCTACATGTCCCTGAACTACCTGTGGGGCATGTAGTTTCTTCAGCGCGTGTGCGGGGGCGCAGGAAATAATCGTCTCACGGTTTGCACATGCTGTTCGTTGTTTCCTTCGTCACTGAGTGTGGTCGCGTCCCTATCGTCTGGTCTTTGTCTGGTAGTGTTCGATCACCCCCCCTTTCCTTTTTGTGCCCTGCTGGGTCTGGGGCGTTGTCTTGCTTGTGGGGTGTGCTTCTGGTTCGTTGCTCTCTCCGGGGGAGCTGGTGGTCATCCTTTCTGTTGTTCCATCCTTCCAGTTATGTCTGGTGCGGGCAGATTGTTTGCCAGTTGGTATGATGCCTTCCCCACCCCTTTAACATTTGGTATGCAGGGCCAAGCTCTATATGCCGGTTGATGGAGTTTTTATCCGACATCCAGGCTTCTTTGAGCAGGTGGCTTCCCTTGGTGGCATCACGGGATAAAGTCTCCGCATTGGTGAGTTCGAACTCATGGCCATGGTTGGCCATGTGGGTCCACACCTGTGAGTGCTGTTCCTGCCTCTTAATCGCCAACTCATGTTCGTGGACCCTGGTTCTAAGTCTCTTGGAGGTTTCTCCAACATAGTTGCAGGGGCAGTTTTTGCACCTGATCCTATATACTACCAAGGATTGCTCCCCAGTTGGAAGTGGATCTTTTGGGCGCATAATCCTGGCGCATTCATATATATATATGAATGAATGAATGAATGAATGAATGATGGACACAAATATCTAGAAATGGCAAACAGCATGTTCATGAATAGATGCTTGCTTAAGAAAGAAGTGCTGCCCTCTTTTTTATAAGTAGTCTCATGTGTATATAATTAGCTAAACCTTTTTAAATGAGTTGGAGCCATGTTCCCATTGAAGTCTCCATTTTTAACCATTTTGAAAGCATTTTACATCTGATATGCACAATTATGCTGAAAATTAAGTTACCCTGAGAGTTGGCCTAAGGTTTTTCAATAAGATATGTGAACAAGACTGTTTACTTACTGCTCTGTCACTTTCACTCACAACTCTATCAGTCCAACCGCAGCAATACCTTAATTGAACATTGCAAGAAAGCAACTTTTGTACATACAATTTATTGGGGTAACACACAAGAAAATATTTGAATCACGCTGATGTATTGTGAACATTTCAATCCCTTTCCAGCAGCAATCTTGGCAGTGCTGCGAATATAGCAATGATTCAGCTGGTAGGTCACAATAGATCATTGTGGCCAATTTAGAAAAACCACTCCTAACAAGTCCTCTTTTCCAGAAACCAATATACATTTGGAAGTGGATTATTAAAGCCAGGCAAAGTATAACACAAAAGTTGAACAGCATTTTTGGAAGAACAATTTGAATTATTTTTTCATAAGGTTTAATAATTAGATAAAAAGCAGTACCATGACAAAAGATATTAGCAATTATGATTCAATTTAACAGGACATTTTTTTCAAGGATGTTTTCATAGACACAGTTGAATGAATACAATTTGGGAACACATAATTATGTACATCCGTACCTTGTGAAACTAATTCTACACCAATTCTTTTGCCATTCTGGCACATTTAATTTAGAATATGCTTCCTTGCTCCTCAATGAGCATATCTGCTTCAGGATTTGCTTCATTACAAAGATGCCTCATTTTTCATCAAAATTTTCTTTTATGTAGAATGGGTATGCACAATGTTACCTCTATCTCATCATCAAACCACTGCTAAAGCAACTAGAAGACAGCTTTAGAGGTGGATGTGAAGGCAGGATAAGTCATTCTATGCTAGTAGGGAGTAGGGTTTTGCTCTCATTTTATACTCTAGTACAGTGATGGCGAACCTTTTAGAGACCGAGTGTCTAAACTGCAATCCAAAAGCCACTTATGTATTGTCGGGTGCCGGGTGGGCATGGCCCATTGGGTGGGTGTGGCTCATTGGGAGGGCGTGGCCCATTGGGTGGGTGTGACTGCAGTGGTAACGGCAGACTGGGTGGGACTAAAAAGTTCAATCAATCAATTCCAACTTTGCGAGATCTTTTTTTTCCCCGCGAGAAGTTGAAATTGATTGATTGATTGAACCTTTTTTGGGGGGACATGGCAGCGGAGGCCTAAAGCGAAAAGGTTTTATAAAACCCAGCTGAAGGCCTAGGACTAGGGCGACGGTGCGCATGCCCACAGAGAGGGTTCTGCGTGCCACCTGTGGCACCCATGCCATAGGTTCACCACCACAGCTCTAGTAGCTTGCCCTGTCATTGTTTGTGGGAATGGCCATTATTCATTTTAATTAGTGATCTAGTTTGATGTAGTGGCTCCTAGGCTAAAAAAGGGGAGACTATGTGTTCTAGTCCTGACTTTGAGCCAGAGACACTCCTTTTTTAACTGAGAGATGGGTTGAAACCATTGTCCCAGAGACCACATTCATGAACTAATTCTATTTAACTGATCAAAACATAAATTATTTTTGAGAAAATATGAAAAGTATTGTTCTGTATTTCTCCCAATATAAAAGCTATATTATGGTTCTCTCCAAAACATTTGTTATATGAGTTAGAACAGAGGTCCTCAACCTTTTGGGCACCAGGGACCAGTTAAGTGGAGAGCGATTTTTCCACGGACCGGAAAGTGTGTGGTTTTGTGTGCTGCCTGCATCCCACGGATGGGACTTTGCTTGTTTGTGCAGACCAATTGCTGGCACGCCACTGCCCGGTACCAGTGCAGAGACCGGGGGTTGGGGACCCCTGAGTTAGAAAACCTGTTCCACAATCCTAAATGTGTCTAGCCAGGTTGTGAAAGTTAGGCCCCTCTCAATGCCGGTGCAAATAAATAGTTGAGATTAGGTACAACATGTTGCCAATGATACCAAAGTGTACCTATTGTTGATGTACCACCATCTGCAGTAGCATCTTGATAAACTTAGCTTTCATCAGCTAACTGCCGACGTCATCAGAGTGGAATGCCAGAGGTTCGAAAGCCTGTTTATAAGACTGGCAGTTTGTGCGCTCTGCTCATAGAATGTGTTACTGGTCTACCCGCCCCAGTTGACCGTATTGCTTCGAATAGTTTCGCATCCATCTGTATACTCGTAAGCTTGGGGATCATCGCCTCACTTGTTGTCGCTCTCTTTGCCTGCTTTGGATGTATCTGGGTACATGTTACTATAGGATGGTCCCCCAGTGCCTCCTGTCCTGTGGCCACCACCCCCCGTTGTGAGTGTGGCAGCCCACCTCCCATCATTGGCTCCTGTACGAATCGTGCTGGGGATTTCTCCCCTTTGCCGGTCATGGTTCTTTGCTGTTGCATGAGACAGCAGTTCTGGTCTTGTGTAGGCTGCGCCCGTTGCACTCGTTGTGAGTTGTTACGCTGTTGTTCCCACTTCCTTAATGCCTGATAAGCAGGCAGTAACTCTATGTGGCGATAAATTGAGTGCTCATCCGACAGCCAAGCCTCCTTCAGTAACCGGCCGCCCTTGGTGACATTCTGGGCAATGGTCAATGAATACAATGGACTTAGCTGGAAGATATGTTTTATTCTCCTTCAATAGAAAAACAGAGTTGTTTCATAAATAAGTTTTCCTCTATGAATAAACTCTAATGTAAAATTTGTAAACTATTTAATGCCTACACAAACAACTAAAAGCCATGCGCACAATATTTATATACAGACTTTTTACATTATTTTCTGCAAATAGAAATCTATTGAGTAAATATTCTGTAATGTTTCAAGGGGAGAAAGCCACTGTATGGAAAATGTGATTTTCATCTTAGTCTTGACTCAGTTTAATTTTAGCTATTACAATAAAGTGTTCATCAAAGTTCATTATGTCTTGAAGTTTCACAATAGTCTAATGATATTCCACTGCGCCTCTGGAGAATCACTTGTTCTGTCATAAGATCACATTTGAAAAAGCCGAGATTCTGTCACATTTCCACAGACCACACCCAAGTTGAGAAAATAATCACAATATCCAGTCACATCATAATATTTTAAAACAACAATCCAAATTGCTAAGTGCTCTCCAAGGTGCAAAATGCTTATCAGAACCAGATACCCAACACAAATGAAACCAATATATATATATATTGCTGTTGTGGGGAAAATAGAAGGAGGAAGTATTAGATATGTTCCCCACCTTGAGAAAAAATACAGGATAAAAAAAAAATCTTTAAAAAATCCCCTCACAAATTGACACCAAAACAAGAAATTGAGATTAGAAACACTATTTAATCAAGAGGAAAACTGCATCTCAGTAATTCGGATTATCATAATTTGTAATTTAGTTCTCTCTAAATTTTCCAGCTAATACTCCATTCTACATTTTCATTTTTTCTGTATATTTTAATGCAACCAACATATTAAAAAGTCAGCATTAAAAGTATTACAAAATGTTTAACATATCTGAATCCAAACCACATAATAATATTAAAGAATAGTCTTAAGAAAGTGGAAAGCGTGAGAAAGAAAGTCAAAATAAACCCACTATGGTTCTGACTGGTATAAAAGGGGCCAGAAGGATGACAAGATTTAAATGTTCTGTTATTGTAGTCTATAACAATAAAGTATCATTCACAGAATCCTTGGGGTTCCTGTTTTTTGAGCTGGCCTGATAGAAGACATGGTATTTGTTCCCTAGCAGTACTAAAGGATAGTCATGTGTGCTTGCAGGAAGATTTTCTTAGGAAGCTGTGAATGGTGCAAAACCCTTTCACCCAATCTTGATGTGAGCATCAGCAAATTAGGATATTACTCTGAGATGCTTAACCATCTTATGTAAAACCAGGGCTTTTTTTGTCATAGAACACCCAGAACGGAGTTCCGGCACCTTTTTTGGATGGAACCTTGTAGGGTAGGCAAGGTGGGTTGTATGACATGTGTGAGTTCCAGCACCTTTTTTTTTTTTTTTTACAAAAAAAGCACTGTGTAAAACTAAATAGTGAGTAGACACACTGTTCTTGCTTATTGTTCAAATGCTAGCTGGTTGCACTATCCCAAAACATAATGAGCTACTTGCTTTAAATTACGAACATAGAAACATAGATATCAAGCAGCTAATCTGAAAAATAACTAATATATTCAAAGAGTAAGGAAAGTAAAACAAAAACTGTACTTAAGGAAAGGATAAATGGTTCTATTTTAAATGCAATGATAAGAATTAACCAGAGACACAACAGCTGTTGGATCATTTTCCTCAATAAATGAAAGAACAGGTATAATGTTTTTGATTCACTTGTTTGAGTTCTTTACTCTTCTTGTTTGGAGAAAATATCCTGGTTTTGGTCATATTTATACAGAAATATTGAAAATTCAAAAGGGCTCTCAAACTTTTGAGCACCACTGTATAATGGCATTGCCTCTTCTGCCTGCTAACCTAATTTGAGCTGGTCTAACCCAACACCTGGACATAGTCTATCTGCAATGCAAACCATAGCCTTTAGAGGGAAAACATTCACAACAATCCAGTGGCTGGATTTCATTTTCAGCAAATTGGCAGATGTTCAAGAGAAAAACAAGTGCAGAGAAGATTGCTTTAAGAATCACAGAAACACTTCAATTTTGCCAAGCAATTCTAAGCATTTCTCCGACACTATCCAAATGTCCATGATAAGGGGAAATAAACAGAAAACAAAAAGAAATTCAGGAGTAAGAAATATCCATATTTATTGTTCCATGTTTTTTCCTGCTGAATTAGGAGACCTAATATTCCCTGTCTTTAAAACAGACAACTCTGTCCTCCGAAACAAAGGGAAGTGACAATGTTAAGTAGAATCCTGGGTAGATTAGACAGTGTTTCTTGTTTTTATCGAAGTCTTCTAACTTTTCATTCTCCAACCTGAAACTCTGGAAACAGTGCTTACTTAATTTCTGACCTGATTCCCTCTCCTAATAAACAAAAAGTAAGCAGACTCAAAGCCACTTATCTTCAACATACAATACACATGAGGATGCGACATTCTGTAACTGAGACACATATTACAATGTGCAATGGCCACTCCAGATGTTGGTGGGTTAGAACTGTATATGTCCCACTGCCTGTCCTGAGCTTCTTTAAATGGTCTTCTCCTAGTGCAGGGGTAGGCAACCTTGGCTCTTTTATGACTCATGGACTACAACTCCCAGAATTCCTGAGCCAGCATAGCTGGCTCAGGAATTCTGGGAGTTGAAGTCCATGACTCATAAAAGAGCTAAGGTTGCCTACCCCTGTCCTAGTGTCAATGCTAGTCCAGTTGGCTTTGTATGAGCAGCAAAATGTTTTGGTTGGTTTTGAGCAAAGCAACTAATTATCATGATTTTCAGAGGCTTTCCCAATCTGATGTCTGGTTACTTGGGAGTAACGGCCACTGATCGTAAAGAGCCACAGTAAACAATGCATAAGATCATGCTGGAGAGAACATTTACCTTTAAAATCACTAAAACAATTCTATTCAAAGATAGCATAGATATGGTTCGACCTGTGAGAAGGGAATTAATGGCATCGTTAAAATATCACATCTAGAGAATACCAGATTGGGGAAGTCTGTTTTTATGAATAATGTATGGATCAGCTAACTTTGATTCCCATAACCAAGGGGAGTAAATTACTATAATCTCATATAGTAGTTAAGAGAACAAGAAATTGGAAACACTTGATGGAGCTTGAAGTAACAAGACTTTTGGGGGGTTAAGAGACTTCTCGCCAGATCATAAAAGAGCCTTGCTCAACTCCCCATTTTAACATTCACCTATACAGTGAAAGAGTACCAACACAATTCATAGACGTAATCATTTGCAGACCTGGTAGGCACTCTTAGCTGACATAAATGAAAGATTTATTGTTGGGATGATGAAACAAAGAGCAAGTTGTGCAAACTTTACTGAGCTGGATTATGAAAACATGCCTTTTCCATTTCCCATTTTTAACTGCTTTGGGTGCAGTTTCAAAATAAAGGCCAAGACAAGTTATTCAGCAAAACAAGTTGCACGTCACCTGAGCACAGGAGTGTCTTTGTATACAAGTTATCTTATACCCACCAAAAATAACACAACAAATGAAGAATCCACATGGTTTGCTAAATAGATCTAACTCAAAATGTGCAGCACAATTCTTTTCTGCAACTAGCATCAAACACATGATTTATAAAGGATTCACATTAATTTTTCCTTTCTTTTTGAATTCACAAAGACAAATTATTTCCAAATATGCCTGTTTATAATTCAACATTCAATAGAAATTCATTATCACTTTATCATCACTATGACAATAAAATTCATTTCTACAACAATCAGTTTCTTTACTGCTTTACTTCTACTATTTCCAAAACTCTGTTTCATCATTCTTCACTGTCTGTCTGTCTGTCTTATCAATCACATTTCTGAACCATCCATATTCCTCACAGAGTGACAGTGCTATTAATTTCTCATCCCACTATTATAAAACCATTCTATTTGCTTCAAATTTTAATCTCAGTTATTTCATGAATTATCTCTACTGTAAGAATCCAAAGCAATTAAACATTTGGTCAATTATAGTATATAGGGAGAAAATATCCACTTCAGCATTTTATTTCTTTCATAAAATGTAATACACATTGCAGAAGTAATATACCATTGGAAAACTATTTTGTACGGAGCTTTTCTAAAGAGAAATTTCAAAATTGAGATCCTGAATTATAGACTTCCCTCCTCCTACCACCACCTAGCATTTTATTCTGATTTTGATTCAGATATATTCTGCATTATAATTCTATATATTTCCTTTTTTAAAAAACAGTAATTTTATTAAACATTTTAACAATAGTAAAAGATAACGCAAAGTAAGATTAAGAGAAAAAAGGAAAAGGAAAAGAAGAAAAATAGAAAGTGCAGAAAATAGAAAAGAAAGATATATTTAAGGAAATGACTTCTGATCTTCTTTACATAACCTTTTTTTATTATTTATTTTATGGGTTTCCGCACAAGGAGCAACCTTTTAGAGCCCAAGTGCGCAATCCCGACCCCTCCTTATTTTGAGAACATCAATGACCTGGACTTAATGCCTGGCCGCCAATCTCCACCGTTTGCGGAGGCATATCAGTATGCCATTTCCCCCCCACCCAGAAGCCATAATTCTATTGATTCCATACACAAATATTCTCTTTCCATTTCTTTCTTTCCTGGATATGTCATTACGTTATCTTAGAGATATTAAACTTAATATTGGAGATATAAAATTGAGTTATTTTCAATTTATTAGGGCCAAGAGGCCAAATATTTGAGGTATTAGAATTTTTTGTATCTATCCATGAGAAGACCGCATTGTGTGTGATGACAAAAAGAATATCAATATTATGGTTTATACGAAGAAAAATAGAAAAATGCAAAAACTGTAAGGGAAATTTTATTGAGTGTGCCTGGGAAGGTGTTGAGAAGAATTCTGAATAAGAGAGTGCCGCATCTGGCAACTGCAGTGTGGTTTAAGTGTGATCTGCAAAGCAGATTGTTCTTCAACATTTCATTGAAAAATGCATAGATGCAAGAAAGAAAATGTACCACATTTGTTGATTTACAGCGAATGACAATAGACTGCTTTGTTAATGGTTCAACTTGAATAGAGAGGATGACCAGATTATGTAATATTTCCTTCGTTGTTTATGTATTTATGCATAAACATATATGGAATGCATATGGTAATATCAGAGATGTCTTGGTTAGATTTGGAAGGTGCATATACTTTTGCAAGCAGATAATGATCTATTTTGGCTGAAATCCTGAACGATATGCAGCAGATACTAATTGATTATTTGAGAATGCAAATAATCTGGCCATTACACATACTCCTCCAATAATCGTGGAGTAATAATCCAATAATTTGCCTCCAGAAATCGTGGGCGCTCCATCACTGGAGATTTTTAAGAAGAGGCTAGACAGTCACTTGTCTGAGATGGTACAGGTTCTCCTGCTTAAGCAGGGGGCTGGACTAGAAGACCTTCAAGGTTCTGTTCTATTCTATTTCTATTTCTATTTCTATTTCTATTCCTATTCCTATTCCTATTCTATTCTTCTATTATCTGCCACTGGCTTATTTTCAGGCATATGCTGCTTGACCCACAATTTCCATCCTTGTTAAAGAGAGAGAGATACATCTAAAATAATATAGGTTTGGTTGTTGTCAGATAGACTTTGCATACATATGACAAAATAATTATTAAACAAACCAATTCCTGTAGGTGGAAGATACCATTTGCTATGATGCTTGAATGTAGTCTGTGTCCTACAGGGCAAAGCTAGACAAGATGATAAACATCATTAACAACTATGGCCCTTGGAAGAAAAAAAAACACATTCATAGTATGAAGAAGGAGTGTTGCCAGGACCGCCGTGCACAGGAAAACCAGGTCCTACTTTCCTTTCCTGCCATGGTTCTGACAAAAAAAGAGCTCTCCTCACATTTGGAATTAGTCCCAGAAAGTTTGCTCTATGTCCTGCTGTCTCAAAAAATACCCCCATTTATTTACTTTTTGTAATTCTTCCCATCATGTCACTTAGTAGCACGTTGTCTTTGGTCTTCAAAAAACAACAATACTTCAGATCATTAACGCCTACCCAAAAGTTGCAGTGAGGACTGCACTAATCCCCTTAAATATTTCTTAAGATTTTAAGAATCTCACCCCAATGAGTATAATCAGTAAGGGTTAAGCGCAGTTCTTTTGTACATACTTTTTGACTATAAGGAAAAGATGAAGGGATAGTCCAAAGGTACAGGTAGTCCTCAGCTTACGACCATAATTGGGATCAGAATTTCTTTGCTTGTTGGAAGGCGCCTGGGAAGGTTTCAAACACAGGATCTCCAGACTCTGCGGCCTTTGTAAACACGTGCTGATTGCCAAGAGCCCAAATTTTGATCATGTAGCTGTGGGATGCTACAACAGTTGCAAGTTACCTTTTTCAGCATTGTTGTAACTTGAAACAGTCACTAAATGAATCATGGACTACCTGTATATAAAAACAACTTATCCAAATATCTTTATTTCCTGTTTCTTCCAGCAAAGATCACTCATCACCAAAACTATGTCAGTATTAAATGTGGATCCAAAGTCATTCTGAAATGGGTCAAGGCAATCCACTTATATTCTCATTATGTGCCATACTCTTTTATCATCTGCCTCAACAGGCTCAAAATCTCAACTCAACAGGAACTCAACAGGCTCAAAATCTATGAAAATATGTCTAGGGACCATCATGTTAAACAAATGGAATAATCTCAACATTCCCTACATTAACTAATAGATGATCACAGATAGTCCTTGTCTTATGACCATAATAGTCCCCCAAATTTCCATTGTAAATCCTGATGGTTGTAAACCAAGGCACCCATATAACTAATGTGACTTTATGACTTTTTTTTTACAATGGTTGTTAAGCAAATGCCAGTTATTAAGGCGAATCAATGTCTTCCTATAGGGCTATATTTTGCTTGAAACAAGCCAAATAAAGGCTGGAAACGGGCAAAAATGTCATAAATCAGTCATCTGACTATAGAATTCTGCAACTGGTCATAAGAGGTGATGGTTGCCAAACACCCCGAATGGTGCATGTGTGTGTATGCGAGCATGTGCAGCTATTGGAACTGAGTCATAAGTAGCTGTGGGGAGTCTGTCGGAAATTTGAATGGTTACTAAGTGACCAGTTGTAAGTTGAGGACCACCTGTCCAAGTCCCAATTCAAAAAACAGAAATCAGCAAAGAGCCATCAATTCCACTGGATCCAATTACTGGATCATTTAATGCTCTGCTGGGCTTGTGAACCTACTCTCTGGGGGGGGAAAGATTGATTATAACTGGAAAAATTCTGATGAAGTCATTTTACTGAAGTCTGGCTTTACTGACAACTTGGTCAATAAGCAAAGCAGACATTAAGTGAGATCATCAACTGTGCTTATGATCTTACTTCAGCTTTCCTTTGCTTTACAGATACGCAAAGGTCATAAATGCAAGTATCATAAATGCAAGGATTGATCATAAAGTTCATGGTTGTAACTTCTAATGGATGCTAAATGAGGCAGTCGATAAAAGAGAATGTCCTGTATAGGTGAGAGAAACTGAGGTATCTGTGCATCAGAAATTGGGCTCTTGTCTACTCCTGCAAATGTTTTCATGTGGATATTTGAAATAACTCCTTTTTGTATCATATTATTCATCTATTTGATGTTGAAATTGAATTTAGTGAATATTATAAATTGTTACTTAAATAATAATATTATGACTGTTTAAGTATTTCAGTATAATTTATTATTTGCTTAAAGGATGTAGAATAAAGTCCAGCACACTCACATACACAAACATAAGTCTTTTTAAGTGAAATAACTTAATTATATTCACAAACAAGAACTTAACCACTTTTGTATAATATCAGGTTGATTAATCATTATTATGCAAAACAATGGTAGGACAAAATGTAAGGTTTTATTTTAACTTGAAAACATTTAAGCAGTCTATTTTTTGTTCTCAGACAATCAAAATTCCTATAGTCTGGGACATCAAATATAAAAAAGCATCAAATTAATCTTCCAAAAGTTCAGGTTTTAAAGACATTGCATCATTATTTTTGTTAGCTATCTTTCTGATTATAATGCAGATGAGCACCAAATTTAATAAAACTAAAATAACACAAGCTATATATGAAGCATAACAGGATATTGCAAAGAGATTAGGTAGTTTCCTTCAGACTACTTACACAGCTCAAAGAATAAAGACAGAACGAACAAAAGCAAAGCATAACATAACATAACCCCACATAAATGAAAGGGCACCGTGTTGAAAAAAGAATACATTAATTATACATTTTAACTGAAAATTAAAAAATGTAAATTTTGGCAACAAATCCAGGGAACCCCAAAATATCAGTAATGCCTTTATGACAATTTGCATACACTTTTCCCACTCTCTTGCTGAGAAGGAAACATACTGGCTAAATTTAAACCAGCTGTAATGATGAGTATTACAATTGGACTGAAGGGGAAGCTTACCTCATGAAAATACATTGTGGAAACTGCTGTTGGAAGATAATAAAAGGATTAAGTGCCATTTTAGTGGACCATTTACTTTTCAATCAAAATGTCTCATGTATTTCCTGTTCTCAAGTAGCCTGAATTCCAAAATTCCTTTGTTTATTACAGTACATAGTAGCAAAGACTGTCATAAGAAATTAATAATTTTACATAGAAGGGAGCTTTTATGCAAGCAGACAGCAAGCTACTTGTTGCCAGCCTCCCTTGAATCTGTTCAACACATATTTAACCAACAAATGATGTTGATCAGACTGGAAAAATACCAGTTTCAAATAAAGCAATAATGTTGTTTTTTGTCACTGGAAGCAATCGGGAATGGGAGCATCTTCCAAGAAAAATCATGAGAGTATTTAATTTAGGCTTTCTAATAAACAAAAAAAGTCTTATTTTTAAATGAAAATTAACATTTGCAAAATGATTCTTCTTTAAATTTGAGGTACTGGACTTACCCTGAAGCCAACAGATGTACAAAAACACAAATAAACCACAATAATACTTCAGTCTGCAAATAAACTCCTTACAAACACTAATTTTTGAAGCAGTTTACCCACTGCTTTCTTAGCTTAAGAAAATGAATTTTTAAAGTATTTTTTTTTAATTAAGCCATATTTAAAGAAAATCCATTTTGATCATCTACAATTGTGGTTTACTTTGGAATGAACTGTAAAAAAAAACTTTTAAGTTATTTTAAATATTTAATTTCATCTTTTCTTTTTTGAAACTAAATATATTTTAATAGTCTTCCCCATAATTCTTCTACAGTTATAAAAATAAACATGACACTGAGTGTTTATTTTGTAATATTACATAAAAACTCAATCTGATTGGACAAAAGATCCATTCAAATATACTGAACTGACTACAGTACTGACAATTGTTCGTTTATACTGAAGAGTATACTTGAAGTAGCCTAATATAGACCCATAGACTAAAGCACTATTTATAAGCATCTACAGTCCAATTTACAATTATAAATTCTTCCAGTATTACCCATTATATGAGGTTAACATAATGACATAAAGATTTGTGTAACATAATTGATTAGAAAGGTAAAAAACTGCCACATAATAGGTGCCAAACGTACACTTCGAAAGAACAAATCTACAGAACAAATGTTTTATGTTATTGAGTAAATCTAGAGTTCTATTCCATCTTTCACCACTGTAAAAGCCTGAAACTTTGCTTTTAAATTATACTTTTAAAAGAGAGAGGACTGTTTTCATGTATCTTTTAAAAGCAACCTCCAATATGGCTACGCACATACTGTTGAGTAATCCAAGTATTTCCATAGTTTCAAATTTCTAATTTAGGAATACAGCACAATTATCTTATTAAGACACAATGAAACTGGAGATTTGAATATCTCCCCTGTCTCTACACAAGCTATCTGTGCTGCTTAGTGTTAGTGACAATTCTTGCAATCTTAAATGTTTTTCTAAATGCAATAACAACATCTACTGCAGTGGAAAGTTATGTGTACTACTTTATTATGCTTGGATTCTTGTCATGAGTATATAAGCCACATCATTTACCAGTATGACGTGAATGGAAAGATTTAAAGGATGTTATACACATAAAACAGTTTAGGATACGATGGATAAGAAACAAGCAAAATCCCTGTTGTTTAAATCTTTCAAAAATATAGCGTTTAGTATATTAGGCATCATATTAGTAATAAATTATATAGGAATATTTAGAGTAGAAAAAATATAGAGATAAATACTAATATACAAAGAGCATACTGTGTATAAATACAAAGTACAAGTGTAATGAGGAATTATGAACTATTCCATGAGTAGAAGAAACCACATATAGTACTTTAATTATTTGAGTTCACTTTCTAATACAATCATCTGCATAATAAACCAGGAATATGAGAAAATAAGACTGTCAGGAATGTCTTCTCATCACAATTAAGACATTATTCCTAACCTTAAGACTTTGCTTCTTAGGAACAGCATTTGGGAAAAATAAGTCCAACAACACTACCATATACCCCTTCAATATAAAGTACATCTTAGTTTGAAAAGAATAACTCTCACTCCAAAATCTGACAAGTATTGTACTTAGGGGGGGGGTTGTTTTTCCAAAACACACTCAACCACAATCCTGTGAATAAACACCAATTCTTCAAAGTGATCCTTCTTGATGACATTTGGTGCAGTTATTCCTTTGTAAGCAATACAGTTTGGGTTATATTTCACAATTGAGTTTGGAAGCCTGGTCCAATCTTGCTTTGTGGTTACCTACTCTTATTAAGAGTTTTATATTATTGCCACTGAAGTGCAAATCATTAGTTTTTATTTTAATTTCCCACATAACTAATAATTCAACCAGAGACAATGCTTCTCTCAACATGTTGGCATTATGGTGTAGCTTAGATCTGCCTGATCAGAGAAGAACAGCTATAATAGCTCTCTTCTGAAAACTGTTTTTTATATATATTAAATGAAAGCCATCCTGAAAGTTATATTAGATGCTCAATTTTAGTCATTAATAATAATTACTAGGATTCTCTTTCTTTTCTGCCATCTATCATTTCAAAAGCTTCTGCTCAGCTGGGATACTGTTCAAAAGCAAACTGGAAAAAAAAGCATTAAAATGTGCTCCATGTTTCTTGATTTAAAATATCACCCAAGGCACATTGACTCTCCGCTATGTTTAACTGTTCCAAACTGCTTTGAACATTCTGTTAATTTTTCAGTGGCCTTTTCAAATATAAAACATTTGTATTTAAAAGCTAAATTTGTTGCAGTGGGCAACAAAATACAACATGCCAATATTTATAAACAATATTTATATTATTTCCTCTCAAAAAAACCCAAAATGAAGCATTAACAACTGAACTATAGGGTAGTAGCATAATTCTGAGAAAAGAATATTGTGTAATAAAAGAGCAGCTGTTTTTAACAGGTAAGATACTGCTTCATAATATCACTATACAAGTTACATTAAAAACCCTGTAATTCTATTGGAAGAATATTTTAGAAGACAGAAAAGGGGGGAGGGGGCATCCCAGAGCATTTCCAGTCAAATAAATACATTCTAGACTTACCATACACTTGTTTGGTTTTTCTCCCGAATGAACTCTCATATGGATTAGCAACTTGTAACGAGCATTGAAAGGTTTATACCGGCGAACACAGCCTGCCCAGAAGCAAGTGAAGTCCTCTCCTTTCCTTTGATCAATATGAGTCTTTTCTATGTGCCGAACCAATTCATCTTGCTGATCATAGACAGCACTACAATCAATCCATCGACAGATCTGCTTACCGCCGCTGGCCTCCTGCTCATCACCTTCGCTCATCTGAAGAGACTTTGGAGACATAGAGGCCTGTAAATGTGTTAGTGCCCCTTGAATGTGGCTTTGCTGCTCGTGTAAATGATAAGGTGGTGGCAGCTCTTGGTGATGCTGAAAAAGACTGGAGGCAGAAGTATATTCATCAAGTGGTTCCTGTTTTAAGAAATTCAACTTCTGTTTGCTGTGTAAAATATCTGGCTGAGGAGCAGAAGCCGTATTCATTATAAGGCAGAAGCTTGCATTCTCTCCTGTGTGCTGCATTGGGGAATAGTCACAGTCCCCCCGGATAGTTTCAGAGGAAACAGGGACAAGGCATACCGAAGGGGAAGGAATATGGCAGTGGTTCCCAGATTGCGAGCAGGACTGGGGGCGAGAGGGTTTCTGAGCACTATGGAGAGTGATCTCTCTAGGGGAAGAGGAAACACCAGCTGAATTAGTCCACAGTCCATTCACACAGGTAACCAGCGAGGTCTGTGATGTGCGGATGATAGTTGTAATATCAATCCCATCAGCAGAAGATGGCAGCACAGAGATGCATCTCTTCTTCAGGTTGCTTGCCTGTGGTCGACTTGAATGGTGAGGGCTGTTGAGTGACAAGGAGCCCAGGGAGGGGCTATGTTCATTATTAAACAATTGCGATGAAAGTGAATTGGTAAGGCTATTATGGTCAAGATGAAGGCCGCCTGAGCCTTTCAGTTCCATTCCGTCAGTAATCCCTCTGTGTGCAGAAACCTCAGATAGGCCCTTATAATCACCCAAGCACTCCTGTTTTATATGCTGAGTAGTGTGACTTCCATTCATGCACGGAGTGGTAGCATCTGCCGAGTCTTGAAATTGGAGAGGCCTGCAACACAGTTTCATGGATTGTCACTAGGATGCTGAGAATTTAGCATTTTCATGCAAGGTGCAACATCAATTAAACTTCTAAGAAAGGGGTGGTCTGAATTCTTGTGCATGCTATTTCTCTATTGCAATATCTGCATTTGAACATTTTTGAATGCTTCCTCATTGGCAATAAAAAAAGAGTGCTATCTCTTGGAAGGTATGAGCAAACTGCACTCATACTAATAAAGTACCACTACAACAGTTTGCAAAATGCATATATTTAACACAAGCTATGGATTCAACAGATAATTTAGGCAAAATACAGAGTATTGATTATTTCCAGATCTCTCCAATAGGACAATTTAGTTCAGCTCAAGCAGAAATATCAATAACTGTACATTTATTTTAGGAGTCTGGTATCACCGTATATGATTAACCAATTTTATTAGCCATTTAATAAAGCTGTAAAATTATTGCTGCTCACATCATCAGATTATACAGTGGTTAAACTGGTATAAGATTCAAAGTGAAATGGGGAAAAGAAGACAAAACAGGTTATGCAGATGCAGGTTGCATATGAAACAGATTAAAAGAATCTTATCAATTAATAATTGTAATATATTAAAAACCATTGTGCTTATTGAGACCTTCTGAAATTGTCTCTATTTACTATTATAAAAGAGCATTTCTTTATTTTCTCTACTCAGTGACTTATAGCCAATTTCATGGAATACTAGCATTAAGATAATTTATTTAATAAGCTTGCCTGCAGTACAAATACCATTTTAAAGTAGATGGCAGAATTCTTAACTACATGTTTTGATTTGAAGATATATCCATGAATAAACTAACTAACTAACTAACTAACTCTCTCTCTCACACACACACACACACACACACGCACACTATATAATTTCATATGTAAAGTTATATAATAGATATAAAGAACAGTTTGCGACAGTTTCCAACTTGACCACTCTAATAAATCCCACAAATTCAAAATATCCTCTTAAGAAGATTTAGAATATTTATAATTCACTAGTTTCTTTTGAAAATATCTTAATATTTTATTATTACAATAACTTACATGAACATCTCCTTTTAGTTTAACACTCTAATCTCTGGATAGATGTTCCATGTATTCTTGATATAGAGCTCTAAAATATTAATTTCAGAATTCCCTTGGTTCAAATTTATCTCAAATCATGTCACTGCTTTTACTTTTAATTCCACATCCTGTGGAATTTCTTTCTTTAAATTTATTTACCAACTTCCAAAACAATTTTTATATATATTGATATTGTTCTACATTTGAACTATTTTTAAATAAAGTTTAGTCATCCCCTGATCTCCATGACTACATTCTCTGCATCTCTTTTTCTCTATGCTATTTTTACACAATAATATGCAGCAATTATTCTCTTATATGCATTTTTTTTCCTCATCCATAGTCTCTTTCACTTCATTATTCTACCAAGCCTCCTTTTCATACTTCCGGTTAGTGTAATTCCATACTCAGTTTCACTCTGTGAAACTCATCCCGCAAATAATAGGGCTATGCAAACCCTTCAAGAAATTTTTTAGAATCCACAGGAGTGTTAATAGGCCACCTCTTCTAAATGGCTAAAACATCTACATCTTTTCTGAGGCTTGATTGCTGCTCCTGGGGTGTGGATAAACATCTACTATACTTTGCATAAATATGCAAATGGCATATGTTTCAGGAGATAGCTAGGAGCATTTTTAAAAGGAAAAAAGATATACTGCATTAATAATTAAATTTTAAAAAAATGTTCTGAAAACCTCATTCAAAGGATTTACATAGCCATAATAAACAATACCGCAATAGGTCCTTCTAACCTCTTTTTTCCAGCCAGCATCCATAAAAGTACTTTTTTCAGGAGAATATTAGGATAAGCTACTAGTTTCATAATAACTCTTCAGATATGAGTTCAATGCAGCTTATTCCAAGATAAGGAGGTAGTTTCTGCATCTATAACTCTGAAGTAGCTTTTTAAAAAAGATAAATATTCTCTCACTTACATTTTCTCCCTTCTGAACACTGTCTCATAATATCTTGAAAAAAATACATGTATAATTTGTGCTCATGTTACAGGCCAAAACTGGGTAGACTCACTCACAAATCTACCCATTCTGGTCCTAGACACTGCTCAAATAAGTAAGAAACTGCCAAAGTCTTAGATGAAAACACATTAGACAGCCCTAAATTTTAACTGACAGGCAACTGGCTAAAGTTGTTAATTTACCACTGTGAGGTAGCCTCTGCAAAAGGACATGGTTCCACCAGCAGGAAGAAGATGAATCCTCCATTCTTACAGATTAATGGTTTCAACTGTTTGGGGCATGGGATTTGCTACCACATCATAGTATAAAAAGCATGGTGACTTTGAAAAAAAATTGTAATAACATCAAGTTGTGCAACGTTACATCTGGGTAACAAAAATGAAAGGCATATGTACAGAATAATCATAGGCCCTGGCATAGCAATATTACATGTGAAAAGGATCTGGGTGTCCTTTTCAACCACAAGTTAAATATGAACCAGCAGTATGATGCAGCTGCTAGAAAAGCAAATGCTACTGCAGAAGCACACAGTCCAGGTTATGAGATGTCATTGTGAATCTATTCTGCCCTAGTCCGATCCCATCTGGAATGCTGTATCCAGTCCTAGGTATCACAGCTGAAAAACAAGAGACAAATTGGAACAAATCCAGATAGTCAACTATCTGGAAATCTAGTCCTGGATATCTGGATATCTTTAGTCTATGGAAAAGAAGACAGAGTGAAGATATGATAGTGGCCTTCAAACATCTTAAGAGCTGTCACAACAGAAGAAGAAGTGGACTTTCTATCGCCCTGATATCAGAACCAATATCAAAACTGCAAAGAACATGTTCATGCTAGACATCAAGAAAGATGTCTTATGAGGAAATGTCATTTGGTGGAACAGGCTATTAAATAAAGTGGTGAGTTTTCCTTTGTTCGAGGTCCTCAAATGGGGCCTACATAGTCATCTCTTATAGATGCTCTAGTGCAGAGGAGGGGAACAATGGCCCTTTTATGACTTGTGGACTTAAACTCCCAGAATTCCTGAGCCAGCCATGCTGTCTCAGGAATTCTTGGAATTGAAGCACGCAAGTCATAATGGGGCCATGGTTCCCCAACTCTGCGCTAGTGGATCCTACATTAAGTAAAATGTAGATAGAGTTAGATCAGTGTTTTTCAAACTTCATGACATTGTGTAGACTTCAACTCCCACTGGCTGGAGAATTCTGGGAGTTGAGGTCCACACATTTTAAGTTGCCAAGTTTGAAAAACACTGGTTTGGATAATTCCTTAAGATCCCTTCTAGCCCTATGATTACATCAGGGCTTTTCAACCTGTGGTACGCGTACCACTTGTGGTACATTAATGAGTGGCAGGTGGTACGCAGCCCTGCCTAACCAAGTGTAGTGGGGAAGGGAAAGAGCCAGCACAGGCAAAGACTTACAGTGAGAGAGTCCTCTGGAGCTGCAGATTTTACTTATGAATGGAGCCATTTGGGGAGGCTGCCTTAGCCGGCAGCCAGTACTTACATTTTTTTTCTTCCTTAAGTGCCAGCTGGGCTACTTACTTTCCTTTCTAGCCAGTAGCTAATTCTTAAAAGGGAAGTGCCTTTTTAAGCTAGTTCACTCAGCAGCTTGTCTTTTCTGTCTCTGGAGGCCTTTCCTTGTTTGATCAATATATGGAAGAGGGAAAATATGGGGGGGGGTTTCAAATTCTTCCTTCAGAAGGAGATGGGAATGAGAAAAAGGGAGGCAGGGAAGGGAGGGAGGAAGGAAGTCCCGCCTAGCACTTGGCCACCAGCAGCTCTGCCTTTGACTTTGCTTGTCAAAAGGTTGCAGAAGGGGATCACATGACCCTGGGACACTGTGACCATCATAAATATGAATCAGTTGCCAAGCATCCAAATATAAATCACATGACCCTGTTGCTGCAATGGTCATAAGTGTGAAAAATGGTCATAAGTCATTTCAGTGCAATTGCAACTTTGAACAGGTTTTTTTTTGGTCACCAAGTTTTTGACACCTTGCTAGGTGGTACTCGAATATTGCCATATCCTAAAAGTGGTACAATCGGTAAAAAGGTTGAAAAGCCCTGGATTATATGATACAAACCCAGACACCTTTTGTGAGAGATTATGGGGAGGCAAGGAAAAGAAATAAACAAGTAAGTGTTAAAGGTGAGCCTACTGACGATTTATCTCATAAACAGCAACTCAGTCAGGGTAGCAAAAACCTCGGAAGAAGCCTTTCAAGTCATTCAAAGAGACTCTACCTGAATGATTGCATGAGGATGGAAAATTCCAAGATTCTAAGTTTCCAAGATTCTGCATGATCCCCCCCCCCTCTCCAGACTAGTATCAAAGATACCTTACTGAAATGTGTATAATTCTCGCTTCCTTGATCTTGCCCAGCTTTGGTACTAGTGAGCCTTACCTAGAAGTCTTATAATTCCAGCTAGAGCAACAATAAAGATTTTCAAACTGTTTGATTTGAAAATGTAAATTTCCTAGATTAATCAAAACTTCTGAACATATTTGGCAACATGCCAGTAATCCTTGATTTACCACAATTGAGTCCAAAATATCCATTGCTAAGCAAGACAGTTAAATGAATTTTGCCCCATTTTACCACCTTTCTTGCCACCTGTTAAGTTGCAGTTGTTAACTTAGTAACTGTTGTTAATTGAACCTGACTTCCACATTGACTTTGCTTCTCAGAAGGTCGCAAACAATGATCACATGACTAGGGACACTGCAACTGTAATAAATGTGAGTCAGTTACCAAGTGTCTGAATTTTGATCACATGACCATGGGGATGTTGCAGTGTTCGTAAATATGAAAAAACAGTTATAAGTCACTTTTCCCCAAGCTGTTGTAATTTTGAGCAGTCGCTAAAAAAATGTTTGTAAGTTGAGGACTATCTGTACTGAAGCAGAAGCACACTTTTGAAATCTATTAGATGAACTTGGGTAGAAAAAGAAAATAAACGGTTATATCTGGAATACTATTCTTAAAGGAATGAGAAAAGGTAAAGGTTTTCAGCACATTAGGAAAAATAGATGATTTTGTTGGTAACATCCAACTGTTTTGCTGGCTACAATATACACCCAAATTTTTTTTTTAGGTTTTGCCTTGTTATTCTAGAGTTCAGAGATAAATAATAGAAATTCCCTGGAATGGTCAATAGAAATTTCCAGGAATGTTCAAACAAGCACAGCAAAGTATATTTATAATATATTCAAATTATTTCATTTTTTCTTCTCTATTGCCAATCTTAAATTCTAAATGAGTTATTTATTTATTTAAGGGATGCTGAGAATAACAACAACCATGTATGTTTGTTTTTAACCTCAGACAGGACATTTTCTTGAATTTATTTGTAATGTAATTATACACTAAATTTTTAAGAATACACCTTCCCCCTAAAAAATAGCTGGTAACAAGCATTAACACAACTTCATTATTTTTTCATTTGTAATGGCTTTTGGCTCGAAGCTAAAAATTGCCAACCAAAAATTCTGGTAGCATTCTTTACTAACAAGCACTGGTGAATTCTACACTCTGAAAATTCAAGCTAAAAAGACAGTGCTAAGATAGAGCGCTCTACCCTACTAAATACTAAAAAAGCATGTTTAAAGCAGAGATGCGGTAGATAGGCAAAGATGCTGATGCCTTTATGACATCACTATAAATATGGTCCCTGTAGCTCAGAGGTCCCCAACCTTTTGGGCACCAGGGACCGGTGCCATGGAGAAAGGTTTTTCCGCGTACCAGAAGGGGTGTGGTTTTGAATACTGCCTGCATCCTAAGGATGGAGCTTTGCTTGTTTGTGCGGCCCGCTTGGTGGGATGCTGTGGACCAGTGCCGGTCCTCGGACCAGGGGTTGGGGACCCCTACTGTAGCTCACTCAGTTTTAGATAGATTTCAAATCCTAGGATATAGGCTAAGGAAAACAGCTTAAAGGTTGTTTTTAACATAAGGCAATGTGGAAGATGATAGAAAATGTCAACATCTTCCTCTCCTTCATCTATTCTAGATGAAATTTACTATGGTTGTGCAGTGCTTACGACTCCAAGGCAAAAAGATGTTTTGGAGTCTGCCAGAGGCATCAGTCCGCAGCTCCTTAAAGCAGCTACATTTTTTTCCAGGATCATGCAGTTGCCCTCTGGGTCTCTTTTTGCCTTTGAATCCAAAGCACTGTGCAGCCCTAAAGTTTACTATTTAAGAACCATTTGGCAAAAACAAATTGAAAGCCCTGGATCAGCTACTATCAGATGAAGTTTCAAGGTATTTTACACAATTGAAGTCCACTTAACATTTTTCTTCGACTGACTTAAATTTGTTGCAGATTTGGTTTCATCTTAGCATGCAGCATAAGAATATTTTCAAACACATATGCAGTGTTGGATTTCATAGGGTAGGAAGTGTCAGGCAGGCTGACAGAAATAATGGGACAAACTGACAGATTGGAAGCAACAAGTACAATGTAAAAATGATGAATGCATTTGTCTTATTCCTTATAATTGGGAGAATGCTGCATTTGCTAGGAATTGTAGGGAGATAGTACACAAAAACTGTGCTTACAATATTATTGAAAAGCATTGCTAGTATTGACAGTGTTATATAATCCTAGTAATATATTGCTGCAGGGAGAAAACCTAGAGTATTTTTATATGCTTAAGATTTTGATTAATCAATCATCAATGGAAAGTCTAAACAGAACAAATTATATTAAATAGGCATTAAACACAAGGATATTAGCGTGTTCCATGGATCCATATTAGAAAAAAAGGTAGTACTTTCAGCACTAGACAGTGTTTATTAGAAGTTTTGCCAAGCCACAACCATATTACCAGCATTATCTAGCAATGCTGAGTTGAGTCATGTTTCCGGAAGCTTTCTAAAATTCTAAACACAATTGATGAAATTAGGCTAACACTATCAATTACAAGCATAGATCACAAGTCACATCCAGCCATCAGTTACTTCTTGAATTTCACTTTTTGAAGTCTGGTTTGTCAACTAATCACACTGTGAACATTATACAGCTAGTCCTCAACTTACAACAGTTCATTTAGTGACTGTTCAAAGTTACAACAGCACTGAATAAAGTGACTTATGACTGTTTTTCACACTTACGACTGTTGCAGGATCCCCTTGGTCACATGATCAAAATTCAGAAGCTTGGTAACTAATTCATATTTATGATGGTCGCAGTATCCCATGGTCATATGATCACCTTTTACGACCTTCTGACAAGCAAAGTCAACGGGGAAGCCAGATTCACTTAAAAAATATGTTATTAACTTAACAACTGCAATGATTCACTTAACAACTGTGGCAAGAAAGGTCGTAAAATGAGGCAAAACTAACTTAACAAATGTTTCACTTAGCAACATAAATTTTGGGCTCAACTGTGGTCGTAACTACTGCAAACCTGTAGTCTGAATTAAACTTGAAGAAATAGTGATATGCTCTTCTTTTAATATAACTATGATCTATAATGACATTTTTTTGTTGACCAGAAGCCCAATTAATTTGCAGAAACCAAAGCAGTCTCTTTCAGCTTGCAATGGGGGCATTCCTTGAGAAACCTACCATAATAACTTGGGCTTCCTTATCAAACAGTCACTTGCTTTGAAGGATTTGAATACTGTAATAAGTAAGGAAACTATTACAAAGTGTACAACTTGTTTGTGCTATGAAAGACAAGGCGTAACCACTTCGACTGCTGAAGCAAGCGCAAGAGAGAGAGAGAGGAAGAGGGAGACATAGAGATATAAATTTATATGGAACCTGTGATGCCAAAAGCAGGCAAACTAATGACGAGATCAGCAAACTGATATATATTCACTATTCAGTTACTGAGAAAATGGCAAAACTACAGAACCTAGGGCAGGTTTCAGGAATAAAAGGAATTATTCCAGTCACCTGCTGCTTTATATCACAATAGCATCTCTTTCATGTTCTGTGGCATATAATCCTGTGTTGTTCTGGGAATCTTCTCTGAAACAGAGTTGTAAGGAGTTCATATTTCATAAGGGAATACTATGATCTCCTGAATACAGACATCTGTCATTTCCTCATTATGGATTTTTGAAAAAGCTCCTGAAAAGATCTAAGCCGGGTCTTCTCTTCCTCCTTTTGTTTGCTCCAACCCCAATTATCTTTGCATCATAATTGTCGTCAATGACAGAATAAAACCAGCTTGTTAATAGTAAGCACCATGTGGATTCCTAACAAGGTCAAGATGGCGTTAACATATATAATAAAATTAAAAACAGCAAAGCTTCCATGACTGAATTGAAATCCTTGCTGTCTCATGCTGGGACTGTAAAAACTGGGATTAGACAGTATTCCAAATAAAAGCTGAAGTTTTGAAAGGCTTTTATCCACTACTGTTCAAATTTTCAAAGAAGCAAAATATTTCAAGGTTTGGTTAAAAAAAAAAGCCTTGGTGTTTATCAATCACTCTCAGCAAAAGAAGGGTATTTGTCAGTGGACAGACAGGAGGCCATTTGCCTCACAGTCTTCAGCATGGCCACAAAAACTGGTCTAAAGAGAGGAGGGAATCCTCCAAATTAGATTTGGAGGCCACGAGCTATAGAATATGAAGGCCGTATCTTACATGGGATTTATAAATGTGTTTCTCAAACATGATAAATACTGGAAGTATATTTTTTATTTGTAGCAAATTTCTTCTTCAGTAGAAATTAAATATTATTTTACAACAAGGGATGTTTCAATTTCTTAAACAAAATAGACCTGGAAATAAATCTGCCACTGATATAATCAGATTAAAATGATCAAATCAGTTAGTCAATATTCACAAAAATGTTGAAGTTTATAGTTCTTTGTTTTTATCAATAAAATGCTCCTTCTGTAGATGTGTGTGACCATCTTGCAGATTTTGACCCACCTGCTCCACAATTACTACTTTATATACAGAATTGAGCAATAGGCAAAATAATTGGGGTTATCAATAGAAAAATAGGATTTTATGGTACAGTAATTTGAAGTGCACTTATTCTGCTGAGTAATTATAAAGAGATAGTTATACTCAAACAACATAAACAAACCTTGCCAATTCTGATTTCCAAAATTACATCTGCCATTATCTCCCAATGAAGGATATTTTTTTATCCTGCTACATTTAGAAGACTTTTATAGAAATTAAGCAGTTTTATTCCTTGTTTTAAAAGCACTAATATCCTATTAACAAGACTCTATATTATTGTATCTTACAGAAAATATTGCTCTACCCTCTTTCCTTTCATGTTGTAGCTTGGAAATATCTACTTTCTGGTACTTGAAACCAAGCCTCTGATCCATTTTAAACTCAAGTAGATGATTTATTTTAACCTGGATTACAAACATAATTTCTTTCTCCTCATCCACCAGAGTGCATGGAAAAGGTTAGAGATCAATTTGGTCTGTAAAAGCAGTACTCAACTCTGGAGAAAAATGTGAAAAGATATTCTAACTCCCCTCATAAAGCTCAAGAGACCCAACATATATTATATTACATAAAGAAGGCAAAATTGAGATTTTTATCTCTGATTAAATTACTATCTTAGACAGTGATTAGCCAATATTAATTTGGCTTTAGGAAACCACACCAATGGAGGAAAACAATTAACTTGAGATACCATGGCATTGTTCAGATACAGGAAGGACCATTGCTAAAACACAGCAGAACTGTTTTCCAGAATTAAAGCCCTAAATTAGTTTATATAAATCAAAAGAAATGGCAATGTGCCACAATTTATTTAACCATGGTTCATGGAATATGTCAAAATGACTGCCTTCACAAAACACAATAAGCCAAAACCAAATATGGTTTAGTTGCTACCTGATACCCATTTGCCCTGGGCAGAGGTTTGGACTTGTAAAGACCTCCAAGATCCCTTCAAGCTGTATGATTCTATAATTCTATGATAATAGAGAAGATTGTCCTAAGAGAACAGATATAGCCCTTTGCCGAATAAAATTTCCTGATGGAGCATCCCTTATCATGGCACCTCTAATTCAAAATTCCTAATTAAAGTAGGTGGGTTACTACATTAATTAGGAATTTTGAATTAGAAGTGCCATGAGAAGGGATGCTCCATCAGGAATTTTTATTTAGGACTAAATCTGTTCTCTTCAAAGTGCATGAGGTCGTTCTTGAATAACTACTCATTCAGTGACTGTTCAAAGTTACAAGGGTGCTGAACAAGGGGAACTTATGACTGTCATATGATCGCAATTTGGGTGCTCAACAACTGGCTCATAATTATGACAGTTGCAGCATTCCGCAGTCATCATTTGCAACCTTCACTGTTGGCTTCCGACAGACAATGTCAATGGAGAAGCTAGCAGGAGGTTGCAAATGGTGCTCATGTGACCACAGGATATCACAACTGCGTGGAATTCACATAACCAACACAAGTGAGATTGCCACAGCTGCCATCATGTTGGCACAATCACATGAAGTTCTGCTTTACAATCACATTGTTGAACAACAGAGTTGCAGGTCCCATAGTTAAGCAAGAACTACTTTCCTTTCGGACTATAGCTAGAGGACTAAACAGTTCTCTTTTAGGTATTTTCTTTTTGGACTGTAGCTAAATCATCAATGTTCTTCTGTTAAATTATAACACAGGAGGTGCACTTGAGGTATAAGGTGTCACTGTAACAAACTGAAAAGCTGGTGAAGGGACGATATGCAAATATGGAACCATATTCTGTGGGGAACGGATACAACTTCAAAAATGCTTGTGCGTGTAGGATAAACAAAGCTGAAAACAATACCTGGTATCTGCGCAAGACATGTTCAGCTGACTAACTTGGAGGAGTCTTTCACACGGCAACAGGTGTTCTCGGGCAAGTGAGTTTCCTGAGTGGGAAAGCAGGTTCTGTCTACACACAGGCCCCAAACTATTTGTCATCTCCATGTCCACCACGTTATTCTCAGAGATCAAATTATAATGGCTGTAACCACCATTCACTGTTAAAAGAAGGAGAAGTGAAAGAGAAAAATAAGTATGAACTCTTCACTAAAAGAGCTGAAGTATCTCTCATTGTTCCCCTCCACCATATTCCACCTGCTTTTGACAACTGGTTTCATGAAATCAGGAGACAAAACAAAAGATTCAGATTAATCATGATTCAGTTCAAAAAGAATGATCTACCCTGATTGATTATTGCTGATTTTCCCAGATAGTATTACAGTTTTAACAGGATTCTTTTCAAAAGGAGTGAGCACACTACTCTGCACCAATGTTTTCTTTTTTTTAGTTTGAACTCTGCTTTTTTTCCCCAGACAACTAACAGTAAAAATTAAAAGCACAGACATCTCGTGAAAACAATCCAAATCAAGTATCAATTAATGCAAAATAAAAAGGCCTATTGAAATAGAAAATCTTGATTCCTTTCCTAAATTAGTTAAGAATAAAGATTGAAAGAAATTCCCTATGTCTAAAATTCTCTGTCCTTTGGGCCCAACAAACCAATCTCAGAAAGTGAAAGCATCTTCACTATCTTTATGGTTCTTGCATAGAAAAAAAGAGGATTGAAAGCTCAAATCCGGAAAAGTATTTTAGAATTTCACTTGCTATCCAATGTACTCTGCACAGGATCTAAAGATGATGATGATTTTAGAATCTGACAACTATCCCTCTTTATTAGTAGCTAATATTTATTTGTTTGTTTGTTTGTTTGTTAAATTTACTTCTCGCCAATCTTACCATGGGGCTACTCTAGGCGGCTTACCATAATAAAAAGGAAGAAAAATGAAATCAGTGTCAACAGAAGTAAAATAATAGAAAATAAAAATAAAATAAAATATTGTCTTCTCACCTACATGTTAGTTTATTAGGCTCTAATAATGAAAAAAACTGACCAAAAAGACAAACCATATTTTTAAAAAGTATTTCAATATATTTAGTTTATACCAATATTAATTAGAAGAAAAGTAATTAAGAAAAAAAGAAAGTCAACTTAAAATACTTTCTGACTTAAACAAGAATTTTATTTGTTTCCAGATTAATAATAATAAGTTTCTTAATCACAGCTACAAATGACATGGGGAATTGTACAGCTTTGGAGCTAAGTTCTTTTTTTAAAAGTTTCAAAAGAACAGCTTTTAAATTATATACTAACTAAAGTGTACTAACACATAAATCAATATTTATTATAGGCATAGACTAGCACAATAACAGACAGAAAAGAATTCTATTCCAATATCTGATTCTATTTGAAGAAAATCATAGTAATTTCCAATTTTATATTGTTAGATTTTATACATTAGCAAAATCAAATAGTTCTTTTCAATATCCATCTATATAGAATTTATGTTTGTATATTCTAGACTAATTCTATTCTATTGAAGTAACTAGAGTAATTTACTTTTTTTTTTGCTTAAATAACTTCATTAGATTTTCAAATAAAAACTAACACAAACTAATAATTAAAATAAAAGAAAGAATAAAGAATGAAAAGTAAAGCCAAAAGTGCAGAAAGAAAAAGAAATACAAGAAAGTGACTTCTGATTTTCTTTTACAGTAGACATTACCATAACTTTCATTTTTTATTGTCTACCATTTGTTATAATCAACAAATCCACCTCATAATTTCATTTTTTTCTGTTTCATGGAAAAAATCTAACAGGATTTCCAAGGAACCTTAAAATCAATCAATGTCTTTTCTCTAATCAAAACTGTCAATATTGCTATCTCAGTCAGCTCCTTCAACTCAATATTCACTCTTCCATTGTGGATAGTGTCACATCTTTCCATCGTTGTGCATATAAAAGTCTCACCCCTGTTGTTATATACAAAAACAAGGTTCTGTGAGGTTTTTCCCCAACTGTTTGCCCAGCAGTCCCAAAAGGAATATGTCTGGTGTCAACTGTATACTGTATTAATCTTAAGATCTTCTAAGTTAATATACGTATTTGAATCCAAAATTTTAGCTGTTCTATTTGTCCATTAGGAATGATAACGTTCCGTCTTGTTGTTCACATTTCCAATATACATGTTGTCTAAGATGTATAAAGATACTTCATGTGAATAGATTACCTCCTTCCTGTGAATGTAAGATATTCACACAGTACTGAAAGATTACTGTGACTTTGCATTTTCAGTCCCATTATTGATTTTGAAATCTGATTTTATCACTGCTAATGTACTATAGTAGTGATGGCGAACCTTTTAGAGACTGAGTGCCCAAACTGCAACCCAAAACCCACTTATTTATCACCGGGTGCCAGGTGGGCGTGGCCCACTGGGTGGGCGTGGCTGTGGTGGTGTGGCAGACTGGGTGGGTGTGGCCAAGGTGGGCGTGGTCACCTCGATGTTGCTCGTGGAGAGGGAAGCCTGTGGGGGCCAGGCAGGGTTGGGGGAGATCCAGGGGGTCTCTGGCAGGTGGGGCAGTGGGCAGGAGGCTCATCCTGCAGGGTGAGGTGAGGCAGGGCAGGGGTGCCATTGTCGCAGGGCAAGACGAGGCAGGGGCCAGGGCGGCTGCTGCCTAACACCATCGGTCCCCGCACACAGAGGCCAGCGAGCACATGGGGCCCGACAGTGTCCATCAGCAGCCACAGCCTGCCCCTTGACCAGCGCACTCTGGGGTTCCGCAGCCCGCCAGCAGTTCAGAGAAGCCGCCTCTGAGCTGGATGGCCGGCCGACAGCTGAAGAGGCGATGCAGTGGGTCGTGCCCGGGAAAAGGAGAGCATGCGAGGCCAGGAGGGATGGGACGGGGGGAGGGAAATCAGCCATGCTGGGATGCATCCGGCCACATGGGTCCTCAGCGAGTTAGCGAGCGGCTGATTGAAGAGGGATGGTTGCCATCTCTGGGGTATGGCGCGCGTGCCCACAGAGAGGGCTCTGAGTGCCACCTCTGGCACGCGTGCCATAGGTTCGCCACCACTGTACTATAGCTTCCTACGGATATAGTGTGTAATTTTTGATTAAATCTAAGCAGCTTTGAAACAAATTTATATCACCCGTTCCTATGAGCAAGACTGCTGCAGAATGACTGCAACCATTAGCTTCATCATGTAATTTTAATTCAAGAAAGTAAAACACTGTTGGCACTATTGGCAACTAAGAATATAACGAAGTTATTGAATAAATAGTTACAACTAGCCAGCTTTCACATTTAAAGGAAAGATACTAACAATCTCTCATGCAAAAAAATGTGAGTCTGGATAAATAAATCCAATCAACTCACAACAGGATAAATGCAGGGGACTTTCAGATTCCTAAAATATGTTCTCAGTGTTGCAATGCAGATTACTGTTCTGCCCTCTGACTGGTATTCTTCCACTTATAATTATCACTCTCTCTGCTGTGATGAAGTGAAGCCATTACTTTGTATTTCATTCCCTTCCTGTTTCAACACTACCTTCTGATTCCTTATTTGTAGAAACAGTTCTTTCTATTCCTGGGTCTGTCTTCAAATTAAAATGGCTAATGGTGGTGTTTCAAGATAGTCTTCAACTTATGACCGGTCACTTAACAACCAGTCAAAGTTATGATGGACCTCCCTGGGGGATACTTATGATCCAGATTCAAAGTTCCTGTGGTCACATGACCATATTTCAATGCAGTCAGCAACTACAAGCATTTACAACCATTTGCAGTGCCCCACAGTTATGTGACCACATACTTAATGAAAAGAAGGACATGGGGTGACAGAATAGCAGTGTTCCAATATCTCAGGTGCTGCCAAAAAGAAGAGGGAGTCAAGCTATTCTCCAAGCACCTGAAGGCAGGACAAAAAGTAATGGATGGAAACTAATCAAGGAGAGAAGCAACTGAGAAACTAAGAAGAAGTTCCCAGACAGTGAGAACAATTAACCAGTGGAACAACTTGCCTCCAGAAGTTGTGAATGCTCCAACACTGGATGTTTTTAAGAGATTGGACAACCATTTGTCTGAAATGGTATAGGATTTCCTGCCTGAGCAGGGGGTTGGACTAGAAGACCTCCAAGGTCCCTTCCAATTTTCTTATTCTGTATTCTATTCTATAGTTTTGCTGAAAACCATCTTTACCTAATAGCTGCTGCATTTGCTTAGTAGACACCATAAAAAAAGTTTGTAAAATCAGGTCACATGGATGACCCGACTGATGACCATCACGACATATGATTAGAAAGGGCAGGTTCCGTTGCAACTGTAATTCAAGGACTATCTATATTTTTTTCTAAATATATGTAGCATATTAAGTGAATGGTTTTTTTTTAATTTTTAGACAATTTCTTTGTTGTACATATAAATGTAATACTTGAGATGGATTTGTTGTTGCTGTTAGTTACGAAGTCGTGTCCGACCCATCGCGATCCCATGGACAATGTTCCTCCAGGTCTTCCTGTCCTCTACCATCTTCTGGAGTCCATTTAAGCTCACACCTACTGCTTCAGTGACTCCATCCAGCCACCTCATTCTCTGTTGTCCCCTTCTATTGCCCTCAATCTTTCTCAGCATTAGGCTCTTCTCCAGTGAGTCCTTCCTTCTCATTAGGTGGCCAAAGTATTTGAGTTTCAACTTCAGGATCTGGCCTTCTAAAGAGCAGTCGGGGTTGATCTCTTCTAAGACTGACCAGTTTGAACGCCTTGCAGTCCAAGGGACTCGCAGGAGTCTTCTCCAGCACCATAGTTCAAAGGCCTCAATTCTTTGGCGCTCAGCCTTTCTTATGGTCCAACTTTCACAGCCATACATTGCAACTGGGAAAACCTTGAGATGGATACTCAAACTCAAAATTCATTGTACTATTAAATTTAAAACCAATTACATATGCTCAAAGTCTACCCAGTTCCCTAATTATACAACAGGTAAATTAGCATGCTTTTAACAATATTACAAAATGGATTATACCCTGGGTTTCAGACCCTCAATTTTGCCAAGATTAAATGAAAACAGCTATCCAATAAATGTGCCAAAGTACAAAAAAATTCACCAATGGAACTTTACAGTGAAATTGCAAAGGCAGGATGGAAAGGGCAACCAACTCAAACAGTTTGTATTTTAGGAATTTACCCAATTAGGAACAATGAACAAATAGTGGTAATGACACTTAAAACTAATGACTCACATTCCAAACAAAGATGGGTTTGAAATATTTGCCTAAGACACTGAACTATCCCTAGAGGCTTTGTGGCTTTTGTGACATCTGCCAAATTAAGTCATTTGCTTACTCTTACTATTTTGAGACATCATACACAATGCACCTACATGTCTAAAGATAACTACTTTTTAACTGGCAGCTACTAGTGAGGCATCCTTTCAGAACAAGGCATTACATGAGTCTGATTTGAAATAAATGAAATCATCCATCAGAGCAATCAGCACCTGTCTTGCTCTTACATTTTCAGTTTGTCTTTCCACAACAGACAAGTACCTATTTATTAGTCTAAGAGAAATGAAATTTTCCTTTCTTAAAGAAGACTCTTTTGCAGTAAGACTGTTTATAAACCATACAGATAGTGCATTCCTGGCTAGTTAGGATAGGTCAATAGTTTCTTTGGGGTGAAGTCATAAATTATATACACCACAGAGCTGGATAAACACACAGCCTTTCCACATAATGTCAAAATAAAAACTGGTGAAATGGCATAAGATGTTTCTTTTACGGGAGGCAACAGTTCTGAATAAAATGCTACATTTAAATAACAGCGATGATAAATACAAATTTGAGTAACAACCATTTTTTGAGTTTATGATATAAAAAGGAGTAAATGAGATGGCAATATTTTGATGAAGAATGAGTCTTTGTATAGAATATGGTGGAAGAAGGGGAAAAGGAATTCCAAAATGAAATAATGTTTTCAACGTGGACATCAAACACCATTTTTACAGATGCAACTACTCTGTAGTGCGGTGATCTCTGTCTGCCATTAATCTTGTCTCACTGTCAATGAAATCATGTGTCTGTGCATTAATTAATGATTTTCAGTAAGGATTCATGGCAAACTAAGAATTTCTGAAGAAGAGGAGACAGCATTGTGGCAAGAGCAAGAATATGGTGAACGGCGATATGATGAATACTGGGATGAAATCTACCCAGAATAATTTGTTGTCTGTTGAGAGAAGGTGATAAGTTACTAAAATTGTTTATACTTATTGTTATGAACAGCATTTCTTTGTATATTTTTCTTTTTATTTACTGTATTCTTATTTATTTCTATTTCTTTTTTCTGCACTGTCTAAACTTTTTTTAGTTTCGTTTGTATTAGTTTGTACTAATACATTATTTATATGTGTGTTAATTAATTTTCTGCTATTCAAGATTTTAAATTAAGCATCACTGATTACCGTCTAATAATTCAGAAGAAAATTAAATAAGTTGTTCAGTATCAGTCTGTAAAATCCTGCAAAAATTTGTTTTATTAGTTTGTTAGTTTTTCAAAGCACTAGGATTTGCATATATCATGCTGTAACTACAATATGTCATTTAGTCAACAAAACACCCAACGTATTTAAAATACGTTCCTTTACCCTCTGCAACATGCCCTTCCTCAACTTAAATTGGCACATCTATCTAGAAAGATGAACAATAAACCTTAAAATAAAAAAAATAAGAAATTAATAACCTTCAGCATTTCCAAACTTTTAAGCTTGAACATAGAGTACCAAAGTCACTTAAACTTTCTTTCTTTTTTGAACACCAAGATGGCAAACGTATGGCTCCCCCATTAAACTCCCAGTATACATCATCACTGATCATGCTGGCTGAGGTCATCTGGACATGTAGTCCCCCTATCTCGAGTACCATAAATACTTTCACAAGCTTCGAGTGCTCCAGAAAAGCTGCTACTGTGGCTATAAAGAGAAGGAACAATTGATGAAATTATATGGGATATACCTGTATAGCAATAGAGAATAATCTGGTCACCCAGAATTTATTTTATTGAACAAAGTGAGACAGTCTCTTTAAACATCAAATTTCTGAAAGAGTGTATCATTTAGCTGTACATTATTTAATTTATTACACTTCTGTATGGCTATAAAATTCCATCCTTGGCTGTCAGAATAACTTGGCTAATATTGCACGCAATGAACACCGAATTGGGTGTGCATGTCTATCAGAGTGCAGAGTGCAGCTTCAAGAACTGCTTCAGGAACTGATACAATATGCAATAGTGCCGAATATCTGTAGCTCGGGTGTAGGATAAGGGTGAAGGTTCGTTCTCCGAGCTTGTGGGTTGGTTTCCAGATGTTTCATTACCAGCCTAGGTAACCTCTAGGTAACTGATACAATATCTTTAGCCAACTACCCATATCATTGGTAAACATTAAGATGTGGTCCAAATGCCGTTATTGTTACTTGGATCCAAATCCCATTTTTTTAGAATGAATTATCCCTAATTTATGTATCTGAAATGTTTCTGACATTAGTTTGTTAAATTAAGAATTATATCTTTTTTTAAAAAAAATGTCGTTTCCAGTTAGTGGTTGCTGTCTTACAGAACAAAAAACAATTGTTTCTATCACACATGAACATTATTCATCATGCAGAGAAATCAGATAAATGCAGCCACTACAGATGCTGGAAAACCACCCCAAGCCCTGACACAGAAGGAAATTGGGATGGGAAGCATAAAGACAAGGCCATATCTTTAAAATGTAGAAGAAAAAGAAGTTGAAAGAAGCAGAACTTCTCTTTTGGGACATGTTTCTGAGCATAGTCTGACACTGAGCAGAAAAAAGACGACAACAGTTTCACTTTGAAATTACTGCCAAAGAATGGTAAGAACACTGTATGTTCTTTCTAAAGAAAACAACATCCAATTGTTCTCTCACTATAGAATATGTACACTGACAGGAAAGGGGGCTGTTCCTTAACGTCAGCTGAACAATTGGAAACAACATTCTAGCCATATATTTGGAGGAAGAGCAGACCTCTGATTATACCTCTCAACTCCTAGATTCTAGAATTAGGAATAGAAGTGAATTGCAATTTTGTGCAAGCCACTTTTCATTAATCCCTGTTGTTGGCTGCTTCCATGCTAAAAAAACCATTTCAATGGATAATCACCCCACCCCACACCAATAAACCAACGGACACCATAATGGTCTAGACCAGGGGTCTCCAAACTTGGCAACTGTAAGACTTGTGGACTTCAATTCCCAGAATTCCCTAGCCAGCATGGCTGGCTGGGGAATTCTGGAAGTTGGAGTCCACAAGTCTTAATGTTGCCAAGTTTGGAGACCCCTGGTGTAGACTCAATCAGCAGAGTCCAAAGGAAGCAAAAGTAGAGAAAATACAGTCTTCAGAGGAAATCAATCAAAGAGAACAAGTTATTCCATACAGTAAATATAATAAGGATTAAAGGTGAGCAGGGAACAAATCTGCCCTGGAGAAAACATCATTCCATATGTATATGCACTGAATTGGGGCAACAACTAATAAAATTTTCTAAGGAAGTATTGTGCAGCAAAAATGAAGCAAAGTAGTCTTATCAAATACTGCCAAATGGGAAATGGGTCCCTTCTCTTCCCTTCAATTGCCTGCTTGGTAAGGCTCTTTTGATTATTCTCCGCAATTAATTTCAACTGCTCAGCCCAAAGATCTGAGTATCACAGGAATACTTGATAACATCAGTATCATCAAGGAAAACAGCCCTACATTTTTTAAAAAATAAAACACAATGCAGGGCACTCTGAAATTGTATGGTGCACACAGATGTAGAAATATTGTGTGACTACACAATCTCAAAAAGACATTATGGAATTAGAAAAGCTTAAATAAATGGGCATCAATATCTTAAGGCAGAACTAAAAATCAAGAGTTCTTGGTTCTACATTTCTGCAATCTTTTATATATATATAATATTTTATTGGTTTTCCAGTTTTACATTTGAGTATTTGGAAAGCAACATGGTGACTGGGTTAGTCAAAAGTTCAATAACAGAATCTTTAGTACATATCTCAGGTTACATCATCAAATATTTCTTCTCTGTTTCCCTTAACATTTGCTATATCATATTTAAGCTAGTAAATTTCTAATTGTATCAAACTCAATTAAAACTTCATTATCACATTTATCAATACATTTTTTGCTTATACATATCCATATCCTGTTTTTAGGTTTTACCTAATTTTTAGTTTTTAATTACAGCACTCCAATTTAACCTTTAATATCCAAAGTATTTAAGTTTCAGGTAACCCAAATTTCCTTTGTCTCATTAGATAACAATTATAATGTCTAAAATGCACATATTACTTACTTAGATATATTCTAATTTTATTTCATAAACATTTTCTATTTCTCGCCCTAATACATCACCACCGTAATTGTTCTGTTCTTGCAAAGAAGACATCGAGACGAGGCTGGTTCAAAACAAAGATCTCTTTATTGAACACGCTCACAGAACAGAAGCAAGAACACAATGGCCACTGGCCTTTTATATCCCCTTGCAAGGGGATGCACATCCAATCATTGCAGGCCATTCTCCCGCCTTGCGCAGACAGACAGCCCAGACAGCCTGTCTGGGTCCCGGGCAGACACGTGGTCTGTCTGGGTCTCTGCAGCCTTCCTGCAGCCTTCCTGAGCCTTGCTGAATGACTCAGCAAGGCCCAGGACATAACTGAATGACTCAGCAAGGCCCAGGACATAACAGTAATAATGTAGTGTCCTTTGTTTTCTCAAGTCCAACATCTATATTATCTGGGCTAAACAATAGTTCAAACCTATTTCCTAATAGTTAGTTTTCATTTCCCATATAAATCTAAATTCTCAATATTAAACAAATTAATCCCTTATTTTTTACTATCTTCCAACTATTTTAAATCTAATAATCAAATTTCCCACGATCTCAAAATCTCCCTTTAGCCCAATAGTTAACAATTTAGGATCCTCTCTAGTAGACCAAAAGACCCCCTTTTTTCAATCTAACTCTAGCTTTCTTTTTATGCCAACCAGGCTTCCATACCAATGCTTTTAACTCATCAGATAGATCTCCCTTCATTCTTGTACATATTACTTGAACTAAAGGAGACTATCTAGTTGTCAATTTTCTAGAGGAACTGGCCCATTTATAATCATTAAGTTGTCGCCCTGGTGGCCCATCTCCCCATATTTGCTCTAACATAATTGTCTTCAATTCGATCTGGTCTTCTTCTTCCTCAAGTTTCTTCTGGTTTGTGTAGAAAGTTATGTCCAGTTTTATAGTTGTTATTTGATTGTCTAAATTTTCAGTAAGCTGTACTTGTTGATCTTTAAAGCCCTCGGTCTTGGTATTAATTTCTTCCGCTTCTGTTGTTTTTTGGATTGTAGGTTCTTTAGTTGAAATCAGGGTTTCGCTTTGTAGATTTTCCATCTTGGTATTAATTTCTTCCGCTTCTGTTGTTTTTTGGATTGTAGGTTCTTTAGTTGGAATCAGAGTTTCGCTTCGTAGATTTAAGCTGGCGCCTTGGTCTTTCAGTCTAGATTTGATTATCTCGGTGGCTTCAAGAATTTTTTCAAGTATAAGTTTATACATAGCCGAAATTTTTTGCTGCTCCTCCTCCACTTCTGACATGGTTATAGCTGATCTTCTAGTGGAGGCTATTTGTTAAACAAGAGTCAGTAACTGTTCACCTCCACAGTTCCTAGAAACCAATTTCACTGCCCAGCTGCTCTCTCAGCTTTTAATCTCTCTTAAGATAATACCAAGGACAGATCTAGCCTATGAGCAAGTCTCTTTGTTAGGAATATTCACTTGCTGTACCAAGCTTCGCCACAAGATGTCCCCTGTCACATTTAAAGTCTTTTTCAAATCCCAGGCTAGGTTTTTATCCAATTTAAGTTCTTTTTCATCTTTTTTACAAGTAAATAAAATAGCAGGTCCCCGTAAGAGTAGGAACTTTTGGATACCCAAATGTCAAGAAGATGCAAATCCAATTATTTAGTTGTTCTTTTCAAAGCTTTATTTCCCCTAGGTAGTCAGATGCCCCATTTTAGAGGGTGGGAGGAAAAAGTTCCCTTCCCTCTCTCCTCACAAGGGGAAGAAATTTCAAGAAGCTTTTTACAGGAAAATACTTGGGGTACAGAGAAGGTAAGATCTCACCCAATTCCTCCGCAGTGCTTTCAAAGTGCTTGTTGGTGATTTTGGCCTCAGCTGGTAGCAACTTAGTGATGGGCCATGTTGATGGCCGATCTTTTCCCCGTCAGTTCAAAGAGCTGCCCCGGATCAAACGGGAGGGCTGCCGCCCTTCCGCGATCACTCGAGGGTCCTCTTCACGCTTGTCGCCCCTCCAGGGCGACTTCCGACCCTTTTCAGGGTCCCCCAGCGGGAGAAAACCGGACAGTGGAGAGAGAGATCGCCCGCACATCCGCCTGCACCGCGATCGCAAACCGGAAGCCCATTTCTGCAATCTTAATGCAGATGATTCTAAGCCAAACTATGCATGCTTTCTTGCAAAATAAATTCCCAGTATTAAAAAATCAAAATCTATTTATATGACTACAGTTTTATTCACAGTCCTATACATTTATAAAATAAAAGGCTAAACTAGTTCACTTTTAGGATAATTATTAGCATTATCAGCATATCATGTTAACACAAACAGATCAAATCCAAATGAAGAAGTCCCTATGACTGAAATTCATGTCTCATTGGAATAAAACATAGCATACAAATTAATATCATATTAAATCAATGTAGACAAATGACGCATTTTCTAAAAGAGAATAGATTTATTGTAGTAAAGTGAAATTGAATGTTAGCAGCACATTCTTAATACCTCAATCCCAATTGCCTAACTACGGCAGCACTCTAGAGAGATGTCAGAAAGTGCAGCAAATCATTTCTAATACCTCATGCTCTGAAATTGATTTGTTTACTGTTAGGAACCTTAGACCAACATGCTTAAGCAAACTCTGTAACATTGAGCTGGACTGAACAAGACTAGCCGAACTGCAACATTCAAATATTGGCGGACAAATTGAAATAAAAGTTAAAGTCAAAAGGGTTAATTGCCTTTTCACTTAATGAGAAGTTACTCTAAGATTATTTTGCAATTTAACATTATTTTCTGCTTGATATGCATGCAATAGCTTGATCTATCCTTGACTTACTAATGTATACTGTAATATAAAACACAAATGGAAATAAATATAAGGGAAAGAGGAAAGTAATGCAAGATAAAAGGAAAAGGAAAAGGGAAAAAATGGTGCCTTCTGACTCTTTTCTGTCCAGTAGAAAATAAAGTACAATTACAGCCTCAACTTTCTGTTGAATGCAAGCCATTTCTATAGTCACAAAGTTGGCCTAGTCATCAAAATCTAAGATCAAAATTTCAATTTTATCTGTTTCATGCATGAAGTCCAGAACTGGTTTCCAACAAGTTCTTCTCTTTAATTAAAACAGTTGGCTTTGCCATCTCCGCCAACTCCATCACTTTTTCCATCCATTCTTCCATTGTGGGTATTGATTTGTCTTTCCATTTTTGAACATAAATGATTCTCACCGGTATCAACTTATATAATAACAAAGCTCTTTCTTTCAGACTCGTTTATCCAACAACCCTAAAAGGAAAACTTCTGGTTTCAGTTTTAAATTTGCTTTCAGAATCTTCTGAATTAAGATGTAATTTGATCCCAATATTTCTTTGCTTTAACACAAGCCCAACAAAGAAGATAAAAAGTTTTTAAAATTACATTTCCAACAAACCTTTGAAACACCTCCATACAACACTGACAAATTCTTGGTCATTAGATACCAACAATACACCCTGGACATTTATATTAAAAAGTTCCAAGTCATCTTCTGAACTAAATAGCCATTTCTAGCTGTCATCATTTATTTTCAAACATCATATCCCTAAAGAACATTATTGTGTTTGATAAAGGAATAAATCAACTGTCTGAAAATATAACAACCAGTGACAATCTGCGTAGAGTTAAAAAGGGAAAGATTAACTTTCTGTAGCTCAACTCATTTAAAACAGGTTCCCTGAGTTCAGTATAAAGGGGCTCATAATCCATAGTAAATTAATAAAAGTAAAATCCCATCTAATGAGTATTTGAAACATCATTCAGGTGATAAATGATGTAGAACAGCTACTTTGTTTTGTTTTGGTCCTGTTCTCAGAGCCGTAGTCATTCATCCATTACTTGTTCTTCCCCTCTCACTATGTCACAATATTACAAGTATGTAAATAAGGATGGGATTGTTCCTATTGTTTCTGCCTCTCATATGCATTCTATGTATGTTGTGTAAGAGCTATGTGATTACAAGCATTACAGAATGCTTAGTCACATGCGGTGTGCCTACAAAATTCAACAAGCCAGTTTTCTGCACATTAGAATACATTAGGGCAACGGGACCTATTGTAAAGACATACAATAGTGTCTCCTAAAATTGCTGCTGGTAACGGGGGATATTTTTTTCACCTTTTCAAATCAACAAAAATAGTGGAAAGAAAACTGTATGGGGGCCAGGTTCTCTCTGCTGAATCCCAGAGTAATGGTGCGATGAAGATTATTTCCACCACATCAGACATTTTAACAGTTCATACTTTATTTCTCTCCTGAGTAGATATCTTATTAATGGAGCTCTTGCTCAGATCCCACTCTAATGCACTCAAACACTTTTGGTTTGAGTGCATTAAATTTTATCTTTAAGGGAAACAAATTCCTCTTGGGCTGGAGGAGGGCATTTTTCCCATAACAAATATAATAATTAATACAAAGCTCTCAGAAAAGGAAACAATGATGAATAAAAACAAATTTTCTTAACAGTGTACACTTTCCCCTTAACTGCCACCTTGCCAACTATTTATGTGTTTGAATGGGCTTTAATGTTTTATTTTTCTGATGAAATCCAATTGAAGATCAGATGAAGATAAAGGTTTCTAATGCTCCAATAAAATTTGAGACTGGCATTCTTTGAAAGTTTTTGTTGATAGTTCTCATTGTTAACCAGAATTTCTTTTTTTCCAAATCTCAGCACTGTTAACAGTTTTGCTGTGAGCTGTTCTATAATAGAAAGATCTTTGGATAAGACAATTTCCAGATTAGATCAGACAATGGATTTAGTAGTGGTACAATATTATCCAAAAATAATTTATAGAGCAAAATAATGATTGGTAATTTGCCGATTTGTGCAGTCAAACTTTAACATCAGAGCATCATTTTGAACGGAAAAGAACTCACCTAGATTCATTTTCAACTGGTTACTAAATTTTAGTATAATATTTCTTATTCTAATTCATTACAAATCAGTCAAAAATACGTACAGACAGAAATATCCATATTATGAGATAGAATGGACAGATAAGGATTTTCTAAAATGGAAGAAAACAGTTTTGGGGGGTGAACCCTATCCTCTTAATTATTTAAATCTATGGCACAAAACATTTTTAATATAAAATTCATGCCACTGCAGGAGATAAATTCAATAGCTGGTCCTAGGGACAGTTCTATGCAGCAGCTGACAAAACCACAAAAAGCAAGCCACACAACTGCCAGGGAAACAATAATAAATAAACTGAACAAAATGGAAAGCAGGGTTTAAAAAAAGGCAATTCTCCAAATATTCAACATCACATCTGTCCCTTGGAGCAAATGAAATGGGGTTAATTTGAGAGCTCCAGATGCTTTCCTTTCTAAGATAGAGAGCCTTCTACCAGTATCCACAAAAAACAATTTGGCCTCAATTTTGTCGCTAAAAAGCTAAGATAACTGTTTAGAGCAGTACTTCCCAAAGTTTTTCCTTTATTACTCAAAACTGGTTAGCAGAAAGTCCTTTTTACCACTTATTAAAAACTCCCTATTTAAATGTCCCAGTAGTGATTGAATAATGGGTTTATTGATGTTTACTGACATTACCCAAAGAAAAACCACTTTAACCCAATTCTGGGTGATTTCCCAGGTTTGGGAAACACTGATTTAGAGAATTGGCATGTCTCATACAAATCTTTAGGTAAGGGATTGTCATTTGTTTGGCAGTACAATGGGGTGTCAGTCTATTTGAGTCCTCCAAATGGAAATATAAAAAATCACATTGTAATATAAGAAACATTACAGCAAAGTTACCATGCTAAAATATATTCTGTATCCAAATACATCAGTGCAATAAAAAGTCAATGTAGCCTAGTAGAATCAACAATTAAGAGTGTGTTCTCTGAAGAGAATAAGACAAAGTTACCTTAGTAAACAATAATAACAGGTGGAACAGGTGGAAATGCTTTCTCAAGATTTTAACAAATATAACCACCAATTGTCCAAATAACTACTTTGAATTTAATGAACACAAACATTGCAAAAATTAGTTGCAGAAGACTTTGTGTTGGATTGACAAGGATTTATTTTTTGTTTCTTCATCATAAATTAGAAACATATATTATCATGTTTACTACATTGTGACCGCATAGGAAAAAAACTGTTTCTTTGCATGTAGAATTTTTCCATTATATTATTAGTGCTCAGCCATTCAGCTGAATATAAGGAAGCTGTCACAGAATTACTCACTCATGTGTGGAAATGTTGTCTATCTGGGTTTTTTTATGGAATTGATCAATGGCAAAGAAACTATAAAGTTAATAGGTAAAACTAGATAATTTATTTTCTTGCTCTACATATTGGCATTAAGGCTTACAATATCTTAATGAATTTGCTAGTACATCTATAGTTTCATTTCTGTTCTGCATTACCAGACTTACAGCATGTCAAATAAATCATTGTAATGAAGTTTGATGAAGAAAGATTTTGATGGTGGTACACCATAATTATAAACATCAGCAGTAAAGCTTTTTTCAATCATGAAAGGAAAAGCACTTTGATGATGGCCTAGAAAAACTGCTTGATTAAAATTACTTTTGGCATTTCAGGCAATGGAAATCTTCAAGTATTGCTCTGACCTTTACTCTTCAAAAATGCATCTTTTGTTAGTAAATTGCAATATCTTTAATCATACAATATTAAGGACACTACGAATCAGAAGAACATGCAACAAGTTTGATTTATGTATGTAAATTTGAAAGAATCTATACCCATGGTAAAAATTATTCAACTTCTAAAGAAAGAAACAGAAATCCCAATGATTTTCCCCTTTCATATGGAAAGAATCAAATGGTTAAAGAAATAAACTGTTGGAACAGACATAATATTATAAAATTGACTATGAACCTTATATTCAGATTTCTTCTTGATGTATGACTCATAAATTTAAAACTGGAGTCAGATCAGGTGTAAGTCTCAATATAAATCGAAAATCACCAGTCACCGTTTTTACTTTTCTGCACAAAGTATTATATACAAAATGACTAGTTCACAGAGCAAAACTTTTACATCTATCAACATGTTATCATAAACCATAAGTACCTTTGTTCAAAAAAATGACAGATAACAAACTAGACGTTATAATGAGAACAGATGTGTAATTTTATTGCTCAAAATCTTTTAGTAAAGTTAAACATTCTTGCAACTAAACATTATGAATTTGTGGTGGGGGTAGAAGACAAGGTTTGCTAAAGTTTGTCTTCTTTTTTCATTCATTATTCTGATCAAGGATCTTTTTCATCACTCTTTTCCAAGGGGTTGATAACCAGCTGTTTATGGCTCCCTGATGATTAGAGTTTTATCTGGGTTTTTTAAAGAAAAAAATTAAGATCAGGTGTAAAAAAGACAAATATAATTCTAAACTCAGAAATGTTTTCTCAGTACCATACTGTCAGACTTATAAGGTAGCCCAGACAAGTAGCATACTCAGGTGTACTAATTCTATTCTTAGTATAAGATTACATTAACAGAATTTTGCAGAATTTATCTCTTCTATCCCTCACTTTCACTCTCCTGGAAACTAGGGACAGGTCTCTCTGAGATGCTTTCACCACCTTCCTCCTTCAGACTCAAATTTCGTTTACAAGATTGCTCTTTAGGCTGCAACTCTTCCTTCTTTCTCCCAAGGATATACTCCAATGGTATGTGGGAATGACCTTGGGAGACTTGGCCCAGAGGCACTGCCTAGAGAAAAGTTAGATAAGAGAGAGCATTGTCCTCAGCTGGTAGTGGGTGGGGCAAGAGGCTAAGAAGAGACCTTCTCTAATTTCCTGGGAATAAAGAGATGGGAGGGGAGGAGGATTTTACTTTCAGACTTGCAAGATTCAGTTAATTTCACCTTACAACAAAGTAAAATAAGCTGGTGTGGTTGTGTTTCCTGTCTGGTCTACCTGGTAAGGCCCACAAATAATACAAATATTGGTGGCCTTTTGGTTAAGATTGTGTATAGGAAAAATCATTCCTGGTAACCACAACCCTTATTTGCTTTAGCAGAATAATTAGAATGGGGGGGTGTATCAATAATTTAGTTTGTTTGCTAAACATTTGTGAATCAAAATCCTTGCCAATATTTTGCCAATTACCCAGAAATTGAACATACATTCTATCTATGCTATTATACTGCATTTTGTGTAAAAAAAAGTCAACATTTTGCTAAATTGGAACATTTTTTTTAAATGAACTTTTTAAATAAAATTGCAATGTCCAACTCAATAATATGGCGAATGTACTTTCAAACATCTGTCTCAACTCAGATATCATTTAACTATTTGTTCAATTACTACATTATATCACTAATATTTTCATAGCTATATTTTACAAGGACTCTAATCCTATTATTAACATATAAGAACATCTAAGTCACATATCTACCTGATCAAAAGATTATCATTAATATATACAAAAATATATTAAGATATACGTACAGAAAATGCTAAGATATTTATAGACTCCCTGCAAACGGACTAGAAAAATAGGATATGTAGATTGTAAAAACTCTGGAAAACATTCCTGTTTCTCTCTGCCACTTTCTGATCCATCAAACTCTACCTTTACTATTTTTCTCAACAGAACAGTAAAAGATGAAAAATACATAAACTACAGAATTTCTTTTATGTTGCGTGGTAAACAGAATGACAGAAAAAAATAAGCACCCAGGGAATACATCAGACATTTGCTATTATTTCACTACCGGATCACAATGATGAATAATCAAGAAAATGAAAGACAAAATGCATTAAACAAGTGGTAAATTTGGAATGATTCAGTTTCCTCTCAAGATGTGAGTCTCAAATATTTTCTTAGCTTATGAACCTAAGATAATTCTAACCACTGAATCATTGCAAAGAATATGACAGCATCAATCCAGGCACAGATGAGTTGGGAAGGCTGTGGCTATAATAAGTGTTTCTTTAATTCATCTCTCCTCATAATCACTTAATTCTCACTCTGTTCTGAAAATATTTAAGTCTTGAAAGTATGATGTAACGAGCCAATGTGCAACACTGAACTCTAGTTTTAGACTTCAGAGATATACTGTATATTGACTTATTATGTTTAACTTTTTTCAGTTCTTTCACAATTTATGCAGGATCCATAGCTACTTTAGTTACCTAAAATGAAGGACATGAACTGACCACAGTAAACACCTGCACATAATAAATTCATTCTTTATATGAGAAAAACTTTTAAGACCCATTTTGTTAACTCTTAAATAACTTTTGCTGGTTACATGAAAGAATATAGAAAGAATGTGGTTTATTAAAGAAAAGAAACCAGAGTTCTTTTTTTTTTTTTCAAATCAAATCAATAAAAACTAAGTTGCTGGCCACAAAATGCTTTGGGATTTTGTAAAGTACACAATACTCCTGTCCACCATCACCACCACTACTAATGCTAATGGGGCTGCTTTTTTCATTTGCTTTTAAAATACACCCACTGTTAAAGCATAAAAAAAGTCAAGGAAACAATAGGTCCACTTAAGCAAGAAGATGGCAAGGAAGTAACAGGCAGTAGAGAGAAAGCAGAGCTGTTTAACTCATTCTTTGCATCAGTCTTCACAAAAAGAAACTATAGCCCAACCTACTAAAAACCTAACTGTAAAAGATAGACTAGAAATAAAAAATTAAAATAAGCAAGAAAATGGTTAGAGAACACCTATCTGATCTTGATGAATATAAATCATTGGGACCTGACGGATTATATCCCAGAATTATGAAGAAGCTGGCAGATATTATCTCAGAACCATTGTACCATATCTTTCAAAAATCCTGAAACACCAGGGAATTATCTGAGGATTGGAAAAGAGCTGATGTGGTTCCCATCTTCAAGAAAGGAGGGGGGGAAAACCAGACCCAGGTAACTACAGATCAATCAGCCTAACATCAATACCTGGGAAGTTACTGGAAAAGATAATAAAAAAACAGATCTGCGAACAACTAGAAGCAAACAAAGTTATAAGTAGTAGCAAGCACGGGTTTGTTAAAATCAGATCATGTCAAACCAACCTTATTTCGTTTTTTGACAAAGTGACTAAATTAGTAGACCAGCGAAACGCTGTGGACATAGTATACTTAGACTTCAGCAAGGCATTCAACAAAGTAGACCACAACCTACTTCTTGGTAAGCTAGAAAAATGTGGGATAAACAGCATCACCACCAGATGGATTTGTAACTGGCTGACAAACTGTACTCAACGAGTGGTCCTTAATGGTCCTACATCTACATGGAGGGAAGTAAGCAGAAGGGTACAACAAGGTTCCATCTTAGGCCCAGGACTCTTCAATATTTTCATAAATGACTTAGATGAGGGAATAGAAAGGGAACTCATTAAATTTGCAGGTGACACTAAGCTGGCAGGAATAGTATCCAACAAAATGAAATTTAATGTGGAGAAAAGCAAGGTTTTACTTAGGCAGGAAAAACCATAGGTACAACTATAGATTAGGTAAAACCTGGCTCCAAAACAGTAACAGTGAGAGGGACCTTGGAGTCCTAGTGGACGATCATTTAAATATGAGCCAGCAGTGTGCAGCAGCAACCAAAAAAGCTAATACACTTCTTGGTTGCATATACAGAGGCATATAATCAAAATTGTGTGAAGTATTAGTACCACTTTATAAAGCCTTAGTAAGACCACACCTGGAATACTGCATCCAGTTTTGGTCACCACGTTACAAAAAAGATGTTAAGACTTTAGAAAAATGCAAAGAAGAGTAATTAAGATGATTAAAACATATGAAGAACAGTTGCAGGATTTGAGTTTGGCTAGTCTAGAAAAAAGAAGAACTAAGGGGATATGATAGCAGTATTCCAGTATTTGGGAGGCTGCTACAAAGAGGTGGTCAATTTATTTTCAAAAGCAGAGGGCAGAACAAGAAACAATGGATGGAAACTAATCAAGGACAGAAGCAACCTGGAATTAAGGAGAAAATTCCTAACAGTGAGGACAATTTACCAGTGGGACAGCTTACCTTCAGACATTGTGGGTGCTTCATCACTGGATGTTTTTAAGAAGAGATTAGACAGTCACTTGTCTGAAATGGTAGAGGGTCTCCTGCTTGGGGTTGGACTAGAAGACCTCCAAGGTCTCTTCTAGCTCTATTCTAACTGAAAGCACAATTTCCAGTTGCCAGAAATGCTTGGGCAAGTCTGCACCACCAGTTTGACCTCATTCACTAACAAACTGAAGTATCAAGCTGTATAGCAGTCAATATTTCTCCCAAGCCCTTCTACTGCCATCCATCATGCTACCACTTTTTATAGGTAATCAAATGATGCCATTGTCAAATCACATTGTCTCAGGTTTGATTTATAGCACTGTAACATTAGCCTGCCCAAGAGGACCACAAGCAATCTTTCTTTTTCAAAATAAGACTTTCCATCACTTTTCCCTCACCATAGTCTCTATTCTCACCTTAAAAAGCCAATCTTCTATGTCAATAAATCCTTAGGATAATATGAAATATGATCCTGTAAGACACAGGGTGAAGTTAGGCAGGGGGAAATCTTCAGAAATTCTTAGGCCTTTCTGTCTTGCAAAGTATTTACCACCAATACAAACTGAGACTTTAAGGTGGGCCTATGATAATTTTGAGACATTATGGGAGGATCAGTTTGGTCCAATGGTTAAAGCACTGGGCTAGTAACTCAGAGATCAGGGGTTCTTAGAGCACAGAGCTAGCTGGGTGACCTAGGCACGTCACTCTCTCTCAGCCCAAAGAAGGAGGCAATGGCAAGCCATTCAGAAAATCCTTGCCAAAACAACTGGAGAGTCCTGTCCACGCAGTAACCAGGAGTCAATAACTGACTTGAAGCCATATTCCCCAGCCTTCAAAAATGGATGCAAACAAAAGTAAGTATAGGGAATTGCTATGTGTATACAAAAATCGTACGTATTCTGCTGTTGTGGTTTCTACAAAAAGAAATGTGGAACCAGAGAAAGAAAGTGTCTGCTTTAACACTATTTTACAAAAGTAAAGCCAGAGAAGCTAAAAGATATGTACCTTGGCCTCGTAACTGAATACAGAAAGAGGCCAATCAGAGATTTGTTCCTATAAATACAGAAATCAATCTGGTGATGGTACAAAAATGCCATACTTCCATCTAGAACTTGTTTATTAAATTTGTATGCAGTCTATCTCATTGTTGCAGTGATTCTACAATATTGTTGCTGGGAGCTGGGCCACACATATACTTATATTATTGTTATTATGGTTCATCACGGGGTCAGCTGGACAGTAGACTAGATTTGGCATTTTATTACTTTGCTCATCACGTGATCAGCCAGACGTTTAGACTGGATTTGGCCTATTTATTGACTATCAAGTCATTCCCAATGATCTGGGATAGGCAAATATTATTGTTTGATGGAGTTGATGGTACAGTAAAGATATTACAGGTAGCCCTTGACTTACAACCACAATTGAATCCAAAATTTCTGTTGAGACATTTGTTAAGTGAGTCTTGCCCCATTTTACAACAATTTTTGTCACAGTTGTTAAGTGAATCACTGTAGTTGTTAAATTAGTAACCTCATGTTAAGTGAATCTGATTTCCCCAAGGAGTTTGCTTGTCAGAAGATCTCAAAAGGTGATTACATGACCCTGGGACACAGCAACCGTCATAAATATGATGAACCAGTTGCCAAATATCTGAATTTTGATCACATGACCATCAAGATGCTGCAAAGGTTGTAAGTGTGGAAAATGGTCATAAACCACTTTTTTCAATGCTGCTGTAAGGATTACCTGTATTTTATACACAACTTAAATTGTCAGTTTTATCTTCCATCCAGTGCCCTTTAAAGAATGCCTTTAAAAATCAAATTCGTACAGCTAGCCCACGGGTCGGCAACCCGCGGCTCCGGAGCCGCATGCGGCTCTTTGAGGCCTTACCTGCGGCTCCGGAGCCTCCTCCGCCATTTTGGCGAGCGCATGCGCGCATGCGCGGGCGGGTGCGGGGGGTGCGCGTGCGGGGGTGCGCGTGCGCGAACGGGCGCGCGCGCATGCGCGAACGGCGCGCGCGCGCATGCGCGAACGGGGCCGCGCGCATGCGCGGGTGCGCGCGCATGCGCGAACGCGCGGCTCCCAGGGTTTTTTTTTTTTAGGCCAAACGGGTCCGTGCGGCTCATCCGACGTTTCGGATGGCCGACCCATGAGCTAGCCAAACAACAGATTATTTTCAAAAGAGCGTGAAACACTAATTCACATTTTGAGTCCCCGTCCAATATTTCTTTTGTTTAAAACAGGGTATCGAACTGCCGGCCTGCAGGCCGGTTGCATCATGCCACGCCCACCCCAGTAATGTGAAAAAAGTCATGTGACGTGGCGAGTTTGACACCTGTGGTTTAAAGAATTAGGAAAGATAGAGTATTTTTTTTCTACTCAAAAAACTGAAAGAGAAAGCCAAGTCAAACTCATTGCATGACTGTGTGTTGTGAATATGTGCATTTCCATATGACACTACAGAATGTTCCTGGATGATTGCCTCCCCCAATTTGACAGATAAAGTTACTTTTTTAAAAAATTAAAAAGCTTATGCAGAAAGCTTGATAGATCGCAGGAAAGTGTTTGTAGCATGAAAGAGCCAATGAACATCATATTGGAGACACTGAAGAACTAGGTCTTCTAGCTATCTAAAGTCCTAGATGACTTAAGAATAAGCATCACTTTTTAGAATTAAATAACTAGAGTGAGAGTTGAGTACAGTTAGAATTAAAAGCGCACTGGGCAAATTCACAATTTTTACTGCATAAATCCCACTTGCAACAGTTGATATACGCATGCCTACAACCGATGCATCTCTTTCTCTTAATGGACAGATTTTTTTTTTATGAATTAACCACCTTTGGTTCTACAATTCAATAGCAACATCCCAAGAGTAATTATGTCTCAACCAAGGCAATTTCTCATGGCAATTATTTGATAGGTGGTACTTCTTATTAAGAAGGAAGGGCAGGCAGGAGAGAAATATTATATTATTAATTTAGCTCACTATTTGTAAAGAACTGGTGAGCGAATAAAGATCCACAAGATTCTTCTAAAATCAATATGCAGAATTTAGCAGTTAATCTTATTTTCTTATCTAATCAAAAGCACCATAGCTATTAAAATAATTTCATAAATAAAATAATTTAAAAATACTGCTATATATCCAGCAACACCAAGGAAGTAATCCAGCTGATACCATGAGTCAAAAAGCTAAAAGCAAACATTAGTATAGTTTACAGGGGTAGGCAACCTTGGCTCTTTTATGACTCGTGGACTTCAACTCTCAGAATTCCTGGGAGTTGAAGTCCACGAGTCATAAAAGAGCCAAGGTTGCCTACCCCTGGTATAGTAATTGAAATTAGTATAGCAGCTGATTTACTTAAAAGTCAACTAACTCTAGCATTATATAAGGGACGAAAAGATGGCACTTTATTTCATTTATTTTGTCTACATACTTTGATGTTCCTATATAATTGCAAGCTCTCTAACAAAGAATTCCCCATTAGCCATTACTCCTCTTGATATTTATCCATACTGGGTATGTGTGTTTTATTATTCTTTTGTTTTATTATTCTATTTTTTGGGACTTACAACTTTCTTCCAAGCACTCAAGCTAGCCTACATGTCACTCCCTCATCTCTATTTATTCTCGTACCACCACCTTGAGACGGATTAACTAAATTCATACACATTCACCAATCTTCTGCTTTCTGAGGATTTGGACAGGAGGTCCAGTAGTTTAACCACTATGTCATGACACAGCAATGAATCAACTTGAAGACTTTTGTCTTGCAAAGAATAAACAAAGTACGGGATCACAATAGAGTTATGAATCAAGCCTTCCAGGCTGCTTTGGTAATACAAAGTAGGGCAACAGCGAACATTTTAGGCACAGAATTAAGAGCCTTCCTTTCAGAGACCTACAGGCCAGCAAACTAGAGAACATCATTGTATTATTTGTAGGTAATTGTACATTTTCAAAGAAAAGCTGACTAATGCAACAAGTGGAATCTGTTTTCTATTTGTGGTGCCAGCCTTATTTGGCTTGGGCAATGTACAGCTTTCTTTAGTAAACAAATAAACTATAAACTAGTGACCCAAAGAATCTTGGAAACTTTGCTGAAATCAAAAAACCTTTCTCTCTCTCTCTCTCTCTCTCTCTCTCTCTGAGGACTGGAGCCTTTCAAGAGTTTCAAAGAGCATTTCTCCAGATGCTCCCTAATGAATATACTGTGGTCAAGCAGAACACATATTGTTCTCCTGACCATTTCCAAATCCATTTGAACTATAGCTCCCATCATCCATAACAGGCAGGAGACTGAGGTGATGACAGTTATAATTCAGCCCATCAGGAACACAGTGGAATGGGAAAGACAGACTTCCAAAAAAGAAAGAAGAAAGTAGTTTATTAACTGAATTGTTTAATGCAATTCTATATCCTATCAAGAATGTCATGAATAAATGTGACAAAAATGGTAGTAACAAAATCATTTTTAAAATAAATAAAACGAGTGATCCAGAATAAAAATAATATATTCAAATGAGAGCAAGTTTGGTGCAGTGGTTAAGGCATCAGGCTAGAAACCAGGAGATCTGGAGTTCTAGGCTCAGCTTAGGCACAAAACCAGCTGGGTGACCTTGGGTCATTTTCTCCCAGCCCCTAGGAAGGAGGCATTGGCAAACTACTTCTAAAAATCTTGCCAAGAAAACTGCAGGGACCTGTCCAGTCTCCAAGAACTGGACATGACTGAACAGAAGGGGAAAAAAATCAATTGAAGCTGAACCTTGGGAAAAGATAAACTTTTAATTTCCACTTGACCAGAATAAACTGGATCAATCAATATTATCAACTGAACAACCCTCGTAGAGTTGTTGTGAAAATAAAATAAAGATGGAGAGAAGCAGGTATACACACTTTTGAGCTCAAAAGAAACATGAACCAGAAAAGTATGACAAATAGGTCAGGATTATAAACTGTCATTGAGATTTGGAAAATAAATATGTTAAAGATTGTATGATTCAATGAGCAAAAATCTTTGGTTATAATATAATGCTTAATCTGTGGGAAAATATGTGGACAAATGGACTGAAATTTACATTGAGATATAATCTGTAAAAACAAAATTTTTACAAAATGAGAATAGAATAGAATAGAATAGAATAGAATAGAATAGAATAGAATAGAATAGAATAGAATAGAATAGAATAGGAGCTGGAAGGGACCTTGAAGGTCTTCTAGTCCAGCCCCCTGCTCGAGCAGGAGAACCTATACCATTTCAGACAAGTGACTAACTCTAGTCTCTTCTTAAAAACCTCCAGTGATGGAGCGCCCACGATTTCTGAAGGCAAGCTGTTCCACTGATTAACTGTCCTCACTGTTTTTCTCCACATTAAAACTCATTTTGTTGGATAGGGCCCATTGTTCAAGTTTGTCAAGATCTTTTTGAATCCTGAGCTTGTCTTCTCGGGTGTTGGCTATTCCTGCCAGTTTAGTGTCATCTACAAATTTGATGAGCTCTCCTTCTATTCCCTCATCTAAGTCATTAATGAAAATATTGAAGAGTACTGGGCCTAAGACGGAGCCTTGTGGTACCCCACTGCTTACTTCTCTCCATGTGGATGTAGTACCATTGAGGACTACTCACTGAGTACGGTTTGTCAGCCAGCTACAGATCCATCTAATGGTGTCTGATGTATCATTGGTATTCAATACCCAAGAAATAATCAAAGATGAAGGTGTCTCAAATGTATATTAGAAATGTAATTGTAAAGAAGGTGCTTTTTAACCATCTCTGGTAGACTTGTGATAAAGCAGAGAAATATTGGGGCCATATTTTTATCTTAATTCAGAATATTCTTAAAATTAATATAAAATTGAATCCAGAAGGGATTTTTAGGACTGTTGGACAAAGAGTGTGAAAGAAAATTTTGGTATTTTGCTATTATATATGTTTACAGTGGCAAGAATTTTATATGCATAAAAATGGAAAGACATGTGAATACCCACAATGGAAGAATGGTAAAGTTGATGGAGTTGACAAAGATGGCAAAGAGAACTTATCCAATTTTGTTTCCACTTGGAATTCACTTCTGAATTTTATTTTAAAGTAGAAAAAGCCTGTATCATTCACATTCACCCAATAATAAAATAAATAACATAATATTTTTAAAAGGTATTAGTGAATCCAGAGATATTTCATATCAATAAACAAAGAAAAATCAAAACCATTGGAAATAAATGCACAATTACACAATTTATTTAAAACTACTCATCCTCACCTTTGCAATCATCTGTGGTTTTTATAAAAGAAGAAAAAGGCACATTTACTTTTTTTTCCATACCACAAAAAATTAATTGCATTGTACATTGTGTAGAGTGGGGAGACACATAAAAATATTCCAGTTTAATTTACCCTCTTCTATAGAAGAGGGTAAATGTTAGGATGTCTAATACAAATCTAATTGAATAAATACTGTTTACTCTGTGTTGTTTGCAATTAATTAGCTCAATAGTTAAATCAGGGAGTAGCCACGTTACGAAGAATGAGAAATGATTATTTTAATACAACTGTGAAAGTTTTTCTCTTTAATGTGTGTGTGTATCCTTGCAAAACCTAGTTCTTTCAGAACAGATTACAACCCTTAAAATCACAATATATTTTCTTAAACAAAGTGATGATTTAATGTACAATATGTAAAAAGTATACCTGCATTCTAATGTTTTTCCACAACATATATATGTACAATAATAGAATATTCATATAAAGGCCTGATATAATAACCATTATCCAAGGGCACACAATAGATAATAATATAGTTAGATGCATCTCACTGGGAAAAGCATTGCACAGTTAGGCATGGATAATTGACCTGATCATGGGTATTCTCCTCTTTAGATGAGCAGGGATCTCTACACAGCCTCTAAATATGACTTAAATGTGCAGCTCAGATCATTTAAAATATGTTTTGAGCTACCGTTATTCATGATCTCCTCTCAGAGTACCTGGCAAAAAGACTTCATCCAATCCAGAAGATGCTGGATATCTGAGATCAAGTGTCTCCGAGAAGAAAAAAGGTTATTTAACCAGGCACTTTGTAGGGGGAAATACAGGGAAGGCTATGGGGAAAATAGCAGCAAAAGCCAGCACTGTTCTAGGTCACATTACTAGTGCAAAGATGGCAGGAGAAAACTGAGAATGTAACAGTGAGCATCATTCCAAGCTGCTGCCTGTTTACTTCTCACAAAGGGATGCAATGGGCATTATTTTTTTTCTGCCAAATGAGGCCCATTTTCTAATTCAATTTTCTCTTTCCTGGCTTCCCCTGCCACACTGTATTTGGTCGCATTCGGTTCAGTTTATCTGCTGAAGGGCCAACAGAGTTGAGCCCCATTACATCACTTCTTTCCAACGTTCTGTTGAATCGGAACGAAGGAGGGTAGGAGTTTCCAACCTACAAGAGATGATTAACATACTTTTAAAATATGCTGTGGATGCTCTTGTAAAATGGTTCCTGAAGAGGATTTGCCATTCGTAGAAAGGCAGATGTGGGGCGCATAATCAGCACCAAATTACTGCACCAAATCTACTACTAGATTATAAGCAGTTGTATTATGGTTTCGCTTAGCAACCGCTTCATTTAATGACTGGGTTGCCAGTCCCTTGTGTGGTCACTAAATGAGGACCTCTTGTAGAATGTTATGAGTGATTATTTTAATTCCTGCCCCGCCACTTTCCGCCCAATGGTTCCTTCTAGTCCTACTACTCTCTAAACAAAGCATCAGGCTGCAAACTCTCATTGCTTTCATTTTGAAAGATAGCTTGCAATTCATTTGGCGCCCAAAGGCATTCTTAGAAAATAAAGCTAATAATGCAGATTGATGCTTTTACTGCTGCGTGCCAACTTTCCATTTCCAAACAGATAATTTAAAAAAAAAATCATGCAAAGCAAGAAGGACGTTTGCAGATATACTGGTACATCCAAGATCTGTGTTAGGACTCCCTGATCCAAGCATTTGATTTATGCTTTATCTGCATTCCGAATATTACAGGAATCTGAAGTTGGACAACTCCAGACAAATTAAAACGGGGGAACATTATTTCCATATTATTTTTAACTTCTAAATTTCCTGTCCCTCAGTGAAAATCTCACCGATGTAGCTGACTATGAGAGAAGCCGCGTTCTTTTCACTATTCAAATATTCTTCTTACCCTTGATAAAAAACACTGCTGGCCCATTGTTTTTTAATTCACAAAGATTAATGCCAGTGTGATCTCTGCCAGTATTTGCTGGCCGGGAAGCATCTCAACTAAATCTAAACTACCCAGCCCCCAGGTAGGCCATTGAAAATACTATGCAAAATTGTTTTAAATTTGTTTTTGCTTGTTAAAAACGATCCTTTGTCTAAAATATACGTAAAAATATACCACTTTGCAATGCTCAGCTAGGCATTCAGACATTATAGTAAAGACCCAGCTGAATTAAAGAAAACATGGGTGATAGATATTTCCTGTTAGATTATTAATCTACAGAATAAAACCAACAGCCAAACTCCTTTCTTTGGGTAAGATAGCAAATCAAGTCTTGGTGTGATTAGTGCATTGCAAGGAAAAAAAAAAACTTCAGGAAATATAATTCTAAGGACTGCTTGGTTTCCTGCTGTATCCTGGTTTGCACTCTGCCAATAAGGGAAAAAAAAAAACCCTAAAAGGACAGAAGAACCTAAGCAGGAAGAAAGTTGCACTGAACCATCAACAGTAGCTGATAACAGGGCAAAGTAGCTTCATCCATTCAAAACATCCAGAAAACAGAATGTACCTTTTTTTTATACCTTCTGCATATTTTCTAAACCGGCCGACTGCCAATCCCCATAGTAATGGTTTTCAAGAAATGCCCCTGACAACAAAGATTCTCCCTTTGCCAGATCTCAGTATTTATAAGCAAGTCCAAATCTGTGAGAAAATTCAATTGAATGCAGATGGCAGGAAATTCCTTCAAAATGACAGTGGCCAAATGCAAACCACAAGACATGAAAATAACCCAAGATACTAGACACGGAGAACATCGAATATAGATTTTTTTTTTCTTTGTGCAATTCATAATCTGTGATTGATTACTGGGAAGACAGGCTGCAATTTTTATTGGACTTCTGTAGAGCAACTATTCCATTGGCCACAATTAAAGCATAAAGGGCTGAGAAATTAATGAGAAGAGTAAGGAGGGTTATTCTGACAGTATGAACGCACTTCCAGGTAGATTCACCACAGTGCAAACCGGCTGGGCATGTTTTTCTTACATCTTCTCATGTACTGCATAGCACGAAAGCTAATACACCATTTGGCAGGCATGCAATTTTAATAAAATTATCTGAGCTATGTTTTCTTGGCTCAGAAAAGGACCGGTCCATGGGCTTGCACTACTCTATCTGCTGTTGAGATGAATATGTTCTAACAATAGTTTAGCAAACAAAAAACAAAACAAAAAATCAGCACCCCCCCCCCATCCTTCTCTAAAGACTCCTTTTCTCTTTTACATTATCCCAGTCTCTGCATCTTCAAATCTCAGTCTTCCTTATCATTTGGCAGAAGGGCAGATCTTAAATACAGGTATTCCTCGACTTACAACAGTTCATTTAGTGACCGTTCAAAATTACAACGGCATTGAAAAAAGTGACTTATGGCCATTTTGCACACTTAAAACCATTGCAGCATCCCCAGGGTCATGTGATCAAAATTCAGATGCTTGCAACTGACTCGTATTTATGACGGTTGCAGAATCCTGGAGTCATGTGATCACCTTTTGCAACCTTCCGATAAGCAAAGGCAATGGGAAAGCCAAATTTACTTAACAACCCTGTTACTGACTCAATGATTGCAATGAATCACTTAACAACTGTGGCAAGAAAATGGGGCAAAATTCACTTAACAACTGTCTCACTTAGCAACAGAGATGTTGGGCTCAATTGTGGTCATAAGTTGAGGACTATTTGTATTATAAAACTATAGAAAAGAAGTATGCAGGTCAGGGTTGAGCTATGGAGTCCTTGGTTGCTTGTTTGCACACATTTCATTACCTAACTAGTAATGAATCATTTAGTTAGTAATCAACTGGAAGTTAGTTAGTAAAGCAGCTAATTATTAATCAGTGATGTAACCTAGTTGGGCTATGAAACACATGCAAGTAACCACCAAGCTTAGATAGCATCAAAACTCCGTACGATAAAACAGCAGCAAAGCTAAAAAAAAAAAATCCTTACACATTACTAACAAAGTTGAATTTACATATCCTAAATATACGGTAGTCTGATATAAAGCCTCTGAACAGTATCTGGTATCTGCTAGGTTTTTCATTCGCCATGAACCTGTCCAATTTCATTTTAAAGCAGGCAATGCAGCTGTTAAGTTCACAATAGTGATTGGAAGAATACATATGCATACTACGAAACCTCTGATTTTTCAGAAACAGTGTGAACTATGGCCAATCTGAGACACCAGTGGCACTGGTAAGAACCTGGTTGTTATCAACTCTTTTTCATCTCAACATGCTTTAAAGATATAAAACTACAATTGGGAGATTAGGAAATCATGTCATAGTGCCTAATGAAGTAGGAGCTAGCATCTGAAAGCTTTGGCTACCAAAGCCTTTAGTTTCAAAGCTTATTTTCAGCCTGAATCACAGAGAAACAGCTGCTGAATGAGTTCAGTGATTTGAATTCCCCCTAGTGGCACTTAAATGAAAATGGAAATTAAAATGTTTTCCTTAATGCAGTAATTTTGATGAGAGCAAAGAACCACAACCTCTTAAATCAAAACCCACTCCATCATGAGATTCTTAACTTTGTGAAGTGCTGTGTTATACCAAAAGAAATATAATTATATTATACAGTAATATAAATATATGTTCCCAAAGAATGCTTTAATACACTAGAGGAAGGTCCTATCATAAAAGAAAATCTTGTTTGTTTATCCTTTGTTCTTCTACTGCTCATCCTACTGTATTATGCTGCTCCTTTGCAATATTAACACACACATTCAGTATCTGCCTCTTGAACTACTAAGTAAGAGAAATCAGTACAATATAATTTCTTTTTGGGGGAAAAAATCCAGTTTGATTCTCATGGACTGCTGCTATAGACAGAGAAAGCTAAGCAGCAAACGTCTGCATACTTGTAAATAATTTTAAAATGTTGTAAGCACCTGTTTCTTAAAATAATTCTCTGTTTTGTTTTTACACACAATTGTAAGAAACAAGGCACAAAGCCAAGAGAAGAAAGCCTTCTATATAGGAGACCTGAGCTGAGTAATAAAAAAAATACTAATAAAAGTACACAAAGAAAATTCTGGATGTAATAACGGCAAATGACTGCAGCATAATAACAAAAGAAAAGTGTACGTATGCTAGATGTGCTTATCCAAGTGTAACAGAAGTTAATAAAATATACCATATCTTAAAGTAATATTATATTTTGTAGATCTTGGAATAAAGAACGTTTGCAAACAAGGCATTTACGCTCATTCGGTGATATCATTCTGGGATGTCATTCTGCTTTGTAGAGCAATTTGGCTCATAGTATCAACTTCCTATTTATCTCATCTTGTTCTTCAGCCTTTCAGAGTTCCATGTCAGCTCATTTTCTCGGTAGTGCATTTTCCAGGCATCTGAGGGTTTCAGGGTTGAATGTGGTATGCCACATACTTTAGTTTCCCTCATTAATAATAAATCACCACAATTACAATTTAGGATTAAAATATTCTACCTTGTACTTAACGTTTGCCCTCAGCAAATTAACTAAGTAGGCCATATTGGATTCCATGTTTTGTACTGACCTGGAAAGAGATGCTAATAATTGAAGATCAGGAAGCAACCATATAATGGGCTATCTTTCATGATAGGAGACTAATAAATGCCATTAATCCCCAAATCCTAGGAGTAAACCAATCACTAAATTCACAAAAAAAGGAAACAACAACCAACAGATTCCATGAGAATGTTTGATTCTAGGACTTTTTTTAAAAAAAAAAAAATTCAAATAATTTTGTTAATGAAATGTATTCATTATTCTAAAACACTCAAAGGTTATTTGTATTATATGCATTTCAGTAGTCGTTTTACTAAATAACCACATTTTTAAATACTGTATTATTCTTTTTCCTCATGAATAGAATTGATTTACTGTGAAAGCTTCATCCAAACAATTAGATGACTGGAGAATTCAAAAGATCATTGTAGTTCAGTTTATTATCAGATATGTACAAAACAAATTCTCACCATCTTTATTCATAATGAAAATAACTGAGTATATCAGCCTGTGTTGAACTAGTGGAAACCAATATAATACATTACACAAATTCCTTCCTTCCTTCCTTCCTTCCTTCCTTCCTTCCTTCCTTCCTTCCTTCCTTCCTTCCTTCCTTTTTTTCCAGAGTTCAGGTAGATCTATTGCAAAGGGTGCAGGATTGTAGCCTTGTAATTCTCATACTATATGTCACTACAGGAAATTATACCACAACCAATTCATCAGTAGCAATGCTGATCTGTATAAAAAGGAATGCACACTTTGACCAAGGTTGGTTCTATTGTTATGAAACAATCTCCTCTTGTTGGAATTATACTTCTCTACACTATGAAGCCATGAACAGCTTCATACTGGATACAAGTAGCATTCTGACAGAGGACAGTGAACTACTGAACACTGGATTTACATCATTCTATACTAGCAACGCAATACACAGTGTCATACTCAAGAATATCATCAAGAGCTTTTGTGTATATGCCAACTGGCATAACTGACTCACAGGAGTTAGTCTCGACAGTAAAGTCATGCTTTCTCCAAAATGGCACAGTGTTTAGTGGTATTTCATCCATCATTAGGATCAATAGCTCTAAGGGGCAGAATTTTAAGAGATAGGCTCTGTTGACATTCATAGGTCTCCTAGGGTAGTCCTGGAAAATATCAAGTTCTCATATTCAAAAATATTCCTTCCTATGAATCAAGGTAGCAGAACAGTAGCTGCAGAGTACATAATATAACAAGAATTTATATGCAGAACTGAGTCTATGAAGATGTTAAAAAGTCAAAAGACATACAAAAAACAGTTTGGTCATTATCAGAGAACGAGAAACCTATTGAAACATTTGAGTAGTACGTATGTCTCACCCTAGTCCCAAATTAAATAAAATTAGGTGAATTAAAATAATTTCTGAAGTAGAACACAAAAAAAGGAAGTACCATAATTCTTCATTTACAAGTATTCCTGAGACTCTCTCTTTGGTACAATTGATATAAGTCTGCTCTGTAGCAAGGAGAATTGTTTGTTTAGAGTCTAATCAGAATTTGTTTTTCTGACTAAAGAGATTATGACATGGGAATAAACAAAATGCAGTTAATTTTAGGCTCTGCTCCTTTGACTAGACAGGTCTCCCAGGGCTTGGATCCCACAGTGATGCTCTTTGACCTCAGAATTGTGATTTGCTTGAGACCGCACATCTGTTCTCTTCACGTCCTCATTCTTCCCTACAGGATGATTCGGAACAGTATATGCTTGCCTATCCATGTCTGTCATGCACCTTTCTCCCCATTCAGTGGGACAAGAGGAGAAGGAAGAAACGAGATACACTACTGTTCCAATATTCCAGGTCTATTCATTTTGATGTATCCTTATTTAATAGCTACAATTCTTATCTGAATGATACAATAACTACAATTCTTATCTAACTGATACAAACCTTGTGGGAAAGTATCTACAAGCCAACTCATGAATTCACCTGCAGAAATCTACTCATCCCTTTGCATTCACCTGGTCCAATTAGAGTACTGCAAATTTTGTAATACAGGTTTGAGTTTAAGCAACTCATTCTCTTTCATGAGCCATCTTCCAATCAATACTTTCCAGTTTTCATGGATTCATCAGCTCTGAATTCCAGTTGTTACATCTACACTGAGGGTGAATTATTGCCCCCGCTTCCTGCTTGATCACTCTAGGAAAAAGACCTTGCCCTGATCTAGCAAAATTATTCATATGTTCACGCTGCTTCCCTCTGCCCTACGGTATTTCAGATGGACTGTTCTTCACCGGGCAAATGCAAATTTACCTTACAGCAGTGTTTCTCAATCCTGTCAACTTTAAGGTGTATGCATTTCAACTTCCAAAATTTCCGAGCCAGCAACTGAGAATTGAAGTTCACACTTCTTAAAGTTGACACGGTTGAGAAACACAGCCTTACAGCGTTAGAGAGATAGCCAGATTGCAGCAAGGTATTCTAAATATGATGAGAAGACAGGAGAACAATAAAAATGACAGGCATACCTACAGTAATTAAGTCTCAATTTGGCTTAAATGGGGTCTGGTAGGACAACAAAGAATACAAGCCATAGAGACATTTTTCTTAAGATTATTTGTATGGCTGTCACTCAGGATTTGTCTCCTTAGTACCATCCAATTTATCCTGAATATGTAGGAGAAGAAATAGCAGAGCAGGGAGCAGGAGTCAAGAGAGGAATCAGTCTGGAGTCATTACGTTCCCAGATGCGATCCAAATCCATCTCCCCTTAAATTCTGTTAACTCTCATCTAGCTTCAATTGAGCACTGACTATTATTTGATTAGATTCTTATGAATAGGATTCAGCAATAAATCTTAACTGAAACTTAACATTTGGTCCTGATTCTTCACACCTGATAGAATATCTATTTCTTCATGCTCATTTGCAGTGGACATAGTCCCAAAAATAAATTCACATTTCATTACTGATCCTTAAGATATTTTTCTGATAACACATATTGTGCAAAGAACCTATCTTTCATAGTTTTTCTTAATGAAATCTCAGTTTTCAGAAAAGATGAAAACAACTGTGGGAAAACATGAGGTTTAAAAATAAAAATAATAACACCTGTACATCCCTTTCCTCCCCTCCCCTTTTCATTAACATGGCACATAATTTCCCAAAAGAACTATTATCTAGAAACATGCAAAGATTTATGAATGGTAACATAGCAAAATAAAATTAAGATTGTCCTTCCATTCTCTGAAATTAACAGAACTCTTGTTCCATACAAATGTTTCCCGATGTTATCTGTTAGGAATTCCATTTTTCATTGTGTGATGTTATTTTACTTAGGCTAGTAATTTTGCTCATTATGTCAAAAATAAAAAATGGGTAAGAACAGCATTATTCTTTTGACATTTCTAGCAAGATAAGTCTGCAAGGAGGAAATCTGGCTCAGCATTTGGTAGAGTTTGGTAGAGTTAGTCCTCAATTTACGACCACAATTGAGCCCCAAATTTCTGTTGCTCAGTTAAGTGAATTTGCCCCATTTTATGATCTTTCTTGCCATAGTTATTAAGTGAATCACTGCAGTTGTTAAATTAGTAACTCAGTTCTTAAGTGAATCTGGCTTCTCTTGCTTGTCAGAAAGTCGTAAAAGGTAATTCAGGAGACTGCAACTGTCATAAATATAAGTCAGTTGCCAAGCATCTGAATTTTGATCACAGTGATGCTGCAACATTCATAAGTGTAAAAAGTGGGCATAAGTCACTTTTTTCAATGCCGTTGTAGTTTTGACCGGTCACTAAATGAACTGTTGTAAGTCGAGGACAACCTGTATGCGAGAAAAGGTTTCCTGAAACATTTCTGTATCAACGCTCGTTCTCTTCTTACCCCCAATGATGTGCAGCAGAATCTATGAAGGGGTGGGCGATATACACATGAATCATTTACAAGTAGTATGGATAATCCATTCAAATAGAACATTTCCTTATTCATAAAGATGTGTGAATTGTTCCAAAGCTAAGGAAGTGATTAACAAACAAATCTGGAACTGACTTCCCCCCTTACAAGCTAAAAACGTTCTCATGAAAGAAACCTAATCTGTTTAAAGGAATGGAAGCAGCTGAAGGGGATTCCAAAACAGAAAACCATGAGAACAAACCACCGTAAATTGTTAAATCCTTGGTTTAAAGGATCACTTCTATATGGAGCAAGCCTGAAAGTTAATTTGAATAGTTCTAGGATTAATTATAATCTTTAGATGAGATTTGTAGTCCACAACAAAGCCTAGTCTAGCCCAGATACCTTCTTAGAATCACCAAATAGATTTTAAAGTGACACAGGGCTTGAAGGCCACTATATGTTTCTATTTATGTTTCCCAGCAAACAATATTCAGTTTCAGTACTGAGAGTAGTACACAGCCATCACGACCTGCCCCCACTGATAACTTTATACTTCATGACAATTTCCCTGTTACGTGGCTTTCCACTTCCCCTGAAATGGCTAGCAGACCCACGATTGTGGGAATAAGAAAAAAAGATAAATAACTAGCCCACCCTCTCAAATTATTTAAAAAGCAAGCTCCCCACTTGCCAAGCCCTCACAGCATGATGAAGGAAGCAAGAATTACAGACTATATTAAAATGTTTCAATGCAAAGAATGTGGGTAGAATATAGAGAATATCAGAAACAAACTTTTCAGCCCTGATTTATTAGTGTGTTCATTTAGGCCAGGGGTCTTCAAACTTGGCCCTTTTATGACTTGTGGACTTCAATTCCCAGAATTCCTCAACCAGCGTGCCTGGCTGAGGAATTCTGGGAGTTGAAGTCCACAAGTCATAAAAGGGCCAAGTTTGAAGACCCCCTGATTTAGGCAGAGCCTCTGAAGTTTCTGAAGCTCTTTTTCCTGGGTGTTTCTGAGATAAGCTATCTATTAGTTGTTTATATCTAACATTCATTCAATCACTCTCTCACACCACTGCAGCTTTAAAGCAGGGAGGCAGACAGCAGGTTCAATAATGGAGATCCAGAATACAAAATAACAGTTGGAAGGGACCTTAGAGGTCTTCTAGTCCAACCCCTGCCCAAACAGGATACCCTATGCCATTCTGGAAAAATGGCTGTTCAATCTCTTATTGAAAACCTCCAGTGATGGAGCACCCACAATTTCTGGAGGCAAGCCATTCCACTAATTAATTGTTCTCATTGTCGGGAAATTTCTCCTAAATTCTAGGCTGCATCTCTCTTTGATAAGTTTCCATCCATTACTTCTTGTCCTGCCCTCAGGTGCTTTGGTAAACAGGTCAACCCCCCTCTTCTCTATGACAGCTCCTGAAATATTGAAAGACTGCTATCATGTCACCCCTAGTCCTTCTCTTTGTTAGACTAGACATACCATTGATTGTATGCTTTAGCCTCCAATCCTCTAATCAACTTTGTTGCTCTTCTTTGCACTGTTTCTAGAGTCTCAACATCTTTTTTGCATTGTGGTGACCAGAACTGGATGCAGTATTTCAAGTGCGGGGAGTATAAAGCAGTAGTAGCACTTTACACAATAGCACTTCACCTACATCAAGTCTCTTTGGGTTCACAGTTAGAAACTTATCAATAGCAATGGAACTACCATATTCACATATTTTATCATAACAGAGTGTATCATGGTTTAACATTATTTAACATCAGCAGTACTGGAACTTTCAGTAATCCAACCTTGAAAAGCAGAATATTCCAGACTCATGTCACAGTTTCTAATGACCAGAAATATATTTCAAAAATTACAATTGGGATAAAATTTATAATTGATAATTAAAATTTTCAACAGGAGTTTAACTTACTTTCTTAAATTTTGTGGGTTAATATCTACCACAGCCTTCAGAAAAAATAACAAGGAAAAGGAAGAAACCAAAACAGAATGTTTCTGTGGAAACCCAAGTTTTTATTCCTAAACAGAAAAGAAAATCAACAAACACATTCCTGCCAAGATTACTATTGGCAATAAAAAGTCAAGGTAGTCATCTAGCCTTAAGAAAAAATCCTAAGCCCACTTTAGGACACTGGCTTTGTCAAAGCATCCAAATAATGTCTGAGCTTTCAAACTCCTCAGAACATCAGTGTTGCTGGATGGAGCAAGTAGGATAGAATATACTGCTTTGGGGACTGTACTACCCAGAGATTAAATAAATGCGGATTCCAGCAGAACTGCTGTATTATTGTGGTGGGCTACACTAGAGAAGGTTGCTGCATTTTGAAAAGAAAAATATTGATGAAATAATAAACAATTGAAACAAGCAGATGACGTGTTTATGGGCATTCAGCAAACAAAGGCACTTCAACAGTAATAGGCTACTTTCTTGTCATTCTTATATTTTGCCAACATGTGATCAATTTGCATTTCTAGGACTACTATTTTAAACAAAACAAAACAAAAACAGTAATGGAAGAGTTACAAGACTGTTCACAAAGAAAGTGTAGAGTTACAAGGCAAGTGAACAGGAAAACTAGGCAACATAAATGGGCAGCCTGGAGAACATAGTACCAAATGATTAGGAAAGAAGTATGGAGATATGGGCAGTGGTATTCAAGTGGCAGAGGACAAAAAAGGTTGGTTGATGTCCAAATTATGAAGTGTATCTACTTTTGATCTTCATATACAGTATTCTATGATGTAACAAACATTTAGATTAGGTATTATGATAAGCTGCATCTAGACTGTAGAATCACTAGGACAAAGAAACAATAGCTGATTCCCATTTTTAACATAAATTCTCCATTCTTAGGCAAAACATGGGATATTCTTTAGAACAATGGAGAAAACAGTAATTTTCTGTATCACTTATTCAAAGAGGACAAGGTATTGAAAGCCAAGACAGAACAGCTATAAATTGACTTCACAAACCAAGACGTTCAAATCATGCTTTCCCACCATTTGGCACAAACTGAATCAAGATGCATCTACTGCTGAATAAGATTCTGAGGCAAAAGTCTAAGATATATCTAATTGATCCCTATTGGAAGATTAACATTTTTAAAGTTATGAAAATTATTTTCATAACAGAAATCATTTCTAACAACCAAAGCAGACAGCCTTGGGTTATGGATGGAATTAAAACAAAATCCTCGCATTACTTTTAAGATGTTGTTTATAAGAATGACATTTATGCTGAACTTAATGTTTGTTTACTAAGGAAGTCTGACAGACTTGAAATGAAAGTGACAGAGAAGACAGAGATTAGAACAAAGCTGTGAGGCAAATACAGCATTTTTTTAAAATGGCCTATTGTTGCTCATATTTTTAATACTCTCCCCTTATACTTTCCCCAGATTGTTCTTATTTTCTGTAATATCAAAGTATTCCCAGCTGATACAACAAATCCTTTTAAAATTGTCTCATTCTCTCCTGAAGCCTGTAATATGGATGCCAGTTTTCATTTGCTAAACACTGTATATCCAAGTCCAAAAACAGGCTTGGATTTCTTTCAATATTGTGCAATAGAGGTATTATCCTAGCCCACACCATTCTCCTTGAAAGAAAACTGAAATGTGGATATCACTTCCAGAAAGACAACAATCAAATCTGACACCAGTTTAACATGCAACTGGACTAACACCTGCCTAAAAAAGTTACTCTGACCCATCAGGATCAAGTCACCCCATAATACAAATCTTCACCTTCCATTCCTTGTCCCACAATCTTGAATGCAGTATTTTCACCGAAGTATATGACAGCAAGGAGAATTTATATGAAATTATCATATCATTGATATGTAAGAGATACAGATGTCTCCCACCCCATATTCAGGAAGCTGTTGAAGACCAGACTATTCTCCTCAACAGTTAAGGGCAGATCCCCTGATGAATGGGGTATTTGTTTGTTTGTTTGTTTATTTATAAAAGTCTGTCTTCACACCACTACTTTTTTTTCTTTATTGATACTGTTCTCAGTACCACTTATAAATTATAGTTTCACCATGAGTCAGAAAGCCTAGAAGCTGGTAAAATAAAATAAAATAATGACTTGAATGTTAATTCCATTTAATTATACTAAAGTATATTACTTTTCGTACTCCAGTTTGGAATGTGGAGCTTAATATGATTTTTGGCAAGAAAAAGAAAAAAACACCCTTAATAATTTCAATGTTGGCTAATGCATCTTCTTCTTCCTTAATAAAACCTGAAACAGGTTTTCTGATAGGGATGTGGTAATAATTAATGGTGAATGTGACTTCATTCAAGATGCATACTATGCATTTTGAAACTAGCAACAGGCACCAATGTTTACTACTAAAACAAAACAAAAGAATAAAAGCAGCAACATATTTTTATTCAGAACAACCAAAAATCACAACCAGAAAACCATACATTGGAATATCGGGAAAATTTCTATGTACTGAGTTAGAATAAAAACAGGAAGATCTAAATACATTATATTATTTAGAATCCCTACTACATTTCTGTTATGAATAACAGGACTATAAATTGAGGTTTTAGTTCCATTTTGATTTGACTTGGGCTTCAGGGATACTGTAAATCATATTCCACAATGCTCAGGCCTCCACACTAACTGTTGAATGAATGTTTACAGTGTCACATGCTGCAGCTGTCTCTTTCTAGGCTTTTCCAGATAGCGGTTTTGATTTCCTTCCATTGCAAGCTCATCAGTTTCTCCACAATCTCAATTCTTCCACTTTCCAAAACTCCAAACTAAAAATTCCTCATGACAAACTCAGACCATTACCAAACCAATGAAGAATTTGCTCTTCCTCAGCAAACCCGAATGAAGGGTGACAGCACTCTATGAGAAAATTTGATAGGAACAGATGTGCCTATTTGAAAATTGGTATAAGAACAGCGCATCAATTTTTGGTATGATTTAAGCATTGAAAAGATCATGAATAATAAGTTCTGAATTGTCAGAATAGGTTACATTTTCTAAGCAATCCAATATTGCAATGTGGGAACCATTTTGTTTTCAATTCACTTTACATGCCATGCCTCTTTAATATAGCATAATTATTTCCTTCACTGCCAAATAGTCTCACAATACTGCAACATGATTGCCTGATATGTCACAGCATGAAACAGACATGAACAAAATTCTGCCAAAATTCAAAAACCTCACCTCCATAACATATGGAGCAATTACATTAATCACAGAAGCAGCTTTACAAAATGGCCTTTCACAAGCTATGTATTAAATTTTTATCCAGTCCAACTGGCAAAGGCCTTCAAGAGCAATTTGCAAACAGAAAACACACAAGGTAGGACAAGATGCATTCACACAATCTATGCATAAAAGGCTATTGCTTGTTTGGTTTCCCTCCAATTGTATCTGCTGGGTCCAACACATCTAAAAGATCCCATCCTTTAGATTCCAGCTATGCAATGTCAATTTATAAGACCCAGGAGGTATGACGTGTCTCTTGCTGTATCTATCCAGGAGATCCAGATGGACCTAATCTAAGACGTGGCTCTTTCCACAGGCACTGGGGGGTGAGATACTGAGTGGGATCACTATCAAAACTGAGATGTTTTGTTGTATAATTGTGGACGTTTTTTCTTCCCAACAGGATGTGTTTTAATTACTATGTCAATAGATTGATTGTTTTTCATCCTGTTCACTGTCCCTAATAGCGTGTGTAAACAATGGACTATACAAATTAACATTAAATAAATAAATATGTTCCCTTTCTACTCAGTCTGAGCACCCAAAGTGATTAACATTAATAAAATGCAGAGTACCACAAAAATAGAAAATTGAAGATATAAAGTAACACAATGAAGAGTAATTAACCATTAAAATCTTAATGACAAAGCTTTGTCTTGGTTCTGCTTCTAAAAGATAGAATTCCCAAAGCAACACTTTGAAGTTCCTTTTGATAATCAATGTGGCTATCTTGTGCAACAAACCTTCTAGTCATACTGCAAAACATTTTTTTTTTAAATGGACATTAAATACTTTAAACCTACAAGGAGAGCTTGTTTTTAAAGCAGCAGATTCATTGTGAAGAAATATAGGAACAGAAATAACACAAATGATAGAAAACATTGAGAAGAAATGTGATTTTTCCAGCTGTAAACTGCCCAGGAAGAAATATAGACTCAGAAATTATAGAGCCGACTCCATATACCTTCTGGAAGCTTAACACTGTGCTTTTATATAATAGCAGAGAATTCTCTCGGTGGACAAGTGGCAAATGTTTTTTTTTAATGGATTTGAAGGAAAGTGGGAAATGGACTTAATACATCTAATTGAGGAACGATTTTTGGGGGCTAAAATAGATTGGCTTTGGAGACTAGGTTTATTGTATTCAATCAATAAGAGATAGTATAAAGAAACAAACATGGATATTTGATCCAGGACCAATTAAGGTTAATATTTGGGGTGATTGTGGATTGAAGGTATGGTAAATTTTCTACGAGTTGATTACAATAACAGTTTGTTAATAGAGGGTTTTGGAATTTCAACCTTATCTTTCTCTTATTACTGTTCACAATTTTTTATCACATTTATACTTTTACATAATAATATTTATTATTTTTGTTTTTCTGTTAACCATTTTGTTATCAATATAGTTTATAGATGACAGCTAACAATTTGTAAATAGATTTAGTAATTTAACAGTTTAAAATCATTTTGCTGTTTCGCAAGCGGTAGAAACCAACATTGCTGTATGATACTAATCAGCATTCAACTAGGGAGGATGTTATGTGTATATGTGTTAGTCTTTTCTTTTTTTAAGACACTTTTTCTTGTTAATGTCTTTTTTGTTGTTTTTTTTCTTTTGTTCTTTTTTAAATATTTTAGTGTTTTGTACTTCAACCTTTTTTGAATAAATTAAATTTTTCTACAAAAAAAAAAAGAATTCCCAAAGAAACACTTGAAAGTTCCTGTTGATAATTAATGATGCTATCTTATGCAACAAACTTTCTAGTCATGCTGTTGACCAACTGGCTCAAGAGAAATCAAGAAGACAAAGCTTAGGTGTGATAATAGCTCTAGAACCTGCAGCAATATTCACCTTGGCATTTTCTTACATCAGAGGAAGTACTGAGCTAAAGACTCAGCCCAATATTTTGAAACAAAATATGGCATCTGCTGAATACCTTAAGAACGGAGTTTTTCAGATCCTTTTAATTTTTTATCTTTCTTTGTTTGATTCTGGAAGGAACAACCAGTTTTAAAGACTGACAACAAAAGATACAGCCAGGATAAGATAATTCTCCATCAATAGATTTTAATAAGATTGGTTATTAAGGCTGTCCACATTTCCCAAAATTATTTGAGAGACAGGCTTCAGATCTTGCCCCAAAATAACACTCTTTAATGCAAATTGAGTTATATTATTTTTAATGTGAACTCCTTTAAAAAAAACAAGCTTATTCCCCAAATTCATATTCTACAGAAAACTTGAAAAGAGTGATCACTGTGAAAGCATCATTTTCTAATTGAATTTGGAATTCCAAGTTGAAGCATGCAGAGCCCATGCTGGATATTCCTAAATATCTAGCAATAACTAAGAAGAGCTGCACATGAAAAGGGGATTAAGTTCATTCTCAACCATCTCAAAGTAAGGCTGGAAAAAACTTCTATGAAAACTTCTATGAACAAAGCAGAACTGCAGGATTTGGAAAACAGAATTTCAATTAGCTTTATAACTCAATCAATCAATCAATCAATCAGAATACATCTGGAAGGGACCTTGGAGGTCTTCTAGTCCAGCCCACTCCTCAAACAGGAGACCCTATATCATTTCAGCCAGTCTCTTCTTAAAAACCTTGAGTAATGAAGCACCCACAATGTCTGAAGGCAAACTGTTCCACTGGTTAATTGTCCTCATTGTTAGGAAGTTTCTCCTTAATTCCAGGCTGCTTCTCTCCTTGACCTGTTGTTTCTTGTCTTTCCTTATGATGCTTTGGAAAATAAATTGACTTCCTCCTCCTTGTGGCAGCCCCTCAAATACTAGAATACTGCTATCATGTCCCCCCTAGTCCTTCTTTTCTCTAGACTGGCCATTTCCAAATCCTGCAACCATTCTTCATATGTTTTAGACTCCAGGCCTTTAATCATCTTCGTTGCTCTTCTTTGGACTTTTTCCAAAGTCTCAACATTTTTTTTGTAATGTGGTGACCAAAATTGGATGCGGTATTCCAGATGTGGCCTTACTAAGGCTTTATAAAGCGGTACTAATACTTCATGTGATTTTGATTCTATGCCTCCATTTATACAACCAAGGATTGTATTAGCTTTTTTGGCTGCTGCCGCACACTGCTGGCTCATGTTTAAATGATTGTCTACTAGGACTCCAAACTGGACTGATATTGTGATTGACTCCCTAGGTGTTTAGCTTTAGACATTATCTCTCTAGCTAGAAAAGTATTTTGGTTTCAGTAAATATTATTTCCTACAATGGAGGCAACTGTTTATTTATTTTGTTTGTTCATTAGATTTATATGGCCCCTCATCTTACATAAAGTAACTAACAGTCGGTCAAGGAATTTTGTCTGGCAGGGTCTAGGAGAAGAGCATTTCTACTATGGCCCCTGCCCTTTGAAACATCTTGCTGCCGGAGGTGAGATCACCCACCCTCTTGATGTTCTGGAACGCCCTCAAAACCTGGCTCTGTCAATTTGGCTTAGGGACTCAATGGGAGTGCTTTACTCTGGATATGGCTGGTGGAGTAAGAGAGAGCCCACCTCCATACCACTTGTGTTCTTGGTTCCTAGTTTTATTTAATTCCTGTTAATTTTAATGTTTTTATATTTGTGTTTTTATTGCATGGTAAGCTACTCAGCCACTTCCCAACCTGGAAAAAAAAGGGAGTTAAGGGATTTAGAAAAAGCCAGCAAAGCTGGGGTTGATCTGATTTCAGGGGAAATAGTATTCAAGAGCACAAATGCTGTTGGAGAAAAGGCACACCAGCTGGGTCCTACTAGATGACAATCTTAAATTCCTGGGAAATGGAGAAGGGGCGTTGTCTTACCTGAACGCCTTTTCTCAGCATAATGATGGAGAATCCACTAATGGGTTAACTCTGTCTTCCTGCCTAAGTCAGTCAAACTTGCCACACCCCTCCTTGACCGGGCCACTCCCCAGTCTTGACGTAGGCAAAGTTATTGACGACAGTCCGACGTGTTGGCTCCCAGACCCCTAATACTGGACCTAACTGATCCTTAGGGGTGGGTGTGGATTCTCCATCATCATGCTGAGAAAAGGCGTTCAGGTAAGACAACGCCCCTTCTCCAGCATGATAGATGGAGAATCCACTAATGGGACATACCAAAGCCGCACTGTCCCTATGGGAGGGAAGCAGTTTGGGCCTGTGTCCCGGCCTGTGGTACTACGTGTTGTAGCACTCTCCGGCCAAAGGAAGCGTCTGCAGAGGCAAACTTGTCCAGTTTGTAATGCCTCACAAAAGGGGAAGGTGAAGACCATGTCGCCGCCCTGCAAATGTCTACGATGGACGCCCGAGTTGCCCATGCTGCTGAGGTCGCAGCACTGCGGGTGGAATGAGCAGTAACATGACATGGAACTGAAAGGGAATGCGACTGATATGCCCCTGCAATGCAAGCCCTGATCCACCTGCCTATGGTAGAGGCAGACACCTTCTTCCCCATGGAAGAGGGTTGAAAGGAAACAAAAAGGGCTTCTGATCTGCGAAAGGCCGCCATCCGCTTAATGTAATAGTGTAATGCCCTGCGGACGTCCAGCGCATGCCATTGCCATTCCAGGTCATGAGATGGATTAGGGCAAAAATCTGGCAGAACAATTTCCTGCGTTCTGTGGAACAAGGTGTTAACCTTGGGGATAAAGGACGGATCCAAGCGAAGGACCACTCTGTCTTGATGAAAGACACACAGGTCATCTCTGATAGAGAGAGCTGCCAGTTCAGAAATACGTGTAGCCGATGTGATGGCAATCAAGAAGGCGACCTTGATAGACAAGGACCGCAGAGTACAGGTTCTAATCGGTTCGAATGGTGGCTTGGTGAGGGCCTGTAAAACCCACGGCAACTCCCAAGAGGGGTACCGATGAACCACAGGCGGCTTGGTGTTGGTGGCCCCCTTGATAAAGGAGCGGACCATGGGATGCTGAGCCAATGGCTCTGAGTTGTCACAAGTAAGCACCGTGGAAAGAGCCGCTACCTGTCTGCAGATAGTATTAGGCGCCAAGCCCTTGTTGAGGCCTTCCAATAAATAATCCAAGATTCTTGGAATAGTCACATCCGAGAGAGCCAGTTGGTTCTTTTCACACCAATGGCTGAAGTTTTTCCAAGTTGAGTTGTAGATGCGATTTGTCGCCAGTCATCGGGAGGCCTAAATCATTGAAATCACACCCGACGAGTAGGACTCTTGAGTCAGTATCCGGCGTTCAAGTGCCAGGCGGTTAACTGGAGCTACTGGGGCTCTGGATGTTGCAGAGCTCCCTGGCTGAGGGAAATGCAATCCGGAGGGATCCTCCATGGAGGAGACGTGGAAAGGCTCACGAGGTCTGCAAACCACGGCCGCCTTGGCCAATGTGGAGCAATGAATATCACCTCTGCCCGCTCCTGCAGTAACTTTCGGATGACTGCCGGGATCAGAGGGAGAGGAGGAAACGCATATAGCAGACCCCGTGGCCAGTGACTGTGGAGGGCGTCCGCACTCTCTGCCCCCGGAGAGGGGAACCGGGAGAAAAATCTCGGGAGCTGGGAGTTCGCCGGAGACGCGAACAAGTCCAGAACCAGATGACCGAACCTTTCCGATATCTCTGTGAAGAGATCCAGGTGCAGGCGCCATTCGGAATGATCCACTGTCGACCTGCTCAAAAAGTCCGCCTGTTGATTCGCCTCTTCCGAGATGTGCTCGGCTCTGAGGGAGGAGCGGTTGGTCTCTGCCCAGGATCCCAGCAACTGGGCCTCGGCCATAAGGGACCTTGAATGGGTACCCCCTTGCCGGTTCACATGGGCTTTCGCCACCACGTTGTCCGTGAGGACCAGTATGTGTTGCCTCGCAATCTTGTTGTGGAAGTGGCGGAGAGCCAGATGTCCATATGGCCCTGAGCTCCAACCAGTTGATGTTGTGCTTCAGGTCTAACCGGGACCACCGGCCCTGAGCCAACTGTGATTGAAAGTGCGCTCCCCAGCCGAACAGACTGGCGTCTGTAGTGAGGGTGAGCCGGATAGGTTCCTTGAACGACCCTCTGGCTACCGCTGGGGAGGTCCCCCACTGAAGGGATTGTAGGGTCTGATGTGGAACCCTTACCCTTTGGTTGGAGGAGCTGGTGCCCAGTCTTTGAAATGGGAGCAAGAACCATTGAAGGTTTCTGGAGTGTAGTCTGGTCCAAGGCACTATCGCTATGCACGATATCATCTTTCCCAAACAGTTGGGAGAGTATAGCCAGTGTCACTACACGCTCCCTGCGGACCTTGAGGACCAGGGCTCGGATACTTTCTTGACGGTCCTGAGACAGATAGACCTGGCAATGGTCTGTGTCTATCACCGTGCCCAGGTGCAGGAGGCGGGTAGAGGGAACCATCTGGCTCTTTTGAAAGTTCACCGAAAACCCGTGGTCTTGAAGGGTCTTGATGGACAAGGCCAGGTCCGACTAGGCAGCCAGAATGGAGGGCGACTGGATGAGAATGTCGTCCAGATAGCACTGAATGCGTCCAGATAGCACCAGTCTCAAATGTGCGGTGAGCACCACCAGTACTTTGGTAAACACCCTCGGAGCCGACGAGAGGCCAAACGGCAGGGCTCTGTATTGGTAATGGTGATTCATGTAACAGAACCTGAGAAACTGCCAATGATCGGGAAGGATGGGGATATGAAGGTATGCTTCCGTGAGGTCTATGGACGTCAGGAAGTCCCCCTTTCTGACGCTGGCCAGTATGAACTGAAGCGTTTGCATTTTGAATTTCCTGTATGCAATGTGGGAGTTCAGACCCTTCAGGTCGAGAATAGCCCTCTATCCTCCCGAGGCCTTCGCAACCATAAAGAGGATGGAATAAAATCCTCTGCCCAGTTGACCAGCCGGTACTGGTTCTATGGCTCTTATGTCCTAAAGGTGTCGAATGGCTTGGTGCATGAGATTTTTCTTGACCGGATTTTTTAACAGAGGGCAAGAAATGAAACGGCCTGGTGGATGAGAAACAAATTCCAGGGACAGGCCACACCTGATGGTGTTGAGAACCCAGGAATCTGTGGTGGTGGCTTCCCATTGGTGGGCAAAAAGAGCTAGTCTGCCACCTATGGGAGGAGCCTCCCTGCAGTCACTTGGACCTTCTGAAGGGACGACCTCCCGTGCCTCGAAAGGGTCTTTTGCCCTGAAACTGCTGCCTGGGTCTGTCCCTGGTGCCAGATCTCTCAGACTGGCGATCCTGCCTGGCAGTGAAGGAACGGGAGGGCTGTGCAGGATCTGATCCTGCCCCTGACCGAAAGGACTGCCAGCGAGTATACGGATAAGAGCGTCTTTCAGCCCGTCTGGTGAGGTGAGCCATCACCTTCCTCTTATCATTATTTTCCACCAAATAAGGAGCTAGGGCTTCTCCAAATAGCTGGCCACCCTGATATGGGGCCACGGCCAAACGCCACTTAGATTTGACGTCAGCACAGCAGTGTTTGAGCCACAAAAGCCTTCGTGCCATGACATTGGAAGCTATGGCTCTGGAAGAAAATCTGGCGGCGTGTAAGGACGCGTCAGCCATGTACTCCGAGGCTGCCACCAATTTGCTCAGGTCTTGGTGCATGTGTACCTCTTCCAGAGGAACTTTGGCCTGGATCTGGTGTAGCCAAAGGAAAGAAGATCTTGCGAAGAATGATGTGCAGGTAGCCGCTCTCACCGCCCAAACCGCTGCCTGCTGGGTCCTGCAAAAAGATAACTCCCGACTTCCTGTCCTCGGCCTTCAAGGTTTCTGCCATATCCCCAGACACTGTGGATGAGGAAAACAGAGGTAAAATGGCGGCCGCGGCTGCCGCAGCCTCCAAAAGGTTGAATTGCAAAGCAAAGAGAGAACAGAGCAGTCCATTTTTGCTAAAGTGATCCTGCTCCGAATGCCAGCTAATGCTGATTTACAAAGAAAAGCCAGCAAGCAAATGAACAATCAGACAGCTTCTAGGAAGCCGCGCACCACGCGGTGTCCAAAATGGCGGCCGCGACAACCCTGACTAAGCAAAGACTCAGGCTGATCTCTCTGATACTTTAACAATGCAATCCAGGACAGCGCTGAGCCCAGCGCTGTTCGGATAGCAGCAGCAAATGAAAAATCCAGTAATGGAATAAAAGTTTGATACAACCTGCAGCTATTAGACTGGGAGCCAAATTTGCACGTCCGTAGGGCTTGAGACTAAGTCAAGACTGGGGAGTGGCCAGGTCAAGGAGGGGCATGGCAAGTTTGACTGACTTAGTCTAATAGGGCAGGAAGACAGAGTTAATCCATTAGTGGATTCTCCATCTATCATGCTGGAGCATACTTCTTTTGCCAGATCTAATGGAGTGAGTAGAGTTAAACAGAGAGGAAGGAGCAGGGCTTTCTCATTCAGTGCTGTCAGACGCAAAAACAAACAAACCCAGGAGCATTTGTTAATTTCAAAGCACAGAAAAAATTATTATTGCTACCTCTATACAAGCATCTAGTCAACTAATGGTCAAAGCTAAATTGGTGCTAAATAAGAGTCAATGGAATTCACAGGGGGAGGTGGATTAGACCTGCAGCAATGCAATGACTCCAAAATGATAGTTTAACCCTGCCTTCCCACTCAGTGTACTCTTCTCCTACATCGCAAGACAGATGTAACTTCTTTACCAGAATAAACTAGGGTTTCTTTGATTTGAGAAAAACTTTATCAATAAATGCCTTTCCTTAAATTTTGAATGAAGGTCCATTTAATCTAAAATATGGGAATAGTGTTTAATTTTACACTTACAAACTCTGTCATCACTTTTTTTTTTTTTTTTTTTAAATATATTTTATTAGATTTTATAGGGGTGCAGGGATAACATTAAGGTGCTTAGGAACCACCATGGAGGTGGGTATATTAAACATCCAAAAGAAAGAAAAACAATCACAGATATATAAGTCAACTCAAGTCTTTTAAGGTTCCCTCTCTAATTCCCTCATTTAATTTTACATATTCAAATTAATAAATTCTATATAAGTTTCAAACGGTCCTATCAAATATCAGTTACATTTCAATTCTAAAAAATCCAAATCCTGTTTTTAAGCTTTACTAACTTACAATTACTATATTTCAATTAGCCTTAAATAGACATGTTATTAACACTTCGGGTGCCCTTTTTTTTTTTTTTTACATAATTATATCTGGTATATTGTTCTTACAACAACATTCTCATATCTTCTTCATTGATACCATTTTTTTTCTCTTATCACCCATCCCTCTTATTCTCCTTTTATTTCCAAATAATTCTCTTAAAATAAAGATATCAGGCCAACAAATAAATTTCTATCTAATTTAAATATATATTCTATCAATGCCTCTATATCTATAAAAATCTTTTTAAACCAGTAGATAAAGTTTACTTCTCCAATATATATCATATCTAAAACAGAGTAATATTACAAAGGGTATCCTCTTAAAAATTTCACGTATTCCATTAGTTGTTAAGTCAGTCCAGAAATCAAAGCCTTTTTAATCCCATTAAATAAAACTTTAAAATACATTTTTAAATCTAACTCTAGGCTTCTTTCTATGCCATAGTGGTTTCCATAGTGAGGTTCCTACATAATCAAACCACACTATTAAAAGGTCCATATTCTTTAACGCTTCAAATTGGTCAAAGTTCTCTTTCCTTTCTTCTAATAGCCTTTGGATGGTAAAAGCTGTTTTATTCCATGTTATATTTGCCAATTGTTTATCCACCTTTTCTCGATTTTCAATAAGTTGTGTCTGAGTGTCAGTCTCTGTTGATGTTGGTATTGATGCTTCAGACATCTCTGTTGAAGTTGTTGTATAGTCATCAGACTTCTCGATAGGTTGTGTTGGAAGTTGAATAAAATTAGTTTGTTTTGTGGTTTCCACAGTTTCTCTCAGTGTAGAGAAAAGGGATTGAAAGTAAGAGCTCACATCCTTTGCAGCTTCTAAAATTGTTTCCAATATAAGTTCATAGTCCAGTTGTGTATTAAGTTCCATATCGATAATAATAAGGCTTTTTAATCTTTAATCTTTAAGAAAGGCTCTGCTTCATAAGAATCAAGCAAGCATTCACCTTCAATTTTCAATAGGCCAGCTGCATCGTTATCTTGTAGTTATGACTCTTTCAGGGTCATAGCCATTCCCAGTCATAAAAAAAATATAGTTGCAGTACCACTTTTCGACACAAGATGTCCTCAGCAAACCAAAAAATCCTTTTTTTCTTTCCAAATAATAGATTTTTTATTTTTCGTATTAAAAAAGATGAAGAAAGGGTTCAAAATAATGAATACGTAGTTGTAGCAATAATAGTCAAAAATAAAATGTTTTCAGGTCCCCTCAGTATTCCAAAATTTAAATAGTATCAAAATTAACTGGTTTTTATTTATATATTTTTTTTTCCAACGCTGTTTTTCCCCATTGCTCACACGCTGCTTCCTCACGACAGGGAAATAATTCAAAGAAAGCTTTTAACAGGAAAGTAGTTAGGGGAAAAAAAAAGGGGGTAGGAAAGGTCTCACCCGGATTCTCCACGGGGGTTCTTTCGCTTAGATGTTCTTCTGGCTTTCAGCTGGTGCGACGAAGTGACCGTCCATTTTGTAGGACGATCTTTTCCTCCGGCGGCCCTAAGGAGAAAGCTCGAACTGGGGAGAGCCGCCGCTCTTCCCCAGTCGAGCAGGAGCCTCCTCTAACGGTGGTCGCCTCTACGGGGCGACTTTCGACCCGATTAAGGGTCTACCGACGGAGGGAAACCAGCCGGTGGGAGAGAGAGATCTCTCCGTGCGACTGCTGGTGTCGCGATCCGGAACCGGAAGCCACTCAAACTCTGTCATCACTTTGTTTTATAATTTAATTTGAAAGAAGCCATTTTCAAGTCTTTCATCATTCAAAAAATATAATAATACTAAATTTACATGCATTAAATGAAACAAAATATGCATGAAATTGAAAAAGTATGAATTGCTACTTGAATTATGTCTTTCCTAATGACTTCAATAACATTCATCTCCAAAATACTTATTGATAATGAATTATGCACATTGCTGCCAACATACAATTAATCTTATATGCTTCCCACATGCTGATTCAACAAATCGCAATTTTGCATAGCAATAGCTCCTTAAGGAGAGACAATGTTCTTCATTTCAAATAAGACAATTTTAAGCAGAAAAATTAATGTACTGTGAAATCCAACTCATTTTCTGCACTTTCATCAAACATGTATGCAATGTAAATTAAACCAAACATTGGTTCAATATTCTAGAATGAAGAAATATGCTGCCAAATTAACTTGTCCCATAGTGTATAAATGAACCAAACAGACCAGATTCTCTGGTGAAGGCACTCATTGCTAACATAATAGCAAAAAAATGAAAGTTTGATGTCTGAATACATTTTATATATATGCTTAAAAAAACTTCATGAGGTAAAATGATCTTCTTTTGCTATTCATGTAATTATCTCATTGGCATTGACGCTTTATTTTAGGAATGTCCGTGTAGCAACACATATTAATTTCCTGTTTGTTGAGCCTCCTGATGAATTTCTGTACACTCAACTGGTTAAACACAAGTTCAGATGCACAATTTTTTTTCTTTTTTCTTTTCTTTTTTTTAACAATATTTTATTAGGTTTTATAAGGGTAAGAGAAAGAGGAATCAATATAGGTAATAAGGTTCAGGGTAGGGTTGAAAGATGGGATTAGGATAGGGATAGGTACAAAAAAGGAAATAATATAGATAATGGGGTTCGGGATGGGGTTCAAGGAAAAAATTAGGATGGGGGTAGGTACAACAAAGGGGTTACCCCCAATAACAATCCAAGCTTTAGCAAACAAACTGTCGTCCGGATACAAGTATTCAGTGGGAGTGATTAATATATAAAGATAGCTGGCGTCAACACAAACAACTATAATTATAAAACATATCGATTCATTAGTAAACATCAATCATCTTAATAGATTTCACAATCATTTCTCGCTATCATTTTTCCAACCATTGGTAAAAGTTTTCCCATGTTTTAAAATAAACTGAATCTTCTTTCTCTTTAATCTCTAAGGTTAGTCTATCCATTTCTGCACATTCTAGAATTTTCCCAATTATAATCTCATCAGATGGTACATTTTCATTTTTCCAGTATTGGGCAAATGCTATTCTCGCAGTTGTCAATATATGTAATATTAAATACTCATTCTCTTTCCCATAGTTAGATCCTAGTATTCCTAACAAAAACAGTTCTGGCTTAAATTCTATCTGTATTTTAGTCATCTTTTCCAGCCACATATGGATCTTAAACCAAAATTTCTTTGCACTGGGACATACCTACCAGATATGGTAATAAGTACCTGGTTTTTGTTTACATTTCCAACAATTATTCGAGACATTTTTAAACATTTTCGCTAGCCTTACTGGTGTCATGTGCCATCTATAAAACATTTTATATAAATTTTCTTTATATGAAGCTGCTTTAGTCAGTTTAATATTTCTGTCCCATAACTTTTGCCAAGTTTCTAATTCTATAGGGTATCCAAAAAATTTTGCCCAAACTATCATTGTCTCTTTTACTTGTTCTTCTTCCATCTTCCGACTTAGCAGAAATCTATAAAGTTTCTTAATCAAATTTTCATCTGTTTTCAAAAGTATTTGATCAAATTCTGTCTGTTCTTTATAAAATCCCATTGTCTTGAAGTCTTTCTCATAACTTGTTTGAAGTTAAGGCCAGGGCTTTTTTTCTCATAGAACGCTCAGAACGGAGTTCCGGCACCTTTTTTGGATGGAACCTTATAGGGTAGGCAAAGTGGGTTGTATGACATGTGTGAGTTCCGGCACCTTTTTTTTTTTTTTTTTCAAAAAAAGCACTGGATAAGGCCACCATGATAAATCAATGCCTTGTTGTAAATCTTGCCTGTCTTTAAGTTTTCCGTCCTTGTCCAAAATGTCTTTATACGTAACGAGTTTGTTATAATTAATTAGATTTGGGTGAGCAAAGGCTTCCATTGTTGAAAGCCATTCTGGTATTTTAATATAATTTTTTTTGTTTTATTCTCTCCCATTCTAAAAGCAGTACATTCCTTATAGCATGGTTTTGAAAATATCTATGTATTTTATTTTTTCCATACCACAGAAAGGCATGCCAACCCAATTGTAGGTCATGCCCCTCTAGATAAGTCTTCTATTCCTCAGCGTTATCCATTCTTTAATCCATGGCAAGATAGCTGCTTGATAATAAAGTCTCCAATTTTTTTTCTTATGTGTCTACTGAAATTACATAATGTCTGCTTTTTTCTCTCTTTCCCTCCACTTCACTCTTCTTAAAGAACTTTACGTTTTATAGTTACCTACTCATTTTTGCATTACGCCTCAAGATAACAAATACACTATATAGGTTACAGCCAGTTTTGCTAATGGTCTGAGTCAAAGTGTATTCCCCACCTCTAAGCTTACCTTACAATTGGCTTTTGAAAAGACTCAAAATAATCTAACACTTCTAATAATCTAACTTTCTTCTGAACTTTAGATTTACAATGGAGATCAAAAATTAAAGTCCAAAGAACTCTTAATATCTCTCTATCATGTCTGGCCAAATATGATGTCTATTCGACTATTCAGTCTACAGTCTAAGAATATCAAAAACCTGCACAAACTGACTATAAAGGATAGTGGCACAAAATAAATTATTATATTAATTGCACACCAAAAGAACTCAGTTATATCATTATCAATTCTTAAATACTGCATCACCAGCTTAGAATTGTGGCTGGAATACCAGGAATTTCTACTGAATTTTACACTGACCAGTTGTATATATTTATTTTAAATGTAATCTTCCATTTATTTATACTTGTCTGTAAAATTCAGAACTTGAATTGGCTGCTACAATTAATATTCACATTCACAGATAATAATTTATCTGAGCTTTCTTCCTCCATATTATCCTGTCTTGTAAAGGGTTGAATAGCCATGTTTGTTAAGCAAATGGTCTCTCAGATTTGGATGTGCATTGCATAAATTTCTTTTATACAATACAGACCAGTTAATGCTGCAAGGCAGATCAAGAGATAATAGCAGTTTGGTATTTTTGTTCCTTTTATCCAATGCTTTAATTAGCTTCTTTTAATGATATGCCTTACACTGGTTATGGTTAATGGTTAAGGCTTTATCTATATAAGCTTATACAATTCAACGGGTCTAGGACAACTCGCTGCGGCCAACTCACTGTGGCCATCTCGCCATGAGACAAATCGCCGTGGCCAACTCGCCATGGGATAACTCACCACTGGACAATTCCACGCAGGATAACTCAACGTGATAAATGTTATCAGTCACTGTTTCTTTGCCATTATTTTCATTTTTGTCCATGTCCACAAAAATGAAAATAATGTCCAAAAAACAGTGGCGGATAACATTTATCACATTGAGTTATCCCACATAGAATTTCCCATGGTGAGTTGTCCCACGGCAGTTGTCCTATGGTGAGTTGGCCGCAGCAAGATAGCCATGGCGAGATGACCGTGATGAGTTGGCTGCAGAGAGTTGTCCCATTCTGCAATTCAACCTCCAGTTAGTCAATCACTTTGACTAACTGCTGGGCAGGGAAAAAGATATAGCAAAGCGCTATTCTGACTTACTGCAGCACTATCCGTAATGAATTCACAGCAAGACTTTCATTACTCAATGTTTTCTATCTAAACATCTCCACAGATTTGGCAGAACCGTCATGCATCCCAAAAAACTACCAGCAGGGATGCATTAAATATAAAGTATGTCTGGGTCTGTATTTTGACTATTTCTAAGAAATATGCTTCAAGCAATTAAAGTGATAAATAGAAAAGGAGGGGGCAGGGAAGAAAATTCTGTGCTATTTAAATCCAACATTTTGTCATTTAAGCCATCCTCTTATTTTCCTGGATATTCTCATTTTTCCAAAATAATTCAATTAAGCCTCTAACAAGACAAATATGCTCTAAATAACAACAACTATCATTATAGATTATATAAATCTCTTGGCACTGCAACTTTTCTCTAGGCAAGTTGTATAGTATGATCCAAAGTGGGTAGTACTGACAGATTATTCAGAAAATGATCTGGAGGAAAAAATGTTTTGAACGCAGAATGAGCATTGCCATTTCAAATGAGTAACCGTTTTAGTTTAGTTTTCTACCATTACATCTAACAACTATTCATGCTTAATGGTTCAACCACATTCTTGGATTCAACACCGTAGCAATGATATATAGAGGGTTACTTTCCATACCAACATATATCTCAGGAAAAGTAATCATACAATGTCACAACTTGAGTGAATACCCCTAAATGTGATGTGAATGAATTGCACAATATGGAATGGGGGATTAGTATGAATAATCCATATGCAACATCCATTTTTTGCTTTCCTTTATCAATTACCAGTGCAAAAATTAAAAACAAAAAACATGAGCAAAAGATAAGCTTTCTGCTGAGTCCCAAAGGCCTATGCTTTTGTATCATCATCTATAGCAGGTATAAGAAACTACTTTCCTGTTGAAAGTTGCAACCTTCAGCATGCTAGTTGAGGAATTCTGGGAATTGAAATCCACACCTCTTAAACTTTCCAAGGCTGAGAAACACTGTTCTAAACAATCTATAGCAGGCATGTCAAACTGCTGGCCCACTGGCCGGATGCATCATACTGAAACCGCGCCCACCCCATTGCCGGCAATGGGGGAAAAGTCATGATACATTGCGCGATGTCACATGATGTCGCGAGTTTGACATGCCTGATTTATAGCCTCAACTGACACACTCAAAGTGTTGTCTTTGGCATCATCCAATTCGTATTCTTACTTGCACCTGTTATTGACTCTGCAATGTCAGCACAACTGAATTCAAATAACTATTAGACTTCTTATCTCTCTGTGGAAATTGACAAGAAAGCAGCTGAGTGCAAGTTTTCACAGTGATGCTTAATTTTATTGCACTATCAAAATTATGTTTATTTAACTTAATTTTGTTCATTTCTCTAAGCTCTGTGAAGAACAATTATTCAGTTTACAAATAATGTACAATACCCAATCACAAAATGACATCCCATAATGCCAAGAAAACTCTTCAGATAATAATCAAGATTCCAGTTTCTCACAAATACAGTTAAAAGAACTAATACTAATGCCAAAACAAACCCCCAGAAAATATATTTAATTGCTGTCCCTAGCAATGGCTTTCTGCTCTCCACTATTGCAACCCTTATCCACAAAGAAGAACACCGTTTTACACAACTGAACTAGTAAGGACTAACAGGTACGACTGGGGCCTACTTCTTTCCTGCACATCACCAACCCTTTCCTTCTTAGGTCAGTAGAGTGCAACACTTTCAAAACAAGTTGCCTGCCCAGATTAGGCAGAAAGCATACCAAACAATGGTAAGAAGCAGAAATTCTGTAGAACCAAATGTCACTCAGTGTAAACACAGTGCAACAACTGTTCCATTCTATACTGTAGACTAAATTCCATGTTCACTGATGCACAAGAAATCATGGCTTCACTCTCTTTTGGCAGCAAGAAGGGCCTGCTTTTGGAAAACACACCAAAATAATCTTCCTTTTATTGAGCACAGTAAACATGTTTTGGAAATTGTTACATTACAAACTTGAAAGGAAATTTAATTTTCTAAAAAGGCAATCACATTTAAGACACTGCAGCTATTGTAAGAAAGTAAAGACACAAACAAAAGCATCAAAGGATGGAAGCAATGGCAAGCTTATATAGTGCTCCAGAACAAAATCAAACAATGAAGTAGAAAATACTCCTTATTCACAGAAAATACTCTTACCTTCATTTGAAAGACCACAAAAGAAGCCAAACTATCCAGTTGCGGGCACGATGAGGATACGTACATTTGCAAAACTGTAGATGTACTTTCACGTTGTTAATACACTCATTCAATCAGACACGATCACTTCCTTTCTACGTTTTTATATTGCTTACCTTCAAACTGCTCAAATATTGAACATTTTGGAAAGGAATTCTTGTGAAAAAGAACTGAAGTATATAGAAATTAACATCAGATATATGTATATTAAAGAAAAAGGTTAAGGTTTCCCTGTCCAGTTGTGTCTGACTTTAGGGAGCAGAGTTCATCTCCGTTTCTTGGCCAAGAGAGCCAGCATTGTGTGAAGACAATTCCATGACCATGTGGCCAGCATGACTGTATGCTGAGACATACGGAACATCAAAGTGATACCTATTAATCTGCCCGTACCATGTTTCCCGGAAAATAAGACCAGGTTCTTATATTTTTTGGGGGACGAAAAGTCCCATTAGGTCTTATTTTCGGGGGATGTCTTATTTTGCGGCCTGCTGGCCGTTCCCTCCCACATCTGCTTGCCCGCGGCTACAACAGCTTACAGGGCTTCCCAGGGCAGATGCACTTTTCACCTGAACGGAGAAACGATGGAGACTGGAAGCTTCGTCTGCTTGCAAATGGGGCACTTTGAAACGGAGGGATTAGTTCCATTTCAAAGCGCCCCATTTGCAAGCAGACGAAGCTTCCAGTCTCCGTCATATCTCCATCTGGGCAAAAAGTGTTTGGGTACCTATGGAGCACTTGGAAATGGAGCGAGTTGCTCTGTTCCCAAGCGCCCCATAGGCGCCCAAACACTTTTCACCTAAAGGAAGACTGGAAGCCTCATCTACTTGCTAATCACTCCATTTCAAAGCACCCCATTTGCAAGCAGATGAAGCTTCCAGTCTCCCTCTGGGTGAAAAGTGCACGGCAGAGTCAGGCGGAGGCAGAGGCACAAGGGGGAGGCAGGCAATCCGGATGTGCTGCGCAGCCACCTGGCTTGTGGGAGGCTTGCACGGCGGCACCAGCAGCAGGGGGAGGCAGAGGCACGGGGGAAGGCAGGCGATCCTGATGTGCCGCCCACTCTGTCCCACTATTTCTCAGCTTGCCCGCAGCTGCGCCGAAATCGCCTGCCTCCCCCCATGCCTCTGCCTCCGTCAGCTTTCTACATAAACTAATAATTAATAAGGCAATATAATATTGATAAATTCAGAGTTGGGACATTACATTTCAGCCTATAAGAGTCATGTCCAAAAACCAATTTAATTATGAAAATATTGTATTTCCTACCTAGGAAACTAAAGCCTGACAGAAACAGAGAATAGAGAGAGAAAGAGGCAAAAATGAATAGGAAAAAGACTAAACGTTGCTATAGCTTTTATTACAGTTTTGCAGACCTGGACAGTAACCTCAATCAAGTAATTGAGAATTTGTCTTGCTGGCCATTGTCAACTTCCCAGTTCAGTAAGGTAGTCTAGCAAGCTAAGTGCCAAAGAACCTTGATCCATAACCATAAAATGCGGTTTGAAAGTCATAATCTCTCTATCAATGATCTTCATTCCAGGTTGTATTTACTCTGGAGGAGGTAGTTCTCAAATACCATACTCCTAAGTTCTGTCTAATACTTTTAATTGAACATATTCAAACATACTGCAGTTTTAAACAATCATAGGGTAAATGTATCATCTACAGTATTTCAGGGCAAAAAGAGAGAAAAACAGGTTTAAAAATAGAGGGAATGGGCAATAACAGCACTGGCTAATTTCACTGAAATTTAACTTAGAACAAAGATGTTGTAGAATTTGTAATAATTTAATACACAGAACCATTTATATATATTAATACCAATACCAGAGTCCCCTTTTAATAGATGGGCAGCTATTACATTTGCTTAATTACATAAATAAAATATTTATGAATCATAGGTCAGGCAATACTATTTATTTTTCTGTCTATCAATCAAATGTATACATCACCCATATATCTGAGTGACGCTGAGAAGTTTACAGGTAAAAGCTGTAAAGTCATATAAAAAGATACAGTTGAAAATCAGAGTTAAAGCCAGTTAAAAGCAGAGTTAAAAAGACAGAGGGTACACCCTCGAGTCATCAATCACCCCCAAGTTTATATACCACTCTTAATGATAGACACTTGAAAAACCAGCACTATTATTGTGATAGGAATGAGTTAGAAAATTGGGACACCACTGAAAATACAGAATGAAAATCTGGATGAAACAACATGTCATCATGTTAAATAGTGTCAGTGCCTTGAAGATGATGTGAGTAGAATATGCTAAGTTTGGATTAAAAGACAACTGTATTAACCTAATGTGACTGAACTGAGTTGAATACCTTTTTAAAAAAAAAACACGCTTCAGAAGGTGATGGATCCACTTTTACCATTTAAATTAGTACACTGTCTTTGTTAATTCTCATATACAATCCTAGTATCTTCTTGCCAGGCCTAAAATACAGAATCACTATTATTTTAAATATTGTATTTCTCTTCCTGCACCTGTTACATTTAATTGGGATCATATGGATTTGGCAAAAATAAATGGGATTTATATAGCTAACATGTTTTGGTCACCAAATAGCACTTTATAGAAAGTAGGTAAGAAATCTTTATAAACTTAAAATGAAATCTTTTGAAAAATTACCGACTTGCCTTTCGATGAACAAATCAGAATAGGTTATTTCAGCATGTCTTTAGCTTGAAATGTAGATTAACCAAACTTTAGTCACATAATCTAGGTACACTGTATTATCATCCTCTTTAGGGAACATTAACCAAGAGCATAATTTCATCTTGAAACACATGGCTTCTTTTCTTTAAATAAGCATTTATTATTGTTTATTTTTCTGGTTTCTTATAATATAAGGTTTCTTAAACACACTACCATTCCACTCTGCATTTGTCTGTAATATTCTGCCTACACATGAAGCTTGGTACTTGCCCTAAGCTACTAAAGCAAGTGTTTTAGTGATTCAGGAATAAAGATGAAAAGGACTGGAAAGCCATAATAGCAAGCTGGGAGACATATCTGCATATTAACTAGCTAACACACTGAATTCTGTCAACAATCTGTGACTGTTACTAGTTTACAGATGTTCTTCTGGAATGCTTGGAGGCAGATGATGAGTTTCTTGTTACTGTGTGGTCTATTCTCAGAAGGAAACAGAGCTTTACTCCCAAAGTTTTAAGAAGCTAAGCTCAGTTGTGGATAGAGTCTTCCTTCAAGTTCATAAATCTTTCCATAAAACAGCAATTCTGCATAGGAGTACCTATGAATGAATCTTTGTGGTCTAATATATCATTTCTTCATTCTAGACTGCATTTCGGCTAAAAGGCACAAAAAAGGAAATGTGGTCTTTTTGCTCAGCCAGGTGATATATTTGAACAAACTACTTTACATCAGCGTAAATAACTATCGAAGTATGTTACAAAGATAAAATGAGAAATCTACTCAAAGTGCCATAGAACTTTTGGACAAGATGGAATATATAAAAGTAATAAACTATTTATTGGGTACTTTTAATGGAAGTAAGGGAGGTACATAGGAGGTGACTGTATCATATATAAAAATTTAGCACAACTTAAGATTTGAAAGACCCTTAGACTCACATGCTTCCTCTTACTTCTAAATTCATGTACCATGATTTCTTCCTGTGATCCTGGCTCATTACAGTTTGCTTCAAATTTTCAATAAGTACTTACCTAGATTGAAAACAAATCCAAAACAACTGTACAAAAATAAAAAAATAGAAAATCTGAAACAAAATGGTAGATAGTAGTCTACTACAACTAGAAAGGGAAAAAAGTGAAAGAATTGCGACTCAATAAGAGAAAAAAGGAGCATGTAGACCTAAATGTCCTTTAGCAACTTTTTTTCAGACCAAGTAGCTCAAGTTTGATATTTGGATCACTTTTTTTGGCAACAGCACCTCTTCAACACATACATTTTCATTTCACCAGAGTTCTCATGAATTATATCTGTATATTAACATTAATGGGTTTTGGTTTTACTTTATTTTTAATGGTGGTTTTATTGTCCTTTTTTTTTACTTTTTATTTCATCCATATTATGTTTTAGTACTTGAAATCATGATGATTACTTAAAAGCTGTTAGTTTCCCTACAATGTTCTTACAAATAAACAGAAAGATGAATTAAATGGAAACAGTAATGGAAACAGAAATTAGGGCTAATAAATCCTTCACAAATTGGTAACAGGAGCAAAGTCTACATAAATGAATTTATATAAAACATACATTATATGGCACGTATGGTGTCATATAAAAGTGACCAGCACATTATAAATAATGGTTATGACCGAATGCCAAAAAGATTCAGACGTTTAATAAGATAAACTGAAGCACTATGGAAATTATATTAATACATCAAATTCAAGAAATCCTGTTCATGAAAGCTATTGGATTATGTTTAAATCCCGGCTTGATCAAAGAAGGAATAGATAGCCTGAGGCAAATCATCATCTATCCAGCATTGCAAAAATGAATAAAATAAGGATTAAGAAAGCAATTTGACTATAAAAAGAAATTAACAAAATGATAAAAAAAAGGCTTCCTAGATTTATTAGGATGCTTGTAGCTGAGGTGATGTGTCTGCAAAACAAGGGTAGAATTTGCATTGCAGTCTTAACTAAATCTCTCTACATTCCTTTAGTGTGACTCCCTTAGCATCATATCAGATCAACACTCGGAATATTTGCCAAAACGTAGCTTATTTTAGAAACCTTCAAAGATTGTTAGAATGTAGATTCCCATTTTACAATAGATTATTGTTTTTAACGTGACATTCCTCAGGATGAGGACTTAATACTGTATTATTTTTTTGTATTATGTCAAACTATATTGTTGTGTACACCACTTAGTTTCATCTACTATTGAAGTGGCCTATCAGCCTAAGTGAAATATATAAATGATGTTTTATTTTGTCTTGTCACATTCTTACTTTTAGCTTCCTGCTTCAGAGAAGCCTCATTATTGTACAGACCCTTAAGCAGCAAGTTAATGAAAAAAAATATTTTATACACGTAGTAGGAGCCTTATGAAGGGAGTGCGTACTTGAATATCTTATGTCTATGCATGAATTTTGACATATGTGTATTGCATTCACATTCACATCATTTTGACTTTAAAAATATCATGTATCATAATATGATTTCAGGTATTATTTCAAATACTACATTATACAGAAAAAACAAAGTAAAAAAGAAATTATTTTTTTAAAAAAATAAACAGCAGTCAAAGGGAAGACTAAGAATATCACAGATGGATAAGCAATTCATATAAACTAGGCTTATCTAATACATTCTACAGTAGTGGCCAAAATTGTGGAAATCTTTTGGGAAAAGTGTATTTTTGATGGCTAATAACACCACTTTTCCTTTGGAGTAGTACCATAAAATTATATATCAATGGAAAGATAATTTAATCAAGAATGTAATGCAACAAAGTTTGTTCAATTATCTGTACTGTATTCTACGAACCGTTATAGCCAAATAACCAGAAAAAGGAAGCACAACTTGTTTAGGTTGATATCAGGCAACTTTCCTTCATCTGATTGTAGCCAATGAGCATGAGTGTTTAGAGAGCCAATCAGGTGTCATCTTGTTTTGGCAATGAGCCAATCAGATCACAGTAGGATTCAGTTATTGATGTCATGTATTGAAGCTGAGAGGAGGACATTTGTCAGTGTCTTATGTGATTGCTATCAAGTTGGTTGGGTTTTTTTGTGTTCTTTCATTTAGTGAGCTTGTAAAACGTAATAAAATTAAAGTAATGGTGCAAAGAGTTGACTGGTTGCCCAGAAAGCGATGTAAAATAGTATTATTAAGTGAACAAGGCTACAGTTATAAAGAAATTAGAAGAAAAATTAGTGGAAACTTAACCAAAGGTGGCATTTCTACTGTACACTTTTCCCAAAAGGTTTCCACAATTTTGGCCACTACTGTAGTGCAGTAAAATGGCAATGGGAATTTTCTAGTGACCTCAGAATGCTAGTCAAGAAAAAAGTAGATATAATTCTCTTTTCCACCAAGTTTAAGGTACAAGGAGAATTACACAACATTAGAGTACGGGATCCTGCTGAAAATGGAAGTATATCAGATAGAAATTTAGTTTCTTGAACCTCATATGGACCTCTTTGCTCCCAAACAAGGTTATTATTAGGTAGTACTGATGGTTCCGTAGTGACTTAAGCACGCTACGTAGCAGAGATATGTTGTTGAGATAAGCAGCTTCCTAGTTCTACCCCAATCCAAAGCATGGCAGATACAAATTGGCTTGAAAGACTTGATCGAAGAGTATCAAAGTATCAAAAAGGTTAATGAATCTGAAGAACATTTCATTCAAGCCCACAACTAAGTCAAACAATCTAGGCCAGGGGTAGGCAACCTTGGCTCTTTTATGACTTGTGGCTTTCAACTCCCAGAATTCCTGAGCCAGCATGGCTGGCTCAGGAATTCTGGGAGTTGAAGTCCACGAGTCATAAAAGAGCCAAGGTTGCCTACCCCTGATCTAGGCCAACTAGATTCAAATTATGTAGATGTGTTAGAAATTTTACAGCAAACAACTTGAAATAAGGCTTTTGACATTTTAAATTAGATGGTTCCCACTGGAGTTAACTATTTGTAGGTACACACTAGAAACATACTGTTTCTGAAAAATTGCTTTTTTCTTTAAAGATCTTAATAACTATTAGTATATAGAATATGTTCCTCGTGAATAGAAGAAACCCCCACACAGCCCTTGCACTCCTGTCGGCCTTTTCCACAGCTAACCTAATTTGTTTGCTCTAAGATCCAGAGCAATTGAAAGTCAGTCCAAGATATTCATAGCACCTGACTTGCTCTATTTAGTTTCCATTCACAGTATTTGCCAGCAATGTCTATGACACCAGACCACCTTTGAAAAGATCACAATCTTGATTCTAGAGGTACCTATTGGTTAGCTTTTTTCTCATAAAAGCCTGTTGCTATGGTTAAAACTTTCTTCTAAATCCAACTTCTGTTGTCCTGTCACATCGTCCTTATTCCATTGTTGAAGATGAAATTCACTTTTAGTTATAGAGTTCTGATAATAATAAGAAAAGCCAATATGTAGAACTTTCTGTATGGAGATTTTGGCACAAAATGGTAATATGTTCATGCAATTTCTTAATTAAGAGTAAGTCTCAAATGGAACATTTTCCAGCCGAGTCTATTCTTAAGTATGGAGTCAAACTGTGATTTTAAATCAATAAAAGCAAGTATACAGCATTCCATTCAGGGTCTATGATGTTTTCCTATTAAGATGAACAACACTAACAATGATCAAATGTTGACCTCTCTTCTGTAAATCATGTTTAAACATCTGCAGAATTTTCTCCTGCTCAAGCTGGCTCAAGACATTTTCAGGGGGGGAAATGCACAACTATAATTTACTTATTACACTTGAGAGCCTACCTGGATATTTATTGGCCAGATCAAATTTATCCCCTTTCTTATATATGAGAATTATTACAGATAAAGCTCCAGTCTTTGGAGGACTGCAAATAATTATTTCAGTAATATGAATAAGGATGGGTAGCAAGTTCTTCTCATCTGGTTGGTGTTTATTTTGCTGTCTACTTTAAGTGTTCTTTGATATGCAGTGTCAGTAGATGAGGTTTTTTCTTCAATGGCCTTAAACAGGCAAATATCAACATCACACAATCTCTGTGTTCTTATTTTCAACTTACAACTCTGTAAGTATTTTTAAGTCCATACACTTGTTCCATAACAACAGATTAAAATTCACCACTAAATTTGCACTGGGATGTATACATTCCTAATCCAATAATGGCTTTGTCTTCAGGCAGAAGATTAACAAGTTCTTTGTTGTTCAAAATGACAGACACAATACACTAAAATTACATGTATTTCAAAATAAAGGTGAAAGGAGGTGGTTGCAGGATTTTGTTAAAAAGAAGTGTAATAGTTAGATTTTCTCCTTTCCTTTATTACTTTTTATCAGTTTGCCTAAAGTAATCCTGTGAAGAAAATCAATTCCCCTCACTGAATACTGAAGCTTTCCAAGAAATATTTTAAGGGGCACGTATGTAATTTTGATGTAAAAAAATTGATGGTTTGGTACCCTGATGTTAATTAAGAGTTAAAAATGAGTGATTTTTGGTGTCATTAATACCTTTTCCATGTTTTTCATGTGATTCAGAGGCTATATGATATGACCATGGAGCCGCCATCTTGATCTCTAAGAAGTTAATCAAAAGAATGAAATGCAGAATTGAAAATTTTAATTTGTTTCTCAGCCATGGACATATGAGAGCAATTGTGGAATGTTCCAATTTCCACTGGGTGGGTAATGAGAAATAAGGAGAACAGAAGTCAACATGGAAAAATCACAGTGGATATTTTGTAGGTATGTTTTACTCACATAATAAAATCTAAATACACTGAATATAGCCAATTGTGCCCTTCCAGTGGAACTGCCAGCACTAGTGGATCCAATTTTCTTTCCCTCTCCACAGTTTCCAAATTTGCTCCAAGCAGTTGGAGGATATTCTGGAGAAGATTTGGCACTGCCTTTAGTAATCCACTGCCTTTAGTAATCCACTGCATGTTTTTTAATTTACAGACAAGGAGAAATCCCAGAACAGGAAATTATAATTTAAACTTTAAGAACATGACAATTTAATTGAAAAATAAAAAACCATGCCATTTTTCTTACAAGTACAACATTTGTTTTAGTAATAAAATTTGCACTGCTATCTCTTTCACACTGACTTTCCTCAACTCACCCTATTTTCCTACCCACATCAATGGCTGTATCATGTACCAGGAATGGTATAAGTATAAGACTATTTACAGAAAAGAAACAGTGCTTATAAGACTTGTTTTGTTTCATGTTAAAACAGCAACTTTTTACACTATATATGACAAGTATATTTTTAGTCCATAAAACTCAACCACATGGAGTACATTGACCCATAGGAAGTATCCGTCAGCTAGAGAATCCCTTGAAAAAAATATATTATAGCCAACACTCCAGAAGACAGGCTTAAGATACAGAAGGATCTTGACAGACTTGAACATTGGGCGCTACCTAACAAAATGAAATTCAATGGTGAAAAAAGTAAGGTTCTACATTTAGGCAAGAAAAACCGAATGTATAGGTATAGTATAGGTGGCACCTTGCTCAATAGTAGTAACTGTGAGAGGGATCTCGAAGTCCTAGTGGACAATCACTTAAATATGAGCCAGCAGTGTGCTGCAGCTGCCAAAAAGGCCAACAGTGCTAGGCTGCATTAACCGAGGGATAGAATCAAGATCACGTGAAGTGTTAATACCACTTTATAACACCTTGGTAAGGCCACACTTGGAATACTGCATCCAGTTTTGGTCACCATGATGTAAAAAAGATGTTGAGACTCTAGAAAGAGTGCAGAGAAGAGCAACGAAGATGATTAGGGGACTGGAGGCTAAAACATATAAAGAACGGTTGCTGGAATTCGGTATGTCTAGTTTAATGAAGAGAATGACGAGCGGTGACATGACAGAGGTATTCCAATATCTCAGAGGCTGCCACAAAGAAGAGGAAGTCAAGTTATTCTCCAAAGCATCTGAAGGCAGGACAAGAAGCAACGGATGGAAACTAACCAAAAAGAGAAGCAACCTAGAACTAAGGAGAAATTTCCTGATAGTTAAAACAATCAGTGGAACAACCTGCCTCCAAAAGTTGTGAATGCTCCAACACTGGAAGTTTTTAAGGAGAGACTGGACAGCCATTTGTCTGAAATGGTATAGGATTTCCTGCCTGAGCAGGGGATTGGACTAGAAGACCTCAAAGATCCCTTTTAACTCTATTATTGTTATATTAATGTTTTTCCTATTTTTATTTTATGAGTTTGGTCCTAGTTTCATCCCCAAAACAATATTTCTGATTGCCTCTAACCTCTGTCAAATGTAACTGGAATCATTATCAGTTTAATAGGTGGAATGAAAGCTGTGAGATGCGGCATGAAACTCTGAGTCATGATGTCATTGTTTAATCAGAGTAACTCAAGTTTATTGAAGGACAATTGTTTAAAATTACAAAACAGACAGATATCTTGCCTATTTTTTCATAGCAGGCTACAGAAAGACATTGGTAGCCAATTCTTGCAAGCTTATTGAATCTGGTTAAAAAAAACACAATCTTTACAAACTTTTGGGATTCATAAAAAAATCATAGTATACTGCAAATATACTACCACTGCATGGTAGGAACTAATGAAGAAATAAAAGTTATCAGTACCCCAAAATAATTTGTACTCTTGCTTACAGAACAAGAGTTGGCAGAACTGAATAACCTTAAAGACTCATCTATCTTTTTTCCTTGGTAAAACAACAGCACATTTATGGCTTATCATTCATTCATGCAAGCTAACAGCAGTATCAAAAAATAAAATACACATTTGCGAAACACTTCGTTTTGCAAATAAAACTGGTAGATAGCCCCATAGGTCGTATTGGGGAGGAAGAATTAAAGTTATATCTTTTTTAGAACTAATGGCATTTCTTAGGCTGTGGGGAATAAAAAAACAAACATTTTGAAACTTAATCTTAACTAACTTGGCATGCTTCAAAAAAGTCAGAAGAAAATGTACCTATAGGAGATATTAAAAATTATTTGAGACTCCTAACCCATTCATTGCTCATGGATTGCTAGTAGCAAAATTCTGCTCTACTTCTTTTTGTTGGTTTCCTGAATCTGCTCCCTTAGGCCTATTTCATGCCATTAGTTTCACTTTCATCTCAAATAACTATTCAGAAGTGTTTCACAATGGATATTTCCATAACAGATCTGTTTCACACGTCATTCATTTCTCCTCTGGGGAATGGACTATCACATTTACAGTACCAATACTTGAGAACACAATACAGTAGTTCAAATCAAAAAAGGCCATATTTTTATGTCCCATAGATATCACAAATTTTGTACACAATTTATACTCTGCTTGCTTTAGCCCACAAAAAATATTTATTTTAATGCTATTGTTCGTTTCATTCATATCATAGCTACAGATATATTCATCTCCGCATTCCCAACAATGCTGCAAGGTAGATTGGCCAAGAGTGCCCAATTAGTTTTGTGGCTGCATAGAGTTTTGATTACAAATATCTCCAAGCACAATGCAACACACTCTCTATACTATAGTATATACACTAATTTCTGCTGCATCTAAACCAATGTTCTTTCTTGGGGAGTATTTTTAAACATAGTCTTCCTATCTAATACTAACAATTACTAATGAAATCCATAAAACAAAATGCATCCTTGTAAAGCCCCAAATTTTGTTTTTGTTTTTTTTAACTATACAACATAATTTAAATTTCCCAAGTTTGAAAAATGGAATTTTCTAATAAAGTATTGGCTAAAAATGTATTTTTGTTTCATTAATAACAAAATTGAATTGTCATTAATTTTCAATTGGCAGTCTTTACACCGAATATAAAATGAACTGGCAAATGACTGCTATACTGACACTCCACATTTCAGTTCATTAAAATACTTTGTGAGGAAATTTAATATATAGGAAACGCGGAACTGACCATTTTTCCATAATTTGATATTAGAAAAATTATGACCTTCCTAGATCTTTCTCTCTGTACAAGATAAAACTTGCCATATCAAATAAAAATGCATCTGGTTTTGATTTTCCTCTATTCATTTTTACTTAATGAGATAACCTTTAAGAAAAGTGATGTAGTATAATTTTTATACCATATTTCCAGAATTAAGGCCCTTGTGCTGTTTCAGGGTTTTGCTATTATTTATCTTTTCAGCCACTAGTGTGAAACTTGACCTTAAGTATTGTAAGTACTTAAATATTGAGCCTATTCTATATCATCCCAGAGAAAACTCACAGAAAAATGGGTTTAAATTATTGGGAGAGTGGATTTCAGTTTAAACATTAGGAAGATTTCCTAAAAGCAATCAGAAATTTAAAGAAACAATGAGCTCCACTTTACCAATAAAGTGTGGCTTACTCAACATATCATGATTAAACAATGGTTTAATATGATGTTTCAATCTAATCTATTAAATCTGAGTAAATTTATTTATTAAATGCCACTAAAATGCCATCATCACATTGGGGAAAGGGATCCTTTCCCTATATTCTGTTATAAGAGAGTATTCTTTTTTTCTGTTCTGGTTGCTTCTCAGAGCTCACCTCTGAGTTCAACTTTGTGACCAGGTTGATTTGCTAAATAAGAATTCTTATCTATGTCAACTGAGTTGGTGAACAAAACTAGAAAGATATTTAACAAAAATCACCGTATCTGGAATTAGAGCACATTTTGAGAACATTCTGTAATTCTGCACATACTATCCTAATTCTCTTGTTTGGATTAAACAAATGTATTATAAATGCATATGCATCTTTATTTTATTACAGGAAATCTGACATCTTAAGCTTACAATAAAGAACTAATATAAAACAGAAAACTTGTACAGGAATTAAACAAACAAGCATTCTCTGGATACAAAGCTGCCTTCTTATTCCAACAACTTTTCAAACATTTTTAGACTGAGATTTAAAAGATCCAGATTTCAGCACATTTGATTCCAAATGGATAAAGAACAATTAATCTGGCACTGAACTCATCGAACAAAAAGCTATTATGATAGGGTTAAGGTAGATCCATACTTCCTGCTTGATCCAGAACGAGTATAAACCATCTACCATTTGTGGATGGCAAGAATATTAGATGGCATCCTAAACCCATCCTTGGGCCTCCAATGAATGCATCTTCTGGCTGTGTTTTCCTGAAATCCAGTGTCTACTACTACAGATGATGAATAGTTAATCTGCTTGTCTATGGAGATTCTCAATCATCCAGGTCATGGTTGTCCCAAAGGTGCTTTTTCCAAAAGGGGTCACTGCTGTGGGTCACTGCATTGTGGCAAGCACCCCACTCCAATTGGTTAGTGCATGTGTGACAGGAACCCCTCCTCCCTTCAGATCCCTGATGGTTGCCCTCCACTGCCTTTTAATCTTGTGCTGCTAAACTGAAGATCCTCTTCAGAAGGGTTTAATGAAATAATATATTAATTTTTCCAAAGGGAAAGAGTTCAAATAACTCATTAGATCTTTAACAGTCCTGACTACATGCCTGGCATGAATACAATGCCTTTTACAGTCTGTATGTGGTGGTTACATACCATCCAACTGACCCTTTGGTTTTGGTTATGACTTATAGCAAGTTATAAAGTTAGAATATCAAAATGAACACACATAAGAACTAGCTTTAAAAAAAAAAGCATTTTCAGATTTGACTCCATAATCTTTCCTGCACTCAGTGGCATTATGGGTACTTCATTTGCTGCACATCTTCAGTTAAAACTAGGCAAAAGCAATTTTTTTACTATTACTTTTCTTTCTCTAAGGCTAAGCTATCCACTTGAATGCTGTTAAAAAAGAAAAAAGAAAACAAATCAATAGTGGATGTTTTATCTTTGTTTCTCTTACCTAAGGTATCATGGAAAACCAGCAACACTTTGTCAATTTCACTCCAGCTCCCAAAAATGTAGCTCAAAAAGTTAATTCCTGCAGGGGACTTTTCACTGAGTTTGAGGAGACCAAAGAAGGAAAGAGCAGCATTTCAAAAGTCTGCTACCAGATTTCTTTTTAAGAAAACTGCCCAACCCAGACAAAATAATAATAATTAACAATAATAGTATGATTTCTGTTTGGGTTCAAATTGGTAATATTTTGCATTAGTGAATGTGAGTACCCTCCTGGTTTTCTATTATAACAGAAGTTTCTACAGAAATTAAGAGAAGCAAAGTTGAAACAACTGGCCACCACAATTGTTTCCAAAGCACAGGAACAGGCTGAAATTCAGAAAGGGTTTTCTTAAGTTGGCTTCTTTGTTTTCAGCCAATTTACATTCGGAAGACAAGCAGCTAAAAGCTACTGCATGGAAAAGCCCTAAATTAAGGGCTTAATTTACATTAACTGTAATTACATTAAATTAATTTACTTCACACATTATATATTTTGGATATCTTCCTATCAATGTAAACTATACAGGTAACTACACTGTGGATCATGTAGGTAAATTTATTAAGGAGCTAGGAGTAATTGTGGGTCTCTATCAAAGGTTCATGCAGTGGCAAACTGATGTAAAACATCTTTCAGACGAACTGAAATTAGTGAAATAAGTTTTTTTTAAAAAAGACAACTTTTAAAATTCAGAATAGAATTAAAAGAATCTAAATAAATTCTTGGAGGCAGATGGAAATTTTTAGTTTGAAAGTAAATCAATTAGAAACACAATGCTCTTGAATGACTACCACCATAAAGCTATAATACTAAAATCATATTTGAAAAAAAATAAGCCCTCTGAAGGCAATGGAGCACACTAACGAATAGGAATGTACAGTTGTACTTTAAGCTGCAAACTCAAACTTAACACGTGAGAAACTCTTTTAAAAATAAGTGAACATTGGATCATGTGATACTATCTGCTTAAGAAATGATTACTAAAAAGGCAAGCAAGTTATTGTCACAAATTCAGCCACCTTCTTTTAGACAATATCCAAATGTCGTAACCATTAAATTTTAATGATAGTCAATCAAAAGTCAACAACTTATAACTCTTTGTAAAATTTTCAGTCAAGCAACTATCCTAACCTTTCTAGTAACCTGTCCTTTAAAATATGCTCTTTTATCAGGATTTAATGCTAGTGTAATTTAATTAGAAACACATGCCTTATAACTATCATCTGTCATGTTCCATTATTTTCATGCTGAAAAAGGACAAGTCAATAAACAAAGGTTGTGACATAAATCTGCCTTGAACACATTATACCACAAATAAGAAAATAAAAACATATGTGTCCTCTGACCTGAAACATCTTAAAATGGAACTCAGTGCATTGTTTTGTGTTCGGAAATGTTTTAAGTGTTCACAATTAATTGTGTACATAAGCAATTTTGATCTACATAATCCTGATATATATATAGATAATGATTACACAATAGCCATGCCTGTGAGGCACCTGTTAAATCTCATTATTGCTTCTAAGTTTGATATGATAGCACAGGGGTCTTCAAACTTGGCCCTTTTATGACTTGTGGACTTCAACTCCCAAAATTCCTCAGCCAGCAAAGCTGGCTGTGATAACAGAATCTGCCCAACCATTTCTCAAGCTGGCAACAATGCTATAAAATCATCTTATCTAGACCAATGATTCTTAAAGTGTGATCTGGGGACCACTAGGGATACCAGAGACCCTTTTAAGTGTGAAGTCAAATAAACAAATATTTTAAATTTTCTCAGTTTTAACTTCTAATGCAATAAATATCAATAGATAGGACCCACATAAACTAGAGCTCTCTGGACTCTTCGAACATTTTTAAAAATGTAAAAGGTTCCTGAGACCAAACTGTTTGAGAATTGCTGATCTAGAGCAGAGGTCACCAACCTTTTGGGCACCAAGGACCGGTTCCGTGGAGAGGTTTTTCCGTGGACCACAGGGGGCGTGGTTTTGTGTGTTGCCTGCATCCCGCAGATGGGGCTTCGCTTGTTTGTGCGGACCGATTGCTGGCATGCACAGGTCCATGGCCCGGGGATTGGGGACCCCTGATTCAGAGAACTCATTATGTATGATAAACAGAAGATGGGGTAAGTCTGCAATATTGGCTTGAAAACTACATAGAGGTTTTTGCTGCTATAAATATATAAAGGGATCTAAGCAGCTATGTTGTATGTACAAAGATCATAATCCTGCAAGCCATAGTTTTCTCTGTGACACTAGAAAGTGAAAGTTGGATTTTGTAAAATCAAAATAAAGCAAATTGACACTTGAATTTTGAAGTTGGAGAAGATTCCTGAGAATTTCATAGAGAGAGAGACAAGAAAGCAGACACATGAATAATGAACATACAATCCAGAGTTCTTATTAGAAACACAAATGATTAGCTCAAATTACCATAGTTTGGACACATTATGTGAAGGTATAGCTCTCTTGAGAAGTCTATAATATGGGAAAGTTGGAAGGCAAGACAGAAAAGGAACATAGTGGATGGATTTAATTACAATGAAGATGGGTGAACATGCACCATTGCCAGACCTGAAGAAACAGATTAGGAATGGATCATCCTGGAGAAAATCTGTGTGGTCACTAAGAGTTAATATCAACTTAATGGCAGGTAATTATCATAATCAAGTAATTATTTAAATTCAGTATCTTAGAGAGCTGGTCCAAAGCATTGTATGTTAACTTAAAAATCCCAAACATGAACAAAATATGTAACAGTTGCACAATCACACACTTTTTTTCCTCAAATCCCAATTAAATTAGGATTTAATTATTATTCATAATTTACTTATTAAGGCATGCACATGGCTGTCCAAAACAGACCACATCATATGTTAACATTTGGATGAACTAAGCTGTAAGAAATTTTTACTGAATTTGCCCATACATTCCTTCTGAATTTTTTCATAGAAAATAATTGCCCACAATTGATACTTAAGCTTACAGTTCATCTGATGTAAATTTTATAGGTTTATCATAGGGATTGCTCAGTAAATTAGTTATACCCAGGTATGTCCTGAAAACATCCTGCTACTTTAAGTTTCAAAGACGGTATCTGTGTGCTAGTCACATCACTTGGAGTTAGGAAACATCTGGGACAAGCAGGCATGCCTGAAGACAACCCAAATTTGGTGTGGTGTGTGAATATATCCTCCAGTAACATGTAACAAAAATGTAAAGGTAGATCTTGTTTAGCAACTGATTTATTTAGCAATCGTTTGCAGTTATGATGGTGATGAAAAAATAACTTCACAATCCTCATATTTATAACCTTTGTAGGAAAGGAAAGCTGAAGGAAGATCATAAACACAGCCTGCAGTTTTACTTAGGGACTGCTTTATTTAACAACCGAGCTGCTGATTCAATTATGGTCACTAAACAAAGGCTACCTGTAACTGTAAAGTTCATGCAATTTGGTTTTTGAAGGTTTCTGTCTATTCTGAAACTGGTAAACTGTAATTTTTCCCAAATGGACTGAACAGATGTATATTTCTCTGCCTGACGTAACTAGAACCTCTGGTTTGAATCTGTTGCAAAATACTCCCTTTTAGTTCTGTACTAGCTCATGGGAGTTTTTTTCTAAGGTCTCCACATATGCTAAATGAGGGACAGATTTAACTTTTTTTTTCAGGTGTACTTGCTCAGCTGTATTTATTTATTTGTAAGACTTTGTATGGCTGCCTATCTTATGTATCACAACTCTGGGCAGCTCATAAAGCCATAATAAAATCAAAGGAATCAATAAAATCAAATTCCAAGACATCCAAAAATAATTCTGAGGGCTCTAATAAATGCTCCTAACCTAACCCATTAACAATTAGAAACACAAATCACTGGGATCCAGCTTCATCTTATCCCAGCACTTGACAGAAGAGCTAGCTTTTTAAGGCTTTCCAAATGGAAAGAGGGTGTTCCACAGGACAAGGACCCCTATGGAAAAGGCGCTTCCTAGATCCTGCCAGGGGACATTTAAAGGAAAGGATCTGGAATGCAGAGATATGCTCAGGAAGAAGGTGGTCCCCTGCCATGCAGGACTTTAAAGATGATAATTGGTACCTTGAATTCATCCCAGAAAAAAACATGAAAGCCAGTGTGGCTCCTGCAGCAATGGGCAAACTAATATGGGCAAACCAAGGGAAGCTCAAAACTGCATGTATCACCACATTCTGGACCAGTTTAATTTCTGGATGATTTTCAAAGGTAACCCCATGTAGAATACATTACAATAATCCAAGAAGTGACCGAGACATGAGTGACTGTAAGCTAGCCTCCCAGAATTCATATAGACACTGTGATGGGCAGAAGAAGGCATGAGGAAGAGGCAATTACATAGGCTGCTTCAGGGCAAGGAGTGCATCATCTTCTTCCAACCCAAGGAATACTGTGGACCACTTTACTGAGCATGATTCTGCTAGTCCAGTCTGAACATCTGTTCCTTGAGAATCCTCCACAAGAAGTTAAAAGGGTGAGGGCCAAAGGCCAGCTTCTCCATGATAGCTCCCATGATGGAATGCCCTATACTTGGCTCCAGCTCATCTTGTGTTCCAGAAAGCCCTCAAGATTTTTTTTTTCCAACAGCCTTTCTACCCATAGTGAGTTTCGTTGATAACCATCTAATTCAGGGGTCTCCAACCTTGGCAACTTTAAGACTTGTGGACTTCAACTCCCAGAATTCCGCTTTGCTGGCTGAGGAATTCTGGGAGTTGAAGTCCACAAGTCTTAAAGTTGCCAAGGTTGAAGACCCCTGATCTAGTTGTTGCTTTTATGTGAGCTAGGATTTGGAAGGTTTCCTTGTATGCCTTCCAGAATCTATACTGATTGAAACAATATGTAAATGTAATATATATATTTTTAAAGAGCTGTGCTGCATATCTTCCAAGGACCTTTACAGAAAAGTCTTTGGTTCAGTTAGCCCTATTTGATATGACTGCTTCTTGGAAGAAAACCATAAATGTAGGCTTAAATTACTATGGTCCCTCATTCTAGTTCAGGAGTAGGCAACCTTGGCTCTTTTATGACTCGTGGACTTCAACTCCCAGAATTCCTGAGCCAGCATGGCTAAGCATGGAAACCTCTCCCTTTCCCCTCAGCATGGCTAGCTCAGGAATTCTGGGAGTTGAAGTCCACAAGTCATAAAAGAGCCAAGATTGCCTACCCCTGTTCTAGTTCTTGATGCTTTGAGAGCAGCACCTTAAGAGACAAAGCAGTAAATCCTTGACCTGGATTTGCAGAAAGAGAAGTAAAGTTCTTCGTCAATGTAAAAGTATCCTCTGTAGTAAGCCTTTTACATGACTGTACTTGCCCCCTTTAATAGACTCCTTTTCATTCTGCAACTTTCTTCTTGACTTAATGTTCTGGACAGAAAGATGAATAAAATTCCATTGCAATATGACCAATGTTCCTATAATGAGGGGTGATGAAATAGTCTCAGGTGTACATTAGGATGCCTTCTGCTGGCCTTCTGAATTAACAACACACCAACTAGTTTAGATCATAGAGAAAAGATGAGTGCTTTCTTCTTGCTAAGTCACTCTCTACAAACATTTAAACAGCTATACATTTTGTGTGATTGTTAAGAAAACCTGGATTTAATAATGAAAATGCTTACTGGTTGATTTACTCCTGTCTGGACAGCATTATTATTTTTATTAATGGTTTACTGCAATGATTCTCAACCTTGTATTCTGCGGACCTCTGGGGGACAGCGATATTGTCACAGGGGGTCCACAAAGGCTTGAACAAATGTTATGATTTCAATCTTGCATTAGTCTTGGGGGGTCTGTGGCCACAAAAGCTATTTAAAGGGCGTCAGTGGTGAAGAAAAGGTTGAGAACCACTGGTTTACTGTATTGACCACTTAATTAGTTTCTCTCACACATACATATTTATACACACACATACACACACACACAAAACACACATGTTCACCCTTATTCAAAGAAATGGCTCTTTATATAAGAATATATCCTAGGACAGGGGTCCCCAACCCCCGGTCCGTGGACTGGTACTTGGCCACAGCATGCCAGCAACCGGGCCACACAAACAAGCAAAGCTCCATCTGCGGGATGCAGGCAGCACACAAAACCACACCCCCTCCTGTCCACGGAAAAACCTCTCTCCATATAACTGGTGCCCAAAAGGTTGGGGACCTCTGTCCTAGGAGATAACAATATCTTAATTATGGGAGAGCTCCTAAGGCTCGTTTGTTTATATTTATTTGTATTTCTGATCTCTCTTTATATGAACTTTATTTCTAATACATTTAGTAGCTAGAAACACGGTCATGTGCATAACCTCTCACAAATTTATAACAAACTATACACGATAACCTCACTTTCCTTTCTGAAAAATCTTATTAAAAATAAGTTGTCTTTCCCAAATTGTCCTGCATGTATTTATTAAAACTGTCTTAGACACACTCTCTATGTGTCTAATTGAACTTATTTTATTAAATAAGAAATAGGAAAGCCAGATATCAATTACATAAAGTGCTGCAAATTTGTAAAATAATTTTTTATTTAAATAAAACAAAAAACCCAACATGTGAAATCTAATCTGAAAGGAGAGCTTTTAAATGTTTGATTCAATTAGTAGTCAACCAAATGAGTTCAGAAGGAGCTTAGTAGGATTTTTGGAATGTCTTAAAAATGTGTGACTAACTGAACTTCTAAAGAGGCTATTTGCAAGTTAGCTTTTTGGTCTCCCCACAGAAAGAAAACATAGAAGTAAATTGCAGGCTGTGATCTTAGTGGCATGCTAAAAAAGTCATTGTAGCAATCACTGAGCAATCAGAAACAGAATTCTTGCCATTTAGAGAAGGTGGGGGGAAATCAAGTTTTGGCGAGGAGAAACCCTATTAGTTGAGGAAGGGAAAAAGTGTAATCAGTAGCACGAGAAAAAGTTATTTTTATCTTATTTACTTGTTCCCACACTACCCAAAAACCTGAAATACATTACTATATTGCATAACACAAAATAATGCCAAGAAAAATGGACAAAATCTATGAAAATCTGCTTGAAAATGTTTTTTTTAAAAATCTGATGAACATGCTACACCAGTGGTGGCGAACCTATGGCACGGGTGCCAGAGGCGGCACTCAGAGCCCTCTCTGTGGCACGCACGCCGTCACCCCAATCCTAGGCCTTCAGCTGGGTTTTATAAAACCTTTTCGCTTTAGGCCTCCGCCGCCGTGTGCAAAAAAAAAAAAGGTTCAATCAGTCAATTTCAACTTCTCGCGGGGAAAAAAAAATCTTGCAAAGTTGGAATTGATTGATTGAACTTTTTTAGTCCCACCCAGTCTGCCGTTACCACCGCAGCCACGCCCACCCAATGGGCCACACCCAGCCAATGGGCCACACCCAGCCAATGGGCCACACCCACCTGGCACTCGACGATGCATAAGTGGGTTTTGGGTTGCAGTTTGGGCACTCAGTCTCTAAAAGGTTCGCCATCACTGTGCTACACTGATCGTTGAAATAGTGTGGTATGTTCTTCACTTAAATGTATTTGGGGACTGCATGCATGTCAGAACAAAAGGAATAAAGGATTTCATATCAGGGATAAGAAGCAGACACAGATTTATGTATGGCATTATATGTATATGTTTACATATATAAGTTACTTACACATGCATAGCAATGTATTTTTAAAAATGTCCAGACTGTTATTACCATAAATATTATAAAATATTTGGTTCATGTACTAAGCCCTGTCACAGTTTCCTCAATCAGGTGCTCTCTAAACTGAACTACAATTACCAAATTTCTAAGCCAGTAGAGATGTTTTTTAAAGCTGAAAATAGATAAAAATGAACTAAATGTTCTGGATGTACTGATTAATAAAGTAAAAATACTGGGAGAAGGAAACCATGTTCTTTCATTTTGAATGGGAGAAACAGTTTTAAATAAGTTTATAACGACTATGAAGATTGGAAGTTGCTTCCTTAAGACTCTTCCTGGGTTTTTTTCCTATTTTTTGCTGTAACACTTTTTTGCTTATCTTTTCTCTTTTCTAACTCTTTCATTATATTGCTTTGTATTTAGCTTTTTAACTTAGTAAAAAAATTCTTCAATAAGACATAAAAAAGTTGCTATCAAGGCCTCAAGTCATATATCATCTGTATGTAATATTTATTATACAACAAAAAGGGAATTAATGTCATATGATAGTCTTGTTAAGAAGGGAAGGCTCACTACAGTGGTATCAACCCATACAATATGCAACCTAATTGATTCAGAAGCTTCAAAAACATGATAAACTAAGATAATATGTTGTCTTCGTAACATGCTGCATCGCCTTCTTTGTAACCACAGAAGGTAAGGACACCACTGTGATGAACTACACTATAATGTTGTTCAGAGAGAAAAAGATGCCCAATAAAGAATTCCATTTTGGCTTTCAATTTAAACACCAAGAGGCAAAGCAGTGATAATATAATCTCCTAATATATAAAATAATATTAATATTAAACAACAACCTCTGTCTATCCCAGGTCCTTGGGAAGGAATCGATAGGTAGACAGAAATGCCAAATCTAGTCTAAACATCCGGCTGTCTGTATGAAAAATCATAATAATAAAGTCTGGCTAGTAGCAATGAAATACTTGGAGACAGCAGATAGAAGAACTGGAGAAAAATCATAAAATATAAAGACCTGAAAATAGAAATAGAATAATTGTGGCAAAAGAAAGCAAAGATAGTACCAATTGTAATAGGTGGCTTAGGTGTAATTTCAAAACATCCAGAGCACCAATTGAATACCATTGGCATTGATAAAAGTCAACATCAGTCAATTACAAAAGGCGTCTTTACTTGGAACAGCTTATATTCTGCGACGATATAGTTAATATTATTAAACAACAACATCTGCCTATCCGAGGTCCTTGGGAAGGACTTGATAGTTGGAGAAAAATGCCAAATCCAGTCTAAACATCTGGTTGACTGTGTGACGTCCATATCATATCATAATATGTCAAGGTTTAAAAGCTTTTATATACCCCCCCCCCGTCCTACTGCAGATTTCATTAGAACAGTGTTTCTAACGTTTTGCGACTGTTGTTGAAATAGCACAAAGAACCTAAAGATGCCATCTGAGGGGAAAGGTGACCACAAATCTCCACTGTATCATCCCCCCCCCCCCGCCTTCAGTATCACCATATTTTTAACTCGGGATGAACAAAATAAGATTATTGCCTCTGTTCCTCGAGTCCAACTGGGATGAGTATTCCATAAAAACTTCACAGCCAAGTTCCCCTCTTTGAAAAAACACGCTCCTTTGATTTAAAATGGAAGCAGCTCTAGCAATCCTGAGTATACGATATATCCCCTAGAGCAAAGTCTGCTAACTTGACACTTTCCAGATGTATTGATACTGTAACACCCAGAATCCCCAGCCAGTGTGACCAAAGCATGAAAGATAGGAATTCTGAGGGTTGCAGTCCCAATAATTTAGAGGCCATTAGATTGAGATAGGGTGCCTTAGAGTAGATAAAACTTCTGAGACAACATGAAACAATAAAACAATCCATTCTTTTTTTTCTCATTGCAATTCACATTAGCCTCAGACTCAACTGCTTAGACAGAATGAGTCAAGACTTACTAAAAAAAATATAGGAAAAGTAGTTGGGTGGTCTAGTTCATCAGGAGCCTTCTTCAAGCACTACTCCAATACTATTTTGGATTTACTCACCAACATAAGACAATTCCAGGAAACAGCAAATTTTATCAGGGTCTTACAAATGCCTACCCTTGGTGTGCAAGTCAGAATAAATTAAATCCAGCTGCTCAATAAATAGGGACAGTGGAGGAGAGTAAAACTCAAGAAAACAATTTAAAAATTGTGCACAGCTTCTCTTCTATATGCATGAAACTAATTTCCAAAAGCATAAGGTCTTTTAGTCAAATATCAGGGTGCTATGCTTTGTTTTTTAACATTTTAACATACTGTACTGCCCTTCTGTGCTGTTTTTAGGCTCATAGCTCTGAAGTGTGAGGCTCCACCTTCCCAGCCAACTATCCCGTTTCATAAACCTGCTCCTAGATATCTGAAACAACACTTTATTTAAGTGCTTTGCTCTAGGCATCCCACATTCCTAAGAATTATTACTTAAATATATTACAAAGAAACTCGGTCTATGTTAGGCATTAAATACTAAGAGCACATTTACCTAAAGAATAGTTTCATTTTTTATTTGGCAGCCTCGTCATACTCTCCAAAAACAAAAATGTTTTTAAACAAAAGCAAGATATTTATGGTGGCATTTTATTTAAAGAAATCTAAAACAGAGTATGGCTTGATGATGGATACTATTCAATTTCACTTCTATGAAGTATTTAACGCTGTTATTTTTATCACCCACAAGTTGGTGGCTTTAATTTTTAACCTTTTCAGTGGAATACTTCATAGAATAGCAATGAATCACTGACACATATTGGCAATGAAATTCAGGCCTTACACCAGTTGCCGGGAAAGTACTTGGCTCCAGTTTTGTAGCATATATTATTCTTGCATATGCACTCACTTGTAAAATTATTTGATTACTGAAAGATTATTATTTTTTGGGAAAGTTAAGCATTGGTTTACACATTGGATACCCAGTACCTTAGTCAGAATGTCTAACCTCTTCAGATCTGGAAGGCAGGCAAAATACATCATCTACTATTATACATATTTCTTCTAAGTTTTAAAATACTAAGTCCCAGGCGTCACATTTCATGTAGTGCAGCAAAGTTCCAGAATAAACTAAATATTCAACCCCTTAAGAGCTTAAAATAACAGTAATTGAAATGTGCATTAAAAAGTTAGTTTTACAGTATTTGCTGATGTCTTTTTTAGGGCAATTTTCCCCCAAAGTAAATATACAAAAACACACAATTAAATTATTTTGCTTTTTGGATCAATTCTCTTCTTGCTGCTATCTTGACGTCTGTCACTATCAAGAATGTCTTTGAATCTGAAAATCATTTGCTCAACTCTTTAGGTATATTAATAATTGAGACTTATTTTACTGGTTTTTTTGTTAAGAAATTGTATAAACCCATCAAAGCCCCACTCAAGCACAGCAGAAGAAAAACCAATCAAATTCAGCCAGCAACATCAAGCCTTGCAATATTTATGTTAATGTACCGATTGGCCAGATAGACTTTGCTTCATTACTTTGCAATGGTTTGAATAAGCTCTTGCAATTCATAAATTAAAAAAAACCACATGAAAACTGAGATGGCATAAATTGGATTATAGTATTTCGTACAGCAGCATATTTCCCAGTAATCATCAGTGATGAATAATCATTTAATAAAACACAAATTAAACCACAGAAAAGGGGGAAACCTTTTCCCAGGTTAGCAGTGAAGCGGATATTGTGCAAATAAGAAAGTATTCAGACAGAGTATGCCTTAACAGTACAGAGGAGTTTGAGAAAACCTGGCAACTACTTTGCAAAAGTTGTCAAATCCAATATAAAGGTAGAATTTGAACAGAATTATATCTGCAAATATCGTCTGACAAATGTCTTTTTAGATTGCTCTTTAGTGAACATAGTAATAGCATATGCACTTATATGCCGCTTTAGAGTGCTTTATATCCCTCTCTAAGTGATTTACAGAGTCAGTATATTGCCCCCAACTATCTGGTTCCTCAATTTACCGACCTCAGAAGAATGGAAGGCTGAGTCAACCTTGAGCGGGTGAGAATCGAACTGCTGGCAGTCGGCAGAATTAGCTTGGAACTTGGAATACTGCATACTAACCACTGCGCCACCACGGCTGCCTGCTATTCACAGCCCAAAGTCAATGTGTTCTTAATGCAATAACAGATTCCCAAGAAAGTATTCAAATATAGCATCTTCCTTCCAGCATTCTACCACAATGTACTATCATACCATGGGATACTTGCCCAAATGGTCCCCCAGAGGGTCTATGCATGTAGAAAGATAATTTGCAAAAAATAAAAGCTATAATCAGTCTTCTGTCATGCTATCTTTCAAGGCAAACTGAATTTTTAAAATCCATCTATAGCTATAATTCATTCAGAAACCATATGTTTCTGGAGAAGCTTCGAAGGACAATCCGTGAAGAATTGTCCATGTATTGCCACAATAGTGTTATCATCATATGATTTTAAATAACCAAATATTTAAAACATTTTTAAGTCAGGGTAGGCAATCTGTAGTCTTAGATATATTTGCAGTCCTGGTCTTAATGTTTTGTAATCCACAGCGTAATTTCAAAATCCCTTTGCGAGCAATAAGGTCTCTATGTAACTTCTCCTATCCTAGCAACAGTGAATGTAATGGCAGAAAGTGCAAGACTTGGGTTTTGTCCAATTTAAACATGACCTCATCTATGAACATGACTTCACCTCAAGCAACCCATTCTCTCTTATGCATTTTTTTTTAAATTTAAATTGATGCAGGGAGGTCCTAAGCCACAATAGAAGCACGAGAAAGGTGGCTTTGGCATTTTAACCTATAAGCTCCCAATCAAAATTAAAATTTTCCACATTTGAAATTCAGATTCAAAAAACATAAGCGCTTGCTTCCTCTGAAAAGTGCCAATCGTACTGTGGACATTCCTTCACAATTTAGATTTTAAAAAATCTGCACTTCAAGTCAAATCACATGTTATACATTGATTTATTTAATATATATTTTAAGTTGCACACAGATATATACACGCGCAGCTATCTGTCTGTTTATCTCTATGTGAAATAAAATTATAATACAACCACCGTAGTTCAGTACATTGTTAAAATACTAAAATTATTCCCAATTCCAAATGAAATTGCAAGCTAATCAAGAAAAGGTTGGATAAATAAGTGTTGAGTTGGAGCTGGTCACCTGGGCGCACTTCTCATAGTTACTATATAGGTCTACTTTGCTTTGCAGGGTATTGTTAAGACCAAGACAGAACACACAAAGTACTTGGAATGTGTAGAATTAATCAAATCAATCAAATCAATATAAATCAATTGTACAGGTATTTGCTGGATAGCACAATAATTTTTAGACTAGGAATAGGTTATAACCAAGAGCAAATCTTAAATTTATGCAACTGAAAAAAATCAAGCAGCTCTTTTATTTATTTATATCCCACCTTTATTATTTTTACAAATAACTCAAGTTGGCGAACATATCCAACACACCTTCCTTCTCCTATTTTGGTGAGTTGGGCTGCGAGAAAGTGACTGGTCCAAGCTCACCCAGCTGGCTTTCATGGTTAAGACAGGATTTGAACTCAACAGTTTCATGCTTTCTAGCCTTAACCACTAGACTAAACTGACCCTTTATTTAAGTAATGCACGTAACTCCTATCCACAACTAACTCTATGCTTCTTTGAATTGCCTCAAGCAGTCTCCGAATTGCCTACAATGATGAAACTGGACATTCTTACAAATATGGGCCCAACAACAATACAAAAGGTTTACTTGGCCAACTGAAATTGTATTTTTTTATATGCTATAGGAAGAATTTTGAAAAATAAGAGTAATTATCATTATTAATCTCACACAATAATGTGGCAGATCAACAGCACCATTTGTTAAGTGTAAAATGATGCATAGTGAGGCAAACCCTTCTATGGAGGGTCTGAGTGCTTGTAACTATTTAGAAAAAAGATCTGGGGTCATAATGAATAATGAAATTGCTGAATCAGTACATAGCAGCTTTGAGAAAGCCAATTCAGCTGAATGGGTCCTTAGGAAAGGAACTAAAAATAAAGCTGTCAACTCTATAATGGCCTTAAGCAGATCTATAGTATGTCAGAGTTTGAAAAACTGTATAGTTTTGAAAAAGGTTATAATAGATCTAGAAAAAAAATGTAAGAGAAGGCAGTGAAAATGAATTGGGGCAAATCAAACACTTGCCTATAGGAGAAGGTTAAAATATCTGGGAATGTTTAGATTATGCAAAGACATAAGAAAACATTATCAATCGTGCATGGCATGGAGAAACAGGGGACAAAAATTCTCCAACACAAGAATCAATGGCTAGCCAAAGAAGTTGATTTAGAAAAGATTTAAATAAGCAAAAGAAAATATTTCTTCACACAGTGCATAATTAAGCTAAAGAACTCATTACCACAAAAGATGGTGAGGTCCTGACTCCAAATGCAACCCAACTAATCGTTGATATCAGCTCTCTCTCTCTTTCTCTCCTTCTTCATTGTACCACTCCCGTCCACTGCTGCCCCCACCACCATCGTTGGTCAGATGTTTTTCAGATTGATCCAGGTCATCAATCCTGGGATCAGCTCAGAGATTTGACTGGACTGGGAGAGTATTCAGTCTAAAATGACTGTTGCCCCAAGCAGAAAAGCCCACAAAAATATCCTGAGACTGAATGAGAGGATGTGTATTTGCATGAGCCTAAATTGGCCAATCTCTGCTAGCCTAATCCCACCCCCGAGAGACGGAATTGGTTTGTGAATGGTTGGTGAGGGGCGTCAAATTGTATCAATCTGTACCCATACCAAATCCATGGTAGGATAAGCAAAAAAAAACAAACCAAAAAAACCACTACTTCATGCTTGGCTGTCCAAAGTCATGTTTTAAAATGGGTGGCCGCACACATCTTTTAAAGAAATAAATATTTTAACGTAGGGATAGCTAAATGTAATTGAAGCCATCTTCAGTATGAGCATTTACAAAGCAAAAAAATAGGGGCTGCTAGGGCACCTATCCCCAATTTTAAAGAAATAACCCTTTTCCTCTTAATGACATCAAACAATTAATGACTCTAATTTACTCCCTCCTTTTGTCCTTAGGCAAAAAGGCCAGAGAGAAAACTGGCAGCTAAGAAGCTGATGAATTTACTTTTTAATAAAAAAATAAATAGATGCAATCTTAAATTAAAAGGGAAATCCTAATAGAAATTAAATGATCATCTGCTACCCAGAAAAAGAACTAAAAGTTTCTTCATCCAAGACATTAAAAGATATCACCACAGTCACACTCAACACAATGCAAGGGCACTAAGTAGTATAAAGGAAGCAAAATGCATTTTAGCAACCAACTAAACAGTCTACACAATGTTCTTTAAATGTCCCACAACTTTTGGACTAGTAATAGTCCACCACCAAGAATATTGCCAAAAAACAGGGTTGCCTGATGAAGATTTTTGAGACCATATGTTACTGCATCCCTTCAAAAATATCTTTTATTTCTTAGTTGCTAGATATTATCTTCTACTGGACTATTTTTGTGTTAGCAGGTTATTTCTGGCTTTCAAAGATTGTATATGTTGCACGATCGTCGCTTTTTTCTGCTAGAGGGAACAGCTAGGAAAGTCATGTAACCTCAAACCTAGGTTTGTTTAGAATTATGGCTGGTGGGAAACCTCAGTTCTTCTTAACTAGCTAGAGAATCTTGACTTATGTTTCTAAATTGTTAAAGAATGAGGTAGCTGAGATTAAAAGCTGAAGAAATAACGAAACTGAGGGGGAATGATAGGCCAGAACACACCAACTTATTTCCGACAACCAGAAGAACTACTGAATTAGCATGTTAATCTTGATCCAGCTGACTAGATAGAAATAGTATCAATGCTCATTCTGAACGATCTATACTCAAGTTTTATTTTTTTGTTTCCATCATCCAGATTAACTTCTACAGAACATAAATACCATTCTACTCACAAACTCTGAGTAAGAACACTTATGATAAAGATGTTTATCATTTTGCAATAAAAACAATATAAAATGATGGTGCATTGTAAAAGAATTTCTACATTCCAAGTGGAAATTTAGTTATATTAACCATATTTGTATAAAAACATTAAAAACACCTACCAACAGTCTCCCTTAGAGTGATAGTTTCACATTATTAAATGAAAGAGAAAGAGGTTTCCTTATCCGATATTTCAGTGTTATTTCGCAAACCCTACTCTTGTAATTATTTACATATAGTGATATAAATTTGTCAATTATAAAGAAAATCTGCTCTAAATGATCTTCTAGTGAGAAGAAAATATCTATCTTACAGGAAATATTTTCTGATGAACATTTAAAAAAAAAATCTCACCTTTCTGCTGGAAATCCTCTCTAACAGTTCTAGGACATCTTGTCTCCTGTGTTCTCTGGAGAACAGGAAGTCTCTCAAAGATGCTAGATCTTTTTGAAAAGAAATCTGGGAGTTCAGGTGGGCTCCGCTGAATTTCAGCGCTGTCGCCACTGTTACTGACAGTGATTTTAAAAGACATTTGGGAATTCAAGAAAGTGTGCCACTGCTGGAACAGTTGACTTGGGGTAGCTTCTTCATAGGAATAACGTGACATTTGTCAAGGGCTTCAGAGAATGCTGCACTGCTGTTAGACTTCTACTAGTGCATAGCGACATGCCTCTTCGGGATGGACCCTTCCAAATCTCTTATATTGAGGGGTGCACAAAACACCAAAATGTAGAGCAATGGAATCTGTCAATAGATGGGAAATACATTAGAAACAGCCTTTTACTGAATGAACTCGTACTTTTAAACTTGCCACTCACAGCTGCAAGAGAAAGGCGACCACAAAGAAATGGGTTTCTAAGCTAGAAGATAAATTGGTCAATTGCTTTTAATTTTAAACCACTTGCTGCAGAATTATTAACATAAGAGGAATGAGGAAAGTAACACATTTTTGTAGCACACTAACCCTTATAGACTTCAAGCAGAGCAGTTGTACTAGTTCCACTGCAATTCAAA